>JAPVLO010000164.1:1200000-2400000 GCA_027257055.1 Cephalopachus bancanus | reverse complement strand
ATTATAAGCATAAGCCACCCATGAAAAGACAGATCTGTTTTAGAGAGTTTTGGGGTTCCTGGAATGCCTGAAACATAAAAAAAAAATTTAAGTTCTCAGTTTTTATTTTATTTATAATTTATGTTTCATCTTTTTTTTCCCCCAAAAAAGTGGTTTTGTAGCAAACTTCTCCAGCACAAATACACTAATTAGGGACGATAGATCACAAACCATATAGAAAGACGAGACAAACACAGCCGCGTTTAGTTATTTGGGGTCAGATGCAAGAGTGTTTGAATTAACCATGATTCAACACAGCAGCGACCTGGGATGAAGCTCATCTACCAGTCAGTCACTGCTGTCTTTTACCACTTTGTCTCCTTTGCTACATTCTCCCATGGGATTAGAGAAGCAACTCAGATTGAAGGAAGGATGGGGACTTCAAGAAGGCCCTTCCAGCACGACAAGGGAGGGAACATGCTAGACCTCTGCCATAACTTAGTATTGTTGATCTACAGACTAGTCAAACTGCTTCTACATAATCAAGAAACTTGTTCCAGGAGCCCAGGCTGATTGAAAGATGAGTGAAGGCCTAAATGTAAAAGAGAGCTTGACCTAGAATATAGCTTCCAGTCTGCAGGGAGAAGTTTTCTGAAGTGAAATGCAGATTAATTCATATGCTTGAGATTGACTCAATGACATACTCCATATCCAAATTTCTAAAAGAAAAAAAAATCCAGAAACATGAAATTAAAGGAATTAAGATTGCTATAGTGTTGGCCATCTAAAAACATTGCTCAGGGTTGTGATGAATTAAGGATTGAGGAACACACTAGCCATACCCAAAGCTGCTCAGGGATTCCTAGGCCTCAGGGAAGCCAGAGATTTAGGGCTGAGATAGGGTAATCTGGCAGGCGTCACAGGGAAATGGCGAGTGGCAGCAGGACACCAATGCCAGAGAAAGACCCACCGAGTAGTTACTGGCTGATAGGTTCAAGTGATTTGCAGTTCTACAGTCTGATCCTGGATGTTCTGGGATCTCCAGGACCTCTACCATGTGGGAAAACAGCTAACAAAAGACAGCATCATCTAGATTTCAGTTTTTGCCCAGAGCTGGCACTGCTGGAGCTTTAGTTTTCAAGAGAGTATGGAATAAAATCTGAGTTTTGAATTGTTCCAAGGCGATTGATTATGCTTCTGGGAGCATATCCCCTGGTAGGATTGAATTGGGAGCACGTGGTTCTGGTTTCACTTCTAGAGTTCCTGTTTCATTCATGCACAGAAGTTGGCACAATTACTTCCTCCATCATGCATCACTTGTTAGGGTGTCATCTCATGTATCTCTTGGTGCTTCAATAAGGTAATTTTCATGTGCGTTTTCAGTGAACAATGATTGTTCTTTCCCGGTTAAGGGGCCATGTGCCTTGTAGACATGAATAGATATAGACCAATAAGAGGATTCAATAGTTAGATTCTTGCGATCTAGGGAACTGATCTTTAAAGACTTCATGATATTGCATAATTTTGTTAGTCTCTATCAACTAAGACTATGTTTGGGGGAATGTTCTTTTCCAGGAGCAGAGTTTGATTCCTGCAATTGTGAATGTTATTAAATACAAATCCACATGGACAGCAGGTGAAAGTCAGTCCACAGGCTTTCTAAACTCTTTCTTTAATCAGCCAGTTTTTCTCTTAGACCCTTTCCTATGCAGTTCTTCAAGGAAGAAATGTACTTTTAACTGCTCAAATTAGGATAGTGATTTGGACAGAAAAATGGGACAAAATGTATTTTCAATCTCCACCAGGGGGACCTATTGCTGCAACTAAAAAATTGAATCCGAGGAAGCGCATTCGTTTTACACGGCAGCTACATGATATTATAGTTTTTATTTTTTTAAGTATGTATACGTGTTTGAAAAAATGATTTTATAATCCACATAATGGTGTTTCTCATGTTATAATTTTTATTTTTACACTAAATATAATAATTGCAATATAAAAATAGATAAAGAAAGGAAGTTTTCTTGATGCATTATACTTCAGAAAGCTTTTTTAGAAGAATTACTATGAGATGAAAATATAAATTCCCTCTTTATTTGAGAAGAATCTGTATTTAAAATATCTACAGGATTACCTGCAGAAAGCAGGTAAAAAATCTTTTTCATTAAACATATCTTTCTAAGTTTTGCTAATTCAGTGTATCTTATTTCCTACTCCACAGGCTTTTGTCTGAGATTTAAAGTCTCACAGTTTTTATGAAAAATTTTCATACTCTAATACTTATAATCACAAAATGGATAAATTCCATAATTACAAAATTAGAAAATCTGTCTTTTTGCCTCACTTCTAGCTGTGAGGACATTCTATTTTGTACTTTCAGATTATATCTGCTTTCTTACATCAGGGACTATATTATCTATTTATATTCATGTATCTTAATATTCCTTAATTTTCTATGGTTCAAACATTCTCTTTCTGAGAACTCTATAACTTTGTATATTCTCAATGTTTTTACTTGACTTGACATGAATACCTCCATTCTGATTTTATGGATTGGGAGTCATTTACATTAATGGTTCTCCGTGGTGTACAAAATTGCCATCATTGTGGGTCAGATATTACTATGCCCATTTTTCAGGTCAGAAGATTGAGACTGAGAACTATTATATTACTTGGCTAATGTAATGTTCTCTTTCTTGTGATTCTAAGCCAATATTCTTAAATACACAGTCAATGTTAGCATATCCCAGACATGGACAAACTATTGTTCTTAGCATATTTCCTCAACTAATACTAGACTAGTGAACCCATAATTTGCGTGTTAGGGAGCCATCTATCTTAGACATGTTCTTCTCTATGAGAAATGCCTTACTCTAGATAACTTATTTTGATAATATCTATTGTCCTGAATAAATATCAACACATGCTATGAAGGGGGACCCAAAACCCCCAGAATTTATATATTTAAAAAATCGTGTATTTATTCTTACATATTTAAACTTACAATCACCTTCAAAATACTCTCCATTTGATGCAATACACCTACCAAGATGCTTTTTCCACTGCTCAAAACAGTTTTTGAACTCATCAATTTTGAGGCCTTAATTTAGTGCTTCCAATGTTTTTGTTTCATCTCTTCCACATTGATAAAATGTTTCCTTTTGAGAACTTTTTTCATCTGGGGTATAAAAAAAAGTTGCTCAGGTTGAGATTAGGTAAATAGGGAGGATGGGACACGGAGTCATGCTGTTTTTGGTCAAAAACTGCTGAACACTCAGCGTGGTGTGGGCACACTGTTTGTATAAATCACTCATCATGAAATGGGCAAACACGTTGAAAGATCTCCAAAAAAATAAAAATTCACCGAAGCCTAATGCAACCTGTCACAACAACACTAGTTGGTACATTGATGCTGATGGGTTCCTAGAACAGTTACCTAACAGGGGAAGCATGTACTACTAGGGGCCCACCCTCCAAAAGATAATTCCGTTTTTGTGGAGAATCCTCCCTCACATTTTAGATGTAGGAAGAGATTTTATGAAGTACTGTAATTATACATTTGGCTCAATAATGTTGTTATGATGCCTTTGAACGTCTGATTGCATGCTTAACACACACACAACTTTCTTTCCCCAAAGAAAAGGATTAACTCTACATTATAAAGAATAGAATGTGAAAATTTATCTTAGACGTGTGAAACATTTCACTCATACTAAAAGAAGAGTAAAATTAAAATATACTGAGATAAATTTACTTATTCAATTATTTCTATAATATAATTTGTTAAACACTAAGAGGCAGGGGAAATAAATCAGAGTCTTCCACTGTTGGTATTAAAAATTGATACAATCTGCATGGAGGG
The DNA here is from genome assembly GCA_027257055.1 of Cephalopachus bancanus. Classification (NCBI taxonomy): domain Eukaryota; kingdom Metazoa; phylum Chordata; class Mammalia; order Primates; family Tarsiidae; genus Cephalopachus; species Cephalopachus bancanus. The sequence continues at coordinate 2,396,159 of JAPVLO010000164.1, read as the reverse complement.
CAATTGACAAGATTTACCAACATTATGAATGCATACAACATTGACCCAACATGTCTCTTGGAATTTAACCTATGGGTATGCTTGTACATGTGCCAAATTATTTATGTTTAAGATTATACATTGTAGGTTGTTATAGCAAAAACTGGAAACAAATAAAATATTCCTTGATAGGCGGTTGATTAATTGGAATAGTATACAGCTGCTAAAAGGAATGAGAAAGTGCTCTATACTAATATACAAAGAACTTCAAGCAATACTGAATGAAAACTGCAAAGTGCAGAATAGTGTTTTACTAAGTTATCTTTGCATAAAATAGCGAGGGAATGATAAGAACATATATGCATGTTTCTTTTTATATACATAAAGAAACTCTTGAAGTATACATAAAGGACTAACAAAGTAATTACTTGCATTGGATTGGAGGCAAAAGAGGCAACTGGGTGGCTGAGAGACGGAGGTGGGAGAGACACTTATTTTCTTTAGGTAAAGTATTCTACCTACTTAAAAAATGTGTATGTGAGAAGAGAGAGAAAGAGGGAAAGAGAGAATGTGTAAGTCAGTGTTTAAGTAGACACATGCACTTTCGCTCCTTAAAATGACAGGAAAGGGATATTTTTAAAAGGTACCCACAAGGACAAAAAATAATGAAAGAGAAAGAAATTGCAAAATTTTGGAAGCTAGAAAGCAGATGAATGAATGGTACTGACTCAGCAGACCTAGAAAGCCAAATTCTTTGCTGACGGTGAGAAAAGCTGAGAAGCTTTTACACTGCAGAATATCCAAAAGGTTCAGGAAATGGCATTTCCAGGTACCCTGGAAATGAGATTGAAGGTGGGGCTAAAAATAGAAAGATTGGTTGAAAGCTTCTTTAAGAAGCAGTTAAATAAGTCCCCAGTTGCACAGCCAGGCAACTTCCTTTCCCCAACTTGACAGGTTTAGTCTTCAAAGTGGATAAAACAAAACAAAACCTCTGGATTGAGATGTACCAAGAAGAAGGAGGGGGTATAGGGGGTGGGGATGGGAGGGGAATCCACTCTGCTGAAAACAGAGTGATGGAATATTTGCATACTGAATATCCAGACCTCTGTCTCTAATCTGTCTTCCAGCTTGGCTCCCAGAGTGTTGACAATATAGTCTAGGCAGAAGATGCTTCTTCTTTTTTTGGTGTCTTACTATGTTGCCTAGGTGGGCATATCCCTGGTCTCAAGTGATCCTCCAACCTTGACCACCAAATGTGCTGGTATTTCAGGTGTGAGTCACTGCACCCTGCCAGAGGATGCTTCTTTATGATATCTGACCAGTCAAGAGAAAAGACAACTGGGGAACCCAATGAAATGATCAGCCAGACACAATAGTGTAGATCACAGCTGACAGGTGCCAGGTTGTACTCAGAGCTTTCAAGCAACTTTTTAGTATTTCACACTTTATGAAAAACTAAAGATCACCAAGTAACTAGAAGATTAAGTCGGTGAGGGGTCACAACTGAGTGGCTAAAAGGCACTGTCTTGCCCATGGTTACATCCCCTCCCCAGGAGCAACCCATTATTCAAAGCCTGGTTGGGATGTGGGGTAGAGGGTGGGGTGAAAGGACCTGGCTGTCTGTCTTAACTGGGAATGACTCTGAAGACCCCTCCCAGCTCCAGAGATCCCTCTGGAACTGACTGTTGGAACTGTATCAGTTCAACTTTTCACCAGTTATGAACCAGGCCCAGTTCTGATTTTCTCTTGCTTAAAAATTTTGTTCCAAGGGTACACCCCAATTAACTGCTGGCTCCTGATTTTGGTCTCAGGAAACCCTACTATGACAGAATTGAAAACAAATAAATAGAAAAAAAGGGGAAGACACAGATGAAAAATCTCAGATGTGTAAAAAAATATATTACATCCATGATACAAAAGCATAAACCGTAAGAAAAAACACTGAAAGAACATAAAAGAGATTCTGGAAATTAAAATTAAAATTAAAATTAAATACATATATATATATGATGGTAGAAACAAAAAACTTCAATTGATGAATTGGAAGATAAAGTTGAGGAAATCTCAGTAAGTAGAGCAATGAGAGGAAAGAAATATCTAAATATCTGATATCTAAACAAATAAATTTCTGAAAGATCAGAGAAATGGGAGTCATGGGGGAGGGCTAGCAAAAAGCAATTATAAGCAAAACAATTCAATAGCATTTCAGAACTTAAAGGTGTGAATTTCCAGGATAAGTGCTTGGCCCAGTTATGAACACAGAACACCTCATAGCAAAATTTCAGAATACTACGGGCAAAAAGAAGAACCTGCAATCTCCAAAGAGAATAGATGGGTCACATATATGTGGTATTATACTGGAAGCTTGGCAACAAATGGCAAAAAAAAAAAAAAAAAAAAAAAAAATTACTTCCAACCTAATACTCAATCCCAGCCAAACTATTAAGTGTAAAGTAAAGACATTTTTTGACTTTAAATTTACCACCCAATTTGTCTTCTCTGGAAACTCCGAGAAGATACTCCCCTAATATGAGAAAGTGAAATAAGAAACTTATAAAGATGCATTCGTGAAAGAAGAGATCTAACACAAAGCAAAGCAAAATCTCTATGATGTGGACAAAATTTCTACCAAGATGGCAAATGTCCTCTAGGCTTAAAGAATAAACAGTGCAAACTGGAGCAGGTCCAGAGGCTCTGGCGGAAATTACTTTCAAAAGATGAAATTACTAGTCTATTTGATGTGAGTAAACATTGAGAGGGGATTTAACCATCTTCAGAATTTAGGGTTAAATTAGTGATAAATACACAGAAAACTAAGCAAAAGTAAAAACAAGGCCACAATTAACTCCAAGGGATGTGAACACTTAGGCAAGAAAGAAGAAATAGTGTTCTCTATTGCTTGACTATAAAAAACAGTCTTAAAAGGTAAACACTGAGTATTGGTCTAACCAAAATTTATGAAATAATATTGGAAGAGGGAAGCTGTGTGTGTGTGGGGTGTGTGTGTGTGTGTGTGTGTGTGTGTGTGTGTGTGTGTGTGTGTATGGTTGGAAAGAGTGCTGAAAAGCTCTTCTTTCATAGAGAGAATTTACACATAAGGATGGAGTGCACTTTCATGTTAAAAACATGGTTCTTGAGTCCTGACTGCCTAGGTCTGAATCACAGCTCTAACACTTTCAGTTGTATGATGTTGGCTAAGTTACTTGATCTCTCTGGGCCTCAGGACTCATCTGTAAAATGGGGCATCTCACAGGGTTACTGTGAGGAAAATGTATATGTGAGTTTAGATCACCATCACTCTACTGCTAAATAGTGACTTCTGTGGAAATATTTTCAACTTATATGATCTGTTATGAACTGAAATGTGTGCCCCCACGTTCATATGTCGAAATTCTAACCTCAGTACCTTAGAACGTGACTGTGTTTAGACATCAGGACACTAAAGAGGTAATTAAGTTAAAATGAGACTGTTAGGGTAGGCCCCAATCCAATATGACTGTTGTCCTTGTAAGAAGAGGAGATTAAGGCTTACCACAAGAGAAAAGACTATGTGAGGATACAGTGAAGTGACCATCTCCAAGCCAGGGGGAGGGGAGTCCTCAGAAGAAACCAGATCTGTGGATCTTTTTAGCTTGGGCTTCCAGCTTCCAGAACTTTGAGAAAGTAAACTTCTGTTGTTTAAGCCACCTGGTCTGTGGTATTTTGATATGGTGGTTCTAGCAAACTAAAACATCATACTTTGAAAAATTTGGAAATGAATTCAAGTGATTCTATTTATTTTTTATTTTATTTTATTTTTTGAGCTGGAATCTCACTCTGTCACCCAGGCTGGAGTGCAGTGGCATGCTCATGGCCACTGCGGCCTCAACCTGCCGGACTCAGGTGATCCCTCCACCTCAGTCTTCCAAATAGCTGGAACTACAGGTGGATGCCACCACACCCAGCTAATTTTTTGATTTATTGTAGAGACAGGGTCTCGCCATGTGTTGCTCAGACCGGTCTTGAACGCTTGGGCTCAGGCAATCCTTTCACCTCTGCCTCCCAAAGTGCTGGGATTACAGGCATGAGTCCCCACGCCTGGCCAATTCAATTTAAAGAGCTGAATGTATTTGCCTCTGGGAAGCAGGACATAATGGAGGAAAAGAGGAATAGTTAGTTAGTTTTTTTTTTTTTTAACGAAAAGCTTGTAGAACTTCTTGACTCCTTAAACTATGTATATTTATAATGTTAATAAAAACATTAACAAATAATCCCCTCTCTCCCAACAAAAGGCAGTGTCTGATAAATCAGAGTTTTCTTTTGTCTCTTTCATCTGGGTGATGGAGTTTTAGGTGGGACTCTCAAGCACTGTGGACATTTGGGGGCTCTATAAAGGATGCCTTTCTATAGGGACTAATGGTGCTTGAGATACTTTTTATAAAAGCAGGCTAGGTTTAGCCTAGCCTCAGTAACATCCAGGTAGCCATTTGAACTCAGTTGTTCAAGACTAGGAAAGTGAATTCAACCGATAACTCTTTTGTTGTTTAGGTAACTCAGAAAGAATTGTGATGTCATTGTACCACATATCTCTCTATCACTTAATGAGATATATTTATTTGTTATGAGTACAATATGTTTTATATTATATTTCAACACTTTTCCCTTTATCTGGTCTCTGCTTTCTTTCCCTGTGGCCCTCTGAACAATTTTACCTCAGGGAAGATAGAGTAAGTCAGTATACTTTTGGCAACCAAAAGCCAGATAGAAGGAAATATTACCTCACATAAACATAAATCTGGAACAGACAGGGCAACATAGCAAGACCTTGTCGTCTCTACAAAAAAAACTTGGTGCTTGCCTGTAGTCCCAGCTACTTGGGAGTCTGAGGTGGAAGGATTGCCTGAGCCTAGGAGGTGGAGGCTGCGATGAGCCGTGATCGTGTCACTGCACTCCAGCCTGGTGACAGTGAGACCCTGACTCAAAAATAAAATAAAAAAATCTGAAGATAGGTGGTTCTAAGTAGGGTGTCTAGCTCAATGACTCAATGGCATCATTAAGGACCAGGGTTTTTTCTTACCTTGGTTGCCGCCTTGGCAGGCTGGCTGCTCTCCTCACAGTTGCAAGATTACTGCAGAAGTTGCAGGCCTTGTGTCCCCATAACCAATACCCAAGGGCTGCGTGGGAGAGGAGGTCTTCCCTACTCACGTCTGTCCTTAAGGAAGAAATCCTTTGCCAGAGCCCTGGCATTCTGCTTCTCAGATCTCAGGCAGGGGTCGTAGTTGTATCACGTGCTATTCCCAAGCCAATTTGCCAGAGTCACTGAATTAACATGTTTGGCTTAATCCAAATTATTTTTTACTCTCTGAAATTGGGGAGGAGCTCAGTTTCTTCTAAATACATTTCTGACCTATAGAGGTGCAGGGAAATTTACCCCAAAATATGACTTTTTGCCACAATGTCTCAATGACCTTCCTGCCTCCATTTAGTCACGGGGAAGCTGCCTCTTCTGATATCAGGAAAGGAGAGGAAGAATGTCATCAGCTCTGGTCCAATCCTTTTACAAAACAACGCCTGTCTCTTAGGTTCATTCAACTTCCAATGATAACTATTTACCATTCTGTCTTTCCCATTCATTCGCTGTTGCAACCATGTGTTGCTTCTCAAATAGAATTCCTCTTCCTTCCTTTCCCATAACCTGTTTTAACAGAATGCAAGCCCCCATTCTCTCTGCAACCCTGAGATAATATTCAGGTATCTGTTACTCATTGGGAAGGTGGGTCTTCATTCTGAAAGCTCCCATGCATACACATTAAAAAAGTTTGTATGCCTTTTCTCCTGATAATCAGTCTTGCCTCATGATTTTTATCAGCAAACCTTTAGGGGGCCAATGGCCATGGCCCCCACAGACCCATACTTCAGCAAAATCAGATTACATCAGTAAGGAATATAGGGAAGAAGGGCAAATGCCATGGAATAGGAAGGAGAAATATGTATTTTAGAGACAATTCTGGTCAGATAAAAAGGGAAAGTAGAAGATTTTACTGGAAGAGAAGAAAGGAGGGGTCGGAAATGACTGTCCTGGCTCCTCCCACTTGGAGTTTAAACCCAGGGAGGAGCATTGTAGATGGGTTGAAGGTGATAGAAACACAAAGATTTTTAGTGAAGGGACCCTCAACTTAGTCCTGGCTTCTCAAGACATAGTCTGGGAAGCTGCAAGTCTTTCAGAGAAGTTAAGTTCTAAAATAGAAACAAAACCACATCCAAACACCTCACTGTATCAGAGAGAAGACAGCTGAGGGATGGGGCTTGGGTGAGTGGCTCTGGTATGGGTGCAGGCTCCACACAATGTGAAGTTTCTGCAGAAGGTGGACTTCATGCCTGGAGACTGTGGTAGAGGCCAAGTACTCTCTGAGTTGCTATAAAAAAACAAAACAAAACAAAACAACTGGTAGGCTGGGCACTGTGGCTCACACCTGTAATCCTAGCACTTTGGAAGAATGAGGCAGGAGGATTGCTTGAGCCAAGGAGTTTGAGACCAGCCTGGGCAAATTAGTGAGACTTTGATTCTACAAAATATATGTATATATAAAAAACCAACTAGCTAGGTGTGGTGGTGTATGCCTATAGCCCCAGCTACTTGGCCTGCTGAGCCAGGAAGATTGCTTGAGCCCAAGAGTTTGAGGCTGCGATGAGCCATGATAGTGTCACTGTACTCAGCCTGGGCAGCAAAGCGAGACCCCAACTGGAAAAAAAAATTGATTAAACCTGCTGCACCTACTGACACTGCCTGAGGATATAAAAGCTTCATCCTACCGGGCTCGGTGGCTCAGCCTGTAATCCCGTGCCTCTGGGAGGCTGAGGTGAGTGGATTGCCTGAGCCCGCGGGTTCGAGACCCGCCTGGGCAGCGAGACCTCATCTCTACAATAAATCAAAAAATCAGCCGGGCGTGGTAGCGCATGTCTGTAATTCTGGCTGCTTGGAAGGCTGAGGCGGAAGGATCGCCGGAGCCCAGCAGGTCGAGGCTGCGGTGGCCGGGAGCGGCCACTGCACTCCAGTGTGGGCGACAGAGTGAGACTCCAACTCAAAAAAAAAAAAAAAAAAAAAAAAAAGCTTCATCCTGCCCTGTTTTCTCAGGAAGGAGAAAGGGAAAGGAAAGTGAAAAACAGTCGTGGAAGAGACTTTGAGCTTGGCATTACTATCTGCCGTCTTAAATGCAAATAGACTGAATGCATTTAACTGGCAAGTTTCTGTCATCTACTGTTGTGGGCTTCAGAATAAGAGATCAGGTACAAAGAAAAACTTCCATTTTTCCTCACCTCAAAGTACATGAATTTCAGCCTTGCTATACTTTGCATTTTTCAGTATTATCTTTCTTTTTCCCCCTTTTGTGGAAACCTTGTGGTGTTAAATTAAGTTTAGCCTAAAGCTGTTTCCTTTCATATTTTAAGTCTGACCTAGGGTTTCCTGAACATAGTGAACAGTTTATAACCCACTCTTGTGCCGATTGCTGAGTTGCGGCCAATCAAAGGCAACCACTGTTCAAATCAGGCCAACACTGAGTGGTAACCAATTCGGCTGTTTCCATCCCTCACTTCCATCTTCTGTAGATCGCTTTCCTTTTTCCGTCCATAAATCTTCCCACCACGTGGCTGTGCTGGAGCCTCTCTGAATCTACTCTGGTTCAGGAGGCTGCCCAATCTGAGAATCGTTCTTTTCTCAATTAAACTCTGTTAAATTTAATTTGTCTAAAGTTTTTCTTTTAACAGATGGAAAAGGGAAAAGGAAAAAGGAAAGAAGGAATGTGAGGAGGGAGGTATATGGGGCCTCCTTGAGAAATGGCCAAAACTAGCTTTACATGTGTCCAGAGAACATCCATTAGGATTTTGTAAAAATAATGTAAAATTATTTAGCTAACCGCTTTTTCTCTAAAAAGTTAATATGGTTAATAAAATATTTTTTAGTAAAAGTAAACCAAATATGATCTCACTAGAGCGTTTTTTAAAATGCGTGCATTAAAATGTTTTTTTATAAAAATTATGTAACGGTAACCATGATTCAATACAGAAGGAAGCTACCAGGTTACTTATATTTATTTTGTTTGCATTATGTTTTCTTTTTACTGCATATGTTTAACCAGGTGGAAAACAACAGAAAATTTCCATTTAAAAAAAAATAAATATAACCTGGTCAGGAATCACATTTACATTCTAATTTCATTATAATAAATCAGGAATGTTTATGGCCACATCTAGCACCCAGTTAAAACTCAACACATGTGTAACAATAATAACAAAATTTGTTGGCCAAAATGTGGTAATAGCTACTAAAAATACATGAATAAATTTTAATACCCAGACAGGAAACAACAGACATACAGTGTGTATCTGAGGCACATGTATCATTTGAACAGACGCCAGAGTTATGTAGCTAAAGATTAAAGCGTGATTTAGAGATATATTCCACCCCGTATGGACGTGCATTGCTTCCATTAGCATTAATAGAATTTGCATGCACAGAGTGAGAGGGGAGAACTGAAATTTGTTGAAAGGCAAAGGAGGAATGATTTTTAACTTTGCCTATAATTCCAGGTGCGAAGGACTGTATTATTAAAAGCTCTGTGAAAGGCCTTAATTTAGGAACTGAGATATAGACACTTTATATCAAACCACTACGTGTACACTTGGTTGTGTTATTAGAGAAGAGTGAGACTGGAAAGCGAAGGGATTTGTCAAAGGCTGTGCTGAGACGATGGTCCTGTGGTGGGGAGGGAAGCAATGTGTGCTTCTTGGACATGGATTTGTTTGAAGAATATGAACAACTTTTAATCTGAGACAAAACATAATTGATGTTATTGTGGTCATTAACAGGCATGCACCCCCATGCACACAGTGAGTGACTCATTTTCTACGTATCTGCAAGCTCCTGTTCCCTACCCAGGCTTTAGGAGGCTACGATTATTTTTAGCCTGTGGAGTGCATTCTGTTTTTTGCTGCTAGATTATCCAATACGTTGTTGAATCTTAAAGTTGTTGAATCTTAAAATCTCAGGACAAGCTTTTGGGGAATTGGAGTGAAAAGTTAGTTTGTGACTGCCCCCCCACCATCTATTACCTCCCAAGCAATGGATCCTATTAAATATGCCTGTGCCTTTAGTGGAGTGTCAGGAAGAAATAAATGAGTTAAGTAATAAATCAGACCAAGATGGCAACAAGTGATAGACTTAACTTTCTGTGGGAATGATTGTATTTGAGAGCACTGTTTATTTTGGAAAACCCTTGGGCGATGTATTCATTCAGTAATTTAGTACAGTCTTAGTGAGTGTCTGTTATGTGCCCCTCGCTTTTCTGGTTCTACTGACCCAGAGGCAAATAAGATAAAGTTCCTAACTTCCTGGATTTTACAAGTAAGCAACATGCATTATGAACTTTGAAAATGCTCGCACTTTTTGACTTCTTACATTTTTTATTAATTTAACCTGTTATATATATTAAAAGATTAAGTTACACAAATTATCATTGCTCTGGGCACAGGAATTCGCCCTTATAATCCTCCCTTTGGGAGACTGAAACAGGAGGATTGCTTCAGACTAGGAGTTGGACATCAGCCTGGGCAACATAGCAAGATCCCATCCCTACAAAAATAAAAATTTCAAAAAACATAGCTGCATAAAATTAACTATAGAAAGACTGTACTATTATAATTATTTTGTAGTCACCTCATTGCTACTGCAGTGAGCTCAAGTATTGCAAGTATCCTATTAAGCCCTGTGATGCTAATCATTTCCTCCTGAACAGTTCTTCTTGCTAGTAAATTGCATATCTCAGTAAAAAGTGTTCTCTCGTGGCTCTTGTGTATATTTCATTGTGTTTAGTGCAATACCATAAACCTTGAATAACACCATGAGACCCATATGAAGAGCCACTAGTGGTGCTGGAAGTGTGCCCAAGAAGCACAGAAAAGTCATGACATCATAAGAAAAAGAAATTGTTTGATATGTACCATAGATTGCAGGCTGAGTTGTGACTTTCTACAATTTCAGGATCAATGAATCCAGCATAAAGACCGTTGTAAAAAAAAAAAAAAGAAAAAAGAAAAGGAAATTCAGGAAGCTGTTGCTGCAGCTAGCAGTTGCAAAAACCTTCCACTTATTGCTAAACACCTTTGTATCTCATATTGAAAACGCAGCTTTTATATTGGGGCTGGATTGCTATAAGAAAGGCATAGCAATAGATACTAATATGATTTGAGAAAAAGTGAACTCATTATTTGACAAATTAAAGCAAGAGGAAAGTGAAGGATCTACAGCTGGAGAATTTAACGCCAGCCAAGGATGGTTTGAGAACTTTATTTATTTATTTTTCTTTATTTTAAAGATGTGGGGTACAATTCAGGGTTAGGTATACAAATGTTCATTATGCAGGTACCCTTATTGATGAGGTGTGTCCCTCCCTTCCCAGCAGTTTCCCTCAACTGCCAATCCCACCTCTCTCCCCCAGTTTTAGAATTTTTGAAAGGGGTTTGGCTTAGAACATACCAGGAGAAGCAGCTTCTGCCAATCAAGAGGCAACAGATGGGTTCTCAGACACCATGAAAAAAAAGTCACTAATGAGAAAGGATATCTGCCTGAAGAGATTTTTAATGCAGACGAAAGGGCTTCTTCCTGAAAAGTAAAACAGCCACAAAGGATATTTATTAGTAAGGGAAGTGAGCACCACAATCTAAGACAGAAAAGGAAAGACTAACTTTACTGTTTTCCACAAATGCAGGCAGGTTTATGATCAGGACTGCTCTTACCTATACAGCTACTAACCCCTGAGCCTTGAAGAGAAAAGATAAACAGCTGCCAGTCTTTTGCTTGTACAAAAAGAAGGCCTGGATAACAAGAACTTTTTTCTGGATTGGTTCCATTGATGCTTTGTCACTGAAGTCAGGACGTACCTTGCTGGTAAGGGGCTGCCTTTTAAAGTTCTTTTGATATTGAACATCACCCCTGGCCACGCAGAATCCCATGAGTTAACACTTTCTCCCAACCACAACATCTCTAATTCAGTCTTTACATCAGGGGGTCATAAGGACAGTCATCAGGCCATATAGTCATAAGGTTATAAGATTCATTACACTGGCTGGGCTCGGTGGCTCGGTCTGTAATCCCAGCACTTTGGGAGGGCGAGGCGAGTGGATTGCCTGAGCCTGCGGGTTCAAGACCCACCCAGGCAACTTGGTGAGACCTCGTCTCTACAGTAAATAAAAAATTAGCTGGGTGTGGTAGCGCATGCCTGTGGTTCCAGCTACTTGGAAAGCTGAGGCAGAAGGATCGCCTGAACCCAGCAGGTCGAGGCTGCAGTGGCCGTGAACATGCCACTGCACTCCAGTCTGGGCGACAGAGTGAGACTCCAACTCAAAAAAAGAAAAAGAAGATTCATTACACACAGTACTCTATGGAAAAAATTTGTCAACACTATGGAAAAGAACCCCTACAGAGAGAACATCATGAAATTCTGGAAGGTTTATACCACTGAAGATGCCATTGTTGTTAGAGAAAAAGTTGTGAAAGCCACTAAGCTTGAAATGATGAATTCCTCCTGGAAAAAAAAAACAACTGTCCAGATGTTGTGCATGACTTCACAGGATTTATTTATTTTTATTTTTTTGAGTTGGAGTCTCAGTCTATCACCCAGGCTGGAGTGCAGTGACCCAATCACGGCCACCACAGCCTCAACCTGCAGGGTTCAGGTGATCCTTCTGCCTCAGCCTTCTGAGTAGCTGGAGCCACAGACATGTGCCACCATGCTCGGTTAATTTATGTATGTAGGTATGTATGCATGTATGTATGTATTTATTGTAGAGACAAGGTCTTGCCAAGTTGCTCAGACTGGTCTCGACCTCCTGGACTCAGGAAATCCCCTCACCTCTGCTTCCCAAAGTGAACACAGGATTTATGACAGAGCGAATCAAAGAAATCATGAAAGAGATTGTGGATATGGCAAAAGGGGGGGGGTGAAGTGATTCAAGATATGGATCTTGAAGACATTCAAGACACCAGACCGGAGGAATGAACAGAAGTGAAGATAAGTGCTTTGGAAACAGCCAGATGGTGAGGAAGACGACGTAGAAAGAAGCAGTGCCAGGAAACAAATTGACACTAGACAATCTGGCAGAAAGTTCCAGTTATTCAATGCTGCTTTTGGCTTATTTTATGATATGGACCCTTCTCTGACATGGGCACTGAAACTAAAACAAACGGTGGAAGAAGGATTGGAGCCCCATAAAAATACTTTAGAGAACTGTAAAAACAAAAAAGTCAGACAGAAGTTCCTGCATATTTCCATGAAGTTACAACCAGTGTGCCTGTCTCCCCTGCCTCCGCTTCTATCACCTCTGCCACTTCTACCACCCCTGAGACAGCAAGACTTACTGCTTCTCTTCCTCCTCCTCCTCTTCAGTCTACTCAATGTGAAGATGATAAGGACGAAGACCTCTATGATGATCCCCTTCCATATCAGGAAGAGTAAATATATTTTCTCTTCCTTATGATTTTCTTCATAACATTTTCTTTCCTCTAGCTTACTTTATGGCAAGAATGCAGTATATAGTACGCTAATGTCCAAAACAGGTGTTAGTTGACTATGGTATCGCTAAGGTTTCCAGTCAACAGTAGGCTATTAGTAGTTAAGTTTTGGAGGGGTTAAAAGATATAAGTACATTTTCCAGCTGTGCAGGAGACTGGCTCCCCTAACCTCCTGCTTTATTCAAGGGTCAACTGTATCTATAAATGCTCTGTAATGAGAAAAGGGTATCTTTTTGATAAGAAAATCTGGTGTACGTTTGTCTTGAGACTTTTCTGCCCTTTCTGAAATTTCTGAGCACACATTGCCTTGTTAAATTAAAAATAATTTTAAATATTTTTGAAATCTGAAGATGTAAAATTGATTAACTTTGGTGGCAGAAGGTATTTGTGGAAACAGGGGCTCACTATTTCCCACGTTTCCACATATTATCTTCAGATTTCTGGAAGGTTGTTTGTTCCTGTGCCAGAATCCCTTGGTGGATTCTTCTGTATCATAAGAAGCTAGCTCAGAGACGTTTTACGTGCTGGGTATGTTTGGGCCAGACTTGAGTCTCAAGTGAGAAGAGACTAGGAGTGGTTTCCTACTTCGTCCTACCAAGAAATGTGAAGTTTAGTGGACTACATCACATGTTTTGGCTAATAAATTTGGGCAGAGTGCTATGTGTCAACCAGAGATGGGAGTGGGTATGAGTTCCTTGCTGTGATGATCATGAGGCTAAGTGTTAAGGTGGAGCTTCCACCGCCCTGGATTTATCTTAGTGATTTAGGATTTAAATCTTCTGTGGTCTACCTTTAATATTTAGCATGGAGAGAACAAAATTGGCTGTGAACTAAATGAGCTGCTGTACTTTGGGAGTTGTTTACTATCACATCATAGACTAGTCTTGTTGAAACAACACAAAAAATACAGAAAGTCTGTGATTTTTAGATAACATAACACAGGTTATCACTCACTGACAAGCTGGTCTTTAAATATATATATATATTTAAGCCAAAACAGTTATCTTACACAGATGAGTCAGGAAAAGTTGCTAATCTTTAAAATACCAGACATCAAATAGTTTATATTTTCAAAATCTGCCCTTCTTGGGCAAGGACTGTCTCTAAGTTCTAATGTTAGCTTTCTCTGAGGTTCGTATTAGTCACATGCAGTTCACGTGACAGGTTGCTTCTGCAGAGCCCACTGCCTATACCCAGAGTTACCAGTAGGGGGCAGAGAGCAGCCTATGAGTTCCTTTGTGGCTTGGTCACAAAAGCCGTCTACAAACAGGGCCATTGCTTTAGATTCTGTAGATAAAGGTTCTTCAAAACCTTGACCTTAGAGAATGGAGAATGCTTAGTGTTTCTATTTATCTATTTGTTTCCTTACTTTAATTTAATTTATTTACTTACTTGTTTTTAACTAGAAGTTTCTAAATGTGATTCTGTGACTAACTGCTTACCTGCTACTTTATAACTATCCTATTGTATTTCAGGCAAGTTGTGACAAGTTGAAGGGACTTGTCTTTATTCATCTGTAAAGCATCGCTTACAAAGAAATGTCACACTCATAAAAAAGATAATTCTGAAATACCTTTCTAAAATCACACACACTCTCCTTGGTGTATGTGGTTTACTATTTTTCTGAGCAGATTGATTTTTTTCTTTTCCATATAAATAAATAGCTATTCCAAAGTTCCAGAATTTTTATGTCCCTAGTTTTGTTTTCTTTCTTATGATTATAGTTTTATAGTAGTAAAAGGATATGAATTGGAATCAGTTAAAAGAAGCAGTGCATAGGGTGAGGTCTGGGAGACTCTCAAACATGAAGCCTCTGGTGTTTTCCCCTCATGGAGCCAGGATATATCACCTACCTGGCACATCAATGTGAAACAATACACAGAGTATTCCAGCCGGGGAAGCACACACAAACTTTGGTGTCCAGAGTTTTTATGGGGTTTCACTGTATAGGCATGATTGACTGAATCATTGGCCACTGATTGAACTCAGCTGCCATCTCTCACGCCCTTCTTCATCACATGACTCAAAGCTCCAACCCTCTAATCACTTGGTTGGTCTTTCTAGAGTTGCCAGCCTGCATCTGGAGTCATTTCATTGGCACAAACTATCTTGAGTCACCTCATTGGCATAAACTATCAGGGTCCATCATGAATAACAAAGCCACTCCTGTCACTTGGGAAATTTCCTGGACTACCTTCAGGAACAGGGAACAAAGGCCATCCAAATTTTTTTATTATACAGAATTTACATTCCCCCTTCCCCCCTTTTACCAATACTATTTCTGATCTTAATTCTTGGTCATAGTTGGGCATGGTGGCTCATGCCAGTAATTCCAGCACTTTGGGAGGCAGAAGCTAGAGGATTGCCTGAGCCCAGGAGCTCAAGACCAGCCTGGGCAACTTGGTGAGACCTTGTCTCTACAATAAAAGAAAAGAATTAGCTAGGTGTGGTGATGTGTGCCTGTGGGTCCAACTACTTGGAAGGCTGAGAAAGAAGGATCGCCTGAACCCAGCAGGTCGAGGCTGCAGTGCCTGTGAGTGTGCCGTTGTACTCCAGCCTGGACAACAGTGAGACTCTGACTCAAAAAAAAAAAAAATTCTTTGTAGATATTTTTTCAACATCTTTCATTCTTTGAATTTGTCCCCTTCACTGAGCTTGCCTTCCAACTTAACTTAGTCATTGATTCCCATAGTCATACCTTAGATCTTGACTAATAACTACAGCCTCTCCATAATTTTGGTTTCAGGCATCCCAATCTCTGACAATCATGGGCTGTTTTTTCATCTTTCTTCCTCTGGCATCCTGACTCCCATAATTCTTTAACCCCTCTAATTAGGACCTTTAATCCATTGATTCTTCCACTATTTCTATTTCTTTTTTTTGTTTTCTTTTTTGAGTCAGAGTCTCACTCTGTCACCCAGACTGGAGTGCAATGGCACGCTCCCGGCCACCGCAGCCTCAACCTGCTGGGCTCAGGTGATCCTTCCACCTCAGCCTTCTGAGTAGCCAGAATTACAGGCGCACGCTACCACGCCTGGCTAATTTTTGATTTATTGTAGAGATGAGGTCTCACCAAGTTGCCCAGGCGGGTCTCGAACCCGCGGGCTCAGGCAATCCACTCACCTCAGTCTCCCAAAGCGCTGGGATTGCAGTCTGAGCCACCGAGCCCGGCTATTCTTCCACTATTTCATTCTCACCGTCTTCATATCCTCTCTCCCTTCCTTATGTAACTTCAATCAATTATGAGTTTCCCTTGCACATGCCCTTGACATCATTTTCTCTGTCTTAATTCATTGTCCTCGCTGAGCCAAAACCACATTCCCATTAAATTTAGCCTCTACTTGTTCCATGCCTGCACCAACTCCTCTTTCTTTATCTTGTCCTAACTCCTGTTTTCCACACATGGTTACAGTGGGTTACTAGACCCCTCATTCAACCACCTGCTAACTATTGACCACTCATTTTCTTTGCCCCTCCTGTCTTCCTTCCCCACTTTATAAACACCCAACTTTAGTTGGGGGTGGAGAGAGATGAATTTGAAGCTTGTCTCCTATCTCTCTAGCTGATGTCACCCATGTGCAACAATTCTGCTTCCTGATCTGGAACACATTGCTCATGGCTGGGCAGCTAAGGGTCAGGAGAGTTTCAGAAACCCTCCTATCAGGTGCCCAACCGTATTTTGCTAGGGGTGGGTTTCAGTCTCTTTCTCTTCAGCTCTGCTGCTGCTGGCCCCAATCACACTCTTGATTGCCTAGAGACAACAGCCTTTGAAGTTTGGCATCTGTATCTGGGCCAGTGAGCATCCTTGGTGGGTACCAAACAGTGGGATCAGCTCCTCTCAATGTGGGAAATTCCAAAGGAATTTTTGTTTGTTGCAGGTTGAATAAGCCCAGCAGACAGAGTGGAAATCACCTGATTATTTCAGTTTGGACATTTTTGAGGCTTGTGAGTCACTGCTGCAGTCAGGGTGATAGTGTTTGTATGTCGATACAGTCATTGGATGTGTATGTACTTGTCTTATGTGCTGTGTTTACATGGTGCCAAATTGGCTTACAAATGAAAGAGCACGCATAAATTAGTAAGACCAAATAACTTAATGGCTCATGTGACTTAAGTATTTGATGGACATGGTGAATTTAAAATTATTGGGAAAATAAAGATAGAAATGCCTTCAGAGTTGTCAGCATACTTTTTTTTTGTCTAGGTTTATTGGCCAGATGGTTTTATATTTGTCTCTGTTAGATATTTTGAGGTGTCAGAGTTTGGCACAGTAGGTTATAAAACTATAAACTCAGCTAAAACCAAAATGGTCTTTGTGTGTAGTTTTTATTTATTGATAGTTATTAATTACTGTATATAACATATTGGAAAATTTTATCTAAAATACTCTGCAGATATCAATTGCATTTTAAAAATTTTATTTATTTATTTATTTTAAAATTATAGATATGTGGGATACAAGTCAGGATTAGCTACATAACCAGTTTGCGTGCAAGTGAAGTTTGAACCTCCAACTGGCCTTCACTTCCCCTGGTTTAGAACCAAGTATCCTTTGTGATGTACTATGTGCTCCAGCTGTCTCCCACTTTCTCCCCTGGCAATGACCATAGACTGCAGATCCCTTCTTTGTGCCAATGTAATTAATCAGGTCCCACTTATGAGTGAGTACATTTGGTATTCAGTTCTTTGTTTCTGTTTTTTTTTTAAATTTTTTTTTACAAATAAGAGTAATTTAATGTTGTTGATTTAATGAAAACAGCTGAATCTACTGAGTTATTGGTGAAAAATCCATGTATTTAACTTTAAGGTTTTTAGTTAGGTTAACACCTGATAGTCAAAGGCTGTAAAAATGGTTCACAATGAAATGATGATAAGCTTTGTCCAATATTTCAGTTCTCATAAGTAATCTAGATAAACTGCTAAAGGTGAATGAACTGAGAAAATATAGATAGCATAAATACTTGTAGGTAAACTTTAATGTAATTTAAGATCTTAAAGTTATTTTGGATGCTTATGAGATGTCTGGGTCATTTCCAATTAAAAAAGGGTTATGATATGGAGAAATATGTTTCTAAAAACTGTGGAATGATGCTTATCTATAAAATGCTAATATCTGATAGATAGTTCAGGATTTCTTGCTTCCCAGGTTTTCGCTATAATTAAAGGTTGCTAAAAATACGTTTTCTAGTTAGTATATAATTCTGTATACAAAATGTGCCAAAGAATATGAGTAATTTTATCTAATTCAGAAGTTACCTAACAATTGGTTCAAATTATGGACTTGGAAAAGTTATTTATGGAACAAAGAACAGGGACCAGGTATGTTGGATCATTTCTATAATCCTAGAACTTTGGGAGGTTGAGGCAGGAGGATTGCTTGAGGCCAGGAATTCAATACCATCCTGGGCAATATAGCAAGAACCCACTTTTATTTAAAAAAAAGGAAGAAACAAGGAAGAAAAGAACCAGTAAGGAATAAAAATGTAAAAAAAGTTATGAATATGAAGATATATTTTGATAAGGAAGTTTAAAAGAAAAGAGAACACTTTTATATAAAAAAAGGATAGTGTATGTTACATTTTTGTCCTAAAGGCCAAAGTGGTTATTTAGGAAATAGGAAAATATAGAACAAATCAGAAAGTCCAAGCATGTAATAGATGGTCTGTTTAAGTCATGATAAGATTCAAAAGGGGAATTTGTGAAAGGAACTTTTAATTGTGATTAAGTTGGTTGTAATAAAAAGAAATTAAATGAATTATTTATAATGATCTTTCTAAATATTGGTCCCCCATATTAAAACAATATTTTAAAAAGATATTGATTTGCTTTTAATAAAATCCAGTTCCTGTAACATTTTTTTCCTGCAGATCCAACTTTACTGTTATGACCTCATGCTGAAATTTATTCCAAGGGTCTAGAAAAGTAATGTTTTCCTCCAGTCTTACTTGATTCTGTACTTTTGGTTTTTCTTGATATGCCTGAATTACTTCATGAAACCAGAAATCTTCTCATAGTTTTACTAAGAGTCATTTATTCTTCTGATCAAGGTACTCATTTTCTAGTTTCTTGTTTGAACTATAATATAATATTCACTCATGACCCTGGATACACTAGTCCTGTGTCTGATTAATTCAAGTACCCTTATAATCATGTTTGACTCTCAGGTTATTTATTTATTTTTATTTATTATTTTTATTTTAAAAGATGTGGGGTACAATGCAGGATTAGGTAGATAAGTGGTCATCGTACAGGTAAAGTTTGGGCCTCCCTTTGGTCCCTACTTCACCTAGTTTGAGATTAGGCACTCTTATTGATGTTATGTGTGCCTCCTTCTTGGCAGAGTCCTGCCACTGCCAAACCCTTTCTTATAGTATTTTGATGTGTTCAGGGTCTGCTTATAAGTGAGGACATGTGGTACTCAATTCTTTGATTCTGTGATAGATCACTGAGTATGATAAGCTCTAAATCCATCCATGTTGCTGAGAAGTTCATAATTTTCTCCTTCTTTAGGGCTGTGTAATACTCCATAGTGTATATGTACCACATTTAAAAAAAATCCAGTCCACTTTAAATGGGCAGCACGGTTGGTTCTGTGTTTTTGCTATTGTGAATAATGCTGCAATAAACATGTGCATGCAGGTATCTTTTTTATAGAATGATTTGAGTTCCAGGTATATTCCCAGAAGGGGGATTGTTGGGTCATATGGAAGGCTGATTTTTAGGTCTTTTAGGAATCACTACACCGTTTTCCACAGAGGTTGCATGAGTTTACACTGACTCTCAGGTTATTTTAAATAGTCTTCTTGTAAGGAGACACTATCACCATGCGGAAGGTCTTTCTTTGCCTTTTGGTAACTGGCCTAAGAAACAGATTTTATGTTTTATCGAGATAGTTACTGTGTCATTATTATTAGACTTTTGATTACTTCGGGAAACTGAGGTTTACAATGATTAAGATTTTACACCCATGTAACTTTCTGTATTGCTTTTAAAGTAATTTATGACTTTGGTTAAATGAAGAGCTATTATTTTACAATGACTTGTGGTTCTATTTTGAGTAAATGTTTTGAGCCTTTTAACATCTTTGGTAATTGGAGATTTGATTTTGAGGAGGTTTGAGTCTTAGACTTATTATTGGGGCTTATCAAAGTTATAAAAATTAATCACCACAAGGTTGTAGAATCTTTTTACAGTTTCCTATCAGACCATGAAATCCACTATCACCACCTCCAGCCTGATAATTACATATTCTGAAAGAGACAACAGTTAAAGGATTCCCTCCAGCCCCCTTGAGAGGGTTCTTTATCTGGTGCTGTGAACTAATCTTCGTGCTGTTAAGGTACAGGGCTTTGACTCTTGGTTGTGCATGTCTCATCTCAAAAAGGCATAGACTCCTGCTAAATCTTGAACATGGATACCAGTAATTGACACCAAACTCAGGTTAACCAAAGTCTCATCTTCAGGCCTGGGAAAAGGCAGCAATCAAAATGAGCTGCTTTCATGAGGCACAGGGCCATCCATTAAAACTATTTAACCCCTCTAGGCCTAGGAGCTATCATGGTGGTTGTATAAGATTGTAAGGGCCAATTTTTGAAGGACAAAATTAGTTCAGACCCTCCAAATCAAAGACGGGCACACAGATGCCTAAACAGTTGATAATGGCTCAACCCATAGAACATATAGATCACCAGTTCCCAACCCTTTTGGCATCAGGGACTGGTTTAATGCAAAACAGTTTTTCTACAGACTGGGGAAAGGAGTCAGGGGTGGAGAAATCAACAGGCATTTGATTCTCATAAGGATTGCCCAGGCAACCTAGATCCTTCACATGCGCAGTTCACAATAGGGTTCACACTCCCACGAGAATCTAATGCCTCCTCTGATTTGACAGCAGACAGAAATCCACATGCCGATGCTCACCTCCTGCTGTGCAGCGCAGTTTCTGACAGGCCTCCGACCAGTACCAGTCTGAGGCCCCAGGGTTGGTGACCCCTGTGGTAGATAAATCACTTTAGTAATCTTTATGGCCTTTGGTTTTTTGGCTCTTACATTGTTCAAAAGATTTTTAAGTGTTAATGAGTGCCTGCCCACCTCCATTCCCAATGGCCTCGAATGTTTAATTGGCTATAAATCTTTTGACTATAAGTCCCTTGGCCATAGGGGTCTCTCTGAGGAACAGGATGGACCCAGGGCAAGTAGCCACACTATAGAGCAATGACATGAAGCAAAAGTGTAGTCATTGAGGCTGCCTGTGGCAAATCTTGGCCAAAAATGGGGAAATGTAAACTAAAATCAAAATCCTAAGTGCCCTCCCAACTGAATGTCCCTATTTATGGTCATGAGGATGCTAGAAAAACCTGAAAACTGAGTTTCTGGCCGTGGTGGGACGGGAGGTCAGACACGTTTTTTTTGAGCTGGAGTCTCACTCTGTCACCCAGGTTGGAGTGCAGTGGCACGCTCATGGTCACTCCAGTGTCTACCTGCTGGGTTCAGGCGATCCTTCTGCCTCAGCCTTCCAAGTAGCCAGAACTACAGGCGTACGCTACCACGCCCGGCTAATTTTTTTATGTTTTGTAAAGACGAGGTCTCACCAATTTGCCCAGGCTGGTCTCGCACCCTTGGGCTCAGGCAATCCTCTCGCCTCGGTCTCCCAAAGTGCTGAGATTACAGGCTTGAGTCACTACGCCTGGCCTTAGGTCAGACATGTTTTTGTCTAGGAGGTGGGAGAATGAATGGATGATTATTTCATACTGTTCCCTCTCATACCATACTGCTAATACTTTCCATTTTTTTCCTCAGCTAAAGACTCTTCTTCCTACTTTACTGAAAACTTTCTCTTATTCCATCTCTCTGCACTTGCATCATGCCCTCAGTTTTTACCACCATCAAAACAAGCTAGAATTGCCTAATCCTAAGTAAAATCCTAAGTAAAACTTCCTGGAGAGTCTGATTGGACAAGTTTTGGTCTGTATCCATATCTGGCCCAATTAATTGTGGCCCATGGCACTGAGTCACAGAACATGATACATCTCTGGATGGGGTGCAATATTTGTTCTGACAAGTAGGCTGACGCCTTAGAATGTGTATGCTAAAGATAGCAGTTGGATTATAGTAGAATGTGTTCTTAATGCTTCTTAAAATTTTGTTTTAGGCTCACCTGAATCAGAACCACTCCAGCATTCTACCCAACATATTTGAGTCCAACCTCTTGAAGTGGAGCCCAAAAGTCTGTATTGTAGCAAGTTCTCCAAGTGATTCTTCTGCACAATAAAGTTTGTTCTGCTTAGTAAAACAGAGAAAGATTTTTGATGGCAATCTTGAATCTACAAAAAAGGATTTTCTCATTTAATATAACCAAAGATTATATTAAAACATACATTCTTCTAATTGTTCTGATTAATTGAAACTTTATTGTAATATGATTGGTTGGTTGATTCTGTTTTAAGGATTCGATTTGTATCTTTTAGTCAGACAGTGAGTGAGAATAAATCTTTTTTTTGAGTCAGAGTCTCACTCTGTCACCCAGGCTGGAGTGTAGTGGCATGCTCAGGGTCACCCCAGTGTCGACCTACTGGGCTCAGGTGCTCCTTCTGCCTCAGCCTTCCAAGTAGCTGGAACTACAGGCACGCGCTACCATGCCTGGTTAATTTTTTTTGATATATTGTAGAGACGAGGTCTCACCAAGTTGCCCAGGCTGGTCTTGAACCCTTGGGCTCAGGCAGTCCTCTCACCTCAGCCTCCCAAAGTGCTGGAATTATAGGCTTGAGCCACCGCACCTGGCAGAGAATAAATCTTTAATGACTGGTTTTAATGAGTCAAGTATTGTTTTACAAGTGGTGTGGCATAGGCATATAATCTAGAGCCCACTTCTCCCTATTTTTAGTTGAGTGCTATTTGTATTGGTTTTACCTTTATAAGGCTTTTTTCCTCTTGTGTTGTTTTTAGTTCTAATACAGTGAAAACTTCATTCAACTTTTTTGATTTTATTGCTTTCATATTTTATTAAGGACTTTTTTTGGTGGTATGATAGAAGGATATTAGCTTTTAGATCCAACTGAATGTGAACTCCATTTCTGCCACTTACTAGCTGAATGGCTGAACTTAGCAAGTTCTCTGAGCCTCAATGTTCTCATCTGTCAAGTGGGAATAATATTGCCTACATTATAAGGTCACTATACGAGTGAAACAAATAGATGCTTACATTCCTATTTACTTTTTTTCTTACAGAATTTTTAGCTAATTTTTGTTTGTTTAGATTAATTTAACTTGACTAAGGTATTTATCACTTTCAAATTCCCATTTGTGTTTACATTTTTCTAACAGGCAGTTTGAAGATGATTAAAAGTGTTTTTCTGATTAATAGGTTGTCCTTTCTATTTATAGTATGTAATATTGATTTATCTTCATCTGTAAGAAAAACATGTATTAAAATTGCAAGGTAATGAGTACTTCGTACTCAAACCATTTCTCCTTCTTTAATTAAGTGCTGTGGTACATGCTTCATGAAGTCCAAAGAAGAGAATTGTAAGATATGATCTTTGCCCTCAGGTAACTTGGATTCACCAGTGGGGGAGACATCATAAACAAGTGCAATGGTAAATAAACGTTCAAAGTAACTTTAGAAGAGCTTCCCCAGGTAGCACCTGTGTAATAGTCAGGTGGTCATTAGCATGAATATGTGCTACTGCAACTCTCAGATGAATGGTAAGCCTTTGCATGCCAACCAAAGCTGATACTGGCAACCAGAATTATATTTCCACCCTCTCCCCTTCTCTCCTCCACCCAATTCCCCCTCCTGCTCCTCCGCCCCATTTCCAGGGCAACACACAGAGGGCAAAGGAATGTTCTCTCCAGTTATTTACCAGTCGCTATTGCAAAGTCATGAGATGTAAAACAGGACCTTCCTTCTTAGTGTTGGAAATTATTCCTGAGAATACCACTGAAGTATGCAGTATTTAATCTTTATTTGTAATGATCATAAAAAGCAAAGAGAAGGACTGAAGTAATGAAGTGGATAGAATGATTCTTTTTTCCCTCTCATTGTATTAGAGCACATGATATAAAATAATCACTTACCCTTTGATTCTAAACACCTTTCAAAAAATTAATGGGGAAACTGAGTCTATCTAAATAGGCAAAGCAAAATCAAGAGTGAAATAAAAGTGAAATTAATTAGGTTTTTTTGGTACCTAATTTGAATACAGCTGGTATTTTTTTCTCCATGCTCTCTCTTGCCACTAGTGTTTTTTTTTGGTAATTTTACATATTTGTCATCTTGTTTATTTCACTTAGGTTTTGCGAGATTTGTATATGTGAGCTTGTGAGCTTATAGAAACTATATATCAACATTACCTAAATGAGACCAGAAAATTATGAGAGAGGGTTAAAATATTAGCATTTATTAACACAAGGAAGTAGGTTTTACAGGAAGACGAGGGAGGAAAAAAGGGATTATTAACTTATAGAAATGTTCTCTATGTTTGACTTGTTAAAATAAATTCGGATTTCATGTCATTGTTTTTAACTAAATGAAAGACAAAGTAAAAGAAAAGGGAACACAAAAACAAGTAGAATAACCTTACAAAATAAGCAGGAGGTTTTTCAAAGGGCATATTCTTACCAGGTTGAGTCTGGCCTATTCAAGACTGTGACAAGTCCTGGGAGAATGCATTTAAAATGATCTCGAAAATTATCTCCAAGAAATTCTGACCCATATATCCTAGCTAAATTTTCCCACCTATCCTTCCTATTCCTATTTCCATCCCAAGTCATGAGCTACTACTTGGAGCAAATACACCTTGTGGGTTTGTTGATTGACATGCCCTACTCCTTTGTAACCTAGTAATAATATTGTCACTTAATATTTTTCTCTTAAATTAATTGATTATGGTCATATGTATTATTCTGTTTTGCATTGTTATAAAGGATTACCGGATACTGGGTAATTTATAAAGAAAAAAGGTTTATTTTGGCTCATGGTTCTGCATAGTGCTGATGTCTGCTTCTGGTGTGGCCTCAGGAAGCTTACAATCATGGTGGAAGATAAAAGGAAGCAGTGCCAGGCTCTTTAAATAACCAGTTCTTTCTGAATTAATAAAATGACAACTGGAGAACTCATTCATTACCATAAGAATGACACCTATTCTGGGTTGGAATTGTTTGGGTGCCATTCTTATGGTAATGAGTGAGTTCCGATTTATTAGTTCAGAAAGAACTGTTTGCTTAAAAGAGCCTGGCACCGCTTTTTCTCCTATTTTATGAAATAAATACAATGCCTTAATAAAAAGTACTAATCTATTAAAAAAATGGCACCAAGCCATTGGCAAGGAGACCACAAAAGTGATATCCTTCTCAGTGCATTGTATCAAGATTTATATGACATTCAGTACATCTTAACAGATAAATCTTAATTTTGATCACTTGGTTAAGCTGGTGACTGCTAGGTTTTTCCACTGTAAAGTTTAACAATCTATTCCTCTGCCATTAGTAAGTATCTTGTGGGAAGATGCTTTGAGATTATGCAAGTATTTTGTTTCTTGTCATACTTTTTGCTCACCAATTTTAGCATCCATTGATTGACTCTTGCCTGCAACCGTTATTACTGTGAAGTTTGCCTAATGTTATTCCTATTTTTATCATTCTTTCTGTATTTATCATTTTTAATTATACATATCTTTTGTATTTATTAGTGTAAATAACTGTAACTTCTATTCTAAGGAAGTACTCAACAATCTCATATGTTATAATTATTTTAAATTTTAAAGCACTATAAAATGTGGAGTGTAATTGTTGCTGGTATTGTGTTAGAAAATTATAGAAAAAAACTATTTTCCTTGGCATTTAGAAATTTTTCCTTAACAATGAGAAAAAATTTTGAAAGTCTAAGGTTCTTGTTGTAAGGAAGAGTTATCATGGCTGGGAGGGTGGCTGTAATCCCAGCACTTTGGAAGTTGGAGGCGAGAAGATTGCCTGGGCCTCGGGGTTCGAAACCGGCCTGGGCAACTTAGGGAGACCTCATCTCTAAAATTAAAAAAAATTAGCCAGGTGGGATGGTACACACCTGTATTTCTAGTTACTTGGGAGGCTGAGGTGGAAGGATCACCTGAGCCCAACAGGTCGAGGCTGTGGTGGCCACAAGTGTGCCACTGCACACCAGCCTGGGCAACAGAGTGAGACTCCAACTCAAAAAAAAAAAAAAAAAAATAGTGTTAGTGAAAGTATTGTCCCATCTCCCTCATTAATTTATTTACTCAACTATTTAATTATATTAGAATGGAATCATGGGTATATATTTTACTCTATAGATTATCATTATTATTTATTTTGATGCTTAGATTGTGTAGATTTGACCACTGGGAACCTCCTGTATCCCTTCAGTGAGCTTCTGATCTTGAACACTTCTAGGTTTTTTTGAACACTTCTTTTTAAAAAAAAATTTAAAAAAATTTTTAATTTTAAAGATGTGAGCCGAGCTCGGTGGCTCAGCCTGTAATCCTGCGCCTTTGGGAGGCTGAGGTGAGTGGATTGCCTGAGCCCGCGGGTTTGAGACCCGCCTGGGCAACTTGGCGAGACGTCATCTCTACAGTAAATAAAAAATTAGCCGGGTGTGGTAGCGCGTGCCTGTAATTCCGGCTACTTGGAAGGCTGAGGCAGAAGGATCACCGGAGCCCAGCAGGTCGAGGCTGCGGTGGCCAGGAGCGGCCACTGCACTCCAGTCTGGGCGACAGAGTGAGACTCCAACTCAAAAAAAAAAAAAAAGGTGTGGAGTACAATTCAGGGTTAGGTATACAAATATTCATTATGCAGGTACCCTTGTTGATAAGGGGTGCTCCCCGAGCACTTCTTTAACTTCTGGTTCTACAGAATGTTCTAGGCCCATTTTGAACTTTCTCTTTTCTAGTCTTGGAATCGGCTGCTTCTCCAAGGGGTCCTGCTTCTTTTACTGATATCTTTGGAGCCAAGATCTAGGCACTAGATTGTTCAATGCTGCTGAGATATCTTTTCTTCTAGACCTTCTTACTGGACAGAACAAGGACATATATAAATACACACACTGTCTCTGTCTCTTTCTCTTTGTGTGCGTGTATAATAAAAACACATGATTTTTTACTGCTATCTCCATTTCCAATCCAACACCACAGGATCCGTTCTAGCCTCCTCCCTTTCATTATTTGTAAATTTTTTCTCCAATGGTGAGATAGATACCTGGCTATCATTATCCACAATATAACTGTCTGCTCGATCCTATAATATACCTAGTTTCAGAATGATTTATTAATTCATGTGCAGTATCATTTTGTCTTTATACTTAAAATATATATTAAATGTTATTTTCTAAAGTTACATAGGTTAGTTCTTTTCCTCTTTGTCCCCGTAAATAGGGCTATGTGAGTCCTTTATAAAACAGTGAAGTTCACTTTTCGTTATTTGTATTCCATTTTGAGTTTTATCCAAGTCTTGTTGATTTTAATCATTTATTTATTTTTTGAGTATCTGAAACAATGTAATTGTTCTGAAAATCAGAATCGTACAAGAAGAAATAGAGATATTTCTCTTTCTCCTTTCTACCCTGTTCTATCATCCCATCTTTCCATTCTGTTTCCAGACCTGTAGGTAGCAAATTTTATTAGGTTCTAGTTAGTCCTTTCTATATTTCTTTTTGCTAAAATGAGCAGATACATGCATATTTTTCTTTTATTTTTCTTCCATAAATGGCAGGAACCATAAATACTGTCTTGCATTTTGCTGTTTTCACTTTACAATACATCCTGGAAACCACTGTGTAACAGTTCAGAGAGGTCTTCCTTATTCTTGTTTTGCAGCTGCGTATCTCTTCATTTGTGGATATACCATAGTTTATCCATCTACTTATTCTATTTATGGGCATTTAGGTTATTTCTAATATTTTGAAATTATAAATAACGCTGCAATGGATAACCTTGCACATATGTATTTTTCTTCTGTTGCAAGTGCTTCTTTGGGGTGACTACCTAGAATTGTAATTGTTGGGTTAAAAGCTCCATGTAGGCCAGGCACAATGGCTCAGCCTGTAATCCCAGCACTTTGGGAAGCCAAGGCGAGAAGAATACCTGAGCCTGGGGGTTCGAGACCAGCCTGGGCAACTTGGTGAGACCTTGTCTTTACAATAAATCACACAAAAGAACTAGTTGGGCACGGTGGCATGCATCTGTAGTTCCAGCTACTTGGAAGACTGAGGCAGAAGGATCGCCTAAGACCTGCAGGTCGAGGCTGTGGTGGCCATGAGCGTGCCACCGCACTCTAGCCTGGGCGACAAAAGCGAGACTCCAACTCTAAAAAAACAACTCCATGTAGATGTAGTTTTGTTAGGTATTGTCAAATTCTTCTCCAAAACAGTTTTTACGAGCAATATCTAAAAGTGTCTGCTTCCTACAGCCTCAACAGCAGAATGCATTCTTATACTTTTAAACTTTTATTAATATGGTTTGTGCAAATTTTAAGTGTAAATCTCTTAAATTGTATTGTTATTAGAATGAATACTTTGATCATTCTTTAACTTTTGGGATCCACCAGATAATTTCTTTGAAATCCTGTGAAGTTTTATGATTTTTGTCACAATCTTGAGGTTTTATTTATTTTTTTACTCATTAACTATTCAAAAAAATACATTTGAGTAGTATCTATTTCCTAGACAATGTGCTTGCCCTCAAGGAACTTACTATCAGGTAGGATGAGGTAAGCAAGTATATGGACAATTGCAACACAGTGTCCTGAGTGACTTATAATTGGTTGTGGGGTGGGATGGTGCAAATAAACTGAAAGTATTAAAGGGACACAGAAGGGGCGTACTTTCTCCTGTTTGCAAGAGGCTTCCTGGAACAATTGATTTCTTAGCTGAGAGGACCTTCAACAGGATTAACCAAAGGAAAGAAGAAGGAAGGAGTGTTGATAAGCTTTCCAGACCCTACTCTGCATGAACAAATCCCACCTTCCCCGGGTGAGGGAAGAGAGACAGTATATTTTGAAATTGCAAGGAGTTGAGTGTTATTGATACATAAGATTCATGTGTCATTCGAGGATGTGGTGAAATGAGGGAGGACCAGAAGGGAATGTGATTCAAGAGGCGTGTTGAGAAGTTTAGACTTCCCCAGAGATCAAAGGAGACTTGTGAAAAAGTTTTAAGTAGAGCCAGGTGTCATCATCTGGATTTTTATTGTGGAGTGACAATGGGAGTGACAATGAGGTGTTCCCAAAGAACTTGAAGTATGATCTCAAAGGGTTACATTATGCCATATGCATAGAAACATGCTAAATCAAGTATAAGAGAGAACCGGTCCCTAGGCCAAGAATTGACAGTGATCTTGAAGGAGGTGGTCAGAAATAAAGACAAGATAAGAAAGAGGATATCTTAAAGAAATACCTTACCTGCTCTGCTGGATTCAAATGAATCCTTTTTTGAGAAAAGAAGCTGCGTTTGGTGTACTGGGCTTTTCCAGCTGAATTTGAAGAACACTAGTAGTACATGTGTTGATCTTAAAGTCGTCTATTATTATTTCAGAAAATTTTTGCCCAGGAAGAGAAATTTCCTGATAACTTCATTGCTCACGTCAGAAAATTCCCGAAAATCCATTTAAACATATATTAGACTATTCAAAGTGACATCAAACAGCAGCTTACTCTTTAAGAATGGCTTTGAAACCCCTTTTTTCTGAAACCCTTTCCTCTCTGTCTACCATTTCTAAAATAATGTATCACAAATTTGCCCAATCATAAAGCCCCCACATTTCACAGCAAAAAATCCTTAAACGAGAACCCCTAAATCTCATAAATATCCTATCTTTGCTGTTTCTCTTCTGAGACACCATAAAGATTCTTTTCAAGGTAGTGACCCCTCTTACTGTGGCAAGCAGTGAACTCAGATTTGCTTTCTCAACAGGTTATTTTGATGGTATTTTCAGAGGGTAAAATACCTGTCAGATTTATTTCTGATATTATCTACAAATGATGCATTTTGCATAAATGATAACCTATAGTTTGAAACCATAGGCCTAACTTAACAGTCCTAAAATATCTCAGTTAACTTTCACGTTTTTTCTCTTTCTTTCAATCTGACACATGGCATTTACAAAGAGGGAGGCCTCAAGGAATGCCGTCCATGGTTCAGTCAAAATTACTGTTTTCCAATTAGTGAATCCGGACATATACCATGGTTACAAGACTAAGTGAACTATGCATCCCATCCAATCAGCCTACACCCACCAAGAAAGACTTTGGGGGGGGAAGCTACATAGATTTTATGCAAATTTGGTATTTATGAGCACCAAACTTTTAGCACTGACATCTGCCTGGGAAGAAACTTCATTTACAGCCGTGGCAGAAATGAAGTTCACAGTGAACTAGTTTTGGATACCATATGCTTTCACAGGCTGAAGAGGAGGGAGAAAGGAGACATTTCGAAAACAGATTTCTCTTGCTCTCACTGTGGATGATGTTGCGTGACAACATTGTGACATCACCACTTACGCTATTTTACTTGCTGTTGCACCAATACAGCATCAAGGAGTGCGACAGCACCTTGGATGGAGAACGCCCTCCTTCCACGGAACTTCAGGCACTTCACAGTCACTTTCTTTCTAAACCTCACAACATCTCTCTAAGGTATTGCCAAACTGAAGGCAAATTTCACAGTTTAATCATGTGGAACACATTGGTAAATATAGATGTGCCTTTTAGAAAGTGGCTTCAAAGTGTATTTTGCAGCTCACGAGACGTTTCTCAGGGTGTAAACCAGTGGTGTAATGTAAAGCTTTTGGCCCTCCCCCATACGAGCTGGGGGATAGACGTGCTTGGCACGACACTCGCAGCGGCGCAGAGGAAAGTGGGGGGAGGTGAGGAAAAGACTGACAGTTGGGTTATGTGTCCTCCCCTTCGCTTCATCTCCAAGGCCACCACAGGGGTGCTTCCTGCACCTCCATCTCATTCTTTCTTTTTCAGCATCAAAGAGAAAACAGGGTTATAAAATTTGACTTGAAATTAAGAGTCTGGTTAGAGTTTTAGGGCAGATCAAAAAAGTCCGTTTAGCTCACAAGGTCTATTGAGTATAGTCCTGGCAATCTAACTAGTATTTGTAATATAGTTTTAATGGGAAATGTGTTCTGATAAAATGGAAATGTGGTCCTATTGCAGATGTGCCATTTCTTATCCTACTCTCTCAAGAGTCACAGCTAAAGGGGATGGGGCTCGTTCTTAGGATACTTCTCCCACCCAAACTCCCCCGTTTTCTGTCCAAGACCCTTACTTCTCCCAGTTCCATTGTTGATATGGAGCAGAGACCTTACTGGGAGTCTTAGTTGTGTCCTGTAATCACTGTCGTTAAACATCCCTGAATCTGTTTCCCTGTTTGTAATTTATAGACACCACTGAACTCCTCTTGTTGTTGTAAAGATTAAATAAGGCCACATGCATTGTGAATTCTAAAGTGTTATCCAGATGAAATGCATTTTCTTCCAGCACTGAAGAGCTGTCCAGCAGACCAAACAAGGCCAATCAGAAACACATTGACTGTCCAGTGTTCTGGGAGGCATTTACTCCACCCTTTTGGGTTTCATCCAAACCAGAATACTTTTGAAAGGGAAAGAAGGAGCAATTAATAACTCCAAGATGACAACAGACACAGTGTGGAACTGTCCCAGGCAAACTAAGATGTATGTTTAACCTGCATACGGAGAACCTTTGGGTGGGAAGTGTCTGTGCCTAATTATACATGTAATTTATTAAAATTCTTGCACCTGGCCGGGCATGGTGCCCCAGCCTGTAATCCCAGCACTTTGGGAGGCCGAGGTGAGTGGATTACCTGAGCCTGCGGGTTCAAGACTAGCCCAGGCAACTTGGTGAGACCTCATTTCTACAATAAATCAAAAAATTAGCCAGGCGCACGCTTGTAGTTCTGGCTTCTTGGAAGGCTGAGGCAGAAAGATCACTGGAGCCCAGCAGGTCGACGCTGGGGTGGCTGTGTGCATGCCGCTGCACTCCATCCTGGGCGACAGAGTGAGACTCCACCTCAAAAAAAATTCTTGCACTTTATGAATATCATTGAATGTTCACATACCACTTGAACCTGTAACCCGTGTTTCCTATTTTCACAACTCTGTGTATAGCTCGCATTTCCCAAAATGTGGTATTTAAACAACTGGTGATATATGAGACCATGTTAAGTGGTCCACAGCAAACAGTCTTTTATCATGTCATATTTATAATTTTGGAGGGGAAAAAGCTTTGTTTTTGAAATCAATTTATTTAGGTAAAAGTTTGAATTGGTTTAGAGGAAACAATTAAACAAAGCATACTAAAATTGGATTACAGACATATAAAGGTTGACCTAGAATGACTGGCATGTAGAAAGCCCTGCTTTATAAGATACAGCCAGAACGAAAGAATATGCTACTCAGTATTTGAATAAACTGCACAATAACCTATCACCTTTTTTTCTTTTTTCAAGGAAAAGTGCTTTTCCAGGGTTGAAAATCAGTACCCGATTGTGGCCTAAATGAGGGAAATAGAAATGGAATAATTACAACTGGTGACGAGCTTTGGATACATTGTCTTTTTTCTTCTTTTTTGAGTGGAGCCTCACTCTTGTTACCCAGGCTGGAGTGCAGTGGCATGCTCACGGTCACTGCAGCTCCGAACTGCTGGGCTCAGGCAATCTTTCTGCCTCAGCCTTCCAAGTAGCTGGAACTACAGACGCATGCTACCACACCCAGCTAGTTTTTGTGATTTATTGTAGAGACGAGGTCTCACCAAGTTGCCCAGGCTGGTTTCAAACCCCCAGGCTCAGGCAATCCTCTCGCCTCAGTCTCCCAAAGTGCTGGGATAACAGGCTGAGCCACCGTGCCTGGATGATACATTTTCTAATAAGTCCCGGGCCTTGCCATAATTTCTGTATATTATTAATGTAAATTACCTATGAAGAATTGATAGCAATTGGCAAAATTGGTGGGTTCTTTGTGGGAATATTTTACGCATGTTGACTCTTTGAGATATGATGTAAGACAGGGAGTGAGCTGGCCCTGTGTTGAGAATTTCAAGGATGAAGAGTCTTCAAACTCCTTGAGTACTTCATTTAATTTCCTGGTGATACAAAAGTTCTTCCTGATATCTGGCCCCAATCTCTTCTACTTTAAGTGCAGTCTCTGGAGAAACAGAAAAATAGGGAAAGTTTTTTCATCTTGGCTCTCCGCCTTTGGCTGTAAAGACAGTGACAGCGGTGGATGTCCTAATTCTCACCTTGGTGTGTTTACATTTGATTTTCTTTTTGTTTGTGATTTCTGACTACAGAAACATGGGCGCTTTTTAATGTTTTTGTTTGCTTAAAATGGAGATAATTTAGGTAATGTAGCAAGATACTTTGTATGAATGTCCAGAAGTTAGTCATTAGCAATTATACCCTTTCCTAAGACACTTCAAAATATTTGGAAGATGGTCATTTACAGATATCTGTGTGCACTAGAGCTCAGGGCTTGTAAAGGTTTACAAGTATTTATGTATGATGTTATGTGTATTTTTCAGAGTGTTTTTTTTCCTCTTATGGAACTTTGAAAAATGAAGAGAATTAAGTTGTTTCTAAAAAGCTGAACAGTCTGCCATCTCTTTTTCTTTTCTGGGCTACGGTCCAATTTGCACAGCAGTTGCAAAGAAAAAGCAAACGCATCACTAGATTCAGCGAGAAATATTGTAACAGTATGTAATCTCTGTCAAGATAAAATTGCTTTGTGATTTACATTACAATAAATCCTGACCTTTAAGTGCTGCAGACTAAGCTAATCTGTGAAGTACTTTATTTCAACATTGAATCAGCGAGTGCAGCTCTATCCGAGTGACTGTATTAGTCCCACCGTGGTGTGGTTAAAGAGCCTATATATATCGAAGCAGATTACAGAGCATTGTTCTATGTGTACTATAATAAGTAGGATAATTGAAATATTCAGTCTGTTTCATCATTGTGAAATAACAGAATTATTTTAACCTCCCCTTTGCTTGCCTATTATGGGAATTGTAAGTAGCTACAGTTAAATATCATTAGGACCTGATTTAGATTGATTAGAACAAGGAAATTTAGAATTAAGGTTAAAATACCACATGACATTTCAGCCTTAGTTCACTTCTTAGGACTGTTACTTCTTTTTTCTTTTTCTGGTAAAATAGTTAAGATGTCACGTAGAATTTCCCAAAATTTGAATTTCTGGCTTTTTGTCTGCCCAAGTCAAGGGTTAGGCTCATCAAACACTGGAAAGTGGAATGTTCTCAGAGATATTATAAATTTAAAAAATAATAAGAATTATCAAATTTGGAGAATTTTTAACTATTAATTCTTAAATATTTCTTTTCCTCCCCTCTCTTAGCTTTCCCCTGGATTTTGATCACACATATATTAGGCCCTTGATAATGTCTCAGAGGTGACTGATACTTCCCCTTCCCTTCTTTTTTTTCTCTGTGCTTCATTTGGATAGTTTCTATTGTGTGTCTTCAAATGTATTGAAATTTTTATTCCTTGCAGTTCCCAATCTAATATGCTAATCACATCTAGCACATTTTTAATTTCGGGTACTAAATTTTTCATCTCAGGAAAGTTTCATTAAGAAAATAATCTTCTCTTTCTCTCCTCATCACGGTCATGTTTGCTAATTCCATCATCTCCATCACCTGTGCGTCTTCTTGTGTCTGGTGGTTATTGATTGGATACTGGATGTAGTGGTTTTGTTTTGGGGTGCTAAAATTTTTGTTTTGGAGTGCTGGAATTTTTTGTATTCCTTTAAATACTGTTGGATCTTGTCCTGTCATGCGGTTAAGTTCTTAGAAATCGGTTCCATTCTTTTGAAGCTGGTTTTCGAACTTTATTAGGTAGATCCAGAGCAGTGTTTGGTCTAGGGCTCATTTGGCCTCACTACTAAGGCAGGACCCTTTTAAAGACCCTTCCTAGTGCTTTGTGTATTAGGAGGTCTTTCCACTCTGGCTGGTAGAAACATGGGCTTTTTCCAGCCCTATAGGAGCCGTGAGAATTGATGGACCTACTGTTTTCTGCAGCTTCCTTATTTGGCCAGAGTTACTTTCTTCTCTTGCATGTGCAGACCAGCACTCAGTCAAAGATTTGAGGGAAGCCGGGCTCGGTGGCTCAGCCTGTAATCCCGCGCCTTTGGGAGGCTGAAGCGAGTGGATTGCCTGAGCCTGCGGGTTCGAGACCCGCCTGGGCGGGGAGACCTCATCTCTACAATAAATCAAAAAATCAGCCGGGCGTGGTAGCGCATGCCTGTAATTCCGGCTACTTGGAAGGCTGAGGCGGAAGGATCGCCGGAGCCCAGCAGGTCGAGGCCGCAGTGGCCGGGAGCGGCCGCTGCACTCCAGTCTGGGCGACAGAGTGAGACTCCAACTCAAAAAAAAGAAAAAAAAGATTTGAGGGAGACCCTCCACAGATCTCTGGAAATTTCTATTAGCTCCATTTTCTTTGACCACAAATTCTAGCTGCCTTGGTCTTCCTGAATTCCAGTCTGTCTCGGCTTCTCAGTGAGATCACAGGTCTCAGTTGGGGTCCTCTTCCTTTCCTGAGGACTAAAAACTATCTTCAGGTAGTAAGCTGGGGCAATGGAAGAGCCCATGCTGTCTGTTTCTCTTTTCTTAAGGATCACACTCCTGTGCTGCTTATTGTTGAACATCTGAAAACCATTGTTTCCAATACTTTATCAAGTTTTATCATTGCTCAAGGTGGCAGTCTCTCTATTACTCTGTTATGGCCAGACCACATGTATCAGATAGCTAGAATTTAAAACATAGTTTAATATTTTTATTTAACTGTTTACCAAGTATGCTTGCCAGGATATGTTTCTGGAGACAGTAAAATAAATAATAAGAAGATTATTAAAACAAGTTCTGGACACAATGGTCTGTAACGATTGTTAATGCATGTTGCCCAACCACAAAGCAATGTCATGATTGCAAAGCACATAGGGCACCGTGACCACCTTAGCTTCATAAAGTCAGAACTTTTTACTTCATTTACTTTATGTACAAGAAAGTGTTTTATCCTCTTCCATTGTTTCTTATGGTAACTTGCTCTATTCCATTTTAAAGTCACATTGAGTAAGAGGAATAGTTTTAATTTTAGTAAGGCAAACACTTTTGTTATTTTGTGTATTTTTTTAAATTTTAGATTTTTATAATACATTTATAGGGTGCCTTGAGGGCAACTCAATTTGCATTGAGGGGACCACCTCAGAAACTCACCTGGGACAGACCACTCTGCTGTGCCTTGGAGCACTATGGCCTGGAACCAGATTTGTTCATGAGATACTCCACATTATAAATAGAGATATCCTTGGGGGCACTATATCAATGCACACTGGAGGGTCTTCTCATACATTTTGAGGGGAAAACAGCAATTTCCATATCCCCAAGATGAGAGAAAGTAGTCCAGATGCTAAAAGGATACCTGAGTGCTTAGTTGAAAGATTAGTCTTTTGAAAGGTCCAAGTTATAGTTCCGAACAATTTTAAAATTAAAGTACAGTGATTTTTCTAGAGTCACTCACTTTAGTGCCAAAAAAGGGTACAACATTAATTGTTTAAAGAAAAGATTATAAAAATGTTGATAAATTGTTATTGATAAGGTTACATTCACATATGCAAAGTCTTTCAGGCTATTAATTTCTTACCAATTTTTGTAATATTGACAGCTAATAGACAGTTATAACTTGGTGACTTTATGATATTCAAATTTT
The DNA here is from genome assembly GCA_027257055.1 of Cephalopachus bancanus. Classification (NCBI taxonomy): domain Eukaryota; kingdom Metazoa; phylum Chordata; class Mammalia; order Primates; family Tarsiidae; genus Cephalopachus; species Cephalopachus bancanus. The sequence continues at coordinate 2,359,884 of JAPVLO010000164.1, read as the reverse complement.
CTGTGACCTAATCTTAAGACTAGGCACAAGATTATCTCTCCAATCTTTTGTGATATCAATAAGATCAACATATGCCTCTAAAACAGCACTTTAATTTTTGTCAGAAGAAGCTTGTTTTAGGCTTTGGGAATCTTTCTGTTCCCAGGTCTGTCACACACCCTTCCACCTCCTTGCACACAAATACGGACCACACAGACCTTATCGATGTTGATGCTTTGTCCCAGCTACTTGATTTGGTGCTTCAGTGGGAAACCTTACTTGCCTATTTTGTTTTATATGTTGGTCTGTGGAATTTGGCTTTACTATCTTGTTTTTATGGTGGAATTTTGGGAGATTCAAAACTAACCAACTGCCACCTCTGTCTTCCCAGAATTTCCCTCTACCTTAACTTCTTAATGTTTTTGAAGGTGGAGTAGAGACCCATTTTAGGGGCCTGATGGACTCCTGCAAGCATGGAAATAAGGGAAAAATTGTGAGCCGCTTTAGGGAAATTGTAGGCACTGAGCTATCACTGAGAAGTGAATGAACAACCTGATAAGCAGGAAGCTTAAACAATAGTCACTCAAATAAATCAGAGGCACAAAGTGTTTGGTTCCCTATAGAAACTACATAAAAGCATCTTAAGGTATTTGAGTTGTTTTTCAGAAACCAGGAACTCTCCCCCCCAACCAGATGGAAAGTGCTGACTGCTGTCATGTAGATCTCAGACAAGGGGGAATTGAGGACTGAACTTTGACCACTATTCTTTGTTCTATGTTTCTTCCTCAGGAGCTTGGTGAGAGTTATGTCCGTATAACTTAACAGTCTTGCTAAACGAATCACTCTGTACATTGTGACCTGCTCTTAAGACTTGATTCTGGCTTAGCATCACATGATGATTAACAGGTTTCCTTAAATAAAGTATGTTAAAGCCAAACCTTGACATTCCTTTCTGCCAATCCCAAGATTTTAGACAAAATCTTCCTTCCTTAACCAATTGCAAATAAAAGAATTTTTGAATCTACCCATGAACCTGTAAGCCCTGCTTCAAGTTATCCTGCTTTTGGGGCTATACCAATGTATAACTCTGATATATTGATTTACAATTTGCCTATAACTTTTGCTTTCCTGAAATGTGCCCTGGCCTTTAAAAACCCTTGCTTGTAAGCCATTGGGAATTATAGGTCTTAAGTGTTAGCTGCCTGTTTTCCTTGTTTGGCACCCTGCAATAAATGCCCTGCTTTCGCTTGCTACAAACCTCAGTGTTGGTACTCGGCTTTACTGTGTTATGTGAGTAGACCCAAGTTTGGTTAGGTAAAATTTTGTTATGTTATCTGGACTGGATTAAAAAAAATGTGGTACATATACACAATGGAATATTTTGCAGCCATAAAGAAGGACTTTGCAGCAACTTGGATGGATTTGGAGTTGATCATACCCAGCGATTTATCACAGAAACAAAGAACTGAGTTCCATATGTTCTCACTCATAAACTGATCTTGAACAATTATAATGCTATAAGAAAGTGATTGGCAGTAGTGGCAAACTGTCGGGGAGGGGGGGTGGGATTGGCAGTTGAGGGAAACCGCTAGGGGAGGGAGGGGCGTACCTCATCAACAAGGGTATCTGCATGATCGATGTTTATATACCTAACCCTGAATTGTACTCCACATCTCTGTAATAAATAATAATAATAAATAAATAAATAAAATAAAAAGAATGGAATATCTCCTAATATCCTTTCCAATTCTAAGACCCATGACTGAAAAATTAGCCCTATTTGGACTTAATTATACCCCAAATCATGGAGGAAGGAATACCTGAAGTATAGCCTCATATTATGTTTTCAGACACTGTATGTCCATGATTAAGTTGTTAGCTACTATGGTTACATTTTGCCTGCTGAGTCTGTTTTCATTCTAATATCCATCCACCCATCTATCAGTCTATCCTAAAAACAAACACTGAGCCACTGCTATGTACCTGCTTTGTTTCTCCAGGTACATATTAGGTTTGCCATGCTACTGAAATGATAAATAACCACACTATAAATCTCATTTCTCAGATATATGATCACCTAAGCAGATGCAAATGTTATTTGAAGGTGAAATGTGTTACTGGGTTTTTTAAAAAAACAATTCTAGACACAGAGGATTTCTTGCCTGCCCCCGTAATCCTGGACTCTTTAGCATAATCACACCAGGGATTGAGGTTTCTCTAGTATTTAATATTCAGTTGAAGAAAGCCAATTATCCTCGCCATTTGACTAGTAGCCAGACTCTTCGTGAGCTTGGAAGAATGGAAAAAAAATCTAGGCTGATGGCAGGTTATTGGAGAATATTACCTATAGACAGGTAATGTTTTAGTGTTATCAAATAGCATCATGTAGGCAGCTGCTCACTATTCTCTGTGGAGAGACAGGCATGCTGAATAGTTGTCAAGAGAGACTACAGCAAATGGGGGCAGAGGACACACGCAGGGAATACACAAGGTTAGCCTTTCTTCCTCCAGAAGGATCACCCGGCATATGTAGATCACCTAATGTAGCTCAACAGATGTAGATCACTCAACAAATGTAGATCAGCCGGGCTCGGTGGCTCAGCCTGTAATCCCAGCGCTTTGGGAGGCTGAGGTGAGTGGATTGCCTGAGCCCGCGGGTTCGAGACCCCCCTGGGCAACTTGGCAAGACCTCATCTCTACAATAAATCAAAAATTAGCCGGGCATGGTAGCGTGCGCCTGTAATTCCAGCTACCTGGAAGGCTGAGGCGGAAGGATCGCCAGAGCCCAGCAGGTTGAGGCTGCGGTGGCCAGTTGTGTGCCACTGCACTCCAGTCTGGGTGACAGAGTGAGACTCCAACTCAAAAACAACAACAACAACAACAACAAAAAACAAATGTAGATCATCTAATATAGGTCACTCAGATGTAGATCACCAAAAAATGTAGATCACCCAACAGATGTAAATCACCTAACAGATGTAGATCACTCAACAAATGTAGATCACCCAGGAAATGTAGATCACCAACAAATGTAGTTTGCCCTACAAATGTAGACCACTTACCTTTCACCATATTCATCGAGGTCATATAATTTATATAATAAACACTTATGAAAGACCTACCAAGTGCCAGTCACTTTATTAGAGACTTCCTTTGCTTTTTTTTACTTTAAGGTTAATTTTTTAAATTGAAGCTATACTTACACGGGCATAATGAATCAAATAACATTCCAATATTTATTTAAAAAATAGCTGCCCCCATTTTATTTCTTTCTTCTAATTTATTTTCTCCAAAGGTTACTACTCTAAATTATTTTTAGATGCTTATTGTAATATTTGCTTCCATAAATATGCAACTTTTATGGCTATTTTTTGATTTGACAGTTTTATTTTTATTTTTTTCTGAGTTGGAGTCTCACTCCGTTGCCCAGACTAGAGTGCAGTGGCACGCTCCTCAGCCTCTGACCTGCTGAGCTCTGGCGATCCTTCCACCCCAGCCTTCCAAGTAGCCGGAACTAAAGGCACGCACTACCACGCCCGGCCAATTTTTTAATTTATTGTAGAGATGAGGTCTCAAACCCATGGGTTCAGGCAATCCACTCGCCTCAGCCTCCCAAAGCGCTGGGATTACAGGCTGAGCCACCGAGCCTGGTTAATTGGACAGTTTTAAATATTATTTATTGTATTACCTGTTATAGAAGATTATGGTTTAGTTCTCTCGGATCTTTCTCTCTCTCTTTGAGTTGGGGTCTCACTCTGTGACTCTAGCTCAGGCTAGAGTGCAGTAGTGTGATCATGGCATCCTTGACCCCCTAGGCTCTGGCAATCCCTTGCTGGGTCTAGCTTGGCATCTGTCATCATGTCTGGCTAATTTTTTGATTTCTTTGTAGAGCAAGGTCTCACTATTGCCTAGACTGGTCTGGAACTCCTGGGCTCAAGCAATCCTCTCGTCTCAGCCTCTCAAAGTGCTAGGATTACAGGCATGAGCCACCGTGCCTGGTGTCCCGTCTGTCTCTCTCTTTTCTTTTTTTTTTTAAGTGAGAAAGCAGCAGGATTTATTGCAAGAACAGAAAAGCTCCCACAGTAGGAGGGGACACAAGGGGGTTGCCTGCCTCCCATCTCTTTAACACAGAAGTAATTCTTCCTTTCTAATGCTTTCAAAAATTACATATAATCTTTTTTACTTCAGTCAATATTCATTTACATTGTTATGACCATATAGCTATCATGCATGGATTGTGAAACATATGTAATACTATATTTCATTTCTTTATGTATAGCATGTTTTCCGTGAATTAAAAACTCTTTTTTGTAGATCACCTATTGTAGATCACCCAGTAGAAGTACATAAATATCATTTTCTACACAAGTATCATTAATTCATCCCAATCCTCTAACAGAACTGAAATCCTAACACTTTAGAAATCCATTCCAGTGGTTTCTGCCTTCTGCTCTACCCCACACTGGTTGCTCTTTAGGCCTGCTGCATAGCTGTCATCCTGAGATTTTTCACTTATATATCTGTTACAACATTTTACTGTGCCCCATTTGACTCTGATGCTTTTTCTGACTTTTTTTTTTTTTTGAGTTGGAGTCTCACTCTGTCGCCCAGACTGGAGTGCAGTGGCCGCTCTCGGCCACCGCAGCCTGGACCTGCTGGGCTCCGGCGATCCTTCCGCCTCAGTCTTCCAAGTAGCCGGAATTATAGGCATGCGCTACCACGCCCGACTGATTTTTTGATTTATTGTAGAGATGAGGTCTCGCCTGCCCAGGCGGGTCTCGAATCCGTGGGCTCAGGCAATCCACTCACCTTAGCCAAGCCTGGCTCTTTTTCTGACTTTTTTGTTCTTTTATTCTCTTTATGTTTTTGTTTGAATTCTTTTTTTCCTAATGAGCTATTTTTCAATTTATCTTTTGTGTTGTTATACCCACCTACTGATTTCTTAATTCAGTTATTTTATTTTTCAGTTCTAGAATTTACATTTGATGCTTTTTTTATGTGGATTTCAGTTCTGATGAAATTCTTTGTCCTGCTTTTTTTTTCTTGACTGTATTATTATAGCTATTTAAAAATCTTTGTTGACAACTCTAATATCTGGACTACCTACCTACCTGTGGATATGCATGTTTTTATAAAATTTTTATCTTGGTTTTAGTCATTTTTGTCTTTCTGGCATGTCTGATAATTTTTTTTATCTAATGCTGGACATTGTAAATAAAAAATTATAGAGGATCTGGATGATTTTATCTTTTTCCAGAGAGAATGATTTTTCCCCCTCTGTCAGACAGTTACAGGAAGGCTGTTACCTTGGTCCATTAGAGAATAGCCTATTTCCAGTCTGTTCTTAATTCTAAGTTATTTCCTTTTGGGGGTCTAAGCCAAAAATCTGGAGGTGTTTACCAAGACTTCTTATCCTTTGTGGGCTTTGAACTTCAATTTTTCTTCTTAATGCTGTAGTCAGTTGAAGACTCTGCTTCATTTTTATCTTCTAATGGCATATTTCTGCTTGATTTATTGGCTTCTAACCCTGCACAGCTTAAGGATATACAAATGCTTTGAGGGGAAATAGTTCTAAGAGCTGTGGTATTAGTCAGGATTCCCCCAAGAAACAGAACCAATAGGATAGATATAGACATGAATATAGATATATATGAGGGGATTTATTTGGGGAAATGGCTCACATGATTTTGGAGGCTTAGAAGTCCCACGATCTGCTGTCTATAAGCTGGAGAACCAGGAAAACTGGTGAATTCGGTTTGAGTCCAAAGACCTCAGGGGAGCTAATGGTGTAACTCCCACTCTGAGCTTGGAGGTCTGGGACCAAAAGGGGCTGCTGGTGTAAGTCCTGGAGTCTGAAGACCCACAAACCAGGAGCTCTTATGTGTAAGGTCAAAAGAAGACGATATCCTACTTCAAGAAAAGAGACAGAAAATTCATCCTGATTCTGCCTTTTTATTCTATTGGATAATGTTCTCCCATATTGGTGAGGGAGGGGTATCTTTACTCAGACTACAGATTCAAATGCTAATTTTTTGGAAAACATCCTCCCAGACATACTAGGAAACGATGTTTTACCAGCTATCTGGAAATTCTTTTGCCCAGACAAGCTGACACATAAAATTAACCATTGCTAATATTTATGATTCTCTGTAGTCTCCACTTCTTCAGGATATTGCCTCCTCAAATTTTGGGGGCCTAGGCTTTTTTGACTTTTAATCGGAGCCCTCCTGCACCAAGCTAGTGAGACTGACACAAACTCTAGGCCATTCTTTTTGTTCCGTTTCAAAGCCCCAATCCTCTGAGGGGAGAAAGCAGCATTGAATGGAAGGCTTATCTCAGTGAGTTTCCATGTTCTCTGTGATGCTGACTCTTCAAGCCCTGGCTGCCTTAATTATTTCCTATGCCTCAAAACAGCTGTTTTTACCTAGCTCTCATAGTTATTTAAGACGGAAAGATACATAATGGAAGTGAACTCCTAGGGTTATTTTGTATTTGATGGTTTGTTTTCCCTGTCTCTGAAAACTCTTGGTGTTTTCTTTTTATCCTTATAGTTATACTATATGATCATGCTGGTGTACCTTGGTATAGGTCTTTTCTCATTTATTATATGGAAAACTCAACAGATCATTTCAGTTTGGAAACTTGTGACTTTTGAGATTTGAAAACTTTCCTTGTATTAGTTTTTTAGTAATTTGTCTTCTCCCCTCCCTCTCCCTTTTTTGTGTTGTGTGTGTGTTCTTTTTTTTACAATTCCTGACATTATATTTTGATCTGGACCTCCCGGATGGACCCCTTAATTTTTAGCTTTTGTCTCTTTCATTTCCATTTCTATGTTTTTTCCTCTTAAGCCAATTTATTCAGTTTATTCAGAGAAAAATTTTCCAATCCTGTGTCCTGGGGGCTTAAGTGTGGTTGCCTGTGTTACTGAGAGACAAGTAGGAAATAAAGTTAGGGGGAAAGGTTGTTCAGAATGTAGATGTCCATGCAATGCCTCTGAGGTTAACTGGGTAACTTTCTGTTCATCAGCTGTATCTTCTGTTCTTTTCTGGCTCAGTCTCCCAGAGGGAAAACCTTGTCTTCAGCACAGATGGAGGAGAGAGATTAGTCTACAATTTTGTTTTCAGTCCTATTCCACAATCAACCTTCAGAAATATTTGGTTCTGTCAGGTTTTGAGACTTTCCAGGTTCTGTGGCACAACTTGATTGTGGACCTAGGTTTCAGCTTTCTCAGATATGTCCAGATACTTGCCTTTCATCCATTTCCCTTTCAGATTTTAAAATCATCTTGTCATTTCATTTTTGTCTCCTGTGTTCTTTTCTCTCTTTTTTGTAGTCCTTGTGAATTTATGCTTAATTCTTTTTTTAAAATCTAGAATTTTAGGGGAGGAAACTGAGAACAGGTGTGTTCAATTCACCATACTTAACAGGAAGTTTTAGATGCTTTATAAGCATCACAACGAATTTCCACAGCAGGTATTAATATAGATAAAGAAAATGTTGATGTAATATAGTAAGGGACAGAGCTAGAATTACAACTCAGTCTATCTGGCATCAAAGCCCTCATTTTGGAATACTTTTTTTGATTTATTGTAGAGATGAGATCTCTCCATGTTGCCCAGGCTGGTCTAGAAACCATGAGCTCAGGCAATCCTCTGACCTCGGCCTCCCAAAGTGCTTGGATTATAGGTGTGAGCCACTGTGTCCGGTCTGGAATAATTTTTTTAAACTTTGAAATTTCCAAGTTTCACTCCCAAGTATGAAGAAATCCAGCACTTTCAAAATCAAGTGATTTGTGAAATTAAGAATTTTTACAGCATGCCTTTACCTTCTCTGTTTAGCAGTAAATTTTTGTGTGCTTATCACAGTATAGTTAATTATGCATTTGTGAAAATCTATTATAATTTTACTGATACTTTTTTATTGTGTCTTTTTGTTTTATACTTTAAATCACTCCAATTAAACTCTGGAAACATTATTCCCTGATTGAGACCTTTTTAAAGTCATGATTATGTTCTTCAATAGACTACATCCCTTTCATTTTATAAAGCATAAAGTTCCTTGCTTAACACTTTAGTTATTCTTTGTTAAACTCTGAAAATGTATGGAAATTTTCTTATTGTTTTCTTTTGGGCTATTCCAGAATTTTCTTTTGCTTCTTCTCAGCATGTCTTTGATCCTGTTTCTGGAGATCCTTGATACAATTTCCCCCACTAGTTACTACACAATTAATGATTTGCTCTTTCTTGTGGGAATCACGTAAATTCTCTGTGAAACTGGTAAGAGCTTTTCCAAAAGAGAATTTATACTTTTGCAACAAATGGAACATATACGACCTAGAAAGCTTCTGAAAGAACTCTTCATCTAAAAATTGTGTCAGCTTGTACTTTAATATTTCTTTTGTTTGTTTGTATCGGGATAAAGTCTCACTATGTTGCCCAGACTGCTCTTGAACTCCTGGGGTTAAGTGATCCTCGTGCCTCAGCCTCCTAAGTAGCTGGAGTTATAGGCACATGCCACTGTGTCCAGCTATGTACTTTCATATTTCTATTAAAGAATGGTGAAGGCCCTGCTTATGGGACAGTTCCACATGAGGAAATGGAGTTATGATGGGCTGTTTTTTGTTCCATGAGAGATTTAAAGGAACATGTTCCCTTTTTGAAATTGTCACCTATTTTTTGGCAAAACCTCTTTATCTGCACCTCTGTCCCTACTTCCAAGAGGTAGGTTGGTTTTTATCTGCTAAACATTTGTAGGAAAAATATCCAGATAATCAGATAACTGAAGCCATTGTGGAAGCATCTGTGTTGTATATTATTGTTTGAACTGAGAATGAAAGGCCTCAGTTAAATTATTTTATTAGTTTTTAAATCTCTTGACACTCCCCAAACCTGCACATTATTGCCTATTTTAGAGAAATCAAGATGATTTTTTGTTGTTAAATTTCTAACAGAAGTTTTCACTTGTTTTTGAAATTTTTACTACTTAGAAACTCTCACTCTATTGGGTCAGACATATTCACTGGCCCTGTATTCCCTCTGAGTGATTCGTATATTCGGTTTACTCTATTTATTTTTCTTGCAAATTTACACTTAATCTTCACCCCCCTCCCCTTGGTAATCCCTGAACTGTTCCATGGAGCACTGTCTCTCCCAGCTAGGTTGCAAATTTTTACAGTTAACATCAACAACAAAAAATGCCATGCTGACATTACATAAAAATATACTCAAAAAAGGTTGTTCTCCTAAATACAGAAAATGTATGTGTGTGTTTTAATTTTATAGTGTTTGTTCTTTAGTGAAGGAACTAATGAAAGAGCTCCATGTCCTTATGGGATTCTGGGTGGTCAGCCATGAACTAAGAGACAACAGGTGGTTCTATTCTGGGAATCTTTAAAAATAATAGAATGATATTTAGGATAGTCTTTCTCATGTTTTATTGGCAGACACAGACCAGAAAAAGATAAAAATTAAATAAATGACTGGGTATGGGGGCTTATGCCTGTAATCCCAGCACTTTGGGAGGCTGAGGCAGGAGGATTGCTTGAGATCAGCCTAGGCAACATAGCGAGATCTTGCCTCTACAAAAAAGTAAAAATAAAATAGCCAGGTGTGATGGCACACGCCTGTAGTCCTAGCTACTGGGGAGGCTCAGGTAGGAGGATTGCCTGAACCCAGGAGATTGACACTGTGGTGAGTTGTGATTGTGCCACTGTACTCCAGCCTGAGTGACAGAGTGAGACTTCGACTCAAAAAACAAGCAAACAGAACCCCCCCCATTTTTAAGAATAAGTAAATGAAAGCCAACCATTCAAAATAGAGTAGTGAAATCCTAGCTGATTAAGTGATCAATTAGCAGACAAAGGCAGATTGAGGAATTTTCTTTTTTGTGTGTGTGTATGTTGGAGTCTCACTCTGTCACCCAGACTGGGGTGCAGTGGCACGCTCCCGGCCACCGCAGCCTCGACCTGCTAGGCTCCGGCGATCCTTCTGCCTCAACCTTCCAAGTACCTGGAACTACAGGCGTGCACTACCACGCCCGGCTAATTTTTTGATTTACTGTAGAGATGAGGTCTTGCCAAGTTGTCCAAGCGGGTCTCAAACCTGCGGACTCAGGCAATCCACTCACCTCAGCCTCCCAAAGCATGGGATTACAGGCTGAGCCACCGAGCCCAGCTGAGGAATTTTCTAAAACAAGTAAGCAGAGGGAAATCTGGAAACCACAAAAGAATACATATGCAGATGTATTATAAATCATGGTGACCTCTTTCACAACAAGGGCAGTTTCCAACAGGCAACTCTGGGTAAAAATTTAACAAACTGGTGTTAAAGCCAACTGGAGAAAAATGAAAGCATCAGCAAGAATAGCTTCAAAACGACTCTGTCTCAAAGCCTTTTAATGATAACAAAATAACAGCAAAGAGGAAAAAAAAATTCCTGAAGGAAGAAAGGTATAAATAAGGATTAAAATTGCAAATGTTAAAAAAAGAGAATCTCAAATTACCGATGTAATTTTTCCCCAAGTGTAGCAGGAAAAGAGATTTAAATCATTTTGAGGGATTACTCTCCCTGATGTAAAGTACTTTTCTTTTTTAAATACACAAGTTCTGCAGAAATAGGAGTTCTTGGTTCAAGCTTAAATCTGCTCTGCCTTGCTTCATGGGTGTCTTCCTGTGTCCTTTCAGTTGGCCTATTAGGAACAAAGCTTGTAGGATCCTCTGATGACATGCGTGTGAGAACTTGCTGATATTTGAGCTCAGAGTGGAGGAGGAGACATCAGACACTACAAGAAACACAGAAAAGCTGAGGAATCACAGCTAGTGATTCAGAAGACTAGAATAAGATATGGAAGCAACTGCCCACCAGTACCTCCCGTACAGCAGCATCCAAATGAATATTTGATGAGAGGATAAAACAAATGAATACAATCATGGATGCTGGAAGAAATTGTCTCAGCATTGATGGGCACACTAAAACAGATGGGAAAAAGAGCTATTTGTCAAATCCTTTCCACATGTCCAGTGCTGTTCTGAGTATTTTTATACTTTATTCAATTTGTAAAACATCTTTATTTTACTATTTTTTAAAACCTTATTTTAGATTCAGGGGATACATATGCAGGTTTGCTACATAGGTATATCACGTCATGGTGAGTGTAAGACAAGTGCAGAGAAAGAGAGGATGAGCTGAGTGATTAAAGAAAATTTATTAGAGGGAAAGGAAAGAAAGGCTGACCCTAAAGAAGAAACAGCACCTGTTCTTTTTTTTTTTTTTTTTTTTGAGTTGGAGTCTCACTCTGTCGCCCAGACTGGAGTGCAGTGGCCACTCCCGGCCACCGCAGCCTCGACTTGCTGGGCTCCGGTGATCCTTCCGCTTCAACCTTCCAAGTAGCCGGAACTACAGGCGTGCGCTACCACGCCCGGCTGATTTTTTGATTTATTGTAGAGATGAGGTCTCGCTGCCCAGGCGGGTCTCGAACCCACGGGCTCAGGCAATCCATTCACCTCAGCCTCCCAAGGCGTGGGATTACAGGCTGAGCCACCGAGCCCGGCTAGCACCTGTTCTTTTGGCGTGTCCCTCTTATACCCCTTAGCTGGGAGTCTGGTGGTCACATAGCATACATAGTCCTGAGAAAGCAGGGGCTGGTAGTCTTGTTGCCTTGAAGAAGCAGCTGGGGTGATGGTTATATGGCCTTGAGATGCAATCCTTGAGAAAGCCGGTGTCAGCCGTAAAACAGTCAGTGACAGGATGCCCTTAATCACCTGGCCTGAGCATGCAACCTTGGGAAAGCAGATGTAGGCAGTGAAAGCAGTTAGTGACAGGATGCTGTTAGGATAGAGTGGTTAGCTTCACAGGTTATTGCAATGATCCCTTGTGTTTGTGAGGCTCACATAGTGAGTTATTATTATTATTATTATTATTTTTTGAGTTGGAGTCTCACTCTGTCATCCAGACTGGAGTGCAGTGGCCGCTCCCGACCACCACAGCCTCGACCTGCTGAGCTCCGGCGATCCTTCCGCCTCAGCCTTCCAAGTAGCTGGAACTACAGATGCGCGCTACCACGCCTGGCTAATTTTCGATTTATTGTAGGGATGAGGTCTCACCAAGTTGCCCCAGCGGGTCTCAAACCCGCGGGCTCAGGCAATCCACTCACCTCAGCCTCCCAAAGGCGTGGGATTACAGGCTGAGCCACTGAGCCTGGCTGTGAGTTATTTTAACAGTGGCCCCCCTACCCCTTCCCCCATGTAAGCCCTATCAGTGAGGTTTGGGCTTCTATTGAGTCTGTCACCCAGAGGTGAGAGTGGTACCCAGTGGGAGCCTTTACCTCCCTCTCTCTCTGCTTTAGGAGTCCCCAGTGTCTTTGTTCCCACCCTTATGCCCATGTGTACCTGCGGGGGTCCAGCCCCTGCCGGGTCGTGAGGTTTCCTGAAGGAAAGACGGATAGGTGATTCCCTGGCTTCTCCACACATTTATCCCAGGGGTCAGGTGCCGTGGCCTTTGGCATGTACCCAGTGTTTAGCGCCCGCTTATAATGAGAACAGGTGGTATATGGTTTTCTGTTTTTGTGTTAATTTGCTTAGAATAACAGCCTCCAGCTGCATCTACATGGCTGCAAAGGACATAATTTTTTTCTTTATGACTGCATAGTATTCCACGGTGTATATGTACCACATTTCCTTTATCCAATCTACTGCTGATGGGCACCTAGATTGGTTCCATGTTTTTGCTGTTGTAATTTTTAAATTTTAGAAGCTAAATATTTCCCTCCATGTACTGATAAGGAAACCGAGGCTCATCTTAAAGATGTCAAGTGCCGGGCCCCAAACCTCTCAGCCAGTAGCTAGTGCAGCCAAGACTGGAATTCAAGTCCTTTTAGTTGTAGAGTCTGAGCTATCAGGTATTAAATAGCATGAGGCTATCCCTTCTCCTTGAACAAAATGAATAAGATCAGGACTTCCCTCCTGCAGCTTACAGGATGAACGAGGTAGAGAGCTGGTTTTGTCTGCGAGTGTCCTCCCTGTTGGTGGTCGTCTTCTCTCCCTGCTCCATCGGCCATAGTCAATGATTAAAGAGCCTAACGTTCAGCTCACTATCTTGCCCGCAAACATGCTCTTTCTGCTGCTGCTGCTTCCCCCCACCTCCATTATAGCTAATGGCAGCATGATCTACCCAGAAACCTGTGAGTTATTCTGGTCTCACAGCCACAGCCAATTTAGTCACTAAGTCCTGAGCTTTCATGTCTCCACAGTCTGTGGCATCTGAATCCTCTTTCTATTCCTGCTGATGCCTTTGTCAGGCTCTCATTTTCCTCTCTTGCGCTTCTTCCAGAAATTTTGAACTGTTTCATGGTCTCCCATTGTTGCCATCTCCAACTCAACCGCTGAGAGGCGGATGGAGTCATTGCCTGGGTTAAAAAACTGCTGCCCTAGGGGGAAAAGAAGTCTCCTTTACTCCACGACCTCATTTGCCACCTGTATGCTGAGAAACCGCACATTTATATCTCTAGCTGGGTTTTTCTTCAGAGCTTCCATGCTATGTTTCCAACTCGGGATCACGCTCCACCCAACACTTTTGACTTTTTCACTCTAATACACACCACTTACAAGTTCTGGTGGTTCTGCTTCCTCAATAGCTTTCATTTCTGTCCAGTTTTCTCCATCCTAGCTGCTACTACCCTGGTCCAGTTTTATATTTTGTCAACAGAGCAACCAAGGCAGCCATGACAATACCCTTCTTCTTACTCACTTTATACCCTGGTTTCTCCTTTCTAATCCATTCTTGCCATATTATAATTTGTCAACTGTCTCTTTTTTGTGTTTTCTTCTTTTAGAGACAGGGTTTCACTCTGTTGCCCAGGCTGGACTGCAGTGGTGTGATCACAGCTCACTGTAGCCTTGAACTCCTAGGTTCAAGGGATCCTCTTGATTCAGCCTCTAATTTTTTACTTTTTAAATTTTTTTTGTAGAGACAGGGTCTCACTATGTTTTCCAGGCTAGTCTCAAACTCCTGGTCTCAAGTGATCCTTCCTCTTTGGTCTCCCTAGTAGCTGAGACTATAAGCATGAGCCACTATGCTCGGCTATAATTTGTCAGCTGTAATACACACTTTTAAAATTTTCCACTTTAACGCCTCTGAAATCAGGATGTGACAATTGATTTTGTATATTAGTTTCATTAATAGTGTTTGTTTTTTAATGCTATATAAAAATGATGCATTTTATAATCAATGCCATCTTAGATTTAATGAAATATGATATAGAAAAAAATCATTTTTTAAAAGATATGCTACTGCTTTGCATAGAACTTTCAGTGATTTCCCATTGTTTGTAGGGTAAAGTTTGACATTCTTGGCATGCCTGTGAGGCCTTGCATATTCTGTTCCTTGCTTATCTCTGTGGAATTACTGTGTTCTTCTCTTTCATTATCTATTCTTCAGACACATTCATCCAACAAATATTGATTGGGTAACTCCTGTGTCCTAGGTACTATGGTGACACCTCAATGAACTCAAGAAAGAGACAGAGAGACTGCCCTCACAGTGCGGCCTGTATTGTAAATGCTTTCCGGGCCTAGCTAGAATTTGCATGTTGTTTCTTGCCTCAGGAGTCTTCAATATGCTAATCCTTCTCTCAGGAAGAGCCCCTTTTTAGCCTCTCTGCCTAGCCAACCTTCCTTCCCTCTTGCTCATCTTCTAGGGTCTGTTTTATCCCAGTCACCCAATGAACCGGTCTCATGGCTGCCATGTTTCTTCTCATGGTGCCCACAGCACTTGCTTTCTTAAGCCCGTCCTCATCCACATCAGCAGGCCCATGAAGGTTGGGACTGCATCTGTCTAACTTACAACTTTCTTTTCAGCCCTCACTCCAATGCCTGGGCCACATTTGGGCTTCTCTAAATATTTATTGAATGACTAAGCAATGGAATTGGAAACGTGAATTCAAAATCGAACCACCCTGAGGTATTCTGAATTTTCTACCACTCAAATGTATTATTAAAACAAAACATTACCAAAAGAGAACCATTAACATATGGGGTTAACCTGAGAAGTCTTAGGTTGACAAGTGAGGAAGAGAAGAAAATATATTATCAATTTCAAGCTGAGATGCACAGAAGTTGCTATTAAATATCATAAATGTTTTCTTCCTCAGAATAAGTGCTATACTACTCTAATATCATAATTTTTATTACAAATCAATATACTGACCAACATTTGTATGATAGTTTTTGTGCTTGACAGATTAGATTATATTCTTCCTCTGCTGGTTTTAAAGGCTTCTTTCTCCTTGGTCTACCCTTTGTATTGAAGCTGGGCTGCCTTTGTGCGTCATAGATGAGCTCAGTGGGTTATGTTTATGAACTAGTTGTAGATTCAGTTCCAAGTTAGCCTAGCACTCCAGACATAGCCTGCTGTTTTGCAAACATGAGTCCAGTTATATTCTGAGAAAGCAATTCGAGAAGAACTTCACTTGTGTCATCTTTTTAAATATAGTGTGTTTTCATTAGAGTTCAAAGCAGTCTTTAAATGCTGTCTTTTCTTTGCCCTAGATATAAATTTTTCTTCAATTATATATACTCTAGTTCATTATGCAATTGTACGCTGCTTGTAATTGCTTCTACACTTATATTAGCATAATCTTTCTTTGTGTTAGCAAAGAAAAATTTGAGAAATAGTTAAAAAAACCAAAAAAAAAACCCCAAAAACCCCAAACCCCCAAAACCCTCTACCTTTAAATGCTCCACAATAAGTCGAGAAAGAACCACAACTTTAGGTCTTCTTGAATCTTACTTAGCGCTTCTATTTTTAGTACCATCTCCCCAAATCCTTGGATGAAAGGGCTATAAAATTTGAATGATTATTACCACAATCTATAGCAACAGACTACCTCAACATAGGCATAATCAGAAGAAAAATTCTTATAACCACATTTGTATTCAAAGATCTTGTGATATAAGCCAACCCCCGTGGGGGTATTATTTTCAAACATAACAGGTTGACATTATATAATTACACACCGCTGGAAATTGAAGTATCAAAAAGGAAAAAAGTGCTTATGGTAGTACTCACAGCACACTATTATGAGTACTCACATGTATCCACACATCTTTAGAGAATTATTTCTAGTTACCTATTACAGAATTTAGCAAAGATTTAGTGATTTATTTAATATCAATATTAGGTTTTGACATTCATGTCTTAGCAAGCATACAGAGGCGTGAACCTGACTCCTTTCCATGCAATAAAGGGGTCTCAAGGTGAACCTTGTCTCCATTGTTCTGTGTTCAGTTTGCTAGATAGATTTTATGCATATGTACAGAGGGAGGGGACCCAAGAAGCCCAGAATTCTTTTTTGGAAAGTGGGCCCCTTGTAGTGCAGGATTCACCCACTGGGTAAATGTTCTGGGAACCCATCAGCATTAGTGTAGCAGCTAGCGTTGTAAGAGGTTGCATTTGCTTCAGTGACTTTTGTTTTGGAGATTTTTTCAGTGGTTTGCCCATCTCATGATGGGTGATTTATAAGCACACCTGCCCACACCCTACTGAGTGTTTGGCAGTTTTTGACCAAAAAAGGTATGATCTCTATGCCCCACCCTCCCTATTCACCCGATCTCAACCCCCCAGAGACTTTTTTTTTAGTTTCTCCAGATGAAACAAGTCCTGAAAGGGAAACAAGTTGCTGATGTGGAAGAGGTGAAACCAAGAAAATGGCAGAAGCACTAAAAGGCTTCAAAATTGATCAGTTCAAACACCGTATGAGCAGTGGAAAAACTGCTCAATAGGTGTATTGCATCAAACGGACAGTACTTTGAAGGCCACTGAAGTTTAAACATATAAGAATAAATACTCAATTTTTTATGAATAAATTCTGGGTTTTTTGGCTCCCCCTCATATATGTGTGTGTAAATATTCAAAATTCCATTCAATTATTCTCACAATTTGCACTTCCAATCTGTTTGATTTTTCCCTTTAATGTTCTTTTTTTTTTGAGTCGGAGTCTTACTCAGTTGCCCAGACCGGAGTACAGTGGCCGCTCCCGGTCACCGCCGCCTCAACCTGCTGGGCCCTGGTGATCCTTCCGCCTCAGCCTTCCAAGTAGCTGAACTACAGGCGTGCACCACCACACCCGGCTAATTTTTGATTTATTGTAGTGATGAGGTCTCGCCAAGTTGCCCAGGCATGTCTCGAACCCGCGGGCTCAGGCAATCCACTCACCTCGGCCTCCCAAAGCTCTGGGATTACAGGCTGAGCCACCAAGCCCGGCCTAGTGTTCTTTTCATGTTTGATGATGACATTGTTCTTTTCAAAGACAAATTGCTCTCTTTGGGTCCACTTTACATCTACTTCCACTTCATACAAGTGATGAGAATTCATCAGAATTTCTAACTTCTCAGATTCCTTTTTTAATATTCTCTTTTTTTTTTTTTGAGTTGGAGTCTCACTCTGTCGCCCAGACTGGAGTGCAGTGGTCGTTCCCGGCCACCGCAGCCTTGACCTGCTGGGCTCCGGAGATCCTTCCGCCTCAGCCTTCCGCGTAGCTGGAACTCCTTTTTCAATATTCTTAATGCTACTTTTCTCCCATTTAATTTCCGGATTGTAACCGGATTGCAACCAACTTTTACCTTTCTCCCTTTCAGAGATTGGGTTTCTACTCTTTCCATTTCTTTCCCTTTACCTAAGCTTTTTGGTCCATTAGGTGTACCATGAGATACAGTTTTGTGAACATTTAGGCCCCAAATGTCATAATTCTTGGAACCCTATCTTGTCTCTTAAGGTGACCAGTTTGATTATCTTTTTTTAATGAGTTGGAGTCTCACTTGGACGCCCAGGCTAGAGGGCAGTGGCACACTCACAGCCACCCCAGTGTCAACCTGCTGGGCTCTGGCGATCCTTCCACCTCAGCCTTCCAAGTAGCTGGAACTACAGGTACACACTACCATGCCTGGCGAATTTTTGATTTATTGTAGAGATGAGGTCTTGCCAAGTTGCCCGGTTAGTCTCGAACCCGTGGGCTCATTACAGACTGAGCCACCTAGCCCAGCCCAGTTTGATTATCTTAGATCTCTTTTTCCTACTCTGGTATGTAGGTGAAATTTATTGGCTGCTTTTAGATTTCTTATCCATACTTCTTTTCTAAAGTAGGCTGTGTATACTTCTAGGGTATATAATTTCATATTTTATATTCTTAGCAATTTTTTAAAAAGTCACACCCATGGAGAAGAGACAAAGAGCTAGAAGCAGGAGACAGAGAGACAAAGCATTAAGGTGGCATACAAGAACACTTACTATTTCAGAGCAGGTACTGGTAATGCAACAAACTCGTGGCATGTGTAGCGCGGTATGGCAGCATTCCCCAACCATCTTGGCATCAGGCACCAGTTTGTGGAAGTCAATTTTTCCTACGACAGGAGGGAGGGGAGACATAATGCAGTTCACAATAGCGTTTGTGCTCCTGTGAGACTCTAATGCCGCTGCTGATCAGAAAGTTGAGCTCCCATAGTAATGCAAGAGATGAGGAGCAGCTGTAAATACAGATGAAGCTTTGCTCACTCATCCACCACTCACCTCCTGCTGTGTGGCCTGGTTCCTAGCAGGCTGTGGGCCAGTACTGGTCTGTGGTCCCAGGGCTGGGAGCCCCTAGGGAATAGGGGAGCTACACATCCTCATCAACAAAAATCAGTCAGTCCAATCAACCAACCAAACATGCAATAACAGAATGAGCTGTTCCAATTAAGGGAGCTCAGATTTTAGTGGGGACATGCTCGATGAAGTGAACCAAGACTTTTCATGGTAGTTATGAGAGCATCAAAGAAGCCTAGGGATCTACCAGGCTAGTCTTGATCACCAACCCTGTTGTCTCTCCTTCTTCGATCTTTTTCGCCTTTTCTTTCTATTGGTACAAGCGAGGGCCCCAGATGCTAGGATGCAAGATGAGTCTTTAACTCTTACTTCCACAACCTTCTACTCTAGGTTCAGAGTCATAACCGTTAATAGCGTCTCAACAAAACTTTATAGATAAGAATGGTAACTTGCAAGAGAAATTCAGTTGACCTGATTTGTTTGTTTGCTTGTTTTTAATAAATTGTACATGAGATTCCTTATTAGGGACACCTGTATTGGCTTTTAAAACTTCTGTAGGTGTTGTCTTGAGGTATACGACTGAAATACTTATTGTTCAATAGAATTAAAATTATCACCAGAAAACTTGAAATAAGTGAAAATAGGCATAAGATAAAAACAAAATGCAAACGTTCTGGAGATGTGGTGTGACTGTCTTGCTTTATCTCCCATGAAATCTGCTCTTCACACCCTCTGTGGCCTCTTTGGGGTGTTGGTGTTCATGAGTAAAAATATTACTTTAAAAACAAAACAAAAATTTCTTTGCTCTAATTAGGCAAAATGAAAGCCTTCTGTTACAATTTATATTATTAAAATTTTGACATTTTCTAATGGCATAAAGCAAGTTCTATTTTTAACAAAGTCTTATATTAGAAAAATGCTTTGAGGATATTTCCAAGTTCTAGTGATGCTTGTGTTTTTGTACTTATTACTTGATACCAAAAATTATGGTCTAATAAAATAATTTTAGTAGTCCCTGATTTCATTTTTAAGTAGTAATTGACCGCTGGAATGGTATGTATCCAAAATAATGTGACTTGTGATTGAAACTTAAAAAGATGATACTTATTAAAATTAACATGCATAATAAAAATTATCATTTCTGGGCAACAGAATGTTGAATGTAAAGCAGCCAAGCAAGATTTCCCATATCAAAATGACTTGAAAGGATTCTTTAATCTGGGGTATTATGAGCACCACAGAATTGTTGAGAATGACTGAACCGTATTTAAGAACAAACTATAAAGACATGAGTTCTGGTCTTCATCTTCAGTTGTTCTCATTAATAAACTGGTGATAACTCCTGTCTCTGCTTTAAGCCTGGATTTTTTTTCTTTAATAGTTTACTGATTTTTAAAAAAGTATATATCTTATGGCATTCTTCTAGTACATCTTTTACTTGCATATGGGCTTTATTAAAAATTTTGAAATATGTAATTACAAATGCTCGATGTTTCCCTCAAATAAAATATTTTTTTGGGAGATTTTGTTTCTTTCAAAATATTTTAAATTTAATTTTCTAAAAGAAATGGCTATTTTATGTTGTGGTTCTGTCTGGTTCTGTTCAAAGCATTTTGGGCCTCTGCTCATTCTGCAAATAGCTACTGAGCACCTATGATGAGCAGACATTATGCTAAATACTGTGGATGTAACAGTGAACTAGATACTGCTCCAGCCCTAAAGGAAGTTACACATTAGTGGGGAATACAAACAAACAGAGAGGTAAACACCATTTAGTAAAGAGCTAGGATTGGGGTAAATTGAAAATGCTGTGAGAACATAATGGAGGGCATCTAATCTAATCTTCACTGACCAAAATGGTTTCCCAGGAAAAGAGGTAGCGAAATTGAACCCTAAAGGGTAAGTAGGAGTCCTCCAGTAGAGAGAAAGAGTGGAAGTTTCCTCCAGGAAGATAAAACAGCATGTGCACTCCTAAACTGATGTGTTTTCTCTTCTTCATAAAAGAAGTGCTACAACTGATACCCTCGATGGAGATGCACGAAGATTTGTTATTGCTGAATCTCCTCTTAGTAACAGAAACTTGGACACATGGGAGGACTAATCATTTGCAAACAACACAATGGATGAAAACCTACATATATGAGCTTGCAGATTCCTTTAGGACTGGGGCAGTATCTAATTCATTGTTACATGAACAGGTCTACTTACTAATAAACTGCCCAAAAGGAAGGAACATGGTTGGTATCAGTTATAATGTTTTGGCTGCAAGTAACATCATCACACACACATACACAAAATCCCTCAATTGGTTAAACAATTACGGAATCTATTTTATACAATTGCCAGGAGTAAGACAGGTTTTTTGTCATGCAATTTCTGGTGTGGAATCTTTAAAAATCCAGGTATTAGCTGGGCTCGGTGGCTCAGCCTGTAATCCTGCGCCTTTGGGAGGCTGAGGTGAGTGGATCTCCTGAGCCTGCGGGTTCGAGACCCGCCTGGGCAGGCGAGACCTCATCTCCACAATAAATCAAGAAATTAGCCAGGTGTGGTAACGCGTGCCTGTAGTTCCAGCTACTTGGAAGGCTGAGGTGGAAGGATCGCCGGAGCCCAGCAGGTTGAGGCTGCGGTGGCCGGGAGTGGCCACTGCACTCCAGTCTGGGCGACAGAGTGAGACTCCAACTCAAAAAAAAAAAAAAAAAAAAAAAATCCAAGTGTTTTCTGCCTTTATGTGAAACTATCTCTATAAAAGTAATATAGGGCTACATGGTAAAAGCTGTGGAAGAGACCCAAGCCCTGCAAAGCTGTAGCTATGGTCAGAAATGAGTTCCAACTCAAAAAAATAAAAAAAAATAAAAAAGAAATGAGAAAATCTGTTGTTTCTTTCTTTCTTTCTTTCTTTTTTGAGTTGGAGTCTCACTCTTATTGCCCAGGCTGGAGAGCAGTGGCACGCTCACGGTCACCGCAGCCTTGACCTGACCTGCTGGGCTCAAGTGATCCTTTCACCTCAGCCTTCCAAGTAGCTGGAGCTACAGACGCATGTTACCATGCCTGGCTAGTTTTTTTGTGATTTATTGTAGAAATGAGGTCTCACCAAGTTGCCCAGACAGGTTTCAGGTAATCCTCTCGCCTTGGCCTCCCAAAGTGCTGGGATTACAGGCTGAAAATCTGCTATTTCTAAGTTTGCTTTCGTTCTTGTACGACTGCTTGCACATAGTCATTCAATAGAGAGCAACTGATTATCTTCAGGTCCTGAGCCCTGGGAAGGCAAGAAGCTGCCCACGAGGTTAATACACATATTTTCCCTTACACAATGAGCCTAAGTTTGCATATATCTCCTTGAGAGCATCCTGAAGTTTGATTGTCCAGAGGAAATGGGCAATCGATCCCACATAGCTATTTTTTTTTTTTTTTTGAGTTGGAGTCTCATTCTGTCACCCAGACCGGAATGCAGTGGCACACTCATGGTCACTGAAGCCTCGACCTGCTGGGGTCAGGTGATCCTCCCACCTCAGCCTTCCAAGTAGCTGGAACTACAGGAATATGCCACCATGCCTGGCTAAATTTTTTTTTTTTTTTAATTGTAGAGATGAGGAATCGCCAAGTTGCCCAGGCTAGTTTCGCCACACAGCTTTTTACTAAGCTACCTCTATAATGACTTACTGCTCAGGGGTCTGTAGCTGATGGTGGCAGGACCTACTTTATAAATAGTCTCTCTACTGTAAAACCTAAGACTGGTATATGAAACATTTTTCAGACTTTACACTTTGATGGACCTATGACCCCACCTGGACCCAGGACACATACCAAAGAGCTGGTCCTCCTAGAAACTGGCTCTGTGCATGAGGATAGTTTTAATGACTTCATTCCCAGCAATCAGAAGTGCCCATTTTCTAGCCCCCATCCAACAAATTATCCTTAAAAAACCTTAACCTAAAATTCTCAAGGAGGCGGATTTGAGAAATATTTCCGGTCCTCTTGTTTGGTGGCCTTGCATTTATTAAACTCTTTCTCTGTTGCAATAACTGCTGTCATTGTATTGGCTTTTCTGTACAGTGGGCATAGGAACCTGGTCAGGTTGTAACTTCCCATACCATTAGGACCACAAGGGCTACAAGATTAGTTTTTTTCCCTCTAAAAATTTTTATTTTATTTTTAATTGACAAGTAATAATGGTACACATTTATGGTATATCATGTGATATTTTGATTTATGTTTGCATTGTGGAATGATTAAATGAAGCTAACTAATATATCCACCACCTCAAGTAGTCATCACATTTTTATGATGAGAATATTTAAAATCTAATTTTTGAGAAATTTTGAAATACACAATACATTATCATTAATTATTTTCATCGTCCTGTGCAATAGATCACTAAAGCGTATTTCTGCTGAGTAGCTGAAATTCTGCACCTTTTGATCAACATCTCCCCTTCACTCACCCACTCCCTCCCTCAGCCGCTTATAACTACCATTCTACTTGCAATGTCTACAAGTTTGACATTTTTAGATTCTACCCCTAAGTGAGATCATATTCACATCCAAGAGGAGAGAGTGAGTGCCTCTACTTCAAGTATGGAATCAACTTGTTCCTTTCAGTCTGAGTGGTACAACTTAGGTCAATTCTTCTCTCAACTTCTACAAGCTTGACATTTTAAGATTCTACATCTAAGTGAGATCACAGTGACATCCAACAGGGGAGAGTGAGCTTCTCTACCTCAAGCATGAAATCCACTCGTTCCCTTCAGTCTGAGTGGTATGACTTTGTTTGTGTCCTACCCTGGACTAAAAGCAGTTTTGAGCATTACACAACGTTCTGTTTGCTCAAGGGAGAGGTGCACTTGGAGAGGACAAGGAGTTGGGATATGCTTCCCAGAGCCATGGGGAGAAGGCTTAGACACCCAAGGACAATCATGGCTACGCTGAGAAGAAGGAAGGGAAGACAGATGTGGGATGGGTTGTTAGCCACTTCTTCATATTTGCTAATCTCAAATGGAAAGCAATTTTTTTAACTCAGAAAAAAAGACTTCCATATAATTGGGGAAAAGGAGCATGATTCTGGTGGATTCCAACTCTCTGAACTTTGTGTGGATCAGTAATGAGGGAGAGATGAAGTGAATGCTGAATTGTGGAGACCACTGTTTTATCTTCTCTTCCCTTCACTTCCTGAATTATACTTATGAATTTCTACATTGGTTTCTGTGGTCCACATTTACTATAGAGTAGAAAGAAATTGCAGGCATTTATTTTGCTGTGAAAGTATTTTTAGATGTTTTGTGGGCTGTGTATCAATTACCATATAACATGGAGTTAGGAAGGAATGTGCAAAATATATTTAGCAACTTTTGATAATATTTTAAGAGCATTTGATTCTGACACATGCTATATAATTTATAGAGTTGCAGGTTACATCATTAAAAGGTTGCATATTGGAAAATCTACAAAAAAAATCCTTAACAAAAATACCTTCTTGAAACACAGACGGAGGAATATTCCCTCAAAGGGAAAATATGTGATGGTT
Organism: Cephalopachus bancanus; assembly: GCA_027257055.1. Classification (NCBI taxonomy): domain Eukaryota; kingdom Metazoa; phylum Chordata; class Mammalia; order Primates; family Tarsiidae; genus Cephalopachus; species Cephalopachus bancanus. The sequence goes on along the minus strand of JAPVLO010000164.1, from coordinate 2,335,813 downwards.
GCTCAGGTTACTCTTTTCTCCCCCCGCCCCCTGTATTTTCTTCTTGTAGCTCCTGGGCAAATATAGTTTTGTGACTTCTCATCAAGACAGATAGATGACTGAACCAGAAGAAGTGAATGTCAATTGCACGATTGACCCTTATTTTTTATTCAGGACAATTCTTTCCCTCTGGCTACATGGGGTGGAGTGATGTGCTTGCCAGAGGCTGGACAGAGATAAACATATTCCCTGATGGAAGTGGCAGAGTGCAACTGCATAAGCAAATGCAAAAGGTTTCTTTTTGTAAGTTTCTTCGGGGCAACCTTTGATAGAAGGGAGAATAAAATTAATACTTTAAATACTAGAAAATACTTATTTTCACCTACTATTTGCATGGTAATGTAGCTTTCAGAGTATTTTGTATACATTAATTCCTATGATGGAGTAACCCTGTGATTGAGGGAAGGCTCGTAATACTATAACCATTTTACAGATTAGGGAATAAAAATGTATACAGGTTAGATGAATTTTTTTTTTGAGTCAGAGTCTCACTCTGTCACCCAGGCTGGAGTGCAGTGGCATGTTTGGTGGCTACCACAGCCTTGACCTGCTGGGCACAGATGATCCTTCAAACTAGCTGGAATTACAGGTGCGCACTACCACACCCAGCTTATTCTTTGATTTATTGTAGAAACGAGGTCTCACCAAGTTGCCCAGGCTGGTCTTGAACCCCTGGGATCAGGCAATCCTCTTGCCTTGGCCTCCCAAAGTGCTGGGATTACAGGCTGAGCCACCGTGCCTGGCCAGATGAGTCTTAGGTGAAACAATCAGGTTTAGGAATTCAAACTTTTCTTGTGTGTGTGTGTGTGTGTGTGTGTGTGTGTGTGTGTGTGTGTGTGTGTGCTTTCTAGTAAAATATTTTACTCCCTCTTTTTTTATTTAGAAGAAAGATAATAAAAAATTCAAAGAAAACAAAAGAGTTAAATAACAACAGCAAAAACCCTGCTATGTTAAACATGCAAAGTGATTAATTTCTAAATAATATACTTTTGCTGGATTATGAGCTCTTGCAAGGTAGCAAGTGTGAATTCGTAGAAATTAAAAAAATATTTTGGCCCGACATGGTAGCCACGTCTGTAATCCCAGCACTCTGGAAGTTCGAGGCAAGAGGATTTGAGAATGGTAGGGATACTCTTAATATGTACACAGGCTTGTAGATGTAAACTGGAAATCTTCCAGGAAACTGGTTGGATGGTTACCCTATAAGGAAGCCAACTGACCATTTCTTTTGTAAAATTTCTCTTATCTAATGACCGAAGAGCTAAACAGTAGAAAAAGTAGAACTTGGAAGGAAGAATGTTCTATACAGTATATTTCTTGAAAACGCTTACTGTTAAAATGACTGGTTGAACAGGCACAGTGACTTATGCCTATAATTCCAGCACTTTGGGAGGCCAAGGTGGGATCCCGTGAACCCAGAATTTCGAGACCAGCATGGGCATCATAGTGAAACCTTGTTGCTACAAAAAAAAAAAAAAAAAAAAAAAAAAAAAAAAGGCTGGGCATGGTGGTGTAGTCCCAGTTACTTGAGAGGTTAAGGCAGAAGGATCGCTTCAGTCCAGAAAGTTGAGGCTGTGGTGAGTCATGATTGTGCCACTGCACTCCAGCCTGGGTGACAGAGTATGACCCCAATTCAAGAAATAAGTATATATTTTAAGAAATATTTTGAAATACAATATTTGCATTTTTGTTCTTCCTTTTTCATCAGGCAGGGATCTCACATATCAGTGATAGTCTGTGAAATCTCCCTCAAATACATTTCTTACACGTTCGCTTTCATGTTCTTACCTTCTCCCCAACCTAATCTCACCCTTCTCTTGGGGTGTTTAGACCTCAAGTTACCTGTGGAACCTCTACTCAAGGAGCCCCATTCATGGACTTTCTCATATTATTTAGAGAGACTCTGTTTAGGAAAGCACATTAAGAGGAAGGGCATTGCTGAGAGTCTTTGAAATCATGTATGTCACATGGCGGTTACCCATTCCTAGAATGCCCCGATACAATCTCAAGAATTTGATGATTTGCACATAGTTGGCCCTCAATAAACAGCTACAGATAGCTATTGAGTCTGCTGCTGGAGTGACTGTGTTATGCAATTTTGTGCTTTCTAAATACAAAATAGATCTTTGAGTAAGGTATGCTTTTTGACAGTTGCTGATAACATCTGAGAGACAGTTTAATTTGTCTGCAACCAGAGCAGCAGAAAATAAAGAAAAGCAAATAGGCTATATCACGATCACTGGCTTATTTGATGAGTATCAATAAATATGGATGAAACACCTGAAGGGGGCTTCTCCAGAAGTATCAGCAGTCAGAACCTAGTTAGCAAATTTGCCAAGTATGCAGGACAATGGGTATACTGCATGAGTATGTTTGTGGAAAATAAAAAAGGAAGACACATAAATAGGGCAAGTGAGACGAAGATTCAGTGACAGCGTTGGATAATCCTCATAAAGTACCTTTCATCTGGGTAGTTGAAAACGTTTTAAAAGTGTCCTCATGACACCCTTCTTGTGCTACTAGGTGGTAAAGAAATATCAACTCCATTTAAATGAAAAAGGATGCTGAGATGGGAGTTGAAAAGTTAAGTCAACGACTCATTGTCTTGGTTTCTTATAGGAGGCTGTGTCTATCTGTGGTAAGTGCATTGTGTCATTTGCCCCCAAACAATCTTTTTCTAGCTCTGTATAAATTATCTACCTGGCAAAAAGAAGACTGAAGCTGGGAGCAAAAATACACTTCTGTGGGTGTAATTGTATTCGTGGCCAAATAGAATTTGGACTCCTTCCATTAGCAGGAATGCCTGGTGGTAGTACTAACTTTAAAACCCTGAGTTGTCAACAAACAGAAGGAGACTGGTTGAGCAGGATCAGAGAAGAAAAAGTGGAGAGAAGGGATATGTATACAGGCACTCCCCAGGATTCAACCTAAAACGCCCCAAAAGGAGGCGGATTTGAAACTGGGAGGGAGCCTTTCCTTGGGCTGGGCTCATTTTTTCCCTCTTCTTCCTCAATGACTCTTCTCCTTGGTTTCTCCAGAAGGACCAGCAGTCAGAACTGGGAACCACTTGAGTCCTGAGCAGGTTTCTCCCCAGCAAGGGGTAGCAGAACAGACGGCGTCCCTTCTGCCTGTCGAGGACATCGGGCATCTCCCTGATGCAACTTGCCGGCTTATGCTTCCCTCATCCCCTCTATTACTTCTCTCATATCTTGCTCATAACAGTTCCACCCACAATAGTCCTTGCTCTCGCACAGGTAACAGGGTCTTGGCATGTGCTGTTTCCTCTTCAAGGAATGTTCTTTTTACTTAAAGAGTGTCTTCATAGTATGCTTCCTCTGGCCTCTTAATCTAGATTTAGAGCGACCAAGGATCCTGTTTGGTCTGGGACTGAGGATTTCTAGGACATGACACTTTTCTGGGCAAATCATGGTGCTGAGGTCACCTTGATATCTAAATGACAGCTCCTTCTAACCTAGATTCTTTTCTTTCCCTTTCCTCCTAGAATTTACCACCATTTAAAATACTTTCGACTTTACCTACTTATCTTGTTTTTTATCTATTCCTTTGCCTACTCCCTCAGTGTAATCTACATGATGGCAAAGATTTTTTAAAAAATTTAAAATCTGCCAGGCTCGGTGGCTCAGCCTGTAATCCTGCGCCTTTGGGAGGCTGAGGTGAGTGAATTGCCTGAGCCCGAGGGTTCGAGACCCTGGGCAGTGAGACCTCAACTCTACAATAAATCAAAAAATCAGCCGGGCGTGGTAGCACATGCCTGTAATTCCGGCTACTCGGAAGGCTGAGGCAGAAGGATCGCTGGAGCCCAGCAGGTCAAGGCTGCGGTGCCCGGTCACTGCACTCCAGTCTGGGCGACAGAGTGAGACTCCAACTCAAAAAAAAAAAAAAAAAAAAAAAGAGCTGGGAACCTCCTTCTCTCTCTCTTGCTTCTGCTGTTGCCATGTGACACATCTACTGCCTTCCGCCATGATCATCAGCTTTCTGAGACCTTGCCAGAAGCCCGGCATTATGCCGAACGTTAGCCAATAGATCTCTTCTCTTTACAAATTACCCAGTCTCAGGTATTTCTTTATAACAACACAAGATGGACTAGTATCAGAACTTAAGAAAGTATTAATCATACATATATGAAGGAACTATGTTGGGGATATTATTTCTTGAAGTGGATTATTGAAATCACAAAATCTTGATCAAATTGAATTTGATTCTCAAAATAAATGCAGTGTTTCCCAATGAATGATGAGTTGCTCAAAAAATTTAAACAATATTTTCACTTATATTTTAAAATCAAAGTTATTTAATTTATTTTTGCAATAAGCTTTTGTGAAAATAGACTACTAATAGAATGTAGTATTACTCTTTTGATAGCACGTTGACAGATCATTTGCGTGGGTTTAGGTCAGCTGATTTTAATCTATTGGAATGTACTCATAAGTGGAAATTTAGTCTTTAAACCATGCAAATTTCTTGTTTGCCTCCATGAAAATGCAGTCATATGTTTAATTAAACATAACATGTTTCCTGTTTATATTCAGTTATTAGCAGGATGAAGAGATGGATGACTTCAAAGGGCAAATATACAGAAATCAAATGAATTATAATATCTCTACTGTATAAGAAATCAGAAGTCAAGGGCTTCCATATACTTAGTGTGGCATCCTTGGGCGCATGATTTTTACTAATTTTAGAGCTAAACCGGAAAGCCAGGCGAAGTTATTCCCTTGTTTTATTATTTGCAAACCCTTGCGTTGTCTCTCACATGTCCAGGCTGGTGAGGAGCTGTGAAGAAAACACTAGATCTGGTAGCAGAAGTCCTGGGTCCTCACCCTTTCTCACCATTGAAGTTTCCATGAGGCTCTGAGTGATCACTTACCTCCTGGAGCCTGCATCTCCTATTCTGTGAAATGACAATGCTAAAGGCTCATTTACCCTACCAGATCTGTGTAAACACAAAACAGGAGTGGAGATGCTTTGAACATCACTGAGTTCTGTATGAGTCAGGGATCTCCAGAGAAATAGACCAATAGGATATATATTTGCATAAAATTTATGTGAGCCAATACATATATATAGTAATTGGCTTATGCTATTAAGGAGACGGAGAAGCCTCATGATCTCCTCATCTGCCATCTGCAAGCTGAAGACCAGGGATGCTTGTGGCATTATTCAGTTTGAGTCTGAAGGCTTGAGAACCAAGGGAGCCCATGATGTAAATCCCAGTCCCAAGGCAGGAGATGAAGTGAGATGTACCAGCTCACACACTGAGGCAGATAAAAGAAGTGAGTTTCTCCCTCCTCCACTCCTTCTGTTCTATTGTGACCCTCAACAGATTGCATAATGCCCACTCACACTAGGGAGGGCAAGATACTTTACTGAGCCGACTAATTCAAATGCTAATCTCATCTGGAAAACACTCTTACAGACCCCCAGAAATAATGTTTAATCTGGGTGCTCTGTGGCCCAGTCAAATTGACACATAAAATAACTGTCACAGTGCTGCGTGATAATGTAAGGTGAGGCGGTTCTCTTGGATGCACTTGTTGCAGGTGACGGAGCAGCCACTGTCAGATGGTTCTGAGCTTGGTTCCTAATTTATACCTACTCTTCAACTCATTGATATGGGTTCACCCTCTCACCAATAATAAGAAATCAAATTATTTTATGACCCTGCAAAGCAACCTCCTGGGGACTCCCAGAAGCTGGGAATCTTGCAAGATACTTATCTATGTCTGAAGTCTACCACATGTAGGACTTTATCTACATATCAACTCACCTGAAATTTTATGCCCTTTTATCTTAATGTAGTATCTTATCTACTGCTTTCCAAAATGCCTTAGACAGACAGGAACTACAAATTAGCAGTCAAAAATCCACCTATTACTTGCAAGCCCCTGCTTGGAAATGTCCCTCCTTTCTGGACCGTACCAATGAAAATATCACATGTATTGATTTATAGTTTCTTGTAACTTCTGGCTTCCTAAAATGTATATAACCAAGCCACCATTCAACTTCAGTGGGCACATGTTCTCAGGACCCTCTGAGCATGGGTGTTCCTGAGTCTAGGTCCTTCAAGCCTGGCTAAGAATAAATCATCTTAAAATATTACAGAGTTTGGCATTTTTTTCATCAACATGGCTGAACTCCTTCAGCCTGCTTAAGGCCCTTCCATACTTTCTGCTTCATCCCATCCAAGGGCATAGATGCTTCCTTTAGTTTGCTCCAACCTGCCAGAGGTATGGCTGTTAGTTTTATCAAACTCTATTGAAGGTTTCTGGATAATAAAAGGAAAACAAACAAATAAACACCCAGAGACAATAACTTGAAATTAGCGCTGGAGGAATTCTTGGTTACAGCAGAAACAACAAAGGCAATTACAAAAAACACGACTCTCCATAGCCTTCAATAAAACTAGGAGACCAAGAAAAATTCATAAACTAAATGAAATTTAAGTTGAGGGAACAACATTTGAACCCGGAAGAATAGCATAGGATGCCAACTAGTGTTGTGGGATGGGTGGGGGGTGTTGTGGGGAAGAACTGGAAGTGAGATTTTCTAGCAGAAGCAGAACACAAACAATATCAGCAGATACTCCCCCCTTGCAAGAAGGGGTCCTACCTGACTGAGAACTGCTGTGGGTACAACTGAGAACAAGTAGGGCAGAGCATTGGCCCTTGCAGGAGCAGTGAGAACAATTGTAGAAAGGCAAAGAAAACAGAGTAGGGGGAGTTTACTGCCTGGGGTAACTCCCTCTTACCTGTGATGCCAACTAAATTGTTTTTGTTTTTTCCCAAAATAAGGCACCAGCAAAAAAAAAAAAAAAAAAAAGGAAAAAAAGAAAAAAGAAAGAAAGAAAAAGAAAACAGGGTACCAGTGGGAGATAGTAAAGAAAATACTTGTTACAGTGTGAAACAATGGGAACAAAAGTAAATACATATTTGGTCTTTTTCAGGCACACAGCTCCTAAAAACCCTTGAAATCAACAGGGTGGTAAGAGTATCTTTTGAATATTAATAAGATGACTGGTGACTAGGGGCTCTTAGATAGGTTCAGGATCGGGCTATTCACCAGAATCACCAAAACATGATTGAAGAATTGGAACTTTCAGTCCCAAACTCTAGCCTTTTGGGTGGGGAGAAGAGCTGGAGGCGGAGCTAGTCAGCAGTGGCCAACGATTTGTCCAATCATGGCTACATGATGAAGTCATTCTAAAACCCACCGAACGACGTTTGGAGAGCCTCTGAGTTGGTGAACACAGTGGGGTGCTGGGATGGTAGATTATCCAGAGAGGGCACAGAAGCTTTAGACGCTTTGTATCCCATACATGCCTTGTCCTATACTTCCCTTCCATTTGGCCGTTCCTGTTATAAGTGGAAGAAAAGTATTTTTCTGAGTTCTGTGAGCCATGATAGCAAATTATTAAAACCAAGGAAACGGTCTTGTGTACTCTGAATTCATAATTGTTTGGTCAGATGTATGGGTGGCAACCTGGGACTTGTGACTGGCATCTGAAATGGGTGCAGTCTAACGGGACTGAGCCCTTAGCCTGTGGAGTCTGCACTAACTCTGAGTGGTTAGTGTCAAAATTGCACTGAATTGTAGGACACATAGTTGGTGACTGGAGAGTTGTAGAATTGGATGGCATGAGAAAAAACACATACATTTGGTGTCAGAAGGGTTTGAGTAAAAACAACTCAGACATAGAAACACTAGAAGGCAGATCCCTTGAGTTAAGAAGTGAAAAAGCAACCTATTAGGTTTGAATGTCTTTGTCCCCTCCAAAACATATGTTGAAATTAATCCCCAATGCGACAATATTGGGAAGTGTGGATTTTGGGAGGTGATAATCAGGAAAGTTCTGCCCTCATGAATAAAATTAGGTGCCTTTATAAAAGGGCTTGATGGAGAGAGTTTGCCCCTTTCTGCCCTTATTTTCTGCCATGTGAGGACAGTGTTCCTTCTCTCCAGAGAATGCAGGGTTCAAAGCACCATAATGGAAAGAGAACAACCCTCACCAGACAACAAGCCTGCTCATACCTTGATCTTGAACTTCCAAGCTTCCAAAACTGTGAGAAATAAATTTCTGTGTTTTATTTTTTTTAAATAAATGACCCAGTTTCAAATATTCTGTTATAGCAGCACTGGTAGACTGACACAACCCTTACCTCTCTTTTCCCATTTACTAGTTTCTCCTGATAAAAGGTGAGCCAGAGAAATGAATTCATTCAACTATGAACCAAGAAGTAAGAATTCTGCGTCCAAACAAAGATGTCATTAAAAAGACACAGAAAAGTCAGAGCTCAGCACTGGAAGAAAACTCTCCAGGAAAACACTAAACACAATCATAGGAAATTGCAAACAGTGTCTTTATATTATAAAGAAAAGCTACCTATCTATAGCAGCCACAGCTATTTAAAAAAAATCGTGAAATAGAAGTGAAGAAACTCAGAGAAAAGATGGCCAGATAATGGGAAGATGAAATGGAAATTTATAGAATTCAGGAAAGAAATTAAAGCAAAAGATAAAATGATTTTAGAAATGAAGATTAAATTACAAAAAACACAAGAGACACTCAATGTAAAAACACAATAAGGATATAGGAAAGAAAATGAGAAAAAGTAAAACACAAAAATAAGAAAGAGACTAGAGAGGAAAACAAAGAAGACAAAAGCAATCCACAAAAACATAATTAAAGTTCTTGATGAAGAAAAACAAAATCTCACAATACTATATTGTGCAAAAAAAAAAAAAACCCACAACAAAATAAAGTAACATTATAATTTTTACAAATGTTTAAAACTATAATTCAAGGGAACTTCTCTAAAATTACCCAGGACTCAAGTCTTGTATTGAAAGGCATATTATAGAGCTAAGAAAATTAACCCAGAGTCGATATTAAGAAACAAAAAATTAAACTAGTCAGAATTTTGGAAATTAAAGAGTAAAAAAAAAAATCTTCTGGATAACTAGGCAACAAATCTAAGTCACTTAGGAGGAAAAAAAATCCAAGTTGCATTATACTTCCTAGCAACAATATTTTTAGGCCACAGAGGTCAATTAGGTAAAAGATATAATTGAAACCGGGCTCAGTGACTCAGACTGTAATCCCACGCTTTGGGAGGCCGAGGTGAGTGGATTGCCTGAGCCCGTGGGTTTGAGACCTGCCTGGGCAACTTGGTGAGACCTCATCTCTACAATAAATTAAAAAATTAGCCGGGCGTGGTAGTGCGCACCTGTAGTTCCAGCTACTTGGAAGGCTGATGCTGAAGGATAGCCAGAGCCCAGCAGGTCGAGCCTGCGGTGGCTGGGAGCGGCCACTGCACTCCAGTCTGGGCGACAGAGTGAGACTCCTACTCAAAAAAAAAAAAAAAAAAAAAAGATACAATTGAAGACAAGACCCTGTTCACAAAGATAAGAAAGAAAGGTAAAATACAGTACCTAGGTAAAACTTAAGAAATATGTAAATCTTATAAAATTTGTTACATATATTTAAAGTGAACCAGAGTTGTTTCTTGTTAATAAAGAAAAATAAACAAGCAAGAAGTGTCCAGAAAACCCAGCTCTTTTTGTTACATTTTAGGAAAAAACCCCAAAACCCTGTTGCCATTTTAATTTAGATTGCATTGAATTCATAAGCCAATTTAGGGACAGTGTGATGGTTAATTTTATGCCTCAATTAGACTGGGCTAAGGGATGCCCAGATGGCTGGTATAACATTATAAGTTTGTCTGTGATGGTGTTTCCAGAAGAGATTAGCATTTGAATCTGTAGACTGAATAAGAAAGAAGATTGCCTTCATCAATGTGGGCGAGCATTATCCAACCCACTGAGGGCTCAAATGGAACAAAAACACAGAAAGTGGGTGAATTCTCTCTCTCTCTCTCTTCTTTAGCTGGGACATCCATCTTCTACCCTGGGACATCAGAGCTTCTGGTTTTCCAGCCTTCAGACTCCAGGATTGATGCCAGTGGCTTTCCCAGTTCTCAGGCCCTCATTCTTGGACTGGAACTATCAATTTTCCTGGTTCTTAGGCCTTTAGGTTTGGATTGAATTATACCTCTGGTTTTCCCGCCTGCAGACGGTAGATTCTGGGACTTCTTGGCTTCCATATTCTCATGAGTCAATTCTCACAATACTTTTATATGTCAATATCTTTGTCAAGTTTATATATATGTCATAGGATTTTATATATATATATATATATATATATATGAGTTATATGTATATATATGTATAGGAGTTGTATGTAGAAGATATATATAGGAATATATTAGGAATATATATATGAAGGAACTCCCCCAAACCAGAATTTATTTATAAAAAACTGTGTATTTATTTTTACATGTTTAAACTTCAACCACCCTCAAAGTACTCTTTGATGCAATACACCTATCGAGATGTTTTTTCCAGTACTCAAGGCAGTTTTTGAGGTTGTGAATTTTGATGCCTTTAGTGCTTCTGCCATTTTTGTTTTACCTTTTCCACATCAGCAAAACATTTCCCTTTGAGAACTTGTTTCATTTGGGGAAACAACAACAACAAAAATTGCTGGGGTGGGGGAGATCGATGAATAGAGAGGGTGGGGCATGGGGATCATACCTTTTTTAGTCAAAAACTGCTGAACACTTAGTGTGATGTGGGCAGGTTGTATGTGTAAATCACCCCATCCTGAAATGAGTGAATGTTTGAAAGAATGCTAAAAAAAAGGTAAACTCAGCCTCTCACAATAACGCCAGCTGGTACACTGATGCCAATGGGCTCCTAGAGCACTTAAATAGGCAGGAAGCCTGTACTACAAGGGGCTGGCCCGCCAAGTGATAATTCTGTAAACCAGAAGCATTTTGCTTCAGTGAATGCCTTTTTTTTTTTTTTGAGATTCTTTCAATGCATTTGCCTATTTCTTGATGGGTGATTTATGAGCACACCTGCCCACACTGCTCCACCTCCCTTATTCACCCGATCTTTCCCCTAGTGACTTTTTTGTTTCCTCAGATGAAAAAAGTCCTCAAAGGGAAATGTTTTACTGAGTGGAAGAGATGAAACAAAAATGGCCGAAGCACTAAAAGGCATCAAAATTGACAAGTTCAAAAACTGTTTTGATCAGTGGAAAAAAATGTCTTGATAGGTGTATTGCATCAAACGGTGAATACTTTGAAGGTGGCTGAAGTTTAAATATGTAAGAATAAATACACAATTTCTAATAAACAAGTTCTGGGTTTTGTGGGTCCTTCCTTGTAATATGTATATCTCCAAAACACAGACACACACACACACACACACACACACACACACACACACACACACACAGTATATATGTGTATATATATCCTATATATATTGTTTCTCTGGAGAACATTTCTTAATCCAGAGAGCTTGCAAATCTTAGAAACTGAGAAGAAAAAGACCAGCAACCCAATAGAAAAATGAGCAAAGGGCATGGACAGACAAAACCTAGAAAAAGATAGACATGTGCTCCTTAGACATGAAAAGACGCTCAACCTCACTCATAGCAAGTAAAAGGGAAGCTAACATCCCACCAAGGTCCCACTTTTCATCGACCAGGTTTTCAAAAACCCCAAAGTTTGGCAAAACATCATGTTGGTAAGTCTGTGAGAAATATTTTACACAGCTGAGGGAGTGTAAAATGGTACAACTTTTTGGGAGGAATCTGTAATATCTAACAAAATAACAGGCAGTTCTTCATTCTTACCCAGCAATAGAATCTTATGGATATATCTGTACAAACTGTTAGAATCTTTTTGTAGCTGTGGGAAAGTCCATGTGTTACCACGTGTGGTCATGAGATTTGCCATTATATTGTGAGTTCTGTACATGTTTTGTTGCAGTGTGTGGTCTCCAGTGCCCACATACAGATATGATGATGGTGCATCCTTCCATTTGTGACATGTGGCCTTGTCACTGAACACAGGGAGACCCGCAGAGGCATCTCCATTATCCAGGTGGATTGGAAATTGGTAGCAACCACTGTTGTTTTAATATCTTTGCCGCCACCAGGACCTGAAGCACATGCAGGCATTTAGGTTACACCTTGAGCCACTAATGGAGAAGGCATTGAATGCCAAGAAGTGCCAGATAGACCCCTTCTCTTCCATTTGTTAGTACTGGGGGCAAATTATGTTTTTAGCAGGTGGATCTTACAGTACTTTTAGTGGAATTTTCTCTGCACTGCAGTTCAGAGCCAAATTTAGCAAACCCTGACACAAAAAAATGAGAAATGGAAGGGGTAACTCAGCAATTTTGTGCACACTCTATGCACATTTAAGTTTTTTGATAGACAGGGTCTTGCTTTGTCTCGCAGGCTGCAGTTCAATGGCACAATCACAGTTCACTGTAAACTCCATCTCCTTGGTTCAAGCCATCTTCCTGTCTCAGCATCTGGAGTAGCTGGGACAACAGGCACACTAAGTTTTTAAAAATTTTTCTTGTTTTTGAATTGGAGTCTCACTCTGTCGCCCAGGCTGGAGTGCAGTGGAACACTCACGGCCATCCCAGCTTCGACCTGTTGGACCCTGGCAATCCTTCCGTTTTAACCTTCCAAGTAGCCCGGAACTACAGGAGTATGCTATCACGCTCGGCTATTAAATTTTTTTTTAAAGAGATGTGGTCTCACTCTGTTCCCCTGGCTGGTCTCAAACTCTTGACCTCAAGTGATCCTCCCTCCTTGGCATTCCAAAATGCTGGAATTATAGGCATGAGCCACTGTGCCCAGCTGGTCTGTGTACATTGAATCTACTTCCTGAGTGTAGGTGAAGCTGTCAGTGTTCCATCCATATTTCCCTGGCACTGTCTATCCCATGTGCTCAACAGACCAGCTCCTGGTCTGCTTCCAAAATGTAGTTCAGCTTATCCCACAGCCAGGAGCATTTTCTAGTATGTCTCAGTACTCCAAGGTCCTGTGCTCCGGAAGTGAGCAGAGAAATTTTTGACATCCCAGTCTCACACATGTGACCTCATCCCTTATCCCTGTACCCTCCCATTTCCTCTTCTTTCTAGAAAAACTCTGGTCTTAGAACATTTCCTGAGGATCTTAGAACATTTCCCAAGGATCTGAGAACATTTCCTAAGGATTCCTGTTTGGATCTTTGCCCCAAAGAATCACTTCAGAACATAATGGTCCAACATAAGATTCCTTTCAAAATCTGGGTTATATAAACTTCAATTATGCTATGAGGGAGTTTCCTATAACACACTATAATAAAAGGCCTTTAAAACTTGGCTGTGTTGCAAACACAGGCATGGAGCTTTCTAAAGATATAGATGTAAAGCCTCCATTCCCAGAGAGTCTGACCCCAGTCTGCTTTTATATCCTTGAAACTAAGATAATATTAGGTATCTTTTCTGTAGTTCTGAGTCTTAGCGCCTGCTATTCTGTGAACAATAAGAATTAGACTTATCACACATCCTCATCCACACACACAAAAAAGCAACAGTTGGCAGGTACACCACAATGAAAAGGCAGAATTGAAAAAGGAATCTTCCTAAAAGAAAAGAATCTGCAGAGGCTGGACTTAGCCGTTTACATGATTTCATTGAGAATTTTAGCTCTTTGGAGCCATAACTTCTCAAACACCTCCACTTAATATTTTTATAGTGAAGGAACTCATTTTGCTATTTTTTTCAAGGATAAAGAAAGATGCGATATATGATTTTCACATCTTGGAGGGCAAGTTGGTTGCAGTTTTGAAGTGGCAGATTTCCCAGTTTTAAGGATCCAAAGGTCTTAGAGCCAGTGTAGCTCAAGGTATCCGTACCTTTGTCCAATTCCTATCTGTCCTTGGACAGAGAAAATATCACACTGAGATGATGGCAGAGGCAGGGGTAAGCCAAGCCAATGACACTCCCTTCTCTGTTACTGTTACACAGTTAACATTTTACCAACTTTGTCAAATGTTTATCAAAGTAAACTTAGAAGTCACATTTTAAAAATTCTCACAAGCTTTCATAAAAGGAAGAAAGTAGAAGTAATATTACCCTCAAAATTTGTAGCTGGCAGAATAGCACAAGTTATAAGGAAACCAAATGACTTTCTTAATGTCAAGGGAAAAGATTCAAGAAAAGGATGTACGTTGATGAGAAATCTTACAGAATAAACTACTTCTTAAAAATTTAGAATATTTAAAAAAACTTTTGGATTGTACTATAACCTGAAATTGTAGAAATTGTAATAACAGAAAGATCTGCTCTGTCAAACCAAGTCCATCTTTACCTACACAATGTCATAGTAAGCGTTTTAGACCAATCTCTACACAGTCTACTTGTGCCAAAGTGGATGATTTATTTATCTATTTATTTTTGAGTTGGGGTCTCACTCTGTCACCCAGGTTGGAGTGCAGTGGCATGCTTGCAGCTCTCAGCAGCTTCAACCTCCTGGATTCAGGCGATCCTTCTGCCTCAGCCTCCAGAATCTGTGGGAGTACAGGCATGCACCACCCCGCCTGGCTGATTTTTTTATTATTTTTTATAGAGTTGAGTTCTCCCTATGTTCCTCAGGCTGGTCTTGAACTCCTGGGCTCAAGCAGTTTTCCTGCCTTGGCCTCCCAAAGTGCTGGGATTATAGGTATGAATCATTCTCCTGACTGGATGATTTCTTATATGGTCATATCAACTCAATTTTTTTTTTTGAGTTGGAGTCTCACTCTGTCACCCAGGCTGGAGTGCAGTGGCAAGGTCAGGGTCACCACAGCCTCGACCTGTTGGGCTCAGGTGATCCTTCTGCCTCAGCCTTCCAAGTAGCTGGAACTACAGGTTTGCACTACTACACCCGGCTTATTATTATTATTATTATTTTAGATTTATTATAGAGACACAATCTTACCAAGTTACCCAGGCTAGTCCCTGAGCTCAAGCAATCCTCTTGCCTTGGTCTCCCAAATTGCTGGAATTGCAGGCTGGAGCCACTGTGCCTGGCCTCAATTTGTTTTTATCTAGAAATCTATTAATCTTAAGTTTATTTTGGCCCCTTGGGGGAAAAAGTGTTTTATGTTAGAATCATTTTTCATTAGAGAATATTTTTAAAAGAATTAAAGAAATAATTTACATAATTTCTCATAATTTTAAATAAGCCTTTCAAAATGTTGCAAGTGGACAGCTGTCTCTTAACCGACTTGTTATGTTTCTGTGTTAGTACACAGACTGGATTTCGAGGATTTTGTTTGTCTTTTTGGAAAATTAAAAAAAATTTTGGAAAAAGTCAAGTCTGTCTCAGAACTTGTGTGGGTGGTGGTGTCTCAAGCCATTGGCATACCTCTTCCCAGTGCCTTGTGCTCCTATTCTGCGTTAATTTGCTTACGTGCACTGTAAGCCACTTAAGGAAAACATTTACACCCTAATAGAGAGAGTACAGACCAATTTTTTTTTTGGGGGGGGTAGAGTCTCATTCTGTTGCCCAGACTGGAGTGCAATGGCACAATCATGGCTCACCACAGCCTTGACCTCCTGGGCTCAGGTCATCTTCCTGCCTCAGCCTCCTGAGTAGCTGGGACTACAAGTGTGAAGTACCACACCTGTCTAATTTTTTTGCAGAGACGAGGTTTTGCTAAATTGCCGTAAGCTGGTCTTGAACTCTTAGGCTCAAGCAATCTTCCCATCTTGGCCTCCCAAAGTGTTGGGATTACAGGTGTGAGCCATTGCATCTGGCCAAGACCAATTTTTAAATGGACAATGTTCTCCCTCCTCCCTCTCTCTCCTCCTATTTTTTTTCTTATTCATTTGTTCATTTATTTGTTCACTATAAATAGTAAAACTAAGGAAGAGTACTTTGCTGCTAGACCCTTCCTATTTGCCAGAAAGTTGGCAAATATTGACAGAGAGAAGTCATTTAAAAACAAATACACACGTGACTTTGGATAATGTTAATAAGACTCATGTTTAAAAGAAATCTTCTCTAGAATATCTTAAGGTTTACTACATCAGAGATAAACTTGTTTCTCTAGGAAGACACCCTGATTCCCCTGGGACTGAGTAATTTTACCTGTTTTCTGTTTCTTGCTTTGATTACTCTTAGTAATTTCATTAATGTTTAAGATTTTTAAAAAGTATACGTCATAATAGTTAAGCTCCAAATCAAGGTCATGTGTGTGAATAAGTAATTTGTTCTTTTTTGGGGGTGAAGAAATCAACTGGGACATAGCATAGAAGAATGGAATGTAATCTCTGGGTGACAGCATGCATTCACCAGCAAAAAGTCCTTCCTAACTAATACTATTTCCGTTTCTTTTATGAATTGCTGAATTGGTGGGTCAGCGTTATTCCATGGTACAGAGGGGTTTGATCATTTGACAATCCCACTTCATGTACTTTTTTGAACAGGTGGTAAAAGGTGCAACTGGTGATACAGTTAACTGGAATTGCATATGATTATGAAATTAAATGCAAAGAAAATTGGTTAGCTAATGCATCAAAGCCAATTTTTGAGACTTTCTTTAGTGAAGTTTCAAAACACTCTAGTCACTCTATTAAGCATTATTTTAATTGTCTTGGAAATAGGACCTAAGGTTATAAAAATTACAATTAATATAAACTTGGCGCTTTAATGAGTATGCGTCAATACTCGTGGAGAATCAAAACTCATTGGAAAGAGGGACTAAAACTAATCAGTTAAAATTTTCAGATATTAATGTAAAGTCTTACGATTATTAAAGTAATGTGAAAGTCAAAAAGTATAATATTAAAAAAACTTTAGCATTATGGTTAATCCTAAATTCATTTTGAGATTAAAAAATGTGAGGTGACTGTTAAGGTGTACAATTTTTGTTGGCATTAGTTGACGTATGGTGTTATCCACTGTTGGACACTCTGAGAGGGATATTAACATGTTAAAGTATCAAAGAGACATTGGGAACATATGGAGTCTGGAAAGCATGATATAAGGAAACACTTGAAAGTTATTTGGTTTGGAGTAAGATCTGGGTACGTGACGGTGGTGTTTGGGTACTTGAAAGTCTGTCATATTAGGGAAGTAGATTTTTTTTTTTGAGGTGGAGTCTCACTCTGTCGCCCAGACTGGAGTGCAGTGGCACACTCCCGGCCACTGCAGCCTCAACCAGCTGGGCTCCAGTCATCCTTCCGCCTCCAAATAGCTGGAACTACAGGCGTGTGCTATCACGCCCGGCTAATTTTTTTGATTTATTGTAGAGATGAGGTCTCTCCAAGTTGCCTGGGCGGGTCTGATTTTTTTTTTTTTTAACTTCAAAATATTTGGTAGAAGGCATGGGGGTTAATTGGTGAAATGGGGAAAACTTTCCCAACGACAATTGCAACTATTCAACAAGGAACTAGTTTTACTGTGAATCCCTGTCACTAAGGTTGCTCACTTGATTATCCAGATTGAGTGATAATCTGTCAAGTGTTGTTGTAGAAGGAATTTCTTCTGTTCCTAAAAGCTTCCTGGAGCTTTCTTCTTCTTCTTTCTTTCTTTCTTTTTTTTTTTTAGTTTTTACTTCTACTCTCAATATTTAGTGACAGATAGGCAAAATAACAGGATGAGTGATTGCACTTTTACTTTTGCATTTGGATTTTCCTTGGTAGGAGGAACTGTATGGCATACACAGATGATTAAACAGGGTCTTTTATAATATCTTAGCTTTGTTACTGCTGATAGCACATGGCTATAAAAGTTAATGAGTTAGATAAATGAAATCATGTCATCTATGATATACTGCAGTCTGGATTTTAGGAAAAAGCCTAAATTTGAAACAAAATTAAAAATCTTGTATAGAAAGAGTCTTAAAATAATCATTTGTTGAGACATGTTTTCTGCTTGTTTTTTGCCATTGTTCTTCATGCATCTGATACCTCCAAAACACTTAGTTGAAATTACACTGAGATTATTAAGTCATGTTTATGCTTCTGTGGGTTATTTGGAGAGGCTCTAATCTTTCTTTCTTTTTCTTTTTTTTAAAATTGAAATCTCACTCCATTGCCCAGGTTGGAGTGCAGTAGCACATTCACAGCTATCCCAGCGTAGACCTGCTGGGCTCAGGCGACCCTTCCACCTCAGTTTTCCAAGTAGCCAGAACTACAGGCATGCTCAGCTAATTTTTTGATTTATTGTAGAGATGAGGTCTCGCCAAGTTGCCCAGGCTGGTCAGGCTCCAATCTTTCTAAGTGTATTTTCCCTGATTCAAAAAAGGGACTTTCCCAGCTACTGGGGAGGCTAAAGCAGGAGGGTCGCCTGATCCCGGGAGGCTGAGGCTGCAGTGAGCCACGATTGTGCCATTGCACTCCAGTCTGGGTGACAGAGTGAGATCCTGACTCAAAAGAATAAAAAAAAAAAAAAAAAAACCAAATAAATGAAAAAGTAACTTTATCTTTAAATGAAAGATTTGTATGTGAAACATACTGTGGAATTCTTTATTACTATAAGAAAATGTCTACGTTATATTGATTTACACTTACAATTAACATCGATAAATTGAATAGAAAGTGTAATAATGTTAGCTTGTTCATCACATATGTTCATCGCATTTTTAGTTTTAATATTGGCTTATTTCTCATATGGTCAACATTAAAAAGTGGTGATCACTTTCTTAAAATTTTTTTAAACCAGAGGGGTAAAATAAAAGTGATGATGGCACTTGAATTGTTTGTTTTGTTTTCTGTGGTATTATTGAGGGAGAAGAACCCATATTGTCTTGACAGAGAACCTAATACAGCTCTTATTTCCCCAACTACTATGGGTGCTTATTTTCAAAACAATTGAGAAATAACAGAAAATAAAGATACAACCAAAGGTTTTAGGGATTAGGTTAAAACTTGGAGCAGAGGCCTTTGGGCATTCATTCTTGGACTGGATTGTATTCTCGACAATTTATTTTAACCAGGGGCAATGGGCAGAGTTGCCCTTCGTGCCACACTTTTATTCTCTATGGTAATAGGGCCTTTGGGGAAGGCCGTCCATACATTCCATAAATATCACTGTTATTGACGTAAATGGAGTGGAGCGTATAAGCTATCATTCGTTGTTGAAGATCTTATAATGTTTGTCACTCACCTAGACTTCTTGTTTACAGTCTCGGCGGACACAACTGGGGATTTAGCATTAGTCTGACTGTATGTATTTTTCTTCCTCTAAATTGTAGTCATTCCCTTGTGCATTCAGTTCTACCCCTGAGGTTACATCTTTCATTTTACATTAGCAACTCACCATTTCAAATATTTATATATTCAGGTTATCAGCTGTCTAGGGAAAAATAGTGTATTGTACACTTACCTCCTTGCCTGCTCTATTTTTTTTTTTTTTGAGTCCACCAAGGCTGGTCTTCCTTTTGCAAAACATGGATAAAAACATTTTAAAAAAATCATCCAAAATATGAAATTTGGCCTGTTTAATCGATCTTAAGTTTTAATAAAGTCTTAAAAGAGACTTCCTTAAAAACATTTTTTTTTAATAGCCACATGTTTCAAAATGAGAAGCTATGGAAAACTGCATCATGAAAATCCTCCAGCTCTTATCTTGTACCTGCTCAGTTTCAAGTAGCCACTGTGATAGTTTTGTTTGTGTTTAAAAACATTTTTTTTCATTTTTGAATTGGGGTCTCACTCTGTCACCCAGGTTGGAGTACAGTGGGACAATTGTGGCTCACCGCAGTCTCAATATCCTAGACTCAGGTGATCTTTCCACCTCAGCCTCCTGAATAGCTGGGACTACAGGTACATGCCACTACACTTGGCTGTATTTGACCACTGTGAAGTTTCAAAATGTGCCTTCAAGAGTTTCCTTATGCATATATTTGCTATAAATATAGATGTTTATCTTTTCTTCAGTATAAAACTGTCTTTATAGTATACATATGCTTCTGTATGTGTTTAAAAACTTAACAATATATTGCTCAGATTTTTTCATGATTATGTAGAAAAATTTTTCATCCTTTTTTAGTTACATAATGTTTCACTGTATTGATATGCTTATAACTCAACTGATCCGCTATTGATGAATGTTTGTATTGCTTCCAATTTTTCACTATTAAGTACACAACTCACTTTGTTTTTACATTTGTTTCACACTTTAATGCTATCTATAGGATACATTCCAAATAAAACTTTAAAAGCATTTCTTTTCTTTTTAAGAAGCAGGCTACTATTCCTTCTTAAAGGTTCTAAGAAGTAGACTTCAGCCTCTTTCCCCGTTTTAAAATGTAGGCATGTGAAATCAAAGTGTTCCACCTCTTTTCAAAATGGCTACCCCAATCCCACCATTTTTCTTCTGTCTCTGCGCTGGGGACTGTGGGCCTCCCACAGCCGAATCTAGCTGGGCCCAATTGAGTGTCTCCATTTTGAAACTATCTTTCTTGTCCAGAAAAGTACTTTTACAAACTGGCTGTCTGCTGCTACATGTCTCCTTGAATTACCATTTCATTGTTTAAGAACAGGTCTCTTCGAAGCATGAGAGGAGGAGTTCTTTATTCTTTTGCTAAATTGGTCAGCCAAAGAACAGCTTTTGGTGAATAAAAGATATTCTCATTTTAGCAAATGAAGGGGAAGTTCTATTCCCTCCAGTCCAATGCAAAATGTTGTTATTCCTTAAAAATGTTCTAAGTGCTCAAAGTGCTGGAAGCTGTTCAGAACATACCACAGAACCCAGTTCCTCCCTACATTCAAAATGTTTACATTCTAAAAATGACAAGAGAGGGAAGGTTGGGAAGGTAGCTAGATCCGAAACAGATGGGCACATATGCCCTCTCTCCCTACCAAATGCAGTCCTATGGATGGCTCAACGGTTAATGTAGATTTCTCTTGACTAAGTTTTATAAGTAACTCTGCCGCGCACAGCCAAATGACTTGAAATGTGAAGATGTAATGCCTCTTTGCTATGCCCTGCTGTTCAAATGTTCTCAGCTTTGACAATTTATCTTGCTGGAAAATGTCTTCAGAATGTCAGTCACTTCGGTCTTCCTGCTTGCCATTTGCATGTTGCACACCTGCTGGTGTCTTTGGTTGTGATCTATTGTTATTTTCCTGTGGGGGTGGGGAAGGTACCGTATCACATTTGCAGACTTGGCGTTCAGTTTGTGAGCAGTTTGAAATAATTCTTGTGAGCCCAGCTATTCTTACCAAAATTAATATCACCTACAAATAAGAGTTTGTGGAGTGCATGGTGGAATTTTAGTGTTACATTAGCCACTTGGGGGAGATAATTAGAAGTGAATGAAAAGATGAATTCCTTATCCCAAAAGGATGAGGTCCCACATGAGGATACATGTAGATAGACAGGCACACAGACTCACAACGCAATCCTTACAGACAATGCCATGTAGGGAAACATAGGTGCAGATATTCCATAACACTTAAATCAGCATATGTGAATGGTGATTGCCTGACAAGGAGAGGGAGGTGACATGCAGAAAAATAATAGTCTGTGCCCTATATTTTTCTTTATTGTTTCTTTTCTTTCTTTCTTTTTTGAGCTGGGATCTCACTCTGTCACCCAGGCTGGAGTGCAGTGGTGCAATCAGAGCTCATTGCAGCCTCGAATGCGTGGGATTAAGGAATTCTTTCACTTCAGCCACCACGGTGGTTGGGGCTACATATGTGTGCTACCACACCTGGCTCATTTTTACTATATATATATTTTGTAGAAATGGAGTCTTACTATGTTGCCCGGATTGTTCTCTAACTTGTGGCTTCAAGTGATTCCCACCACCTTGGCCTCCCAAAGTACTGAAGTTACAGGCGTGAACCACCATGCCCAGTCTGTTTTTGTTTTCAATGAGCATGTCATCACTTGTTTAATTAAAAATTCATAATTTAAAAAATAGCAATGGCTAGGTGTGGTGGTTCGGCCTGTAAACTTAGCCCTTTGGGAGGTTGAGACTCGAGGATTGCTTGAACTCAGAAGTTAGAGACCAACCTAGGCAACATAGTGAGACCTCATCTCTACAAAAAATTAGCTGGGCATGGTGGCACATACCTGTAGTCCCAGCTACTCTGGTGACTGAGGTATATGGATTGCCTGAGCTCAGGAGGTCTAGGTTTTGGCGATCCATGATAGTGCTACTGCACTCCAGCCTGGGCGACAGAGTAAGACTCTGACTCAAAAAAACAAAAAGGGAAAACAAGCAATAAAATAATTTTATGTAAACTTTTATCAGTTAGAAGAAATGTAGCTGAATGAACAGGGACCTCGTTTTAAAATAACATGATATAATAAAAGATTTGTTACCTGACAGTAAAATCAGAGTAAAATGATTTCAGGGTTGGTTTATCCACTAGCTCTATGATGTCATTAAGGACTGAATTTATTTCCCTTTCTCTGCTCTGCCATATAAAAAGTTGTCCCCTCATGGTCATAATAATATTCAGAAGATGGAGATGGAAAGAGGGGACATTATTTCTCATGTTAGATTTTTCCCATGTGTCTACAATCTTTCAAGTTTGAAAAATTCAGGAACACATCCTTCACTCAGCTTCAACAATTACTCACATTTTACCAATCTGTTTTATTTATTCCTTTTTTACAATTTTTAAAACAAAATTATCTTAAAGCAAGCATCGTATGTTTTATCTATAAATATTTCGGCATGTATTTTTAGCAACTAAGGACTTATTTCCTTAACCATAATGCTGTTATCATATGTAATAATAATGATAAGAACCCCTTAAACTTATTTACACACTAATCTGTGTTCATTTTTTTCTCAACTATCTAAAGAAAAAGAAAACAAAACAAACATCCAAGTAAGATTCATGCACCGCATTTGATTGTTGTGGTTTTCTAAACATTTTTTAATTCATAGCAGTCCCTCTCTCTTTATTTTGTTGAAGAAACTAGTTTGTCCTGTAAACTAACTCACATTCTGGATTCGGCTGATTGCTTCCTTGTGATGCATTTAACTTGATCATCTCTCCTCATATTTCCAAACTAGAGATTTAAATATAGAGACTTGAGTCGGTTTAGATTCACTTTTGTTTTGTAAGGATATTTTGTAAGTGATACTATGTACATCCCAAAACTTCAAATCAGAGGACAGGGAATGCCTGGTTGTTCTACTTTTAGTATATTAAGATTCATCTGTGGTTTCAGAAGCTGTCAGTAAGATCTATCCACTATGAAGTTTCACATCAACTTTTTCTTTTTCTTCATAGAATGCATAATTTCAATTTTTTATATCAACTTTTGCATAATATTTTAGCAGTTACTGATGATTGTTGCTTAGAGTCATTATTCTATTTAGGTTGTATTTATTAGTTGGAATTCTTTAATAAGGACCTCTTCCTCATAACTTATTTGGAAAAAGAGAATACATGTTTGATTCTTCCTTTCTTTTATTATTTTTTACCTGATCTTTTAAAAGATAATGAATTTTGCCCATTCATTCATCCACAGCAGTTCCTCCTTACTTCTTATCAGTGAGCTTTGTGTCACATGTTCATTCCTAAAGTAATCATTTGCAAGGAATTACCATAATTGGCTTGAAGCAAACAAGCTTAACTCTTGGGGTGGAGTAGAAGTCTTTTGGGAAGAACATGATGGACTAATATTTGAATGAATTTAGTGGGTAGGCAACCAAGATGCATGGTAGAACAAAATATTGAATGTGATTGTCACCTTCTTGATTTTTAATTATTACCAAGTAAACTGAATTCCCTCATATAAGCCTTACTTTTTATCTGAACTCTGAGTATTCTTTAGTTTATTATTTGAATATTTATTTCAACATCTTAGTCAAATCCATTGCAACTTTTAATGGTATGTTTACCTCAATTACTTACTTTTGCTTCAATGGCTTGCCATTGTTTTGTGATCTCCTGGCCTGACTCTTTTCTGGGACTGATTTGAGTACTGTGTACTGACAAGCTGTAACTGCCAAGATACCTTATTAAGGGTTTGAAATTTCTTTGTGAAGTTTAAGCAAAGAAGAACACTAGAATGATATCTTAAAAAATCATACATGAGTAAAATTTCCAGAATGTAGAATTTTGTCCCATATTAGCTATATTCTAGCCTCCAAGCACTGGTAGTTTCACTATTAACTTAATACCCCCCAACTGCTGTGATCTTCTTATCTATGCAACATGGGAGTTATGTCTTGAAAACCTAGGGTCAGATTCTTTATTGGTTTGCTCATATATTCGAAGTTATAAGAGATTAGACTAGGAGACGAACAGGGGGGTAAGGTGTGGGCAAGAGGACAATTAAGTATGACCCAAAAGGAGTGTTCTATGCTGGTTTTTTGAGAGATGAGTATAAACAACATAGTTTGGAGGAAAGCTAAGATTGTAGTCCAGAGAAACTGATATATATACATACAAGCCAAAAGGGTGAAGGGTGACAGTAATTATAGAATTAGTAAAGATATATGCCAGAACAGTTGGGAGAATACTACTTAGCTAATTTTTATTGAGTATTTATGATCCAACTATACTCTAAGCACTCTGCATGAATTAACTTATGTAATCATGCATCACCCTGTGAGGTAGGAATAATAATTCCTTCTTTTTTTTTTCAGGTAAGGAAACTGAGACACACAAGGAATAAATTACTTGTCTGGGTTCATAAAGTTATTAAGTAAAGGGTGGAGCCAGGATTGTAACCTGAGCCTAAACCTCTTAGGCTATTTTAACAGTACCCAAAAATTGTGGGGTAAGGACTGGCAGAGCAAGTGGTTCAGGAAGCCAAGGCTCTTGACATTGTCAAGTGGTCAAGTAGGATGAAACTTACCTAAGGTGTGGAAGCTTCGTGAAAGAGACTTCACCTGGTGGTACAACATTTGTTTAGAATGTGCTTTTTCGGCTCTGGTTTTAGGTCTGCCGTGTGTGTTTCCTCTATATCTGCCTGGCAGAACTATGGTAATTGAGGAATAGATATCTCCATCCTTCTTGGCTAGGGTACAGGCTCATTTTTTTCTGTAGGAGTATGAAGTCTGACAGTTAAGTTTGCGAACTCGTCCTAGAAAAAGTGCTACATACCTCATTGATGAATGTCACTACGATCACCTTCGAAGTACTCCCTTGGGAAGCTATGCACCAATGACAGTGACTAGTACACCCATCAAAGCAATTTTGGAATTCTTTTTCTGGAATTGCCATCAGAGATGCTGTTGTATTACCCTTGATGTCTTGAATGTCATCAAAATGTCTTCCTTTCAATATTTCCTTTATCTTTGAGTAAAGAAAAAATTCATTGGGGACCAGGCCAGGTGAGTATGGAGGGTTATTTCAATACAGTTAATTGTTTACTAACTAAAAACTTCCTCACAGACAGTGCTGTGTGAGCTGGTGGTGCATTGTCATGATGCAAGAGAGTCTTCAGGACCATTTTTTCCACACACTTTTCTTATGCCAAGATTTTCAGTTAATATTTTCCTGTTTCTCTATCAACGTTTATTTGGTCTGCTATGCTCCTCACAGTCAGCTGACAATTTTGACACACAATTCAATGAGTTTTTGCAATGTTTTTATCAGTTCTACTTGTTACTGGTTGTCCTAACTTCTCTTCATCAGTGACGCTTTCTGTCTCCTCAGAAAAACTTTTCATCCATTTGTACACTGCCGTTTTCTTCATGGCATTATCCTTATAAACTTGACTAACATGTCTCTGATTTCACTTCACTCTTGCCACGTTTACAAAGAAATTTAATGTTTGTTAATTGCTCTTATTCAAACTCTGACATTATCACAACGACAGCTTTGATGGTCATTCCAGAAAAAGAGTTCCAAAACATCTTTGACTGGTGGACTAGGCACTGGTGTTGGTACATAACTTCCCAAGGGAAGTATTTCGAAGGTGACCATAGTGATAATCAAGTGATATTCATCAATGAGGTATGCAATAGCTTTTCTAGTATGAGTTTGCAGCTTAATTGCCAGGCCACATATCTGACTCATCTCTTGGCTAAGAAGAACCCCTCCTCCTCATATACACATACAATAAGTAGCCTTTTTTGTTTTGTTTTTTTTTTTTTTTTTTGAGTTGGAGTCTCACTCTGTCGCCCAGACTGGAGTGCAGCGGCCGCTCCCGGCCACCGCAGCCTCCACCTGCTGGGCTCTGGCGATCCTTCCGCCTCAGCCTTCCGAGTAGCCGGAATTACAGGCATGAGCTACCACGCCCGGCTGATTTTTTTGATTTATTGTAGAGATGAGGTCTCGCTGCCCAGGCGGGTCTCGAACCCGCGGGCTCAGGCAATCCACTCACCTCAGCCTCCCAAAGGCACGGGATTACAGTCTGAGCCACCGAGCCCGGCTAGCCTTGTGTTTTGAAGACTCATATACTTATAATACTTTAGCTAGACAAAAGTTGTAAGAATAATAAACAGCTATGGGTATGTTCTCTCACAAGGATCAGAAACTGAAACAAAGTGTAAATATTAAGAACATAAGTGTGATGTTTTATCTTTTTTGTCATGTTGTTCAACACAGAGGAATATCTTTTATAGTCACTCCAACACTGGATATAGACACACAAGGTCCTCTCTTGTGTCTGCCTTCAACTTTGGGAAGTAAAACTTTACTTTTTGGGGAGATGAAAAGTAACATTCCATCTGCCCTGTGAGTGCAGTCAGCCAACACACCCTAACACCAGTCCTATATTGCACAATTCCAAGGGATACCATGGACTTCCAGCGAAGATTCAATGGAAACTTGACCTCCAGAGTTGTACAACGTGGAGAACCTATGTGAATCCTTGACCTAAAGTAGACCAGCCAAGACTCTACTGGAGTTTCAAATCTTGGGGGGAAAAAAAACCCAAAAAACCACTAGATAAAAAATTGAGTTTTATTGTTGTTTGGGAGTTTCTAAAGGATTCCGAACTTGAGATCCATGGTTGTCCTACTTTTGTGTTTCCCAAGACCTGATTGTTAAGATTTTAAAAACATTCTATACACTATTCTATATCTTCCAATAAATTACCTTTTATGCTTAAATTAGCTGGGGTTTGCTTCTATTGCTTTCAACCAAAGAGCGTTAACTGCTATACATACACTTATGTTTTATGTCTCATTTTTAAAAGTTCCATACACCTTGGACATGGCTTTTCAATGTTAGCAAAGTGAAGTTAACTTCATTTCTTATAAGCCCAATACATTAAGGTATTAGAAGATATTTATAATATTTTTAGATAGACATAATGTTGTAAACATACTGTATATCCTGTGTAAATAAAATTTTCCCTACAAGTTTCCAATTTCATATGATTTGACTTATTACCCATGGAAAAAAACAACCCTTTTCTTCTTATATGCATTTTTTGTTTTCTTTGTTCTCAGGACAGTATGTACTTGCAATAGAATAGGTGAAAGGGAGTGGATGGATGATATTAAGAAGAAAGGATGAAGGTAGGAGTTGGGTGGGAAGCAACCAGGAATGTTTGAAGGATTAGCTAGGAGGATGGGTGAAGAACTCAATGGAGAGAAAGGAGATATGGAGAGAGTTCAGTGTCTGCTGGGCTTACCTGGCTTCAGTCTGCACTCCTAGCATGCAGGTTACATCTGTGATGGAGTTACCTCTTCTGAGAATGTCCAGTTCTTGAATTTCTACTAATTTCTAAGAGGAAATACATTTTCAAGTAGGAATAGAAACTTTTTTTTCTCTAAGTCATTATCAGACAAAATTTCCAAGTCTGTTATTGATAGTGACACCATTAAATAGACTCCATTTACTGGATGTCAGCAATGGGCTAAGAACTCACTCCTTCCCACAATCCAGTGTGGTAGGTTTTACTGTGATCACAGACATGGAATCTGTGATTCAAAGAGTTTAAATAACTTTCCCGAATCTTTCTGCTGGTTGGTAGCTGAGCAAACATGGGATCCAGGTCTCCTTTCTCACTCCTGCCTCTCTCACCAGAAGCGGCCTCAGCAGCTTTTTCTCTCCATCCTCTTTAGAGTTGCTCCCTAAATGGATCCTTAATGCCTTGTGCGTGCAGGTCCTTTGCTTCTTCCTACTTGTCCCATGCCCTTGTGACCTTCTGACAGTAAAGAGTCACTTTTCCAATATAAGGGAGGGAGTTACCTAGAAGCAGTGCTAGAGGTTTTGGAATAAGGCAAAGAGAAGATGAGTTAATACATTTGTAGAATTCCTATTGTGGATTTTTTTCATGATTTAAGCTAAAGACTGAGTTAAACATTCAACACTTCATTATTTTATATATCAGTGTCTGTGTTTTGTATACATTCTGGTAACTGTTTTTATTTTCTTAAGTGATGAATAAATATATGCTTTCATTTTGCATTTCACAACTTTTTTATAACCTCATGAGGCCTTTTGGTAATGGGCAATCCTAGATCAAACCAAATTGTCAAGTATTTATTAAATGCATATAATAACGTGCTTACTCCAGTAATAAATAAATGTGAGAAAGCAGAAGTCCCAGAAGACTTATTTTCTACTCTCATGAAGTTTCTATGCTAGCGAGGGTTATAGAATTAACTAAAGGAGGCTGGGCTTGGTGTTCAGCCTGTAATTCCAGCACTTTGGAAGGCCGAGGCGAGTGGATTGCCTGAGCCCGTGGGTTCGAGACCTCCTTGGGCAACTTGGCGAGACCTTATCTCTACAATAAATCAAAAATTAGCCAGGCATGGTAGTGTGCGCCTGTAGTTCCGGCTACTTGGAACGCTGAGGCGGAAGGATCATCGGAGCCCAGCAGGTTGAGGTTGTGGTGGTCAGGAGTGTGCCATTACACTAAAGTCCAGGCGACAGAGTGAGACTCCAACTCAAAAAAAAAAAAAAAAGAATTAACTAAGGGAAAATACCACAAGTTGCATTGGCCAATATATGTTGAAGTATGAGGTGGTTATTAGAAAAATTGTAGGAGTTTAGAGAAGTGGGAGATTGATGGAGTTTGGAGTTGCCATGGGAACATGAGATTTTAATAGGGTTCTTAAGGACTGCATCACTTGGATGAACAGAGAAGAAACAGAGCATTCTACATTAGGAAGCATGGAAAGGCAAGGAAACCAAAATATATGATACCAGGACATAATGTTGAAGTAACAGAAGAAAGGTTTCTGTCTCCATACTTGCTAATTTAATGTTTGACTCGTGCCAATAATTGCTTTTCCACACCATGGACATTTTGGTGCCCATCAACCACAGTTCTATTGCTTTTCTTTCTTTCTTTTTTAAACTTTTTTTTCCTTTTTTTCAATAGCTTTAGGAGGTACAAATAATTAATGGTTACGTGGTTGCATTGAATAGTGGCAAAGAAGTCTAGGTTTTACGTGTACCCACTGTTCCCACCTATGTACATTATACCTGATGGTGATTTTTTTGTTCTTCCTCCTCTCCTCCCTTCTGAGTCTTCAATGTCCATGATGCCATTCTCTATGCCTTTGCAGATCCTTACCTTAACTTCCACTTGTAAGTGTGAGCATACAGTGTTTGGTTTTCTGTTTCTGGGTTAGTTCATTTAGGATGATGTTCTCCAATTCCATCTAGGTTGCTGCAAAATACATTATTTCATTATTTGATGGCTGAATAGTATTCCATAGTGTATATATACCACATTTCCATTATCCACTGATTGGCCCATGGGCATTTAGGTTGATTGCATATCTTTGCAGTTGTGAATTGTGCTGGAATGAAGATGCGGGTGCAGGTGTCTTTTTATATAATGACCTCTGTTCCTTTGGGTGGGATTGCTGGATCAAGTGGTAGATCTCCTTTCAGTTCCTTGAAAAATCTCCATACTGATTTTATGGAGGTGGTACTAATTTACACTCCCACCAACAGTGTATAAGTGGTCCCTTTTCTCCACATCTGCCCCAGCACCTTTTTTTTTTTTTTTTTTAAATAATGCAGGTCAGGTACTTTTACTTATATTATTATTGCATCCTCTCAAGATAATTTGAGAGAAGTTTATTGCCCTCAATTTATAGGTGAGGAATCTGTTGCTTTTCATATGATTTTTCTTATTTTAGCTTGTTTTGTTGCCCTCTGAGCTATGTACTCTGGACTTTGTTATTTTATTTCATGATAATGAAATAATACATAATTTTTCTTGCTTCATCCATAGTTTCATGGGTATATTCCAGCACTTGGCACAATATGGGGATTATAATTGGTATACAGTTAATGCAATTGTTTGCATGTGAGTGTATGAGGCTTAGTCTTTTGTTAAAAAATTAGTCTCTAGGCTAGGCATGGAAACTCATGCCTGTAATCCCAGCACTTTGGGAGGTGAAGGCAGGAGGATCCTTTGAGCCCAGAAGTTCAAGACCTGCCTAGGCAAGTTCAAGGCCTAAAGAGTAACCAGTGTGGATTAGAGCAGAAGACAGAAGCCTCTAGAAGGGATTTCTAAAGTTTTAGAATTTCAGTTCTGTCAGAGAATTGGGATGAATTAATGATATTTATGTAAAAAAGACAAAAAAAGAATTTTTATTTCAGAGAAAACATGCTATATCAGGAAATGAAATACAGTATGACATATGGTTCACAATCTATGCATGATAGTTATATGGTCATAACAAAACAAATATTGATTTAAGCAAAAATGATTATATGTATTTTTTGGAATCATGAGAAAGGGGGAAATACTTCTGTATTAAAGAAATGGGAGGCCAAACATGGTGGCTCATACTTGTAATCTCAGGACTTTGGGAGGTTGAGGTGAGAGGATTGCTTGGCCCAGGAGTTCCAGACAAGCTGGGCAACATAGTGAGACCTCGTTTCTACAAAAAAAAAAAAAAAAAATAAGCCAGGTGTTATGGTGCACAGCATGCCTGTAATCCCAGTTACTCAGGAGGCTGAGGTGGAAGGATTGCCTGAACCAAGGAGATTGAGGCTGCAGTGATTGTACCACTGCACTCCAGCCTGGGCAACAGAGTGAGACCTGGTCTCAAAACAACAACAACAACAACAACAACAAAAAGATTCTTTGAAATCACCTCTTTTATATAATCAGAATGGTGTGAGAAGAGACAGGTTCAGGTGTATGTCACCATCCTAGAGATTGTAAGAGTGGTCTAAAATGTTTTTTTTTCCCCGTGTCTGTAAAGAAGAGGGAAGTGAGGGCAAGAGAACATTCTGTCACTTTAGAAAAAACACCGGTGAGAATCGAAGTGTGAGAAGCTGTCCGAGTGACAGGAGGGGGTGCAGGGCTCTGCTTCAACTTGGTAACACCGCGGTGTTGTGACAAGATCCTAGATACCATGGCAGACCTGTGGGTGGCCCCACTTGCAAGCATCTTAGAGACATGCTCTCCTTGTACTGAGCCATGAAATCAGATTTTGTTTGGAAACTGCCTGGTTTCTGCGTCTTTTTGAAAGTAAGCGTATCGCAGGTATTTATTCTAGCACAACGGCTTCATCGGCCATAACTAATAAATCCTTTACGCTGAGACCAACTCTGCTAAGTCCTGGCACGGGTAGGAAGTGCTCCTGGAGTGAAGACATTTCAAAGACATTTTAATACAGTGGCACCACGCGGAGGGCATTAATCTTTCTTGTGATTTCCTCTTATTGTAACAATGCAAAAGGCTTCTAATGTGCAAACCTCGTTAAATCAATCATCTTGGGAATTTAGATGCACAGTGTGATAAAAGCAACAACTTTCTCTACCTTTAGGCAATTTTCCTTATGTTTTGAAGATGGGATTTGGGAGAAATAAGCTTTTTGATGGATTTATGATTCAGCTTCAAATGTAATATTTGAATTTCACTTTATTAGCCAGAAGAAACAGAAAGCCCCAAATAGCTAATAAAGTATGTTTCATTTTAGGATATTTATTGTTTACATGCTACTTTGGACACTCCTTTTATATCTTTAAGCTCTAACTACCCTGACAGAATATAATAGGAAATGTATTAATTTGGAGGAAGGAGCTGTCTATTCTGTTCTTATTTGCAATTCTCTGCTATTTTTATTTAAGAATTGGACTGCTGTTATTTGACACAACAGTTTTATAAAGAAGATTTAAAATGGTGAGGAATATGTTTGAGACAGAATGTCCTTAAAGTTAAAGATTTTGCCTCTATTTAACTTCTTATTTGTAGAGAGAAAAGTACATTGGAAGGGAACACCAACTTCCAGAATATCTTAAATTTGGACCTCCACGCACACAGGTTATGCCTACACAACGACAACATTAGCAGTGGCAGGTGGGAGTGTCGAAGTTGGAGGAGGCACAGTTTGAATGCTAGAATGGGATCGGCCAGAGGAAACACACAATTAAAGCATTTGCTTTAAATCACTCTCCGCTGCTATATTAGGAAGGAAATTGATTTAAAATGTTAACTTTGACTTGCTTTTATTAAATGTCATTCGTTACCTGGCACTGGAGTACGTCTGGACGGATTATTTGGGAAGATATAAGGGCACACAGGAGCGCACTGGCACCGTTGTTTGTGGACCTGTAACTAACTTATCTTGGCGTTAATTTGGTCAAAGTTTATGTTGCTAGATCTCTAGTGAGCTCCGTCTGAACTGTGTATTCTAGGAATACCTAGATCAGATCCATAGGCCACCTGGGGAACACTTGCTCTGAACTCAAGAATCCCACAAATCAATATCATATTGAACCAATTTTTTTTTCTTTCACTACCTTCCCATGGTTCCTGGTTTGGTATTTTTGGAAGTTATATTAACTCTTTCAAAGATATGGGTGCTATGTCCATATGAGCGCTCTCTAATTGTATCATACCGCCTTAACTAGTTTATTCTAGTTGGAATTGCACTCATGTGGCAAGAAGGTGTTAAAAACAGAAACAAAAAGAACTGTATTATTAAAATATGATCCATGCTTAGTGTCAGAAAATTTAAAATATCAAGCAATCATATTTCAAATGATATATCCTATTCTATGTTTATATACATATAAACATAGAATAGGATATGTTCAAACACTGTGGAAACACTCAAAAACTGAGATTATATTCTGTAGTCTCAGAAAGAGGTGTGTAAACAGCCGTCATTGTGTTACTTCATATCTTAAAGGATCACTGACTCTGTAATCCTCAAACATTTGTAAAACACTTGTTTTCCTCAAAAATCCATGGTTTGACTAAGCACTGTAGCCCCGAAAGAGAAATAGAACATTGTAAGTATTTCTATGGGGCTAAAAGCTTACATGACATCTAGGTAAACTTACACTATCTGTTAATTGACAACTTAGCTCTCCATGGCTCAGAGGAAGGTGGATGGAAGGTAACAAGTGAGAATGATGTAAGCCATGGAGATAAGTGGTTATCTAGGATCTGAGCAGGGGTCCTTTTCTAAACATGCGTAGTTTGTAAAGGTGGTTTACATACAGGTGGTATCATATGTATTTTCAAATAAAAATACCATTTTCTTCTTCCTTCTCCTCCTCTGCCCCTTTCTGTCCCTTATCACTGTCTCTGACTTCATTCTTGTTTTCCTTCCATGGTGTTTTGACCTAAAGGTACTTCCTGTAGGCTATTCTCTGGCCTTCTTTGGCCTCAAATCTTACCAGATTTTTCCTTGGTGACTATCTGGCTACCTATCAACTAAAGTTGCTCACAGTGCTGCCTAGCTTTCTTTAATACAGCTCTCTGGGGAAGCTGAGTGAGAAGGTTCCTATTCTATGTACTTGGTCTCTGTATAATTTTTGAGAT
Organism: Cephalopachus bancanus; assembly: GCA_027257055.1. Classification (NCBI taxonomy): domain Eukaryota; kingdom Metazoa; phylum Chordata; class Mammalia; order Primates; family Tarsiidae; genus Cephalopachus; species Cephalopachus bancanus. The sequence continues at coordinate 2,302,236 of JAPVLO010000164.1, read as the reverse complement.
TTGAAAATGAGAACTGATGTTTACCTGGTCACATTCAGGAAACTGCATCGAGAGCTTTGGTTCTATTAAGAAAGCTTCGGGAGACAAGAGAGAAATGAGCAGAATGCGTCCCTGAACACCGATGCTCTCATAATAACGAGGCTAGAAAAGCAATAAGCAGTAATTCCCTCAGTGGTGACAGGGCTGGTTTCTTTTCTCAGCTGTGCAGCGAGCAGTGAGCAACCACAACGTAAGCCCTATGGTGGGTGGAGGGGAAAGCACTCTTATGTAAAGTGCTCTTATGTGCAATCTGATTACAGACAAGGAGGAATGTGAACACACAGAGCCTAGCCGGGAGTGGAGAGAGGAATGCAGGTGATTTGGTGAAGGCTTGGAGACAAATGCCATGTTATGGCATGGACTGTCATAGGATGTAATACTACATATTATATAGTCTTCAGTTTTATATGATAATAAAAAAATGCTAGGTATTATATACTATTTATTTAATACAATTAAATAAGTATTCTGCCAAATAGCATTACGTTAAAATTTTTTCTTTTTTTTTTATTGAGTTGATATCTCACTCTGTCACCAAGGCTGTAGTGCAGTGGCATGATCATGGCCCTATAGGCACACATCACCACACCCAGCTAATTATTTGACTTTTTGTAGCGATGAGGTCTTGCTAAGTTGCTCAGGCTGGTCTCAAACACCTGGGCTCAAGTGATCCTCCTGCCTCAGCTTCACAGGGTGCTGGGATTACAGGGGTGAGCCATCATACCCAGCCAGTGATAAAATCTTATATAGATATAATGATGGCATTATTATTTTGTTATCCCTTCTCCCTGCTGCCAAACATGCCTGTTATACAGGAAACCTTCATAAAAATATAGAACATATTTGCTCAAGCATATAATTCTGATTTAAAATAGGACCAGAACTAATTAGAGTGTGTAATCTATAACAATGAAATTTTAGATTTTTTTTAAAAAAGCAGAGCACAATTTGTTAATATTGTGGTTTTATTTCCTTTCTTTCTTCTTTCTGTGGGCAGGCAGGCCTTGGCCGCCTTTTCCCGGCAACCTCAGTTCCATCCATTCCACCCGTCATCACACCACACACTTCTCACCACATCTCAGCTCCATACAAGGAGAGGAATGCTTTCACTCCCACCCTACTCTGTCTGCCTTGTCACCCTGGTAGACAGGCTCTGCTCATTCCTGCTTGTCTACTCTCATGCCTTCCCTAGTGAGACTGATGCTGGCATTCATACCTTCACACCTTTGATCAGTATTTAAGATGTTTTCCAGAGCTCTCATGAACTCCATTTGATATCAGTAAACTTTCTCCTTCCTTAGTGCCTCTAATCTTTCATATGCTTTCCCTTTTACATTTTTCCTTCTAGTTTTCAAATTAAACCAATGTAACTAGCAGATCTCCAGACAGACAGCTGAGGTTGGAGTACACCTTGCTTCTGCCATTCTTGCAAGAATCTTGAAGTGGTATTTCCTAACTCAGCCTTCGAGAAGGTGGTGTTTGCTCCTGACATGAGAAAAAGTAAAAAGCCTTAATATTACTGAATGACTTTGGACTGATTGATAAAGTCTGCTGCAAATTAAGGATGGGAGTGTTTGGTAGACATTGGGAAGAACACAAAAGGCAGCTTGATAAAATTCAGGAATTGGTGGAAGGGATATGGAACAGTGTTGGGGCCTGAATAAGACTGAATAATGTTGGAGATTGTTCCCCTCCTGGAAGGAGCCAAGAAAAGGAAGTACCGAGCTAGACAGTAACTTCTGGGTAGTTGAAGGGGACAGGACCTTTCTGTGGCTACTATTATATCTTCAAGTGTGGGAATCAAAAGTGACTAAGACCTATCCTCAGAGAGGATAAAAGAGCAAAAAGTGTTGTATTTTGTGTTGTTAAAAATGAGCATCACTAAAGAAGAGAAGCTAAGGACAAACATAGTTCAAAGCACAGTTCAAGTCCAAGTGGCCAGGCAAGAGAAGGAATCTGCATTAGAAGCCAAGGTTGCTAGCAAACATAAACCACAGTGATGAAGGCTGGCTGGGAGGAGCTATACAAGAATGGGACAGAGATGACTCCAGAGCTCACAAGTGGACAGCTGCTGCTGTTTATTCATTGACTACCATCTTGGAAGGTAAAAGCAATTGAAGAAAAGTCATGAGGTAGAAGTTTGTAGAAGTCAATCAACATGGCTACCTGACTTCTTTTAGGTTTCTTATGGGTAACTTAGTATCACAATGGTAATACATTTAGGGCCATAGGTTCTAGTCATGTGCTCCTCCCACCCCCAGGATGAGCAGAAATATTCAACAGTCTGAGGATCGAAGAAATAGAAGAGAATAATTAGGAGTTTTAGGTTTTGGAATTAACCTGGCTGATAATTAGAGGGATTACGGTAGGATACATAAAAAGGATTATTGCACTAGAAAGACCATACTGGAAAAAATGAAGTTCAGATTTACTAGGAAGACTAGTTGCTGGGAAGTAATTGTCACAATAGGGGTACATGATATAAACTGTAATAGAAATTCTTCTAAAAGTTCTGATGAGATATTACCTTGCTCACATTTGGAATCAACCCTCCAAATATCACATTCAAAATAATTTGACCTTTGTGTGTGTGTGTGTGTGTCGCATTATATATATTTATTATTTTTTTAATTTTAATTTTATTTTAAAGATGTGGGGTACAATTCAGGATTAGGTATAAAAGTGGTCATCGTGCAGGTAAAGTTTGGGCCTTCCTTTGGCCCCCACTTCGCCTTGTTCTTTGTTTATATTATAAAATTTTATTTCTTCACTTATGCTGTAAAGAAAGTTTGAAGCAGTAACTTTTCATTTGTTTTTACAATATGAGGGGAGACCCCCCAAAAAAACCCAAATTATTTTTTGGAGGGCAGTCTCCTTGTAGCTCTAGGCTTTCCCTGCTAGGTAAGTGTTCCAGGAATCCATTGGCATCAATGTACCAGCTGGCATTGTTGTGAGAGGCTGCATTTGGCTTCAGTGAATTTTTTTTGGAGATTCTTTCAACATCTTTGCCTGTTTCATGATGGGCAATACACATGAACAACCTGCTCACAATGCAATTAGTGTTCAATAATTTTTTTTTTTTTTACCAAAACTGGCATGAATCCTGTGCCCCACCCTCTCTATTCACCTGAGAGACTGTTTTTTATTCCCCTGGAATGAAAAAAGTTCTCAAAGGGAAATGTTTTGTTGATGTGGAAGAGGTGAAACAAAAAATGGCAGAGGCACTAAAGGGTATCAAAATTGACGAGTTCAAAAACTTTTTTGAGCAGTAGAAAAAGCTTTTCGATAGGTGTATTGCATCAAACAGAGTACTTTGAAGGTGACTGAAGTTTAAGTAGGTAAGAATAAATGTACAATTTTTAATAAATCCATTTTGTTTTTTGATGAGTCCCTTCTGTGCTGTGACTCTGTAAGAGGTTGAAAGATATAGTATGTGCGAAAAATGTAACCTCTAAGTTATTCATGTAACAATCATTGGTAAGAAGACATCCTGCATTCTTGATGCACAGAGTGGATATGACTATAGCAAAAATGACTGGTTAGTCCAGTATGATGTTTGCTTGGTGATATCCCTGGAGGCAGGGTGTGCATGAGTGAGAACCTGGAGCCCTAATTGTATCACCATTGTGGTATTAAGGTGAACCAATACAAGCCATATTTTATGATTCATGGTCAGTTCAACCACAGCGTGTGAACATGAATTACTTCAAATACAAATAAAGAAAATATGTGGAAAACTTCTAATCTATGTGCTCATTGTAATCAGCTAGTTTACATAATTCAAAAATAAAATTTGAACTGAAGTTGCTAGAAGTTAGTTTGTGTTAACTGAGTAATTTCTGGATTCTGTCTCTACCTGTTTCTCAAAATTTAAACCTCCAGTCTACACAAGTAGCATAATTATATTTGCATCAGAAAGCATGGTGCCCTTGGCTTGCCACAAACTTTCACATGTGAATTTGAGAGCTATGAAACTGTCTTCTTGTTTTTCTCAAATTGTGTGTGAGCCATAAATAAACGGACACACTGCGTGTCTAAAATGCCATTTGATAAACAAGTTTTAAACTGTACTCTCTGCGGCCTGTGTCTGAAGGGCAAATATTGCTTGTGAAAATAATCCTCCTTAGAGGTCTTTTTTGGTCTTTACACATAGTAGATAGAGTAATCGACCTTAGGTTAGAATGTGGTAAACATGTCAACAATTTAAGGTTAACAATTTAAGTGGCACAGGACAAATTTGGACTAATTCTATTTGAGACTGTTAAGAAATCCATGGATTCATCCATCACACACAGGCACACAGTTAGTGCCACCCAATTAAGAACGACTCCTCTTGTATACCCAACTAAATTCCTCTGGCTACCAGATTTATATTTTCTGCTTGATGTGGATATCTGGTAATTCCTTCCCAGGTGCCTGCTCTTTGTGTTTTCTACAGACTTTTCATCCTCAGTGGCCACCTGGTTTCTATCCCTTTTGTTTGATTCTAGCTCCCATCTCCCTCGGTTCTGAATAGTTTTGCCGAGATCAGCATATTCTATTTCTTGCTGAACGCCTCCTTTTCTCCGAGTTACATTTTGTGTTTTTTTGTACTCATTTAATCTTTTCCTTGCCTCTCTTCTAATTAACTCCATCGTTGCCTCCTTCATTATGCTTGTAATGAGGTCACCGAGGTGTTCCGAAATTTCTGCTTTTCCCATCTGCTTCAGGGTTCCAATTAGTTTTCTTTGGAAATCTGAAGTTTTTTTGCTTAGTAGAAGCTTCCAATAAAGCGAACTCTAGGATGGCCTCTTTTCCTTCATCAGTTCAAATGAAAACTTTCAAGATTATACAGGCTCTCCGTGGTGTAAAAGGCATCATTTTCTCTAGCATAGAAATGGAGTTAGAGACAACAACAGTTGAGCTACACAGAAAATTTAAATATCTTTTGAAAGAGTGTGAAGTCTGTTCTTCCAGATTGCAAGTAGATGCAGGTGAGAAATTTCAGAAAGACACTTTTATCCACACTTGGACGTGAAGGGTATGTAGCTAACACAACAAAATGAATTTTAAAGGAAATTTGCAAATAATATATTCTAAGGAAAAAGTTTTTTGACTTTAATATTTTGTTCCTGGAGCCTTATTTTCATATAGAATTTTGCAATAGGCCATTGTTTAGCCATTGCTGTGATCTGCATTGCATCCCCTTCACCTCCAAATTTGCATGTGGAAGCCTTAACCCCTAATGTGACTGTATTTGGAAACAGGGCCTGTAAGGAGGTAGTAAATGTTAAATGAGGTCGTGGAGGTGGGGCCCTACTCTGATAGAACTGGCATCTTTATAAGAGGAGGAGGGGAGACTGGCGCTGTCTCTCTTTTCAGCATGTGCTCAGAGGAAAGGCCATCTGAGGACAAAGCGGCCTTCTGCAAGCCAGGAAGAGAGCCCTCACCAGAAACCCAACCCTGTAGAAAACTTAATCCTGCACTTTCCAGTCTCCAGAACTGTGAGAAAATAAATCTCTGTTGTTTAAGTCACCTAATCTGTGGGCGTTTTGTTATGGCAGCCTGAGCAGACTAATACTGCCATTAAAAGAAATTCTTTTAAAGAGAGAAGCACTCATGTCGTTGGGAAAGCAGGACATAAACCTATATACGGTATGATCTTAATTTAAAAAACATAGGAGAAATGGAAACCCTCGTCTGTTGCTGGTAGGACTATAAATTGGTATAGCCACTTTGAAAACAGATTGGCATGTGCTCAAAATGTTAAACATAGATTACCATATAACCCAGCAATTCTACTCCCTGTTATATAACCAACAGAAATGAAAGCACACATGCACACAAAAACTTGTACATATAGCAGCATTATTTTAAAAATTATTTATTCGTTTATTTATTTGTCACTCTGTCACTCAGGCTGGAGTACATGATCATGGCGCACCACAGCCTCCACCTCCTGGGCTCAGGCAATTCTTCTGCTTCAGCCCCCTGAGTAGCTGAGACTATAGGCATGTGCCACCACGCCAGGCTAATCTTTAAATTTTTTTGTAGAGACAAGGTCTTGCTTTGTCGAGTAGGCTGGTCTTGAATTCCTGGGCTCAAGCAATCCTCCTGCTTTGGCCTCACAAAGTATAATCCTTTACAGGCATGAGACACTGAATCCGGCTGTAGCAGCATTGTTTCTAATAGCCAAATAGTGAAAACAGCCCAAATGTCTATCAACTGATGAATGGATAAATAAAATAATGAGCTGTTATTTGACTATAAAAAGAAATAAAGTGCCGATGTATACTACAACATGGATGGACCTTGAAAACATTATGCTAAGTGAAAGAAGCAAATCATGAGAATGATATGATTACATTTATATGAAATACTCAGGATTGGCAACTCCATAGAGACAGAAAGTTGATTGATGGTTGTCTGGACCTTTTGGGGTGATTGTTAATGAAGTGGCAAGTGGGTTTCTTTCTGGGAGGATGAAAATGTTCTATAACTTAGAATGTGGTTATTGTTGCACCATCTGGTGAACATACTGAAAAATCACTTTTTTATTTTTATTTTTAGAGACAAGGTCTCACTTTGTCTTCCAGGCTAAAGTGCAGAAGCATGATCATAGCTCACTACAATCTTGAACTCCTGGCCTCAAGAGATCCTCCAGAATCAGTTTCCCAAGCAACTGGCACCACAGACATATGCCATCATGCCTGACTAATTTTTTTTTTTTTTAAATTTATTGTAGAGATGAGGTCTCTCCATGTTGCCTGGGCTGGTCTCAAACCTGCAGCCTCAGGCAATCCACTTGCCTTGGCCTCCCAAAGTGCTGGGATAACAGGCTAAGCCACCGAGCCCAGCCAGCGCCTAACCAAGTTTTAAACATTTTTTACAGAGCTGAAGTCACTTTATGTTGCCCAGGTTGGACAAAAACTCCTGACCACAAGTGATCCTCCCACCTTGGCCTTTCAAAGTGTTGGGATTACAGGCATGAGCCACTGTACCCAGCCTAAGAAAAACAATTTAAATGAGTGAATTGTATGATACATGAATTATATCTCCATGAAGTCATTAAAAAAGAGTACCTATCTATTCACACACACAAATACACAGAAACATACTGTAAGGAAACACATAAAATATTAGTAAACATTTCATGTGTATTTTCAGTTGATTTTCTACTCACTTCTTTATGCTTTTAGATGCATATATTTGAATTTTTAAAGTATTGAATATACTGTGTGATAACCAGAAAATAAATAAATATTGTAAACAAAGTAAATGTTCTAAACTCTCATACTCTGGACAATGTTGTTCTTAGAGGTGTCCCAGTCAGTAACAATGACAAGAGCAACTACTGTCCACCCAAATGCTCCTCTTCACACATTTATTGAGTGTGTACTATGTGCTTAGTTCTCAGCTACATGCTGAAAAGACAAGCTAAATGAAGTATTTAAGCTTCTTGAGGACAGAGACTTTTAAATTCACTGTTATAAAGGAAACCCTCAATATGGTGAATGAATAAAAAAAAGAAATGCATGAAAGACATCGTTGTCTCTTCTTTCAGGCAGGTCTCAATCTGGTGGGTGGAGGCAAATCTTAAGCAGGCCATGGTACGACATGATACACATAGAAATAGGTGTTGTGGGGGCATTTAGAAGGGACACAAAACACAAGATAGAACACTTAAGACAGGCTTCTTGGGGAAGTCAAGTTCTAAACTGAGTTGGCAAGAGGGAAAGGAGAAATTCTAAGCCAAGAGAGCAGCCTGTGCACCAAGACCCAAAGGGGTGAGCCGGAGCTTAATCTAAGGAAAACATTTTGAAAACTGTGGTGAAGTTTGGAGTGTTGAGTGAGTGGGAGTTGCAATGAGCAGCAGGGTTGGAGGCATTTAAGAGAATATACATCATAAAAGACCCTCCTTGGAGTGCTGAGAAGTTTGGATTGTATTTTGAGGTAATGTGAGTCATTAGAAAGGTCTTAACTGGACAGTGACTCCATTACATTTGTGGTTGATTTTTGAAGAGTTCTCCATGTAGGTTCTTTTGTTGAGGTCAGTATTTATGGGGGGGACCAAACAAATGCTGGAATGTATTTATAAAAAATTGTGTGTTTATTCTTACCTATTTAAACTTCAGTCACTTTCAAAGTACTCCCTGTTTGATGCAATACACCCATGGAAATGCTTTTTCTACTGCTCAAAACAGTTTTTGAACTCATCAGTTTTAATGCCTTTCAATGCTTCTGCTGTTTTTTGTTTTGCCTCTTCCACCTCGGCAAAATATTTCCCTTTGAGGACTTTTTCTCATCCAGGGAAACAAGAAAAAGTCACTTGGGGCGAGATTGGGTGAATAGGGAGGGTGGGGTCATTTCATTTTATGTCAAAAACTGCTGAACACTCAGTGCCATGTGGGCAGGTGCACTCATAAATAACCCATCATGAAACGGGCAAATGAATTGAGAGTTCCCCCCCAAAAATCACTGAAGCCGAACACAGCATCTCACAACAAGGCTAGCTGGTACACTGATGCTGATGGGTTCCTAGAGCACTTACTTAGTCGGGGGAGCCTGTACTACAAGGGCCCTGCCTTCCAAAAGATACCCCCTGGTTTTTTTGGGTCCTCCCTCATACAAAGAAGCTAGCCGGGAGTGCGTTCAAGGTAAAAAGAAGAGGAGGTGTGGAGAATCGTCAACAGAAGTTGTATTGCTTCCCCATTTCCTCCCACTCTCCCTTCTCACCCCATTGGAGAGGAAGTTGGGGTATTGGATGAGGGAGATGAAGAGACACTGGTGCTGGGGTTCTAGACTTTGTTGGCAGGAGCAGAGCTGTGACTCTCAAGGACTTCACCCTGAAGAGGTAGGCCTGAAGGCTGCACTTTGAGTGGGCCAGAGCTCCAGCAAGCATTCCCAGTCCTCTCTAGACCTTCCACTGAGCAGGGTGGTCTCATCTTCCCCACTCAATACAGCATTTGGTATCTTAGAAATCCTCCCTGGCAGGAGACTCCTCAGTTACGGTGATAATTATACTGGATGATATTATACTTCTACCTTGTATTTTAAATGTATGATAGTAAACCATCTCTATCACTCTCTTAGGTGGTAATGATACTGTATTTTGTATATATTTGCCACCCAGTTGGAGTGCAGTGGACGATCACTGTTCACTGCAGCCTAGACCTCCTGGGCTCAGGTGATCCTTCCACCTCAGCCTTTCGAGTAGTGGGACTATAGGTGTGCGCCACGATGCCTGGCTAATTTATCTACTTTTTGTAGAGACAGGGTCTTTCTATGTTGTCCAAGCTGGTCTTGAACTCTTGGCCTCGAGCGATCCTCCTGCCTCAGCCTCTCAAAGTGCTGGGATTATAAGAGTGAGTCACTGTGCTTGGCCATTTGTATATATCTTGATTAGTGTAAATAATGTCCCACTTTTAATCTTACAAACTTTTCACACAATAAACCATATCTAATACCAATATTAAACAAATTGCAGGGATTACAGGTGTGGGCCACTATGCCTGGCTAATATCTATTTTTAGACTTCAGTTCAAATGCTTGCTTTTCAGAAAGGCCTTCCTTGATTTCCAAATCCAGGTGAGGTATAATTATTTCATGTATTTATAACACCATGCACATTTCTTTCCAATGATAATCTTGGTTATAAGTTTGTGTGTATCTGTGTGTTTTTTTGAAAAAAATATTTTTTTAAGAGTTGGAGTCTCACTCTGTCACCCAGGCTGGAGTGCAGCAGCATGCTTATAGCCACTGCAGCCTCAACCTACTGGACTCAGGCAATCCTTCCACCTCAGCCTTCCAAGTTGCGGTAACCACAGGCATACGCCACCATGCCTGGCTAATTTTTTGATTTATTGTAGAGATGAAGTCTCATCAAGTTGCCCAGACTGGTCTCAAACCTCTGGACTCAGGCAATCCTCTCACGTTGGCCTCCCAAAGTGCTGGGATTACAGGCTTGAGCCACTGTGCCTGGTCAAAAAAAAATTTTTTTTTAAGAGATTAGGTCTCGCTCTGTTGCTCAGACTGGTGTGCAGTGGTATGATCATAGTAGTGCAGCCTCAAACTCCTGGGCTTAAGTGATCCTCTCCCCTTAGGCGCATAAGTAGCTGGGACCACAGGTGTGTGCCACTATGCCTGGTTAATTTCAAAAAAATTTTTTGTAGCAGCAAGGTTGTACAATGTTGCCCAGGCTGGTCTCAAACTCCTGGGCTCAAGCCATCCTTGATCTCCCAAAGTGCTGGATTACAGATGTGAGCCACTGTTCCAGGCCTAAATCATTGTTATTTTTTATATTAGGTTATAAATTTCATGGAAATAGGAACCATGCCTAGGTTTTAAGCATTCATTTAAATTTGACCATCATATTCTCGGCACCTATCACATTGCATGGCATAAGGTAGGCGTTCAATTAGTATTAACTGGGTAGATTGTGAACGTGGAGCCTTCCATGTTTCTCCATTTACTTTTCAGACTCTATTGGTTTATACTGTTTCTCTTATTAACCCATGCCATTCTTTCACAGCACTCAACATGAAGCCCTCCAACCACTTATGCCCCTCAGGGTGACTCTTGCACAATAAGAGTCATCACATCTTTACGTCTTCCAGCTTCCATCTCTCTCTGGGATTCACTCCTCTCCCTGCCACCAGCTTCTCTCTAATGAGAAGGAATACTTTTAATTTTGTAGATTCATGATCAAACACGGAGATGTATGCTTTTGAGTTGTCCACTATTCAAGTCAAAACCTGGAGCAGTTATTTTTGAGACAAAAGGATAAGAAATGATCAAAGGCTGGGAATTTTTAGTGCAAATAAGGGTTGGTTCATGCATTTTAAAGGCATGACATTAATAATATCAGAGAGCAAGATGAAATTGCTAATGCAGAGATTGCAGTTACAAGAAGGTAGTAAGACTTTTGGCTTCAAAGGCAGGGGAGACCGGCAACCTCATCACTTCTCTCTGTCTGCTTGAGACAAATTAAAAAGGGAGACAGAAAAGGAGACATCTTGAATTGGATTTTCAAAAAGGCAAGAAATTGCAAAATTGAACCTACTTTAGGATTTTTATTATGTAAAAATATTGCATATATACACAAAAGGTAAGTGACAAGGTGAAATTACTTTTTGAAGGAATAAGATTGTAGGTGATTTTATTCTTTGTTTTGTTTTGATTTATATTTATATTGTCATATGCCATGTGTAACATATTTTTCAAGGAACTCTAAATCTTCTGTCAAGTTTCAAGGTACAATTTATAGTGTTAATCTACTATTTGTGAAGTTCCTTGTTATACCACTTTTGTTAATCTCAGCAAAAACCCTGAGAGGAAGATGTTGAACAGGTTAAAAACAAAAGATAGATGGCTGAGTGCGGTGGCTTGCCCCTGTAATCCTAGTGCTTTTGGAGGCTGAGGTTGGAGGCTCACTTGAGGAGAGATTTTTGAGACCAGCCTAGGCAGCATTGTGAGACCCCCATCTCTACAAAAAACTAAAAAAAAAAAAAAATTAGCCAGGCATGGTGGCATGTGCCTGTAGGCCCACATGCGCAGGAGGTTAAGGCAGGAGAATTGCTTGAGTCTAGGAGTTAGAAGCTGCAGTGTGCTGTGATCACACCAGCTTCGGCTAGGCAACAGATAGGGAATGTCTTTTAAAAAAAAAAGAAACACCTTGAAATTTGCTTTAGAAGTCGAACAGGTTAAAGAGAAAAATGGAAAAATTTCTTTGTACTTTGTAAGAGGTAGGCCTGGCATTTGAACCTTACTGGATCTGACTCCAAGCTTCATTTTGATCCACTGTTCTATTCTTCCTCTTTTCAGAGTAACTTGACACAATCTCCTTAAAGAAGACCTTCCAAATTCCCTGACTCTGTTGAAAGTATTTCTTCCTCTGCTGCTTTACTCTAATTAATTAATTATTTATTTCAATATATCTTTAGTAAAGGTTTGTTTTCTGTCTCTCTATATGTATATGCCGAGGATTGCTCTAGTTTCTGAGTAAGCGTGGACACAATGAACAAGGTCCTGATTCTCAGGCTATTCTAGTAGAAGAAAGGTGATAGATTCTCAAATGAGCAGATGAGAAAGCTGTGAGATCACAGTAAGTGATACTCAGAGAATGAACATTGGCTACCTGCGAGTGACTAATTATTGGAGCCCAGAAGCTGCTTGTTAACTAACATCATGGGAAGACCTCTCTGAGGAGGAACTGTTGAAGCAGAGAGCCGAATGACAAGAAAGGTTCCAGGAGAAGAGCGGGCTTGGGCAAAGGTCCTGGGGGAGGATCCAGCATGGTATGTTCAAGTAATGAAAAACGATGGCCAGTGTCACCAGATCACAAAAGATGGAGAGAGATGCGGTGGCAAACGTGGAAAGTAGCCAGTTCACAAAGGGATTTGTAAGCCAGAATAAGAAAAATGGATTTTAGTTTAATTGATGGTGATTGTGATGTTTCCGATGAGAGAGACAGCAGTGGTGTTCAAGAGAGGAGGAGTTCTTGAACTGAAGTGCTCATGGGAGTGGCGGGCGGGCCTGCACAGACTCATGGCCCCACGTCTCCTCCTGGAGTCTAGCTCAGTACAACCCCGATGGGGTCCATGAACACAGGTCATGCTGAAGCTAGTTCTGCAAAGGATGCAGACGAAGATGAAAGGGGAAAGATTCAGAATGTGTTGTAGGAACCAGGCTCGGTGGCTCAGCCTGTAATCCCGCACCTTGGGAGGCCGAGGTGAGTGGATTACCTGAGCCCGCGGGTTCGAGACCCGCCTGGGCAACTTGGTGAGACCTCATCTCTACAATAAATCAAAAAATGAGCTGGGTGTGGTAGCGTGCGCCTGTAGTTCCAGCTACTTGGAAGGCTGAGGCAGAAGGATCGCTGGAGCCCAGCAGGTCGAGGCTGCGGTGGCCCGGAGCGGCCACTGCACTCCAGTCTGGGCGTCAGAGTGAGACTCCAACTCAAAAAAAAAAAAAAAAGTGTTGTAAGGAAGTGGGATAGAACTTGCTGATAAATTGGATTTAGGGGGTGAAGGCAGAGAGGAATCAACACAGTCTTCTGGGAACTGGCAGACATGCTTTTAATTGCGAGAAATACGTCTTAGGAAGGAGATTTTTTGGAGTGGGAGAGGAGTAAGGGAAGAATCAAGATTCAATTAAGTTTAGGGAACATTGTGAAGCTATTACATTGTACACATTTATGATGGATTGTGTTAAATGTAATTTTAGATATCGATTAAGGCGATTCAATCCTTTCTCTGAGGTGGCGGGACTGGTGCAGAGGACACAACTGGCTTGAGCTTGATGTGGTGGAGGCCAGATGGGGGCTAAAGATCAAGAGAGTAGATGAAGCCCGATGCGATGGTATGTGGCTGTAGTCCCAGCCACTTGGGAGAGTGAGGTGGGAGCATTGCTTGAGCCCAGAAGTTCAAAACCAGCCTGGGCAACGTAGCGAGATCCTGTCTCTGAAAAATAAACAAACAAATAATTAAAAAAAAAAAAAGAGGGCCCATGTGGGTTTTGGGAAGCCAGCAGCATGATTCAAGCCAGGTGGAGAAGTGACTAAATTAAAACCAAGTCAGGAATAAATATGCAGGATTCTATCACATGGCGTTGACTGGCATTTTTGTCTGGACATATGGGCTGTGGTTTGGTGAACCAGGGCAGTTTACAGGATTAGCAAGACAGGAACCTGGATGTTGATAATTACACGTGACAATAGTAATAGCAACTAGCCTTTATTGAGTGCATATGCCTTACTAGTCATTGTTTCCTGCTATGCACAGATGATCTAATTTAAGTCTTTCAACACCTGATGAGATAGGTGACATTATTCTCCCATTTTTATAGATCAGGAGACTGAGTCTCAGAGGATAACTTGCCTGCAGCCTCGTAGCTGGAAAATGATAGAGCTGGGATTCATACTTGATGCTGCTGAATTTCAATATACTTTAGAAGACGTTAATCAGTACAAGCCTAAAATAGATATATTTTTGGAGATTCTGAATAGCCTTTCTGCTTTGTCTGAAAAATGTTTAGTGTTTTCCCATCCCATTATGACGTTCCTTCCATCAAAAAAAAAACCCCTGAGGTCTGGTAATTTCAATTGATAGTTTATTTAACTTTTTGTTTGTGTTTTTAGTGATAGGGTTCCACTCTGTCATGCAGGCTGGGGAGCAGTGGCAGGATCATAGTTCACTACAGCCTTGAACTCCTGGGCTCAAGTGATCTTCCTGCTTCAGCCTTGTGAGTAGCTGGGAATACAGGGGCACACCACCACACCAGCTTAACTTTTTTATTTTTGTAGAGAGGGGGGTCTCATTATGTCACCCAGGTTGGTCTTGAATTCCTAGCTTAAGTAATCCTTCCACCTAGGCCTCCCGAAATCCTGGGACTATAGGTGTGAGACACCACAACCGGCCCTCAGTTATTTAATTTTGTAGAAACTGCTCTGTGAACTGTGCAGTGAAGACCACAGATCTACGATATACTTTATCCACTACCAATTGGCCTTTATTTCTGCAGAAAGGACTTTCAAATGCACTTTCATGTTTATAATTTGAAAAATACTTTAAAAAAATCAGACCTCATTACATGAACAACTTTGTGCTTTGAAACAAAGTGCTATGGAAATATTAACATACAGCAAAACGTGTTTTGATTGGGATTGATTTGAATTGAGGGGAAAAGTAAGAAAATCATGATTTGGCCTACTAAGTAAAAATATGATGAAATTGTGGTGGGGGAAGGAGATGCTTGGCAGAAGTTTCTATTCCTAAATTTTCTCTAACAGAACAGAGACGTGTCATTATGTTGCCATTTGCTATGAGGTGTTGCTCACTGAAATGGTCCCAGCATTTTGGGAGGTCTAGGTGGAAGGATTGCTTAAGTTAGGAATTCAAAACCAACCTGGGTGACATAATGAGACCCCTGTCTTGGAACAGCATCTTGTTGTCACTAATTGGCAACTGATGTTGGAAATACAGCAAGTCCCCTACATAGGAACCTTCAAGTTACGAACTTTAATGATGCACATGTGCATTTTTAACATATTTCCACCAGGTGTCAGTGTAGCCTTTTAAATATATACAGTACCATATAGCTCATTAAATATATACAGTGCCATATACCATGTAGTTGGGTACCTAAGCTAACTTTGTTGGACTTACAACAAATGGACTTATGAACATGCTCTTAGAACTGAACTCATTGGTATGCTGGGGACTTCTTATGTTTGATATCTGGTTAAAAGCAATTGTTAATGGGGATGGGTCCTGGGCAGGTGGGAGCTGGAATTGGGATGGAAGGCAGTTTCCTGGAGCTAGTTGTTTACGGAGAGAGACTAAAATGAGTGAGCAGAAAATACAAAGGAAAAACAGCCCCTGACAGGTGCGCCAAAACTCCCATTCTCTTTACTCTACTGATAGATTTATTTGTCAGTAAAACCAAGTAGGAAATTGGCAGGAACTTTTGGTTAAGAATTTTGTCTGGGGTCAGGCGCAGTTGCTCAAGCCTGTAATCCCAGCACTTTGGGAGGCCAAGGTGAGGGAATTGCCTAGGGGTTCGAGACCAGCCTTGGCAACTCGCCGAGACCTCATCTTTACAATATACCAAAAAATTAGCCGGGCATGGTAATGCACACCTGTAGTTCTGGCTACTTGAAAGGCTGAGGTGGAGGGATCGCCTGGGCCCAGCAGGTCGATGCTGGGGTGGCCGTGAGTGTGCCACTGCATTCCAGCTTAGGGGACAGAGTGAGACTCCAACTCAAAAAAAAAAAAAAAAAGAATTTTGTCTGGGTCCTACATTTCTCATGGTGCTATGAGGGTCTCTCTGTTCTGAAGTTTATCTTGCTTAAAACCTTTGCTGCCATGGAGGCTGTGGAGATTATCACTGCACTATGTGACTGGCCTTTCTTTTCTGGCCACAGCAGTTTATTTTGGCGGGGGGACGGAGATGGGGTGATAAATCTAAAACAAGAGCAGCTGCTCTATAGAAATAAGACGAGTTGGACCAGTTAGACTCCCTCTTAGTTATCTGAACTAAGTTCATGGAAAGAAGTACTAGCTGAAACCGAGGATGCGACCGTGTAAAGTTGGCGCCCAGGTGAGTGAGAGGAACACAAAGCTTTGAGGGAGGACACATTTTGAATAAGCAAAGGAAGGCAATAATTAAGACCACCTACACCTGGAGAGCCTGATGAAGCCAGTAAAGAGTTCTTCAAGCCTGTGGTCCTCCTACAACAAGCTTCCCTTCTTTCAAGGTGGCCCATGTGAACCTATGTTGTTAACAAGGAAGCCCAGCTAAAGTAAGCCTGGTTAATTTTTGCCTGGAATGACTTTGATGGGCAAATCCTGAAGTATGCCACCGTTATGCCACTACATTTCTAGAAGTAAGATGTTTCTAGATGGAAGAAGTAAGAAGCAGACAGTGCTATTTCTGAGAAATATATTGCTTTTGATGCATTCAATGGTGATTTATTTTGAAAACCTCTCAGCCCATTTCAATCGTCTCAGCCCACTTCTCTGATCTAATCTTGTATGAAGATAAGTTGGAGACTATGCGTAGGTTTAGAAAAAAAATACCTACTTTTTACCTAGAGGGATGTTCATAAGTATAGCAGCTAACTATGAAATTATCTATAGGGCTTGATCACAAAAAGTAAATGAGAGAGAAATTTCACCCAGATTTACTTCACACGCTACCATTCTATAACACCAAGTCTACCCAAATTAAGTTTAAAACATTTTATTTTTAGTTTAATTTGTTCTTAAAAGTCATCCTACAGAAAAGTCTGTGGTGGCATCATTTGACGCCATCTAGTCCTAACATTTTGTTTCCCACAAATGATTAACTGTACCATAAAATAGGAAGAATAAATAAGAGCAAGAGATTATAAAATGAGACCATGTGTCCAAACATACTTTATGCCTTGGCAAACAGAATGCACGTATTAAGATAAATCCCATCTAGCTTGCCAGAGAAGTGGATCAAAGCTGGCAGAGAAGATTCCTGTTGGATAGATCAGCTAGGAAAGCTTCCCAGTGGATCCCTAAAATCAGGGAGACCATGTAATGGATTGTCCAGCTTAGGATACTTGAGAGTGGTAGGGACTACTCTTAATAACTACACTAGGTTGGTAGATGTAAAAAGAAGTCTTCCAGGAAACTGACTGGATTGATAAGGAAGCCAACTGAGCATTTCTTCTGTAGGATTAAAAACAAAACAAAACATGGTAATGCATGCCCCTAGCTCCTGCTACTGGAAGGCTGAGGCAGGAGGATCGCCTGAGCTCAGAAGATGGAGGCTGCAGCTGAGATGTAATTGTGCCACTGCACTCCAGCCTGGGCGGCAGAGTGAGACACCAACCCACCCCCACCAAAAAACAAAAAACAAAAAACTACTAAAAGTCAAGATAGCAGGGTTTTATCTTTAGGGCCATGATTTCCATTTTAAAAGAGTAAATTTCATTTTAAAATAGCAAACTTGTGCATGGAGACACTGTTGCAGAAATGTCCCCCACCTTAAACACCTTATAGGATTGTTGCAAGGAGTCTTGCCTCACCTGCCAGGGTTCCAGGTCAGCTGATGAAGGCACACCAACCTTGAAGGCTTTCTGGGCCAGGTCATATGTGCTGGGATAAGTGTTTCATCTTAAACTGAGGCAAAATTCACTTATAAAGCTCACAATTTTGACCATGCTAGAATTTATAATCCAGTGGCAATTATTTTATTCATAGTGGTGTGCAACCATCGGCCCTGATGTAGGTACAGAGCGTTTTCATTACTTAAAAAGAAACCTCATGCCCATCAAGCCATCAGTTCCCAGTTCCTCCTCTCCTTAGCTTCAAGCAGTTGCTAAACCTCTTTCTGTCTCTATGGATCAGCCCATTCTGTGTATTTCATACGCATGAAATCATGCAACATATGGCTTTCTGTGTCTGACTTCTTTCTCCTAGCATAACGTTTTTGGGATTCAGCCATGTTGTGTATTAACACTTCATTATTTTTTACAGGTGCATAATATTCCATTGTCTGGATAGACTACATTTTGTTTATCCATTCATCTGTTGATGGACATTTGGGTTGTTTCTATCTTTTGGTGCTTTTGGATAGTGCTATAATGGATGTTTATGTACAAATTTTTGTTTTGAAACCTGTTTTTTTGGGAGATGCTCTACCCGGGAGTGAAACTACTCTGTTATATGGCAATTCTATGTACAACTTTTTGAGAAGTCACAGAATTAGTTTTATGGGCAGAACAGCTTTAAGGGTATTTTCAAGGAGGTTACGAAGAAGAGAAATTTGGTGGTGTTCTATGTATAGAAGCATTTCTTCCAAAGATTGAGGTTTAAAGATGTATGTATATCACTTTCTAACATTTGGTGTGGGTATATGAGGGGGGACCCCAAAAACCTCGGACCTTATTTATAAAAAAAAAAGTGTATTTATTCTCAGATGTTTAAACTTCAATCACCTTCAAAGTACTTTCCATTTGCTACAGTACATCTATTGAAATGCTTTTTCCACTGCTTAAAACAGTTTTTTAATTAATCAATTTTGATGCCTTTTAGTGCTTCTGCTGTTTTTTTTGTCTCACTTCTTACACATTGGCAAAACAATTCCCTTTGAGAGCTTTTTTCATCGGGGAAACAAAAAAGTCACTAGAGGTGAGATTGGGTGAATAGGGAGAGTGGGGCATGGGGTCTTGTTGTTTATGGTCAAAAACTGCTGAACAATCAGTGCAGTGTGGGCAGGTGTGCTCATAAATCATCCATCATGAAATGTCAAATGCATTGGAAAAAATCTCCAAAAAAAATTCACTGAAGCCCAAGGCAGCTTCTCACAACAATGCTAGCTGGTACACTGATGCCAATAGGTTCCTAGAACACTTATCTAGCGGGGAAAGCCTTGTAGTACATGGGGTCCACCCTCCAAAAAATAATTTCGATTTTTTGCCCCCCCTGGCATTTGTCTGCTTATTTCTACACTATACCAGGAAGCAATAACATCCAACCCCTACTCTATCAATAGATTTATTTACCCAATAAAACTAAGAAGGAAAATTGGTAGGAAGTTTTGGTTAAGAATTTTCTCTGAATCTTACACTTCTCTTGGTACTTCTGAGTGTCTCTGATTTCTGAAGTTTATCTTGAGTTTATCAGTCTTCAAAATTTACAAAAGGAGGCATCGTTATGTTTTTAACGTTTATATTTGTTACATGCCTGTCCTTCAGAGGATGATTTTTCAACATTTTACGAACAGATTATTTCCTTACATTTGATAAGAAATTGCTAATATAAAAAGAAGTATTTTAAAACATATAAGCATACTGCTTTTTTCCCCCTTTCTCCTTTGAAGTAATTTTTCTTATCTTTATGAAATTGTTTTTATTTTTTCCTCTGAAATAGTTTATTTACTAGAAATAAACCCCTTCCTTGCACAGGAACAGAAGAACCACATGTCATTGGAAAGCAAACAGATAGGAGTCTGTGATTCTGGCTATTTTACCAATATTATTTCAGAAGCTTAAACAGAGGGTTGACTAGCTTCCAAAATTAAACCGGGAATACTGTGCTTTGGTTTCTGTTGGATGGAGAGTCCAAGTAACTAGTTGTATCCTGGGTTTTCTTGTTATTTTTTTTGAACAAATGGATGGGCATGGATCCCGTAGGGGAGTTGTTCATGCAATGGCCACCCATTATGATTACATAGCAGTTTTTAATTGTCTCCTAGATCACAAAGAGTCTCTCTGCCTTTTGGAATGTGCATACAACAGATTTATTACTTATCAACAGAAAATAAATTCTTTAGACGGGAATGCTTTTGAGCTCATATGTGATCCTTTCTTTGCTTCATTTGAAGAACCTTTTTCTCAGGGCGGGGAGTGGATAGATACAAAATATTGAAACATATTTAAAAACATAATTTATAATCATGATTCTACAAGGGTCTGTTGAATATATTTCCATGCTCCTTTATTACAGATCATCAGAGGAAAATATACTTTACTCTGTCCTTTATTGAGATAATTTTGAATATTGTTGTCTTTCCATTATCATGGCATTTATTGCGCGAAACAAAGTGACTTCCCAGATATGTTCCCAAGTGACACAGCTTTATTGATTAAATAAAAATCCCAGTTTTTCTTTATTTAATTTCAGATATTTCCTATGTTATAAAACTAGTACAGCCTATAAATGATAAAAAAGTCAAGATCATAATTAATGAAATGATCAGAGGCAGTGACAATGAGGGGAATGAACTAATGAGCCTGACTCGTGCAGGTAACATTTCATGGAGGAGAAACTCTGTATCACCCACTTTAAACCTTGCAGAGATGTTGCAGGGTAGCGCTTTGATCAGATATTTAATTTTTATCATTTCAGAGTCCTGGTGTAGTCTGATTGTGCGTGTGTGTGTTCATGTGCATGTGTGTATTTCCATATGCATTTTTAAAAATGCTACAGAATCAGCAATGGAATGCAGATTGTAATTTGTTCACGTTTTTTTTCTCCCAACTTTGTTAACACCATCATTGTAAACCTTGAGGTCTAAACATAATACTTTAATGATCAATGTTGGAAAAAAGGTTAGCAAAGGAAAATCACCCAGACGTACCAGACTTTTTTGACTGGGAAAGAAATAAAAATAGCCTGGAAGAGAGAGAACAGCGGCAGAGGGGCAGCATCTGTATCATTTTTTAAGAACTGCATCTCATGGACCCATTCATTAAAATCCCCATGTGCCTAAGCTTGACTTTTGGGAAGCTGCATTTTTAACCCTGTTAATTTTGGAGGAGAAAGAGCGAAAGAGAGGGAGAGACTGAAGGCGAGTGTCCCCATTATAAGTATTTCATCTTCTACTACATCGGATAATATCTACCCGGGGATTGTAAACTTTCAGGCATAGTGATACATTTTTGAACATCTGAGATACTACACACTGAAAACACGATGAAATAAAAATAATCTCTTCACACTTCCCAACTGGCTGTTTATCAACTTTTTCCTTTCCCACATTTGTGCATGAAGTGTCCCTTCGCAGCCAGAAACCCTGTGGTGTTTTTGGCTCTGATTTGGACAGTAACTTGCTTATTTTCTAAGTTAACGGCAGAAAGCAAAGAAAAATGTAGTCCATTAGTGTGTTACATTATGTAAAGAAAACAAGATTGCTAAATACTGCCATCCAGTATACTTTCCAAGCATTCATTTAAACCTTTCCATTTCCAGTGAAACATCAGATCGAACAGCCCTCAGGCATTAGAGTTAAAAAAAAAAATAGTGAAGTGGCTGGATGGCCTTAGAGAGACCGACCATTTAAACTTTCTGTAAACCCATCTTCTATCAAGCAACCATCAAGAATAAACATTATATATGTGTATATATATATATATATATATGTATATATATATGACAGACAAATATATATATTTAAATGGCCACAACAAATATTGAATATTGACTTTACTGTTTTTCTTTTCCTCCCTCCTCCCCAACCACACAGGGAAGAACAATATTTCTCTATGGCTGTGTGTGTGAATTTGTGTGTGTGTGTGTGTGTGTGTGTGTGTGTTACACATTTAACAAACAATGACAATAAAAAGACAAGTAAAGTGGATGACTGGACGGAAATGTATGTGTCCCCAAACTTGCTTGAGTTTCATTAGGTACCAGTTTAGTAACAGATTCTGGATGTCCCATCATCGTTCTGCTGATGAGGCTGGAGCTAGGCAATCTGCTGTCTGTCAGTGGACTGCAAAGGACATGAGAGGGCTATTGAAGCAGTTTTTTCCTTCTTAAGTAAGAGAGGTTCCTGCTGATATGCTATTTCAGAAGCAAAATCCAATGCTGGCTTCCAGGCCAATTGTCCTGAGGAAATGTTTTATTTTGCGTGGAATAATTAAATTATGCAATCCTAGAAGTAAAACATATCTTCTCTCTGTTCATGTAAAGTCAAACAAATAATACTATATTCTAATGTAATAATTATATATATATGAAGGCAACTCTACACTCATTCTACATATCTTTATAAGGACATGGGAAGTAGTTTAAAAGAATGTACTAGGAACTTCTCACGGTGCTTACTTCTGGGGGCTGATTTGGGTTTGCATTTGGGTGGTCAACTGAGAGTTTAGCGTTCATTGTAATGATTGCAGTTTAATGCAAGTAAATGTATTATTTGAGAAATTAAAAATTAGAATAATTTTAAAAGAAGTTATTTTTAGGAGAGCACTTGACTTTAAACAGAATATCCAAGCTATTCAAGTTAGCTGGTTATTTTTTCACTCGAAGTTTTGGTTGACAGAGAGCTTCATTCCTAGTTACTCCTGTGTTTTCTAAACCTCACAGTTGAATTAAAAAAAAGACAACTCTAAACTAAGTTAAACGAATATAAGTATCTCAAAGCAGTTTCCTTAGTTCTATTTTCTTTGTAAACGATGAAGATAAATGAAGAACACTGGCCAACACTGGGAAACAGGTCACGAAACAACAGGAGATTGCAGAAAATTTCAATGTGGCCTTCAGGACAATTTGACCAGCAACATCTCTAATCAAATGGATTTGTTTATGGAATGAAGGTATAGGAGCAAAAAAACTAGGTGTTTTTGTATAACATTTAGTGGTAAATAGCATAATCCAAATGACTAGATTTGCAGGTTAAAAAAAAGCAAAATTGATTGAGAATGTGCAGTGGGGTTTTCAAAGCCTCATCTGCTCATCTAGCAGTTACCTCCAGTAGAGGTATTTTTAAAACAGAAGAGGCCAGGTGCAATGGCTCACACCTGTAATCTCAGAACATTTGGAGACTGACGCAACAAAGCCAGACCCTGTCTCTACAAAAAATAGAAAAAAAAAAAAAAAAAAAAAAAGGCCAGTTGTGGTGCTGGTGTGCCTGCAGACCCAGTTACTTAGAAGGCTGAGGAGGAAGGATCACTTGAGCCCAGGATTTGAAGCCGTGGTGAGCTGAGATCGTGCCACTACACTCAAGCCTGGGCGGCAGAATGAGACCTTGTCCCAAACAAATAAAAGAGACAGCAACACAGTTACAGTATTTATGCAGATGGGATAACCTAGTCCCCAGTCTCTGTGTGCAAGGACAGTCACGCAGCTTTCTTCTGCTATTTGTAGGTTAAATTAGGACTGGCTCAGTCCTTCACAAGACGAATTGACCCGAAGGACAGAATTGAAGCTATGGGCTGTCTCCCAGTTTCCAGGACTGTCTAAGAATTTAAAGACTGCAAACCAGAAAGAAGTCCTTCCCCAACAGGACTCCCAAGCACAAATGAGCCCTACATCAGCTCTGTGCCCTGACTGCCCTCAGTTGGTTTCTCACCAACGTGTTCTGCTCTTGTTGGGCTCTGGTCTTCCTCCACCCATTTGTCCACACAGCAGATGACTTTCCTGGGTTCACCCAAGTGGTCTTTTACAAGAGGATGCCTCTAGTCCCTCAAAGTCAGACATATCCCTGGGTGTTCCTCAGCACCCAACCCTTTTAATCACACACAGGGTTTTTCTCTGGAGGTTTCATTGCTTTTTAGTGGGTACTCATTGAGAATCGCACAATTACCTGTCCATCTTCCTCAACCACTATCAAAGTCATTTAACTTTTGCCTCAGAAGTTTACACGCTGGGTTTTTGCTCTCTCTTCCTCCTCCTCCTCCTTCTTCGAGTCTTGCTCTGTTGCCAGGCTGACTTACAGTGGCATGATCATAGTTCACTGTAGCCTTGAACTCTGGGGATCAAGCCATCCTCCCACCTCAGCTCCTGAGTAGTTGGGGTGCATTCACTACACCCAGTTAATTTTTATTTTTAAAATATTTTGTAAAGATAGGGTCTTGCTATGTTTTCCAGGCTGGTCTTGAACTCCTACCCTTAAGCGACCCTCTTATGTCAGCCTCCCAAAGCACTGGGGTTACAGCTTCTGCATCCAGCCTGCTTTTTTTTGAGAAAGCAGGATTTATTGAGAATACAGAAAAGCTCCCACAGTGGGAGGGGACACGAAGAGGTTGCCCCTTTAAAAAAAAAAAAGAGGCATTTTTCTGTTCTCTTGACTTTTCCCCTGGCCTTTCCTGAGGTTTAACTGACATCCCATTGCACCCCTAATTTCTATATTTACTTGCTTGATCACTTTACTCACTGTCCAGGCTTCTTGACGACCATTGCCTTTTGTCCAGTGTGCTTCAAAATGATCTTTCTACTATGTTAGGAAATGGGTTAACATAATCAACTTCTAGAATTTCTAGTTAATAGAGAATCCCAGGAATTGTGTCCCACGAAACAAGCAGTCATAAAGAAGAATAAAATTATGTATTATTTAAGTTGCAGAACCAAATTTATTAAGAGTTTTCTAAAATTGAAACACTTTATGTTTAAAGGCACAATTGAAAATGCTTCATCGTTTCTGGTTTTAAATTTCTGACCATATCAGTAAGAAAACAAAACAAAAATTCACTCATTGCAAACCTAATTTATTTTTTATTTTATTTTATTTTATTTTGAGTTGGCGTCTCACTCTGTCGCCCAGACTGGAGTGCAGTGGCCGCTCCCGGCCACCGCAGCCTCGACCTGCTGGGCTTCGGCGATCCTTCCGTCTCAGCCTTCCGAGTAGCCAGAATTACAGGCGTGCGCTACCATGCCCGGCTGATTTTTTGATTTATTGTAGAGATGAGGTCTCGCTGCCCAGGCAGGCTCAGGCAATCCACTCACCTCAGCCTCCCAAAGGCATAGGATTACAGGCTGAGCCACTGAGCCCAGCTGCAAACCTAATTTATGCCACCAGCATCATTACTTGTGATATTAATGTGACCACTTTGTAGTATAAGCAGACCACTGCTTCCTTCTTCAGAAAACAGTATAATTACAGTTAAAAATATATTGGAAAATCAAATGTCACATTTTTGGTTTACATATTCTAACAATTTAAAACTGAAATGTCTACATCATCTTAGAAACACTAATATGATAACCTCACAATAATTAAAAATGTTATGGAGTGACAATTTTATATGCGTTTTGTTAGTAACTTCTTCAAAGACATACCAGCACAGTTTTATTAAGAGAATATTAGCATCAACTGAGACTTGATAACATTGTCTATTTTGTCTATAGCTCTGCCTAGCTGGCTGGAGTTTATCTGGATAACAATTAAGGCTCTCAGTTCAGAAAGCCTGATAAGGCTACCATCACTGCTAATAGCTATATTGTTCGAACCATTGTTTTTGCCTATAGCTCCTAATCCTCTTGCAAGACCTAATTCGAATCTAGTCTTCCCTTTATTCGGCCTCTAGGTCATCTTAGGTTAAATCTGTACTCATAATACTTTATTTGTGTCACAATATCTGATGACCCAAATCTCTTTTGGAAAAGCTGCAAAACCCGAGAAATAGGGGGACATGGCAATTATTAGTTGGCAATGGCACATATTTTCCTTTATAGAACTTTGAATTTTGCCTTTTTAGCAGATTTATGATCATGCAGGGCAGTGAGTCTTGCACAGCTGTGGTTTAACCTCATATACTTTTGTCAACGCTTTTTAAAAAAAGTAAAACGTTTCCATTCTGACATCTAGAAGATTGCAGCTTCAAAGGATTTGTGAGGACCTTTTGCAAGCATTTTATTTTGCTAATGAACTAAAATTGATCTCTGTAATTGAAAGACAATGCTACTATTTGGCCATAATGTCTAAATATCAAGTGAAATTCTGCACAAGTGAAATTTTATACAACCTTGGATATAGTAAGACTGCTTTATTGTTATTGCTGAAATCACGTTGTATAGCTTCTCTAAATTGTTTAATTACTAAAGGTAAAAAAAAAAAAAAAATCAAATGATGCCGGACTGCACATACGCAGACTTGAGTTTCAAGCTGGACTTCTTCCAAAACCTTGAGCTAGTCTCTTAATTTCCTTGGGACTCAGTGTTTACCTATAGACTTGGTAGAGCAAGGTTATTTAAGGTCTCTTGCAGCTCCTCTATCTCTATGAATCTGAATCCCACCAAATTGATTTTTCATAGTCAGTAAAAAATCCGAACAAAGCTGAACTGTGAAATTTTTGACAAGCATTAACAGGATTGAACATGTTTTAGACATTCAGTGTTCTGTAGGAGAAAAGAACAGTTAAGAGCTACCCCCACTCCCACCCCACCCCCTACAGAACTTGTATTTCTTTAAGTTTGAAACACTGCAATTGCCAGTGACTCTAAACTGGTTTTGTACTTCTGCGGTAAGGCCAGATAGAGAATGCTCCAACCCATAATTTCACAAGGCATGTTGTACTTTAGAAACTCAGTAACGAACACTGGGTTGAGTTGGAGTTCTGGATCAGTTTGGGTGGTGTATAGTCCAGACTATACTAGATTTATCCTTTGTACAGGGTCATGAATCTTACTGAGATTTTTTTTCCCCTCTGGGCAGTAAGAAAAAAAAAAAAGAAACAGAAAAGCAAAACTGCTTGCAATACCAGAGTACCTGCTTTATTGAATCTTCCCCAGGGAGGTTCATTATTAAGCTCTGAAATATAAGATCTTACTATAAATGGCAGATAGGAACCCGTACTCACTTCATTTGTAATGTGCATATTTTGCTAATTTCTTATTAAGATCAAATTTACCAATCGACGCACACACAAAACTATACTTCTTTGTAGAATTTTATGAGTGGGCACAGAATACTAAATTGTACAAAGAATGTTCACATTCATGAGACAAATAAAATTAATAAAGCTTCTTCCATGAGACAAAACATATCGTTTGTATTGCTTTTGCATTTCTAGAGTCTGTGTAAGATAACCATGTTAAAAATATCAGAGAGAAGATAAAAACAGGTAAAACAGATTTGCTTAATATACCAGAAAATATCTAGCTTTATTTTTACTCAGGAATAAAAATAGTATATGCGCATATATTTTGAAATGAAAAGGTATAAATAAAAATGCAGTCGTAGAGCAGATAACGAATTAATACACTATTTATCTGCTATAGTATTCACAAGAGACTAGCTCTTATCCATTTACATTAATATACTTTTTTGCCAGATAACTTCTGAGTTACAATATTTGATCATGCTTAATAATTTTTTAAGGATGAAATTATTTTTATTTTTATTTTTTTTAAGAAATAAGTATTCTATTGTTCTATAAGAAGAATTATATTCTTATAGGCTTTTGTTCCAAATAAACGAATTTCATGTTTGCTACTCATGATTTTTAAAAAAACAATGATGATTGAAACAATAAATAATTCAGTTTAATTTAGACAGAGAAAAATAAAACTTTTACTGCAATTTAGAAATGTCAAGTCGTTCAACAGTTGTGATAGATAAAGTTCTGTTTTATCCAAACCCGAAGAAGAAATGAGAAAGGAGGCATATGGAGTGGGAAAGGATTTTGGGATTAGGAGTCTATTAATGAAAGGCCAGGGGAGACAGAGGTGAACATAAAGTGTTGGTTTAGGTGTGTAGGAAGCACCAGCAATCATGACAAAACCTAAGTTCTCCTGTGGCTTTATTTGCTTACCTGAAAAATGGACACAATGCTAGGGAAATAAATATAAAGCCATAGCACAGTGAAATGTGCTTGGAAGCAATTTATATTTGAACATTATTTTAAAATAAAAGGATTATTTTTGTGGAAGTTTAAGTAATACATCAAATCAGATTTTATTGTAACAACTATAGAACCCCAGGGTCAGGGATGTTATTTTTTGTGTGTAGGGGGCACTCTTAATGTTTAGAAAAATGCCATTTTATTCATGGTATAAATTGGGATCGAGCCCATATTATGAAATCAAATTCTTGTAGAAAATTGATAAAATACAATTAAAAATCTTATGTAAAAATGGTAACTATTCTGCACTTCAGTAAAACTGGGAGAAAGAACACAAAAACATCAAGGTTTACGTATATAATTAAGATATTTTTCACCGTCAGCTGCTTTCATTTTCCAAACTGATGCTATTTAAAATTTTTTTTAGATATATATATTTTTTTGTATTTGGTGATTACCTTCATTACAGTCATTTTCCAGACCAGGAAGAAAATAAAATGATGTTACAACTGTGCGGCCAGACTGCTGAACAGGTTTGTTGAAGTCTGTGTTGTGGGCTTAAAAACCGCACGTGCCCTGGTCCCTCAAGAACATGCGACGTTCTTCTGAGTGGTGCTTCAAGCACAGACGAGTTCAAGTTCACTTACACAGGGGCTCTTTCTTTCTGGCTCTGAGCATCTACATTTGCTAATACTATGTAGGCAATGATAAGTTGCACTTTGATTCCTTGGGTCTGTGAATGCTATTTTTTTTTAGAGACGGAAAAGGTAAACTGTGTTGGTCTAAATGTTGATGGCTAGTCAGGGAAGGCAGTGGAGGAGGAAAAGCCATCTGCCCCATATTTGTCTTCTAACTAGATTCTGTTATGATGTAGAAAAACTGAAGCTCAGAGATGATTTTATTTCTGGTGTTTCCAAATCCTTTAATTTGGGTGCCTTGCTTTTTGTTTTCTGTTTTTCCCCCCTACACCCTTCCAGGCTTTTTATACGGTTACCCCAACACTTTAGGACTACAAAGTAATGTGGTAAGTATTAACTTGAGTTTGTTTCCTCCTCAAGAGAAAAATTATTAGAAACAAAATATCAGCTGTTTTTAAAGACTGGTTTAGAGACCGATAGTTCTCAAAGGGTGGTCCACGGACCAGCAAGTGCAGTATCACCTGGAACTTGTAAAAATACAAATCCTGGGGCTCCATCTCAGACCTACTGAGTCAGGAACTGTGGAAGTGAGCTCAGCAATCTGTGTTTTAACAAGCCTTCTGGGCTTGTGAGCTCAAGTCTGAGAAAGGAAGCTTAGAGGGTTCTTGTCTCAGTTCTGACCGTGAGATGTTGATAAATTTGCTGAACTTTTCTGAGCCTTTGGCTCTCGCATCCATAAAATGAGAGATGATCAACAATAGCTCTTCTAGCTCTAACTTTCTGTTAGAATCTGAGATCCTCATTATTTGGTGAAAGAAAATTCATTAGGAGAAAGCTACGCCTAGACATGTGGCTACAGAGGTAAATCTGACATTGCCCGGTTACATACGACTTCCACATGTTTAATGTACAATAAGCCTTCTCAGTCCCTGTTAGCCCTGTGTGTTCCCTGTAGCAGTTACTGTAACATAAAACAAGCCTGCTAAACAACTCAAGACCAATTTAATTGCAAGCAAGCAGAATAGATAACAAGGGTCTTTTAATTGTTGAAGATGACACAAGACATCAATGATATTATACAATGTAATTTAAAAGTACGCAGCTCTTATTGGATGACTTTCCTCTCAAATTCATCATCAGCCAAATGTGTAGAAAGTACATAATTAAGTCTATAAGCAATAACAGAGTGACACCAACCCATTTTTACATTACATAATTTATTTACAGTAAAAAGTGATAAACATGCTTTTTCATAAGGATCTGCTAAAGAATATTTGAAGTAGTCTGATGGCGATTTGATTAGATAGTGCAAATGGCCAAAGGGTAAATTACTTTTGGATTTTCTATTCTTCTAAAAGCAACTTTCAAATGATGACATGCTTTTCGATTTATTCAGTATGTTACATAGTTTGGAAAGCTCTGGCTTCCACTGAGAAATGCTATATGTGTGTCTTTATAAGTGTTATATGTGAATATGTGTATTTAGATCATATAAGCTGGAATCTGGTCTTCTCTAAGAGGCTCTGAACCCTGGGTATTAAGAAGTGCAGGTGTTGACATTTTGTATATTCTGGTAATGTTAATACGGCAGACAAATTAACCTTCTTCATCCTATTATTGTACTAATCTGAGTCATTATTTATCTACATAAGGCATGGCAATTTTTAAAAAGCACACCACAGATAAATCTGCTTTGACTAATTTGAAATAATTGGACAAAGATTCCTTATGTTAGAGAGAAAAACAGCCCATCATACACATGTGACCTAGGTCTGATCTGACTGTCCTTGTCTGAGGATGTTCATAATCTCACTCAACCGAGTTGAATACAACCTATACTTGGCTGCTTTGTTTAAAAGGTTCTAGTTATGTAATGCTTGCTTTTACAAATATATATAATAGAAGGCTAGCAATTATAAGCTTGTTTATGACATTGTGGAAGCAACATGAATATGACAGTTTTGACTATTTTGTTGCATATGTTCTTGGTATATCCACATCAGGCAATTATTTTTAAAAAGATACTTGCAAGTGGGGTCATAGAGAAGCTTCATGCAAATTACGTAAGACCAGTTTCACTGAAGGGTGACTTCTACATTTTGTGGAAAGTTATCATGTACTTTCACCTACAGTTAATGATTTCAAGTTATTTTCTTTTGGTTGTAGGTGGACACTGAAATTCTTTGCCTCAAAACCTGTTAAAAATATAAAAAGAAGACAATAAATGACCGGGTTTTCTTTGAACGTGACAATGTCATTTTTCCAGAAGGGGGCGCTCTCAGTCCGCATGCCGCGGAGCAAAGCAGACAGTCTAGTGTCTTATCTGCTGCTTGGAAATTGTCTGACAGGAAAATATCAACACAAACCATGCGATTTGCCGCTGGAGCACGCTGGACCTCATCTGCTTAAAAAGATGCACGGATATAGTCATCACAGTTCATAATTTAATAAACTGCTAAAAAAACCACACATTTTCATTTTAGCGACTTTGGTCTCACAACTGAATTCACATTGCTACAAAGACATTTGAATTTTGCACTAATATGTCATGAGCACTGCACCCATTGCAAATTAATGAGTCTCTGAATAGCACTGTGCATTTGTCATTTGAATTTATGCTAATGCAATGAGGTCTCCTGGTGATGTTGATCGTCCTTAGCAGCTGCATGAACCACAGAATACACCGGCACTTGCCTTCTTTCTATTGCTACCTCCTTTTTTGGCTTGGCTGGCTTGTCACTTAGGCAGCAATCTTGTAGCTGGTTATTGATAGGGCTGCTAATTATCTTTGACTTTCCACTATTGGCCTGACCCCCAACACTGAGCAGAAGTAACGGATCAGTGTTGGGAGAATTAAGTACATCACACTGCGACTGCCTCAGACTAGGAGGTCAGAAGGAGTTCGTAAAGAACCAATGGTATTGACAAAGGATGCTGGCGTGGAAATGGGCAATATTTTCAGTGATATTGTGCAATTTATATCAATAAGTTCATCTAAGAAAGTGACTGCCATTTTTGCAACCATAATGAGCAGCATTTATATGTATGTGTAAAAAATAGATCCTTTCAGGGTTTTTGTTTTGTTTGTTTCCTTTTCCATTGACACTGCAGTCTAAGAAAATGGTCATCGGGGCATCCCCGTCTTCATAATGGTTGTACAAATTTCCTGTCGGTCAAAGAAACGTGGTGACAGTTGCATCTAGTGGTGGAATATTTGGCGTAGGGCGCATGTGTGTGGGAAGGAGAAGCCACACGCAACCATTTTTATGGGGCATGAGTCAGTGACAAAGGGGTCTCAGTGTCTGTTGTTTTCTCTCCCCAAGTCTTCATCATGAAACTAAACATTTTCTTAGTGCTTCCATCATGTTTTTTAGAACTGAATTGAAGGTATATAGAGTTAATGCCAGTAGATTCAGGTAATCAGATCTGGTGTTTAGAAATAGCATGAAAAAATTAAGCAGAACATTAAAAACTAAAAACAAAAGTATACATCTAGATTAGATATCTTTTGAAAATTGTTGCTGATTTTAAGAAATGTTCTTTTTTTCTCCCTGGGGCCAGAAAAAACCTTTTCTTTCAAATTAAAAAAAAATTTTTTTAAGGGATAAACAAACAAATACACACTCTGGTAAAAATGTAGCATTGTTAGCATTGGTTTCCTAGCTTGTAAATGAAGCTGAGACATAAGAGTCAATTCCTGAATTATCTCCAGGAGAAAAAACATTCTGAGTCGGGTGCGTGTAATTGCTAGTTAGTGACGTCAGGAAGTACGGAGTGTCTAAGTCAAAGTGA
Source organism: Cephalopachus bancanus (assembly GCA_027257055.1). Taxonomy (NCBI): domain Eukaryota; kingdom Metazoa; phylum Chordata; class Mammalia; order Primates; family Tarsiidae; genus Cephalopachus; species Cephalopachus bancanus. Next base: position 2,270,247 of record JAPVLO010000164.1, on the reverse strand, counting down.
CCTGTTTACCTCCAGCAGCGCCCAAGACTCCTTTTTGAACAATGAGACTCATGAAAGAAAGAGGATTTTCATCCTGACTCCATAGCCTCATGAACTGCTCAGAGAGCACAGGCCCCAGGAGATGCAGGTGTTTCTGTCTGTCCCTACCTGTGGGTACCAACCTGAGAGATAAAGAGCCGCTCTCAAGAAAAGAACCTTGCCTGAGAAGGCGGCAAATAGAGTCTTTACCGCAGCTCCTCCGTTTTCCATCAAGGAGAGGAGACGAGACGAGACGTTTTCACTCTTCTTGGAAAAACTTTGAAATGTAAACTGTTTCGATTGATGGCTCCTTCTGGCCCTGGCAACTCTTTTTGGTAGCTGGTGCTCTTTCTGTAATACTTGTTAAAAACGACTCTGTAGCAAAGATGTTGTTTTTTATGAGATTTTTTTTTTTTTTTAAGTCAGCGCATGTGTGAGTACAGACAGGCTCTCATCTTGCACGGCAGAGACTGGCAGGTGAACACCTACTCCTGTGGCCCTTATTCATTTGCAATACTTTATAAGATTAGTCTCTTTGAAAGCTGTTTTCAGTCTAAACTGTCAATCCTCTTTGAATGTGGTCCCCCTCGCTGGGAACGACTTCTTAGAGCTTATGAGAATACAGTGACCTGAAAGCACCTTTCCTAGCCCAGAGATGCCCCCGTGTGTCACTGATAACCTGTCCCTAAACCTACAGTAAGGCCACCCGGGGACAGCGCCAAAGGACCAGATTTGTAGCTAACGTATCATATGTTTAGAGCAGTCTTTAAACTACGTGTACAAATTTCACCATCACCCGCATGATCTTAATCATTTTATCTTGGAGTAGAAATTTTGCTTTTAATCAGTCGTCTATGCCATGACTATGTGCATGTGATTTTGAACATTCTTGTAACATCCTTAAAGTACAACCATGTGGAGTGAATTTATGTGGGGAAATTGATTGATCTGCTTAAGCCAATTGATTTAGATAGTGAAATCGGTCAGAGTGCAAAAACCAGTGTGAAAAATACTGATTTAGTTTAAATATTGGTTGCATATATTGATTTGATAGACTGCCTGTGATTTAATTATTTCTTTATCCTGTGTTACACAGAATTATGTCTATGCATTATCTACTTGTAATTGTTGGGGACTTATTTTTCTTTGTCTGATCATTCTGTATGCATTATTCTACGCTTCTATGTTTGTCTGCTGCTGCTTCTCTGAAGGATTACACTCCCTTGTATGCACAGGAAGAGGAAAACCCTATGGTGACCTGACCCCGACAGAACCATACGTTCTTTGCCTTGACAGCTGCTGTTCCTACTCGTGGCATGCTCTGAGATGGTGATTGATAGTAGGGATCTGACTTACCAAGCATCAAGTGAGGTGCTGATTAAGTGTGTGATCTTAAGGGCAAGAAGTCATGCTGGCTGTGGGCCTCTTTAGCCAAATGGCTGCCCAGGTGCTTAGAGATGCATTTCCCCCCCCCTCCATTCCTATATATACACACATACATGCACATATGTACACACTGCCTTACGATCTATAGTCTCTCATATGTGTGTATGTGTGTGTGTGTGTGTGTGTGTGTGTGTGTGTGTGTATGGGAATGTGTCTATATGTATGTATGCGCATATATATACATATATACACATCCCCTCATATATATGCACATATATATACATATAATGTGTATATATGTATATATATGTGTGTAATATGTGTGTATATATATATACACACACACAAAGTTAGACTGGAATGATCATACTCTGGTATTTTTAGTTTTTAAAATTACAGGTAAACAAGAAACACTTGTGTAAACTTATCAAAAAAAATTCTCAATACATGTTCACATTATTTACTACAATGCAGATAAAATTAATCCCCCACCCAAGTCAATGTGAATCATTAAATTTCCTTCTATGACACTAAAAATTTCAGTAGTGATGGATTTAATTTCATCCTAATATTCATGTATGTGTGTTTTTGGTGCACTAATTCCTGGGAAGTATGTATAAGTCCTGTGCTAAGGTCTCTGTCTTCAGTACACTTATATCAAGTGTGGAAACAAGATTAGAAATGATATGAACAGTAATGATATAACCAGAAATAAATATGAAAGTATAAACAACATAAAAATTTTTTGTATTAAAGTGAAAAGTACTAGAAAATACTTACCTTTCAGACTCATGTTCTTGATTTCATTCTTTTTTTTTTAGTTGGAGTCTTGCTCTTTTTCCCAGGCTGGAGTGCAGTGGCATGGTCATGGCCACTGCAGCCTTGACCTGCTGGGCTTAGGTGATCCTTCCACCTCACCCTTCCAAGTAGCTGGGACTAGAGACGCACGCCATCATGCCCGGCTAGTTTTTTTGTGATTTACTGTAGAGACGAGGTCTTATCAAGTTGCCCTGGCTGGTCTCGAACTTCTGGGCTCAGGCAATCCTCTGACCTTGGCCTCCCAAAGTGCTGGGATTACAGGGTGAGCCACCATGCCCGGCCTATTGATTTCTTGTTTTGTTTTTTTTGAGTTGGAGTCTCACTCGGTCGCCCAGACTGGAGTGTAGTGGCCGCTCCCGGCCACCGCAGCCTCGACCTGCTGGGCTCCAGCGATCCTTCCGCTTCAGCCTTCCAAGTAGCTGGAATTACAGGCATGCGCTACCACGCCCGGCTAATTTTTTGATTTTAGTGTAGAGATGAGGTCTCGCCTGCCCAGGTGGGTCTCGAATCTGTGGGCTCAGGCAATCCACTCACCTCAGCCTCCCAAAGGCGCGGGATTTCAGGCTGAGCCACCGAGTCCGGCTTATTGATTTCTTAATTCCAGTTCTTACATTCTTTGTATTTTGGAATAAGTAAAAAAATTCAGACCAGAAACTCAAGGACAGAATGATTTGCTGGGTCAGGACTTAGTTCTTTTTCGTTTCCCTACCCTTTCTTTTTTCTTCTCCTTGGTCTTATCAGGAATCTAAAATCCTCTAAATGGAGACTTGTCTCCATTGCTGAGGCCAATGTCTGGGCTACATAGAAATGATGTATCTTCTTTGTAGACCTAGGTGGAAGTCCTAGGATCACTAGCCTTTTTCAAAAAGTTTTCAGTTTTCAGGACATTCCTCCCTTTACAAAGCTTTCCTTCTTTCTTACAGTGGGCTTAAGTTTACTGAAGAGAATTGTAGTAAGTCATTCTCAGTGAGGTCTTCATATTTGTTTGTAAAGTGAATACACATTTGTAAACAATTAGATAATATCTAAAACCCCCACTAAAGTAAAACTTTTCTATGTTTTCAAATGAAAGCATCCCAAAGTTCCAATTTTGATTAACATGGGGTCCTGGAGTCTAATGCATAGTTTAAAAAAAGTCTTAAAATATTTAAAATGAAACATGTTTTGAATTTGAGTTAAAAATAGTGGGGAGAAATCAATTCAATGTAGTAAGTTTTTATTTTTATTTTTTAGATTTGAAAGGCTGGGCACGGTGGCTCATATGCTCCTACCTGTAATCCCAGCACTTTGGGAGGCTGAGGTGGGAGAATTTGTTGAACCCAGGAGTTCGAGACCAACCTGGGCAACATAGTGAGACATCATCTCTACAAAAATAAAAAATAAAAAAATTGACCAGGCATGGTAGCACACACCTGTAGTCTCAGCTGCTTGGGAGTCTGAGGTGGGAGGATCTCCTGAACCCAGGAAATTGAGGCTTCACTGAGACCCCGAATCAAAAAAAAAAAAAAAGAGAAGGTTTGAAGATATAGGTAAGGAAAAGACAATGTGGGGACAGGGAGAGTGTGGATGAGAAATGCTTTAGGGAGTGGAAGGGAGTAACAGAAGAAAGGGAAGTCGATGGTATAAATCACTTCTCTCATGAGTTTCAATAAATCTCTGGTATCATCTTCCAAGTTCTTAAGCTGAGTCCTCTTTCACTGGATCATTCACCTCTCTGCTTCTTTCTGCTACAGACACAGGGATGTAAAACTGAAAAGTCTCCTGAAGGGGTTTACCCCATTTCAATCATGCGTACTGTACCCCATTTCAATCATGTGTACTGTACAAGGGGAGAAACAAAGATATTTAAAAATCTTTGCATTTGTGAGCACAATGATAGGAAATAAATTAGGGAATTGTGGACATTTGAGATCATCAGCTAGCATTTATTTAAGGTCGCTTGAGAGAGCTTTTAAAATCATAAATGGAAAGGGAAATATTAAAATGATGGGAATATCATTTGAATAATGTCTGCATAATGTAATGAGAGGGCATTTGTAGGGCCTGGTCCAATTCATGTGAAAATATTAGAGTAAATTTTTACACTTTCTTTTAAACTGGGGAACAGAGTGTTATGTATGAATGAAAGGGCTATAAGGGAATGCAACTGATCTTGAGAATATAATCCATCACCCTTAATTTTGGGTTGGGTGACTAGCAAATGTCAAATGCACAACCCTGCAAGGTTCACACCATATCCCTTCCCCTTCCCGTGTTCCCTGTAGGGCCCAATTTAAGGGTATGGTCACAGCAGGGCAGGCACTTAGGAAGGACTTGCCAAGTGATTTCTTTTGCTAAAATATGATAATCGGCTTAGTAGGAATTGGTAGCTTAAAAAAATTATAAACGGTATTGAAAAGATGTCTACATTTCTGCATCTTTCAAAAAAATCCCTTCAGAAATCTTCTCTAGTGCTATGAAAATAGACTCCACAAAAGATTCTTCCTCCTCCTCCTCCCACTTCCCAATTTAAATCAACTAATTAAGAAAGACTATAACTAGAAGGGAATGATCAACTCATTAACTTAATCATTGTCATACTTGTGAATATGGACTTGTACCCGAGTTAAGAGGTTAATTAATTCAAATATATTGTCAAAACTGCATATGGTTTTTGAAGAGGAGGACTTTGTGTTCTATAGTTTATATGCTTAGGAGGCAGAACTCAGCTGTGAGAAAGTTTGACATCAAAGTAAGTTAGTGAAATTGTGCAGTAAATTGTGAGTAGAAAACACGAATGCCTTTCATCACTGCTGTCACCATCACTGTTACCTCCAATGCCACTGCCATCAACACTACCATTCATCTTCACCTGGATTTTTCTTTTTTGTCTGGGTAACTGGGAATTGAGTTGCTTGGGCATGGGCTTCCCACCCACAGGGATGTTTCTAGAATTTTGACTTTGGCCATCTTTTCTTATTACTATGAATGTCTTCTAGCGATTTTATGTCTATGACATACGAAAAACTTCGGAAAATATCTCCAGCCCAGCTCTTTATGACCCTGTGACCTAGCCTGTTATCCACCAAATATAGCAGGCACCATATCTGGTACAGGGGACTAGGTGTTCAACAAAACAGACACAGCCTCCGTCCTGGCCAGTGCTTACAACCTGGGGAGACACAGTCAATAATAATACAAATAAGTAATTATGAATGGTGATTAGTATTCAGTAAAGCACAGGAGATGGTGAGAGATGACTACCTCTCATGACGTGATCTGATTCAGATCAGGAAGCTTCTTGATGGAAGTAGCAATGACGTTAGAACCTGAGGAATAAGAGGGAGCCTGGTAAAAAGATTGGGAGGAAGAGAGTTTCAGAAAAGGACAATAGCACATGCAAATATCCTGAGGCAGGAAAGAGCTTGGCAGTCTGGAAAAAAAGTGAAAAAAGGTGTGTGTGCCTGTAGGACAGTGAGAGATAAAGGGTGATATGAGGTGAGACTACAGAGGAATACAGAAGACCACGCAGAGGCTGCTGTCCACAGGATTTAGAACTTCACTGTAAGAGAAGTAGAAAACCATGGATGGGTTTTAAGCAGGAGTGAAATAATGAGTTTTGTTTAAACAACATCTCGCTGGTTCTTTTGCAGAAAATCTGCTGTTGGAGGGAACACAGTAGAAACGCAGGAACACTGTCTAGCTGGGAGAGGACAGTGTCTCAGAACAGAAGGTGAAGCCAGAGAGGACACGGATTCAAGACACAGGTTGGAGGCAGAATTGGTAGATCACATGCCTGTCGAACAATGAAGTAGGGAGTGATTTGGGAGGAAGTCTCATTCGGCAGAGAACTCTCACCCCACCAACTACCCACAAAGTCAGGTGATAATTGGACGTGATAGAATGTTTGGAGGAGAGGTACAACTCTGGGAGGGCCATCACAATGTGTCCACATGGGATGGAGTTCCCTGGAGTGGTGCAATGTGCTGGCTTTGAGACCGTAGAATGTTAAACATCCTTTGTTGTTCATGAAGATTTTAAATAGGATGTCACGTTGAGAGCCCCCAGGCATGGTTATGCTGTCTTGAAGGGCTGGCTTGGGACTGGAAAAGATGCCTTGGTATGTAATTATGTCAGTCCAGAGGAAGGGGGGCAGCTCTTGCTGGTTGGTCTACCCAAAGCAGGACATTTAATAACTCACTGTCCAAAGTGCTACTGTTGTACAATTTGTATAATGGAAGGAGTGGCCGTCTTCTAAGTATGGGTTAGCAGTAGCCCTGTTTCCATTAGTCATGGATCAGACATGTGTCACAAACTCACCTCCTCAAACCATACAAGGTGATGACAGGGCATTAGCAAAACTGTTTATATGTTGGGGATGGCATAGACCTCACAGGATCATTATGTGTAGTACAAAGAAAAAGCCATCTGTTGAGGTAGGAGATTTAGGGTCCAAAGCTTCTGGCTATCATTTTCATACACTCACTTGGGTAGACAAAAATTTTTAAGCAAGCCACCTCTTTGTTACTGCAGACTACTTTCACCTAGGAATTCTGAACATGTGTTCACAGGCGCTGATCATTCTTACCACCTATAAGAGATGTCTTTTTTTTGCTCAGAGTGAGGGAAAGGGAGAGGGAGAGGGAGAAGGAGAGGGAGAGGGAGAAGGAGAGGGAGAGGGAAGTTATTTCTACTTCTCTGATTTTGGAGTTTGATTGCCTCTGAGAAATCTTGATTAGATCTTTGAAATTCATACTGATTCAAAACCTCAGCTTAAGTCCCAACCATCCAAAGCAGAACAGAATATCTGCTTTATTCCATTGCTGCTCCATCAATTGTCTTCATTATTGCAGCAAATGTACCACCATCAATCTGACTGAGTAAGCCACAACAAGTTGACTAAGGATAGAGTAACCCAGTCCTCATCCTCACTGGTCCCTAAGGCCTGTCTCTTGAATCTATCTTCTTTTCTCTTTCTCTATTGCCAATTTCAGGCAGTGAGAATGAACTTTCTTAAATATATATTGGATCACTTCATTCCTCTGCTTAAGATCCTTCAGTGGCTTTTATAATCTTCTAATAAAAATCAAATTTATTGGCAAGTTTAAGTTTTTTGTTTTTGTTTTTTTTCCTTCGGAGTCAGGGTCTCACTCTGTCACCCAGGCTGGAGTGCAGTGGTGTGATTATGGCTCACCGCAGCCTGGGCTCAGGCAATCCTTTTACCTCAGTCTTCTAAGTAGCTGGGACTACAGGTGCCTGCCACCATGCAAGGATAATTTAACATTTTTTTTTTTTTTTTTTTTTTTTAGAGACGAGGTCTCACTATTGCTCAGGCTGGTTTCAAACTCCTGGACTCAAGCAATCCTTTTGCCTCAGTCTCCCAAAGTGCTGGGATTACAGGCCCAGCCTGACAAAGCTTTTCATAACAACTGATGCCTCTCGCCTGTTTGTCTTTGTCTTCCACCATTCTTATTTCAGCTCCACTAACGTGTAAATTCCCATCTGCACCTTTTCCTAGCATAACTGTGAGTTTTCATATTCCTTTCCTTCTCTTTGGCTCTCCCAGCATCTTCAATCTCCTGGCTTATTCCAAATTGTTCCTTGTAACTCAGATTACAAGGAACAAATTACAACATTACCTTTCTTATAAGCACTCAAATAACCCTTGTTCCTGACTCAGTTACCACTTTTCCAGGTGGAATTAGGGGCTTTTTCTTGCACTCTGTGTTTGCCTGACCATAGGATTTTGCTGTGTTGTCTCTGTTGGGCCACTTTTTGGCGTAGCTCAGGTATATAGAATAATGGTGAAGAATGGATCTGTTAATCCAATGTGTGACCAAGGCGAGCTTTGGTTTTTGGATCCATTATGATAGATTGTTGATTAAAGCAGATCATACAAGTAAAATAGATAACAGTGTCTGGTGAATAGTAAGAATGTAATGACTGTTGTTTGTTGCTTTTAATGGCATCAGTAGAAATACTGTCTTATGTCCTCAGGAGACACTTAATAAATGGTTGTTGGTTGAATAAATAAGCCTATCTCAAGGAAAACTGACTTAAAAAATCTTGAGAATAAGTTGAATTTTTTTTAAGAATGCTATCTGAAATTCAAAGCAGTTTGGATACCCAACCATTTTCACATTGTATTGCCAAGGATATGAATATGGAATTCTCTAGACTTCACTTGATTTGCAGGGTCAGGAAACAAAATCTATAAGTGTTCATTTAATTTAAATTGTGGGTATCGCTAGGCAAAATCACGATGTAGTTATAAATAATATAAAGAAGACTTTTAGAAACATTTTTGAGGAGTATGGCATATGATTTTTCCCCTAGATTGGAAGTTCCAGATCATGAATTCTCAAATATACAATTCCTATACAGAGCTTGTAATTTATTTTTTGCATGTGAATCAGCTAATATTTGAGAGCTTTAAATATGAAAGCCTTACATCTATATGTGTAATACTTATTAGCATACCTAATTAGATAAGATTATATTTAGAAAAAAGTTTTCTTATCAGTAATCACTATATCAACAACTAATATGATTAAGTTGTTTATGCACGTCAATACAAATCAATAAAATAAAGCAGATTAGAGGTGTGAACAACTCTTAAATGTGTATATTATTGAAATTTTTCTTTTTTTCTTTTTTTTAGTCAAAGTCTCACTCTGTTGCCCAGGCTGGAGTGCAGTGGTACAGTCATGGTTCGCCACAACTTCAGCCTCCTGGGCTCAGGCGATCCTCCCATGTCAGCCTCCTGAATAACTGGGACTACAAGCACGCACCACTATGTGTGGCTAATTTTTTTTATTTTTTAATTTTTTTTGTAGAGATGAGGTCTCACTAGGTTGCCTAGAATGGTCTCCAACCCTTAGGTTCAAGCGATCCTTTGGCTTTGATCTCTCATAATGCTGGCATTACAGGAATGAGCCACCTCACCAGGCCATTACTGGAATATTTAATATATTTGATGTTATCATTTGAATATTAAGCATAAATATTTGGATGCAGAAAAAGTCTGCACCAAACAGTAAAGCTAAGGCTGGAGCCATGAGTCTCTGAGAGAGGCAGATAGACTCTGAGGGTTGGAAATGATCTTAGACATTGTCCAGTCTAAGTTTTCACATAATAGATCATTCTCTCTGAGCACTGAGCCATAAGTCGTTATCTAGTGTCTTCTTGCCTATTTCCAATTTTGAATACCTCTAACTCATGAGACTTCAAATAGCTTTAGTGAGTGGTGTAACTTCTTTTGAGCAAAATCCTGTTTTCTTGTAACTTCCATCTGTTTATCTTAATTCTTCTCTACAAATGTATTCAGAGTATTGATTTTACTTGATGAAATGTCACTTAAAATATATTTTACATCAAAGATGGGTATTTTGTAGTAGAATGCAACATTTCTACTAGACACTCTGAAATTTCTAAGATAAAAATTAGGATTTCCCCTAGGTGGAGAGGCTCATGCCTATAATTTCAGCACTTTGAGAGGTGGAGGCAAGAGGATTGCCTCAGCCCAGGGCTTCAAGACCAGCCTGGGCAACTTGGTAAGACCTCCTCTCTACAATAAATCAAAAGATTAGCTGGGTATGGTGGTGCCTGCCTGAAGTTCCACCTACTCAAGAGACTGAGGTGCAGAGCATTTTATTACTGGTACTTTGGAGAGAATTATTGGAAAAGAGGGCTGCGTTTCACAACTAGGTCAATGGGATGAGCAGGAAAACAATACGCCGCAGAGATCCTGGGGGATATTTGGGGATGGGGTTGACATTGGGTTTTCTACTCATTCTTTTGTCACATGAGATTTTTTAAAAACATTAAATGTAGGGAATGCAAGCCCAAGAAAGCTGCAAAGAGAGGAGGGTACCCAGTTTATTAACACAGACCATGCTTCAAAAAACTGAAATCTTATGGGTGCAGTGGGCTATTTTGAATATGTCTGCTATGTCGTGTTATGAAGTATGGGGAATCATCTGACTTTCCTTCGCTGTTAATATTTTCTATATTATTTGGGTAAGAGTAGTGCTTCTATTCTGTCAAAATACTTCTTGGAGATTGGTCTCTGGAGCTGAACATAACACTGAAGATTTTTTTTTCCCCCTAAACAAAACTGTGGGCAATTGTCTTGCTTATTTTGGAATTCCATACTTTAAATAAGAAAGCATAAGATCTAAGAAAGAAAGCATAAGATCTAAGAAAGAAAGCATAAGATCCAAGTATTGCATTTTCTCTTTACCCATGACCTCATCTCTTGCTTAGCTGTAAATCATTTGCCCAGACTGTGATCTCGTTGATTGGCTGTTCTAACTAAAGAAGTCCTGCTGTACAGGGAAAATATATTAAACTTGGAGTTGGAAGATTCTACTTTGAATATTAGCTCACTAAGTCATAAAGACTGGAATGTCATATATTCTGAGTCTGAATTTTGTTATCTATAAGGTTAGAATAAAAAAAAAAACCCTTTCCTACGTGCCTTGTAGAACTGTGGTGATTGTCAAACGCCATAATATAAAAATGTCTTCTAATTCTTAATACTTTATACAAATATGAAATGCTATCATCCTAATGATTTAATAAATGTCCTTTAAAAAATGGTGTGAGGCATAGGGGGTAATAAAAGCATACTACAAATGTTTTTGAAAACTTTTGTAAAAAAATAATAGGTTGGTTTTGATATTATCCTCCTGGTAGTCACAGTAGTTGTCTCTCTGCTGTGCTATAGTCTCTCAAAAACTTTTAATGTTTGCATGCAGCCATTTGTAGATTGTCAAATGACCTCTGACTGGAAGGACAAAAACTCAAATAAATATGTGTTTACAAGGACGCCGTAACCTATGAATGACATGTTGAGATAGGAAACCCAAAATGGTGATAACTGAGAAGCAACAAAGCCCTAAGTTTTGGTCACACTCTCACCTAAGTGAGAACCTGACCAAAAGGCAGGAGTTTTTTTTTTTTGAAGTTTAATTTTAATTTTTTTAAATTTTAAAACTGTAGGGTACAATTCAGAATTAGGTATACAAGTGGTCATCGTACAGGTAAAGTTTGGGCCTCCCTTTGGTTCCCACTTTGCTTGGTTTGAGATCGGGTACCATTATTTATGTTGTGTTTCCTCCCCACCCCCATGCCCACCCTGGCAGTATCCCACTACTGCCAATCCCTTTCTTATAGTATTATGTAAATGTTCAGGGTCTGCTTATGAGTGAGAACACATGGTACTCTGTTCTTTGTTTCTGTGATAGATCACTGAGTATGAAAGACTCTAAATCCATCCAAGTTGCTGCAAAGTCCATAGTTTGTCCTTCTTTATGGCTGCCTAATAGTCCATTGTGTATACGGACCACATTTTAAAAATCCAGTCCAGTGTTGATGGGTAGCATGATTGGTTTCATGTTTTTGCTATCGTGAATAGTGCTGCAATAAATATGCATGTACAGGTATCTTTTTTGTAGAATGATTTGAATTCCTTCGGGTGTATTCCCAGTAGGGGGATTGCTGGGTCATATGGAAGATCAATGTTGAGTTTTTTTAGAAATCACCACACTGCTTCCCAAAGAGATTGCACTAGCTTGTACTCTCACCAGCAGTGAAGAGTTCTTTTTTCTTTGTGTCCGCCAGCATTTGTTGATGTTTGTTTTTATTAATAATGGCCATTCTTACTAGGGTTAGGTGGATCTCAATGTGGTTTTGATTTGCATTTCTCTGATGATTAGCGAGGCTGAGCACTTTTTCATGTGTCTGCTGGCTGCCCATATATCTTCTTTTGAGAAGTGTTTATTTATGTTTTTTGCCCACTTTTTAATGGGGCTGTTTGCTTTTTTTCCTTTTGACACATTTGAGTTCCTTGTAGATCCTGGATCTTAGGTCTTTGCCAGATATATAGTTGGCAAATATTTTTTCTCATTCTGTGGGCTGTCTCCCCACTCTCTTGATGGTTTCTTTTGCTTTGCAGAAGCTTGTCAGTTTGATGACGTCCCACATGTCTATCTTATCTCTTATGGCATGGACATTTGGACTTTTGATCAGAAATTGGCTGCCAGTTCCAAATTCCATAAGGATATCTTCTGAATTTTCTAAGGTTCTTATAGTTTGAGGTTTTACATTTAAGTCTTTGATCCATTTAGAGTTGATTTTTGTATATTGTGATAGGTAGGGTCCTGTTTCAATCTTCTGCATTTGCTCAGCCAGTTTTCCCAGCACTATTTACCGAATAGCTTCTCCTCTCCCCAGTGGGTTGTTGTTGGAGACTTTGTCGAAGATGAGTTGGTTGAGAAATTGAGGTTTTGCTTCCAAAATCTCTATTCTGTTTCATTAGTCTTTATGCCTATTCTTGTACCAATACCAAACTGTTTTGATTATTGTAGCCTTATTGTAAAGTTTAAAGTCTGGAAGTGTGATACCTCCCACTTTGTTTCCTTTGCTAAAGATTGTTTTGGCTATTCATGGTCATTTATGTTTCCATATGATTTTCTGTATCGTCATCTCCAAGTCTGAGAAGAATGATGTTGGTATTATAATAAGTATTGCATTGAATATGTAGATTGACTTTGGTAGGATGGACATCTTAACAATGTTGATTCTTCCTATCCATGAGCATAGAATATTTTTCCATTTGTTTGTGTTTTCTTGGATTTCTTTGAGCAGTGTTTTGTAGTTTTCTTTGTAAAATCTTTCACTTCTCTGGTTAGGAAAACACAGAGGTGTTTCATTTTTGTGCGTGTAGCTGTTGTGAATGGGATTGTGCTTTTTATTTGGTTCTCTGCCTACTTTTAAGGCAGGAGTTGTTAAACAAAATTATGGAAGGCCATTGTTCAGGACTGAGTGCCTGCCCTAGGTCCCAGCAGACCAAACCAAAATGGAGTTACTCATGCTAAATGCAATGTCATCAAACTGATACTTTAAGGAAACAGAAAGATCCTAAAACAGACCAGTTGTTTTTTCCTCCAAAAACAGGAGATTCCAGCATAATAAGGAAGTTACTTCTGCTCTAACCCTTACAAAAATATGACCTGATAACCAATTGGTTTTTCTCCCATCGTTCTGTTTCCTCATTCCTACTTTATGAAACTCATTGTTCTGCCATTCCCCAGAGGGATTTGAGGTCAAATAAGCCAATTTGTAATAGTTACAGAGTGATAGCAATGCCTAATGTTTTGGTCAATTATGCAAAATTGAGAGGCTAACCCAAAGGGAGGAATTGTTAAAATAAAATTAGCCTAAAACTGTCTCTGTATATATTTTAAGTTTGGCCTAAAGATTTTTCTGTACATTAGTAAAATGTAAGCTAACTGAATGTGTGAACAGACTTGTAACCTACCTTGTACCAATCATAGTTTCAGCCAATCACAGATGGCCAACAGTCAAAGACAAATGCTGAGCTAAAACCAATTCAGATGTTTCTGTCCCTCACTTTCATTTTCTGTACATCACTTCCCTTTTTTGGTCCATAAATGTTATCCGACTTTGTGGCAGTCCAGGAGTCGCTTCGAACATATTCTTGTTCTGAGGGGTGGGGAACTGCCTCATTCATGAATTATTCTTTGTTCAGTTAAACTCTGGTGGATTTATTTAAAGTTTTCCTTTCAGAAAACCATTGCCTAACACAAGGTCTCAGAGATTGTCTGCTATGTTTGTATCTAGGAGTTTCTAGTTTTAGCTCTTTGGTTTGTTAAATAAAATTTATAGAATATCTCTGATTTGGACTGAGATCCTGCACTTGGCCAACAGACCAAAACAAATACAGGTACCCATGCTGAAGTTTCACACCACTAAGTCAAAATTAAGGTGTTTACCTGGCTTTCCAAGAAATCAGGAGGGAAAAGAGAAATAATAGCCAATCCCCAAACTAGCCAATTTTAGCCAGCTTGATAAGAAAATCCCCTCTGCTTTAACCTTTACAAGGAAAGCAACTTTGAAACGACCAATCTACATCTTGTTTTCTGTTTCTGTTTTCCTCAATCTTTTTTGTCTATAAAGCCAAGCTCCTCTGCTCAGCTTAAGCCAGCTGAGATCTTTAAATGAAATTTGCTATAATTTTGTCAGATGACATGTTTAGGCTAATAGACCATGTTGTTCCTAGGAGTGAGACAGATAGGCAGCCAATAATGGCACAGCTTCACTTACATACCCAGTTAAACTAAGCTTGATTGAACAGAGGCTGATGTCAGTCACCACAGTGGAAAATCCAGTTTTCTCTCCCAGTTTCTAGGCCTGAGCCAGATCTCATACTATAGCCCATTCACTGAGGTGGAGGCTGGGTCCTGAGGAAGGTATATTCCTTCCTTAGGTACAGTCAGTATCAGTTCCTCCAATCCAAACATGAAATGTATGAGAGTATCTGAAACCTGGGAAGAGGGAAATATCCAGAACTTTCGAGTGCTGTTAGACCTGGAAACAGCCAGGGAGGGTCTCCAGGAATCACAAAAATTTAATCAACTTGAGCAGTTGGTCTGTTTTACAGCCTCCTGTTCTGCAGTCTTGTTTCCCCCAAGCCCTATGTGGAATGTGGTCACCTTGTTGGTTGGAACCAGCTCTTGACAGATCCCGGCAACTTACGGAAGACCTGAGTGAATTTTCCTCAGGACCGCGCTAAAGTTCCCAGGAGGACTTGCAGCGTCATTACCATAACATGTGACATATGTGCTGGTATGTTGACCTTGCATCTGCACTAATGAGACCCTTCTATATACAACGATGCACCTCCATCACCCCACAAAACCCTCCTGTCACTTTTTCTTGGGGAGACACTGCTTTGGAGAATATGTCCAGTGCTCTCCTTACTTGTGCCAAGTAATAGAAATCCTATTGATCAAAACCTGCATTCTTGTGGAGAGTCATCTGTTATTCACCAGGCAAACAAATCCTGTTTTTTTCCAAGTAACAGATACAGGATCTGAGCTGACACTGATACCAGGGCAGCTCAAACACATTCCTGGCTCTCCTGAGAGAGTGCAGGTATACAGAGGCCAGGAGATGAATGAATTTCTGGCCCAAATTTTTCTCACATTGGTTATAGTGGGTCCACAAGGCCATCCTGTGGTCACTTCTCTGATCCATGAGCTCACAACTGGGATGAATATTCTTTATGATTGACAGAAACCCCACATTAGTCTCAGACCTGTGGACTGAGAACTGTTATAATTGGAGAGGACAAGTGCACGTCCCTAAAACTGCCTCAAGCTTAGCCAAGATAGTAAATCTGAAGCAAGTACTGCATCTGAGGCAGAGTGGTGGAGAATGTGCCCCTCTCAAAGACTTCATTATGGTGGTCCCTATCACATCCCTAGTTAATTGGCCAGTTAGGTCCTTGCAAAAAGCAGATGGATTGTGTCAAATGATAGTAGACTAGCGTCACTTAAATCAAAGGTCTCAGCTGCTCTACTGGATGCAGAATCTTTACTGGAAGAGATCAATCCAGGCTCTGGCAATTATGCAGCTATTATCTGGCAAATACATTCTTTTCAATTCTCATCTGGAAGAAGGAACAGAATCTTCCCTGGTGCAGGCAGCAACTCACATTCAAGGTCTTACTCAAGGGCCATGTTACCTTTTCTGCATTCTGTCATGGTCTGAAGAGTCCTTGAAAATTTTGTCATTGAACAGAACATGATGCTAGTTGATTATATTGACAATATTATGTTCCTCAGACCTGGGAAGGAGGAGGTGGCAGGTACTCTGACTACCCTAGGGAAGGGGTACAAAATACATCACTGTGGCATAAAAATTATTTTGAGATGAAGGCACTTGTGTTCCCAGGATCTTTTATCTGCCTAAAAGCAGATACTCCCAAAAGGACTCAATTATCATTAACCCCCAATCTTTCCTTGGAACAACTAGGAAAGATTGACTTTTATCACCAGAGACAATTAATTAGGTCTCCACACCACACTCAAACAGACACTGTCACAAAAAGTATCATATCTCCACTCTATTTTCTATCTTTTCTGAAAGTTATTGTTTTCCATAAGCGCCCTCCTCCTTCTCCTTCACCTGTTAAAATAGCATTTAAGCCGGGCTCGGTGGCTCAGTCTGTAATCCCACGCCTTTGGGAGGCTGAGGGGAGTGGATTTCCTGAGCCTGCAGGTTCGAGACCTGCCTGGGCAGTGAGACCTCATCTCTACAATAAATAAAAAAATCAGCTGGGCGTGGTAGCGCGTGCCTGTAATTCCGGCTACTCGGAAGGCTGAGGCAGAAGGATTGCCGGAGCCCAGCAAGTCGAGGCTGCGGTGGCCGGGAGCGGCCACTGCACTCTAGTGTGGGCGACAGAGTGAGACTCCAACTCAAAAAAAAAGCTTTTAAGCTCCAAATTCGAACTGCTCCTTTGAGTCACATTTCTTTGTAACCCCCCACATGTACATATATGGTTAAAATTTGTGTTTCTCTTATAAAAAAATCAGTTAGTAGAAGTGGAGATAGCATCCTTGTCTTGTCAATGAAGTCATTATTTTGCCTCTGTAACTTTGTAATTCTCTCTGATTGAGCGAACCATCTAAATGACTGATTTTCTGTACATTAATTTACAGCTTCAATCAACTAACTTCTCCATATAAATTGCATGTCCTTTTAAGACACTAGGGACTATGCCATACAGTTTACTGCTATGGTAAATTAGCTACCGAAAGTAGTAGGTAACTTTTTTCTATGGAAGGCCAATAATCATTAGTCACAAAAGAAAAAACAAAACAAAACAAAACAACACAACTGCCCCCCAAAACATTCAAGCAGTTTAATATATTATCTAGTGAGAAATAGACATAGAAATTTCATAAACAATACAAAAACACAATTTTATATCTTGGCCAATTAAAGAATGAGAAATACTGAAGGAAAAGAGATACAGTTAGAAAGAGACATGACACATTGGAGTAAGGGGTAAGAAAAGACCTTGAGAGGGAGAAGGACAAGAAAGAAAAGGAAAGAACATAGGACAACATCTTTTATTCATTGTACTGGATTTACTTCTTTACTTATTTAGAGACAGCGTCTCACCCTGTTGCCCAGGCTGTGGAGCAGTGGTGTGATCATGGCTCACCATGACCTTGAACTCGTTGGCTTAAGCAATCTTCTCACCTCAGCTTCCCAAGACGCTGAGACTATACTATATGTGCATGCTACTATGCACGGTTAATTGTTTCCTTTATTTTTTATTTGAAGAATGGGGGCGGGGGCCTTACTATGTTGCCTAGGCTGGTCTCATCTCAAGCAATCCTCCCAGCTCGGTCTCCTGGAATGTTGGGATCACAGGTTAGGAATGCGGTGAGCGTGGCCCATTCCTTGTGCTTCAAATCCTTTTATTTCTTTGCTTTATTGCCTAGACCCTGACTTCCTTTCCAAAAGCTCAGAAAGTCATCAAATCACAGCTATTCAAATCCATGACCATTGTGTGGACTCTAATGCCTCTTTCTTAGCCCCTCTACTATTGTTACAACCCAGGCCTCCACCTCTCTCCCCTCACTCCTGCTTAGCCCACCTTGCTCTGAAGACCAAGGTTCTTTCAGTGTCCACGCTGGGAACACAGGGTTGGCGCCTCCTTGAACCCCTCTCTCCTGGTGATGAAAGTCCTGTTGCTTTGCTGTGTTTATGTTTCCTTCTCACATCCAATCTTTGCTCCTCTTAATTGGCACACGTTTAAGGGGTACCAATGCAATTTGTTACATGGATGTATTACGAAGTGGTGAAATCTGGGCTTTAGTGTATCCATCACCCGAGTAATGTACATTGTCCCCATTAAGTAATTTCTCATCATCCATCCCCCTCCCCAACATCCTTCCAAGTCTCCAATGTCTGTCATTCCACACTCTACGTCTGTGCTCACATCCAACATAACTGGTGAAACCAACTGCTTGGGACATACCTGCCCTCTTTTAGAGACTTTCAGCACAAAGAGTAGTACATGATTGAGGTTCTTCAATTATACAATGGGAATCCTGTATTGGACATTTCACTAGTGGATGAGCTTATCAGTTAAGAGAGGAATATTAGTAAGCAATTAAAAAAGAGGCTTGTCTAGATGGTGAACCTTTTTCTCATGACACTGAAGCTTCTGAAAAGCACAGTGAATGGTTTTTCACATTCCGTAATCCAGAGTAAACTTCAGGTGCTGTCGTTAAATTGGAGGATTCATTCCACCTTAGTTGGGCCAAACCCCAGTGACTGCCAAAGGGCCAGCACAAGGTCTGCTTAGGGACTGTTGTTGATTGCCTCGCTCCGGCTGCTGTGTTGAAGCAGCCTCCATCTAGAAATAGGCCAGATTCTTTGTGTCTCCCAGGGCACTCTCAAATTTTATAGTGTATGTTCATATTTGTATAATAAGTACATTTTCTAATTAAGTGGGAATTAGTGTGCTTTTCTAAGTATAGTCAAAATTATTACATTTAAACATTGAGCTAAAATACAACTTCTAAAATTGTGTGTAATAATAATATATCATGCTTACTGTGTAAACACTGTTTTAAGTGCTCAACCTATATTAGTTCATTTAATCCTCACAACTCTATGAGGTTAATTTTCTTTATTAACCTCAATTTACATATCAGGATATTAAGGCAAAAGGAGGATAAATGATTTGCCTAAATTACACAAACACCCAAAGTTATACAAAAGCATTTTGTTTTTCTCTGGAAGTATCTAACACAACAAAGTTCAACAGAATTCTACATGGGCTGATGCTTACGGATGTTTGTGTAGGAAGAAGCAAAACATCAGGAGATGAGTGCCTGATTTAGAGGCTCTTTTAGTTGAGACTTGGTGACCAGGAGAGACAGTGGAAGAGCCAGATGATAGGGTTGAGGACAGTATAGAAGGTGTAGGAGGGCTGGAAAATTAAAAATAGAAATATATTCTTTGGCATTTTATGGGGATCATCAGTAGATAAATCAGTGAATAAAAATGGAAAATGTGAAGAAAAGCAAGAAAAGCGAATTTAGAAAACTTGTGTGGGCAGAGTTCACGTCTGCTGCTGAATAGTGCTTGAGTTGTACAAACACGAAAATTTTGATATTTGATAGAAAAAGTGATTGAAACCTTGGTTGAAAAAGATTGGACTTCACTGGTGACCAAAGAGGTCCCATACTAGTGATTCTCTTCTTGGAGTGGGGGAAGAAATGACGAATAATTTGCTCAACCTCTGAGACACATGTCCAGCAGTCAGACACTGCATGTATTAAGACTGGCTATGGACATCACATATCTTAACTCCTATCTCAATCCAATTAGAATTTTCTAAGAACAGGGAAATGAGCAATCGATAAAAAGATAATATCTATTTTTAAAATGCCGGCATTTAAAAATGCTGATAAAAATTTAATGGGCTACCTTGGATATTTTCTTTTCTTTCAAAACTGTGACTCAGTCTACTCAGAGCCAAAGTTTTCTTTTTGCAATATATATTTGGTAATGTTACTTCTACTTTCCTGAAATAAAATCCATAGATAACATAAAACTAAATGAAAAAATTAATATAAAATGATATATATTTGCATATGTTAATGTCTTGGCAGAATGGTGCTAGAAGACATATTGAGACAGTCAGATGCATGTCCCTGCTTGAAACATTCCTGTGGATTTGATGGTACAAATACAAACTGACACAGGTGTGTTCCAGAACCCAAATACCCTGAGTGGTGTTGCTGCCAGTGATGTGATTTTCCAGAACGATGAACAACTGTGGGTAAGTCTTCCAAAAAAAAAAAAAGAATACAATTTTATGTCACTTTTCACAGTACTTGCATCCTGGAATATAGTGGATATCAAAACTACATAAAGCGTACTTTATGTTTATATGTAAAAAGAAGCTTATGTCTCAAATTTGTCACCTAACAATGTCTGGCATGATATTCTCAAATCAAGAGGGATATTGAATAATTTCTCATGGTGCCGGATGTCTAACATTCTTGGGGCCCATGGACTAAATGCTAATAACATCCTCCATTATTGTCATCACAAAAAATTAAATGCCTGATTCTGTCTTGGGTACTCATAGTTTTGAGTCTGTGAAAGAATTAAAAAAAAAAAAACAAACTCTGAAGTTAGTAGTGTCTCAGGTTGATCAGAATAACATTTTCAACTTACTAGTACCTTGCCTAGGTATAGTAGCTATATAACAAAAGTAGCTATATAACAAAACACCCCCAAACTGAGTGACTTAAAACAACAATGATAAGTGATTTCCCACTATTCAATAGGTTGGTTGGGCAATTCATCTCAGTGAATGCCAGCTGAGCCTCTCCAGGCACAGTGACAGCTAAAAAACCCCACCACTTTTTCACATTTTCACCTAACTTCTACTAATTATTTAAATATTAATTTAGGTATTACTTACCAAGGAGACTTTTCCTGATTTCACAGACTTGATTGAATTTCCCTTGTAGTAGACCCCCAGATCATTCGTTTCCTAGTGCTCACCACATTTTTAGATGCTCAGTGGATAGTATCTCTATCATATTATAAGTTCTATGGCATAGGTCTTGTGTTTTGTTTGTCATTATATTGTGGTTACTGTGTCCCAGATAGTTAAAAAAATTGTTTTTGCATTAAGTTGTATCAAGTTGATTTGAAATGGAACTTATTGATCAATTGTCAAAAATAAAATGTGACCTAATAGTTTTAGAAAATGTTGGTGTATTATTTAAAATGGCATTGTATCAATTTTTTAAAAATTGCCCTTGGAGGTGAAATGAAATGAGTACTTTATCAACAGAGTAATACTAATACAATGTACATTCATCCTCCAAAGAATTGTTGCATGATTGCATCCTCTACTACTCTGTGCATGAGTGCTTAGAATCTTCTTTGGATATGCATTCTTACCTACCTGGATTTCTAGTCACTTTTCATGTTATATTTCTTGGGTACACAAAAATCCTGAATATTTCTTCCTCCTAAGGATTTATCCTTAGTTTGGAATCACCCTTCAGTCTCCTCACAGCATGCCCATGCCTTTGTGGTTGACCTTGGCCCAATTCTCACACAGTCACTCATAGTTTATACCTGAATGTGAGTTTTGGTCTTCCCTGCACATCAAAGCCTATGTTTTGCCCTGAGTCCTAGGAGGACCAGTGGCTCTCATACTTGGTTGAAAGAATGAATCTAGAACATGCCTCTCCATAGTTCCACTTTCCAGTGTGAGTTCCTCAGGCAAATGATATTGAGTTATTCACATTAACAACCCTTTAAGATATCTTCTTGTCACCAATTTCTGAGCCCTCTCGTGGTTCTAAAACTACAACTCTTGGAACAATCTGATTCTAGTTAACATAAAGTCTGTTGCTTCCCAGTTTGCTAAGATTCTGATCACAGAGGCTTTATTGAACTGTGATGTTGGCTTATCCAGTGCAGTCTACTTGTACTAAGAGCTCTCCATCTGAAAACAAGGGCTGGATTATCCAGTGCAGTCTACTTGTACTAAGAGCTCTCCATCTGAAAACAAGGACTGGATTGGATTATTTTGAGAGCCCCTTGCAAATACAATATCAGACATACTTAAAGTCCTCTCACATGACTTCTTTGGGTCACCCCATGAAAATTTCCTGAATTGCATGTTTCTTTCCGCCACTACTTGATTCAATACCAATGCTTACACAAGAAACTGGAACCTGGGAGAGTGAGGTGGGATGTGAGAAGGTAATTTTTTTATTTGCATGCCCGCATTACACATATGTTTAATCAGCCTTGCAGTTTGAATAAGTAGTAGAAGCAATGCTATGTATTTGAGCTTTTCTGAGGCACTGAAAACATTGCATCTCTTTCAAAATTGGCCACATATTTTTTGATTCTCTTCCCACTCTGAACATAAAACAGGTGCGCCAGTAATAGCTGGCACAAAGTGAAAAAGTTTCCACATTGAAGACTGATCATTTCTTGTAGTTCACTTTATCTTAGTCATCAGTGTTGATTCAGAGATATTAAGTATGGTAATAACTTGAAGCCAAATTAGTCAAGATTTGGCCAGCGCTAACCAGAGTTTGCTTTAGCTGTGGGAGGAACTTGCAAAAGGCAATATTGATTATGTCTGGGATATGCCAATTATAATTTGACATTATGATTTCTGCTTTTTGTTTAACTTAGAAGCAGATTCTGCTTTGCTCTATTCGTGAAAGACAACTGGATAAGTGAAGATTACTACTTGCAATGAGACTAGCAATTTATCTGAAATTAGAGACAGAGAGAAAACTGCATCCACTTTTCACTCATTCTGACTCAAAATGGGTGGAGGTGAGGAATGTTACTGAACAATATTACCAAGGTAAAAAGAGAAAAATGAAGAGAGTAAGAAAGCCAAGAGTGATATTTGAGTTGAAGATGAAAACAAAATATAATTAAATACTTGGAAGATTTTAAATATTATTAGAGGGATAAAAAAAGTAAAGAAATTATATTACTATGAAAAGAACATTGGGAAATGAAAGGATGCAGAATGAGTTGACATATAAAGAAGTTACCACTTTGTGATCAATATAATCTATATAATCCATGACAGAGATGATATTTTGTGTGAGGAAATTATACTTTAATATGTATACAGGAAGTTAAGCAGGACTCTTCTCTGTTTGGGCTGTGGCATGAAGAAATTAGGAGCTACATAAAAAATGAATTGCCAGACTAATTCCTCATCTGATAACCAGACAGATGACTCTTAAATCCATGTTGAAGACCCAGAAAGAGGGGAGAGAGCAGGACTTTTGGAGGAGAGTTTTCGGAGAGAACTCTGAGTGCTGTGGGTGTATGGGAGTTGTGGGAGAGATGTCTTTACCTCAAGTCCTGTGAGAGAAGCTCAGAGTTTAGAGGATCAGAGACCTTGATGTGTGTTCTTTATGATTGGGGAAGAGACTGGAGACCGGACCGATATCTGAGTTACACCTGAGTAAGTTAAAGCAACCTTTAAGGGAAAAGGACCACATCTAAAAAATTTTTATATGCGCTTGTTAGAGGGCCAGAGGAGCATAATTTACAGCCAAGGGGAAAATTCAGTAGAAACGTTAGCCTGGAGTCATGTAAACATGGGACCCTACAAGAAGGAATAACTTATATGGGAACCCCAGAGTAAGTGGCTAATCACATACACATCAGGACCAGCCGTAGGTAGGCATTGCCTTGGTCAAGGGAGGCGCCAAGCAAGAAAGTTCCCATATAGTCTATACTAGCACCCATGAGAGGATGAGCCTCTGATTATCTGCTGGCCCCAAAGAACATGGGAATTTTCATGACAGTTCAGTCAAGCAAGAACTTTCCCATTTCTTTTTTCCCCATTAACTATACATTTTCTTTTTCTTTTTTCTTTTTATTTTAAAGATGTGGGGTACAATTTAGGGTTAGGTATACAAATGTTCATTATGCCGGTACCCTTGTTGATGAGGAGTGCCCCTCTCTCCCCTTGCAGCTTCCCTCAACTGACAATCCCACTCCCCCTCCTCTGGTAGTTTCCCACTACTGCCAATCCCTTTCTAATAGTATTTTATGATAATTGTTCAAGGTCCGCTTATGAGTGAGAATACATGGTGCTCTGCTCTTTGTTTCTGTGATAGATCGCAGAGTATGATAGACTCTAAATCCATCCAAGTTGCTGTGAAGTCCATATGTTTGTACTTATTTATGGTTGCATAATATTCCATTTTGTATATGTACCACATTATTTTAATACAGTCCAGCTTCGATGGGCAGCTTTGTTGGTTCCATGTTTTTGCTATTGTGAATAGAGCTGCAACAAACATGCATGTGCAGGTATCTTTTTGGTAGAATGACTTGAGTTCCTCCAGGTATATTCCCAATAAGGGAATTGCTGGGTCATATGGAAGGTCAATTTCTAGTTCTTTCAGAAATTTCCACACTGTCTTCCAAAGAGGTTGCACTAGTTTGCTTTCCTACCAACAATAAGAAGTATTCCCTGTTTACCGCATCCTTCATCCTTTCCAGCATCTGTTGTTGTTTATTTTATTAATGATGGCTATTCTTATTGGGGTTAAGTGATATCTCAGTGTGGTTTTGATTTGCATTTCTCTGATGATTAGTGAGGCTGAGCACTTTTTCATGTATCTGTTGGCTGCCTGTATATCTTCTTTTGAGAAGCATCTATTCCTGTCTTTGGCCCACTTTTTTTTTTTTTTGGATTTGGAATCTCACCCCATTGCCCAGGCTGGAGTGCAGTAGCATGCTTGCTCATGACCACTCAAGCACTGACCTGCTGGGCTCCAGGGATCCTTCTGTCTCAGCCTTCCAAGTAGCTGGAACTACAGTCATGTACTACCATGCCCGGCTAATTTTTATTTTTATTTTTTTTATTGTAAAGACGAGGTCTCACCAAGTTGCCCGGGCTGGTCTCGAACCTGTAGTCTCAGGTAATCCACTTGCCTCGGCCTCCCAAAGTGCTGGGATTGCAGGCTGAGCCACCGAGCCCGGCCTGCCCACTTTTTAATGGCACTTTGTTTTTCTCCTTTTGGTGCATTTGAGTTCCTTGTAGATCCTAGATGTTGCCTCTGTCAGATATACAGTTAGCAAATATTTTTTCCCATTCTGTGAGCTGTCTCCCCACTCTCTTGATGGTTTCTTTGGCTTTGCAGAAGTTTGTCAGTTTGATGAGGTCCCACATGTCTATCTTGTCTCTTACAGTATGGGCCCTTGGGATTTTGATCAAGAATGGGTTACAACTTCCAAATTCCATAAGGATGTCTCCTGCATTTTCTAAGATTTTTATTATGGTTTGAGGTTTTATGTTTAGGTCTTTGATCCATTTAGAGTTAATTTTTGTGTATGGTGATGGGTAGGGGTCCTGTTTCAATCTTCTGCATATGCTCAGCCAGTTTTCCCAGCACCATTTACTGAATAGGTTCTCCTCTCTCCAGTGGTTGTTGTTAGAAGTTTTGTCAAAGATGAGTTGTCAAAAATTGAGGCTTTGCTCCTAGAATCTCTATACTGTTCCATTGGCCCATATGCCTCTTCTTGTACCAATACCAAGCTGTTTTGATTATTGTAGCCTTATAGTAAAGTTTGAAGCCTGGAAGTGTGATTACCTCCTGCTTTGTTTCTTTTGCTAAAGATTATTTTGGCTATTCATGGTCATTTATGTTTCCATATGATTTTCTGTATTGTCATTTCCAGGTCTGAGAAGAATGATGTTGGAAATGTAACGAGTGTTGCATTAAATCTGTAGATTGCCTTTGGTAGGATGAACATCTTAACATTGTTGACTCTTCTTATTCATGAGCATGGAATATTTTTCCATTTGTTTGGGCCTTCTTGGATTTCTTTGAGCAGTGTTTTGTAGTTCTCGTTGTAAATTTCTTTTTCTTCTCTGTTAGGAAGATGCCAAGGTATTTCATTTTTTTTTTTTTGGTTGCTATTGTGAATAGGATTATGCTTTTTATTTGGTTCTACACCTGCTTGTTGTTGGTGTATAAGAGTGCAACTGTCTTTTGTCCATTTATTTTGTAGCCCGAAACTTTGCCAAAGTCCTTTTTCAGTGCAAGCAGGTTTTTGACGGATTTTCGAGGTATATGATCATATCATCAGCAAAGAGGGTAACTTGACTTCCTCTTTTCCTATTTGGATACTCTTGATCTCCTCCTCTTGTCTAATTGCTCTAGCTAAGACTTCCAACGCAATGTTGAACAAGAGGAATGAGAGTGGGCAAGCTTGTCTTGTTCCAGTTTTCAGGGAAATGTTTCCAGTTTCTGTCCATTTAGCAATATGCTAGCTATGGGTTTATCGTAGATGGTCCTTACTATTTTGAGATATGTTCCTTCTATACCTAGGTGTTTGAGGGTTTTTCTCAAGAAGGGATGCTGGATTTTATCAAAAGCTTTTTCTGCATCTAATGATACAATCATGTGGTTCTTGTTTTTACAGCTGTTGATGTATTTAATTACATTTATGGTCTTATGGATGTTGAATCAGCCCTGCATCCTGGGGATGAAGCCTACTAGTCATGGTGAATGATTTTTGAGATGTGTTTTTGGATCTGATTTGCTAGAATCTTGTTGAAGTTATTGGCCTGTAGTTCTCTTTTCTTTTTTTTGTTGGATCTTTACCCAGTTTGGGTATCAGTGTGATGTTAGCTTCATAAAATGATTTGGGGAGAATTCCGTCTTTCTCAATTGCCTGTAATACTTTCAGTAGGATTGGTATCAGCTCCTCCTTGTATGTTCTTTCTCATCTCTTTTACTTCTTCTTCCTCTTGCTACACATTCGGTCCTGGAAGGCTAAGAAAAAAGCAGCTATTGGATAAAGAAGAAAGAAAAATAAAATCAGGGGAAGAAATAGACCAGATCCTTTTACTGAAGGCAGGTGGCTCATCTGCTGTGAGTCTCAGCTGAAAGTGGGAGAACTTCTGTCTCAGCCGGTGATGTCAATTGTGAAGAAAATAGAAGCCATATATAAAAATGACATACATATATATTGGCAAAGCATAACTAGAAATTGAAGAAATTTTATAATTATCATCAACATTATTTAGCAACAGCCCTTGACATACGAGATTAGAATTTAATATTCTTCCATTTTATTTCTGTTTATAAGTTCAGCAATAAGTTGTATATGAATGCAGATATTTCTTATGTTATTCTCAAAGCTTGACAATTATTATACCCTTTGCTTTATTAAGGAAGAAAATATAGTTACACATCTAGTAACTAATAGAATTGGATTTTGAACAGATCTAACTGATTCTCAAATTTCCACTTTTGGAAACAAAGACAGGACAGAAACTTCTTAAATGATCACATGCAGTAGACCTTGTTTTAACATTTTAACTTTGTTCGCATTAGGCATACTCTCTCATTAACCTCAAATATGTAAACTAATATGTATTTTAAAAACCTAGACTTAATCACTTTCATTGGAATTATTAGAGATTTGATTAATTATAGAAACATAATGCATTATTAGTATATTAGTAAATAACATTCAATAATTAATAAGGCTGGACTCGGTGGCTCAGCCTGTAATCCCACGCTTTGGGAGGCTGAGGTGAGTGGATTGCCTGAACCCGTGGGTTCGAGATCCGCCTGGGCAACTTGGCGAGACCTCATCTCTACAGTAAATAAAAAAAATTAGCCAGGCACGGTAGCGTGCGCCTGTAGTTCCGGCTACTTGGAAGGCTGAGGCGGAAGAATCACCGGAGCCCAGCAGGTCGAGGCTGCAGTGGCCGGGAGCGGCCACTGCTTTCCAGTCTGGGCGACAGAGACTCCAACTCAAAAAAAAAAAAAAGTAAAAAAAACCTTAATTTTTAAAGACAGCATATGTTTTCTCATTAAATGTAATAGAAAAGTATCATCTATAAGAAATTCTATACTTAATCCTAATAATCACTGTTTCAAATTTTATTTTCAGAGACTAAAATGCTCCCATTTTCTATGTTAATAAAAGGAAGTAAAAGAATGATTATTCTTTGATCTTAGTCCCAAGTTGTAGGCAAGTAGCCACAAAACTTGTTGTAAGCCATTTTTAAACAACCAGCAGTGGTTTTGCTCTGGTACTCATACTTCTGAGAATCAATCCATACCTATACACTCCCATCAACCCAGTCAATCCTCATGCTTTCCCCAAACCAATACAAGGTTGAATCTTTGCTTTGTTTGAGAGAACACATTTTGCACTGTATAAGCTTGTAATGAATTCCTCTCTGTCTCAGGTTCAGTTGGAGTATTGGTCTCTTCCCTCAATATCTCTTAGTCTTTTACTAGGTGAGTAAAGCACTCCTACTGTCTATGACAAGATGTATTTGGTAAGGGACAAACGAGCAAAGGTTATTTAAAACGGTGGTGAGAACCTCCCTCTCTCTTTGTCTCTTAGGTCTCAACCCTCTCCTGAACAGATCCAGGAGGAATTGTGGGAAAACAGCTCAACAGAGTGACTCATTATAACAAAATCTCACAAACTAATGAATATTAAATGTTCTTTCCTGTCTCTTCTGTCTCTTATGGTTTCTCTGGTACCTACTGAGAATTGGATGACTTTACGAGAGTTCCCTCCTGACTTAGAAAAAATTGTCAAAAATATGATTTTATTACATAAAATTTATATAGACAAACATTTGGTTATCGATTTAACACTAAATTTCATACGGCCATGTAACTGTTCTCTATTGCAATTTATATTACAGAAATATCCTTCTGTCTCGCATAATTCCTAATGAGAAATTCTGGAATGTCATTCTAGCACTTTCCATTGTAAGAACAGCTCTGCTCCTGCTTGATGGAAAGTGCATTGTTCCTCAACAGTGGTCTGTAAATGAAGACTTGGGCATCTTGATGGTTCCCCCAAGGCTGCAAAACATCTGAACCTGAAGAGGTAGGATTAAAATCTGACAACTTTTGGGACAGAATAATACCACAAGTCCATGCACAAATTAAAACTGCTCAGCTAAATTTATCTTAAGATTGAGGGAATGAGATTGTCAATCCCTGTTGACTCTTGTGAGGCAGCATAAAATAAAAGATATAAATCCTGATTGGGGAATTTCTCCTTCAAGTCATGTCTTCCCTTGAAATATAAATCAAGAAATGTTAGTATTTTGGGGTAGATAATGACAACTTCTATGGGACCAGCTTTCACAGCAGTGACTAGGTATGGCAGACTGGGTACCAATACATGGTGGTATGCTGAAGTCCTCTTGTATTGGCTCACCAGAATCTGTTGTCGGGTTTTCAGGAATTTTGCCAGCTGGTCCACTTCACTTTAGTAGCCTGAACTCTGCCATGATGGGAATATTTATACCACAAAAATGGAATTTACTATAAATCAACACCCCTCTGTGTCCCTTTTATTTAATTTTAGTTATCCTTAATGGAAGGTACATTTTGACACCAGTTTTTTTCTAGGATCCTTAATAAAGAGACAATATTCATATTTCTTTATGAAACAGAAACAACAGTGGGCAGCTGTGCTAAGTTGAAGTATAATTGTTTATAAACTCAAAAAAAAAAGGTTCAAAGATTTAATCGTGATCCAAACTATCATCCTTTTCCTCTTCTTTTGGTGATTGCACGGAGAAATCGTAGTTTCATTGCTATCAAAATTGAAAGCCTAATGACTACAGTTTGACTAATGAATGCATTCTTTCCCTACATAATCGGAGAATCTTCATGACTTACTAAAATGTTAAATTCTGGATCCTTTAGCAAACAAATGATTCCTTACTTCAATTAATTGCAAAAAGTTTAAATTTTCAACAAAGACGACCTCCTCTTTTTTTGTAGGCTAATCTAGGAATGACTTCTTGGACTATATCAGCATCATGATACTAAAAAAAGGTTATGATTATGTCTTTTGTGTCCTGTATGATCTCAGAAAACTTTGGCACTAGATTCAGTACAGGTAGAATAGTAGTGAATGAAAGAAAAACACAACAACATAATTAAGTACTCTGAGGAATGAAGTTTATGAGATTGTGGTGCCTGGAGGGTGTGGGAAGGGATTGACAGAATTTTAGAAGATTCACCTTAGCAGAAACATGATTGATTATTGATCAAGTGTTAAACCAAACTAGATGACCATTTGGATGATCAAGGTGAGACTTTTAAGGCTCTTTAATTTTTTGCCTTTTGGGTTTATTATTGTATTTTGAGAATTATATTTTTGGAATTTTTGGAGTAATATATTTGAAGTTATATCTCATTTGCCATTTTAGTTTTTCTTGTTAATATAATATGTTAATTCCCAACTCTGACCACACATTGGAATCATCTGTGGAACTTAAAAAAAAAAAATCCTGATGTCTGGCCTCTACCTCAGAACAATTGAATTTGAGAGCAATTGAGAACCACTGTTCTGAAAAGTAGACTTTTAATGTGGTCCAAATGACTTTAATTTAGTTTTGTTTCATCGTTTAAGGCATTAATTAATGTCTACGGTGATTGTTTTTCCATCCATCGCATTTTCATATAGTTCTTTTTTGTGTACTTGAAGTATTTTTGATCAGATAACACCTACTGGACAAGCTGCTGTTTCGTCCGGGACATGTTTTACAAGCTGTAAATCTGATAAGCAGTTGTATGAACCTTGTTTCCCTTGATGTAAAAAAAGAACCTATGGAGACATCAGCACATCTGGAGAAAACATGCTTTTAATATTTAGATTGTTATTATTCAATTTGTATCAAAAGCTATCAAACTTGACACATATCTTTAAAAAGTAGGAGTAAATCCTTGTGGGTAATAATGAATCTGATTTTGAGAAGAAAGTAAACTGGGCAGAAAGCCTTCAAGAGTTTTCTTACTGTCGTTTTATCACAGGAAAAGACCTTTGAGGATATTAGAACTTGACTCCTGTCTATTGACCTCATAAGACATACGACTCCTGGTAAACACAGTCGCTTTGTTTTCACTTTGTTGGCTTATGTAGCAGTTTGCTGATAAGAAAAAAAAAATCCTCAAGACATGAGGTAAAATGAATGCCATGCTCTGGTGACTGGTATATACCAAACTAGAGGCAAATTCACATGAGAAAAGCGCTCGACAAAAATATTTCCTCTAAGATATTTTCCAGCTGAGTTGCCTCCTCATTCTGTTCCCACCACATTCCCTGAATTGCACGGTGGAAAGGCTGAGACATTTAACTTCTGCTCTGCAAAGTACTGGGAACTTGGGCACAGAAAACCAGGTCATTTTTTTATTGCTGCCTTTCTGCAAGAATTTAATTTTTTTATATTGTTTATGCAAGAGAAGAACAAATTTAGAAAGAATTTACTTTCTTTAAGTACTGTCAACTATCCCAGCTATATATTCCCACGCTATATAACTTTGTATCTCGTTGTTATTGACAAATTACATAGAACAAATGATCATAGCCTTCATAGTCCTAATTTGGCTTTATACATTTTGCAGGTATAACAATACGGTAAACCTAACATTGTGGTAATAAAATGTTTATTAATACCATATGTGCCAAATCAACAGAGACAAATATATTTTATTGAGAACACATGGCCTAAATTTTGGCTGTTATCAATATTGATTATTTACTTATTGCCAACAATGTGTTCAGGTCTCCACAGTAAACATATAGTTTCTTCCTTAAATGCTTTCCAGTGGAATTACATATACAGTAATTCAGCAGGACAACTCCTGCATGAAAAGAACATGTTACAAATGATTCTTGGATCATGAATCATTTGGCAAGAACCAGGCTTAATCCTATTAGCACTTATAGAATAGTAAGTGAAGTTCATCCTTGTCCATTTATTGAAGAATTCCATTAGGAGAAACAAGGTAAGTTTACCAAAGAGATGGTAGAGTGTGTGAAGGACTCTGGAAAGCTTTAGAAAATGCCTGTGGATGAGTGATTGTTCATTTATGAAATATTTATTGGCCACCAACTGTATGTAAAGCATTCTACTAGACTCTGATGGGGACAGTAGATATGTGTTTATTATATATACATGTTTTACTCCAAAGGAACTCAGAGTCTAGTACTTTCTTTAAGTACTGTCAACTACTCCAGCTATATAAGGAGATCAGGTCACTTTTCTGAGACTCAGTTTCTACATGAGTAAGGAGATCAGGTCACCTTTCTGAGACTCAGTTTCTATATGAGTAAAATGAGGGTAGGAATACTCTGTCTTCATGACAGTGCTTTCTTTCCAGCTCTCAAATAAATCTTATTAAAAAGAAGGCACATTTATTTGATGTAGATTTCAATGCACTGAAAATAGTTATTCTTGGTTAAGAAATTATCATCAAAAAACACACAAATTTAATGATCAGTAAGAGCTAGAAAAGGCTGGCATGTGAATCAGAAAATGTGAGCATCAGTAGAAAATGCCTACCAGGGTTCTCTCCTTTCCCCCTCTTGGTATGATCACCCCTCAGATCCTTCCTGGCTCTCTCCTTATCCCTCAGGTCTCTGCAAACAGCTCACCTCTGGAGAGAAGTCTTTCCTGGCCAATCTATTCACAAAAGTCTCCCTACCCACATCTGTCTAGCTCCATGCTTTGTGGGATTTTTTTCATGACCCTTATTACTATTTGCCATTGAAGTATATATTGGTTTATGTAGCTCATTATCTGCTACTCCTGTGAGAATGTAATCTCTATTATGAGTTAAATTTTATTTGTGTGGCTCATTGGTGCTTCACCGGCATCTAGAACAATGTCTAGCACATTGAAGGTCCTTTAAAAATATTTGTCGACATAGTTAACTTCTTTATAATGACTCCAGGTTTTGAACAATAGCCCTTCTTCTGTTTCAATGGCATCTATTTACTTTCAAAAGTACTGGGCTAACTAAACAGCTTGTTAATTTGCACTAGGTTTTGTAGATAAGATTTCAGTTTCCTCTCTCCCTCCTTTCTTTCCTCTCTCTATCCCTTCCTCCTCCTCCACTCTCTCCCTTCCTACCTTTTTCCTTCCTTCCTTCCTTCTCTACTTTCTTTTGAATTGTGGAAAAGAATTTTGAGTCACGTAGTAAAGAATGTGGAACCTTTACTCTTCTTTAAATATCAAACCAGAAACTGATACAATTGGACTTTCTCATGGGTTTTGCTATTTCCAACCTTTATCAGATATAAGAACCAATTTTTGCTGATTGTCTTCCAAATGAATGTATTTACATAAATGTAAAATATATTTAAATTATGTTTCTAAAGCTTTGTAAATTATTTGTGTCTGCTCAGGTTAGTATGACAGATTTTACTTTTATTTTTGATTAATTCGAAATACAGCATCTGTACCGTGAAAAGCTGAACTGTGGCTATATTTGGTTCACATCATGAATCATTAGAATACTGAGACAGTCACATTGTCATCTGCTACAAAGTCGTTGAGAGCAGTTGCATAGGATGAGTTAACTATAAGTAGAATCTCCTTGAAATTCTGCAGGTGAAAAAATATTTTTTGTTGTTATTTGGGAACAAATGGAGTTAAATTGCTTACATCAATTTCAAACCAAAAGAAGTCCACACCAAAAAGTTGGCTGCCTATATAAATCTAAATTACAAATTTATAGAAAAAATGTAAATTACTTGCATGAAGTAAGAAAAGAAGAGAAGCAATCATCATCTCACAAAGCATGTGTTTCTAGTATAACATAACTGTTGTTGATTTATAACTTTTATTTTCTATTACATTCAATTGCATTGATATGTTTTTGCTTTTCAACAATTATTCATAGTATAACAAGTTTACTACCAACTATGGTTACAAACATAAATTTGGGTATTTGCATTATGATTTTATGGATTAATATAATTATAAAAGAAAATACCTTAAACAGATTGGAATATCAGTTTTCATCTTTGGACATAGACTTTTTCTAACCTGTGCTGCCCCACACGTGTTCCTCATCTCTCTCAAAAAGAAGCCGTGGACAAAACCACTGTGTGTAATTTTGTACTATTTGCTGCCTGGCCCACCATTGTTTTAATGTGGCTGCTGGCAACGGGAGGCTTTGATGGGCTGTGTTCATGCTACAACTGGCTGCTACTAACATGAGAGAAAAGAAAGGTCTCCACTTTTAGAGAATATGTCCTTCTTGATCTTCACAAGCACATAAAAGTCAATCCAAATATGCTATCTATTTCATCATCAGTATGAAACTTAAGATAGCGTCCTCACCAAAGCTGTGCAAATTGCATATAAATCTAGGTAGTGGAGTTTACACAACCAAAGTAATCGTGTTTGTGCTGGGCAGTGATTGCAAATTTGTAGCTGTGTGCATTTAAAACCCTGCTCATGGTTGAATTATCAATGGGACATTGGCCTAGAATTTACAAAAGGAAAATTTTGGATCAGCTTTCCTTGGTTGCAGCAAAGGCAGATTTTATCAGTTTTTGGACTATTGGTAAGTGCAGTAGAACAAGAATATCAAATAAGCCTTTCATTTTACTAGCTTACAACATTTTGAGAATTTGTACTTCTGTGGCTGAGAACAGAGCAGCTGGACTTTGCTAGATATAGTCTAAGCCTAGGTTACCATCTGGCATGGCTACAGATTCCTCTGTACCCATCTGGGATAGAGTCATCAACATCCCTTCTCAAGACATCTGCCACACCCACCCTCTTGAGCTCCAAAGCATCATCTTTTTTAAAAGCAAAGTACACAGTAGTAACTTGATACAAATCCAAATTATGCAAATTCATGCTTGGGATCTATTAAAAAAAAGTATCTGATTTATTGAGGAATTTCAACTAAGTGGACTAATAAGCATTTACAATCCTGCCTTCAAGCATACTATTAAGAATCTGTTGAAATGTCACATCGATGTGAACCAGATCAACGACTTTTTTTTTTTGCAGTGTTTAGGTAATGAATGGCTTTTGTGTCTACTTAAATACTTACCTTAAAAACAGTGTCTAGCTTCTTCAGAGATCAGATCATCCCGGAGGAGGCAAAGCTTCTCTCTGCTTAGCGACTAGTTAATAGGTAGTATTTGACACACTTGGAACACCGTGTTCAAAGGGGGCTTTCTGGTTTTTAGGAAACTTGTAGAAACAAAACCTGCTGATGAATATTTTTTCTTTTTGTTAACTTTGAAAGTTCTTTAAGTGGGAGACTTGATGAAACGACGTATTCATTTAAGGTACTGAAGCTTTACTTGCATGTTTGTTTCAGATGTTTTGAGTAAACTTGAAAAAGGGCAGGCATGAAGCAATGTGCCTGTCATCCCCAAGTCCCCACGGTGGCTCTATGTGTTGAAACAGTGTGTTGCATATATAGATTTTATTTATGCATAATTTAATGGGGTCTGTAAATAACTGGCACAATCCTTATAACTTTTTGAGAAAAATAGGATCTGATTGTAATATTAACTTTTAATGGTGATGGGGTAATTTATGACACATCTTAAGTTTTTACTCATATGTACACAGGGTATTCAGAATTAAGAGGACGATGGGCTCCATTCTAGGCTTGGAAGATTCTATTTAATTGAAGCTCTCTGTTCAGGAAGCAATAATTGTCTAGTTCCTGTGGGGCTGAACCATAAGATACATGTGCAGTGCAGTGTGTGTGGGTGAAATGGAGATTTGAGATTGAACTCCATGCTTGAAAACGTTCCTCAAATAATTGTGTGTATAGTACCTGTATAATAAAACAATTCTCAATAGAATCTGTGGGAAAAAAATGAATGTGTCTGGGTTGTGGAACCTATAGACAATTGGAGGCAAATTCCATAACTTTCTGGGCTGATTCAGTCTAGTTCTGTTAAAATCTTCAATTTTATCTGATTTGAGCTGTATCTCCATCTCCCCCTTTCAGTGTAGGCTTGACCAGAAGTGAAGAAGAGGATGAGGCCTATTTTTTCATTCTTTAAGCCCTAATTGTTCATTTTGGGATTATAGGAACACCCAATGATTGTTAAAAATATCAGTAAAATCTCACTGTAGGCTCAGCATTTGAAGTAATGACTCCTCTTGTATAAAAAACCAAAACCAAAACCAAAACCAAAATAAAACAACTTCTGTCAGCAATACCACAATTTAAACTTGGTGGGTCAAGTAGACTAATTATTGAAAACTGTATTTTCTTTATTTCCAAATGGAGAGGATATTTTAGCTATAAACAGCTATATTTCTATCCTTCATAATTTGTGAATTATATGAGTGTTGAATTAGGCAAGGGTTTTTATTTATCTGGTGCTTAAAATGTGACCAATGCATATTTCGCAAGCATTAGAAAAGTTAGGATACCGATAGAACAATGTACTCTTGATATTAAATTCCCTAAAATGTTCTATATAACTAGATTTCAAAAAGCATTTCAAATATAGTAACTCACAATTGGTATGGCCCTAAGGATTCTCTGATTCTAGCTATAAAAAAACACTGTTATTGATATTGATGTTAATTGTTACCCACATATTTGTTCACATAGTAATTTAGAAGAGAGTTTATTAGTTATATTTGTTTACATTTTGTTTTCACCCATGTCATTTCAGGGCTCTGAATAAAAACATAGAAGTAATTTGATAAAGAAAATTAGAAATGATTATGATATGTAAGGGCAAAATTATGTGGGGTTTATTAATATTTATTAACTATGAGTAGAATGTTTCAAAAAAGTGGTAAAATATTGGTGTGTAAGGAAGTTAGAAAACTGACTTAAGGACGAGAAAGACAAATCAATGACACATTGGCCGGTAATAAAAGGAAGAAGGTGGCTGGCGTGGTGGCTCATGCCTATAATCCGAGTACTTTGGAAGCTGAGGTGAGAAGATTGAGCCCATGGGTTTGAGACCAGCCTGGGCAACATGGTGAGACCTTCTCTCTACAATAAATTAAAAAATTAGCTGGGCATGGTGGTGCACGCCTGTAGTCCCAGCTACTTGGAAGGCTGAGGTGGAAGGATCACTTGTGACTAGGAGTTTAAGATCAGTTTAGGCAACATAGCGGGACACCTTCTCTTCAAAAAATTAAAAAATTAGCTGGGTATGGTGGCATGCACTTGTAGTCCTAACTACTCAGGAAGCTGAGGCAGGAAGATTGCTTGAGCCTAGGAGTTCGAGGCTGCAATGAGCTATGATCACACCACTGCAATCCAGTTTGGGAAACAGAGTGAGACCTTGTCTTTAAAAAAAAAAGAAATACAATTTAAAAAGAATAAAAATATCTTCACTGATAAGAGAGTTCCAGTGCATACCGTGATAAACCTCAGACACCCCCATATATGTTATATACATGTATATACATAACATACTTATCATATATGTGCATATGAATGTGTGTGTTTTTCTATATTTCATATTTCTGATTGTATTACAAGTACACTAAAAGAACAAAATAACCATGTGAGAACGCAACTCTTTGTCTTACATTCTAAGTCTGAGAAAGGAGGTCTTGGAGCCTCGCTTGTTACCTATTACCCAGAACTTAACTATTCCTGTCTCCCAAGCAGTTTTCATCATTCATACTAGGTCTTTGCGATGCTAAAATGAAGTTAATTCAGAGGTCAGTAAAGTATCACGAGACACTTCATCATAACTCCCCCCATCATGTTTTGAAAATGCTGTTTTGGTTACAACCTCAGTTTTTCCCAACCTCTCATCTACCCAGAGCCTCAGAGACTCCTAGAAACTTTTGTTCCCTTACACCTTTTTAAGAATGGAAAATGGGTCCGCTCTGACTTCTGCACTGCTGGAACCCTGGAACTAGCTCACAGGCATTGTGGGATTTCTAGAGGGTGGAAAAAGGGCTGTGGGTAGGATTGGAGTTTCATTTGCCCGACACTTGACAGTAGGGCCAACCTAAAGGAGGACATGCAGGTATCCAGTCAGTTTGTCGGGGACTGTACCCACTGACCTTGGTCTCAAAGAGTCTCTAAAGTGCTCACAATAATCATTATTACTGGATGGGGGTGCTCTGTTTCCAAGAAGATCTGGTGGATTGAAGCAGTAGCCCAGCCAAGACCCAGAAAGGGAGAGGCTGAAGTTAGGGTCGTGATTCAATAGGAGCGAGATGGGCACAGGGAACCAAGGGTGGTCCTAGTTGTCAGGAAAGGAGGGGGAGATATGGTTGGTGCTGGGGGACTGTAGTTCAAGGAAAACACAAGTGTTGGGGACATCCTACAGGAGCCCCGCATACCAGATTCGGGTCAGAAGAAGTAGTGCTTCTAGACTCCACTTCCTCGTGGTGGAAGTGACGCCTACAACACTGCCAGTCTTTGCTGAAACAGTCTCAGGAGCTGCAGGAACTGAAGGTCAACAGCACATCAATGGGCAGTGCCTGGATGGCAGGAAGCTCTTGGTTTTACTCTACTTTCAGGCCAGAGACATTTTTAGAGGGTGTAGTTTTGAGTTGTGTGTGTGTGTGTATCTAACTTCAAACAATGTTTTTAAGGTTTGTGGGTTTTCCAACAACACACAATGTTTCACAAAGGAAGTTGGGATAGTGGAGAATGTCCTTGTCGCAGAATCCAGCAAAGATAAGAGATTTAACTCCTTAAACACTAGAACTCAGTGTCTTTAAACAAAAAGCAGGAGTGGATTCAGCAGCATTCTCCAGTGCCGTTGTTTTTCTTTTTTTAAGGATGGTTTATTCGTGCTTTAGAAATTTTAAAAAGTGCCAGAGGTTCGGATCTGCATTTTATTTATAGTTGATATCTACACTTTTACTCTGGTACACTTTGGCTGAGAGCTTGGAAAGGGGAGACTTTGCAATTAAAAAAAAAAGTATGGGTGTGAAAACTATAAAGAAACCTCATGACAAAGGCACACACATTTGCATTTCATGTGTGTAAATGACTCATTAAGTAGTGAAACTCTCTGTGGTACATCCCCGCATGAAACTGATGTCCAAAGCTCCTCATCAAGTCTGTCCTTAACTCCACATCCGACCAAAATTTCATAATGGATTTTTGGGTTTCCCTAAAAAGAGATGGAAGCATCTATTTGAATCAGTTGTAATGGGAGGGAAAAATTAGTTAATTCTCTCTACAGCGGGTGGAAATGGGAGGTTGCTCTAAGGACAAACGCGCCAGTGCCATGCCAGAGCTGCTTGCAGAGAAACTCACACGCTTGGGTTCAGTGTTTGGCCTCAGGCCAAAGGCTGCAACTAACAGGAAAGTGTCAGCATCTCGATATAATTGCATGTCCTGGAGCCTATTATTGCACTAATAAAAATGCTTTTCAATAAATCTGAGAAAGGAAGAGAAAAAAAAAACACCAGGAAGAAAGAAATTGCCTGAAATATTTTATTATATTTAATAAAATTCTCATTAATGGAAAGACTAGCTTTCTGCTAAATAAATGTGCTTTAATTTTATTTTCTGATTAATTTGATTTGAAGGAAAATGCAAGTAATACTATTTTCTCCATGTAATTTCTTAAAATAAGAGTCAAAGGCAAGTAGACATCACTGTAGGTGAATGTTTTCTCAAGGAGAAAAGGTGGCAGGAGGGCCAGGGTACCAAGAGCCTAGGGTTTAGTTGGTAATTATGACACTAATGCATTGAGTGATCTTGGGGAAATGGCTTAACCTTTCCATTCCCATATGCAAAATGTTAATGTTTCATATTTACAAAAATCTTTGAAATAATATGAATGTCAAAGGTAATCGACACATGTACTATTATTTAAAATGGATAGTTGAGAGTATATATACCCACCGACAACTATCTTGATC
The DNA here is from genome assembly GCA_027257055.1 of Cephalopachus bancanus. Taxonomy (NCBI): domain Eukaryota; kingdom Metazoa; phylum Chordata; class Mammalia; order Primates; family Tarsiidae; genus Cephalopachus; species Cephalopachus bancanus. The sequence goes on along the minus strand of JAPVLO010000164.1, from coordinate 2,230,997 downwards.
ACACTCAGAAGCACATCTGAGACATTTTTTTCTGTCTTTCAGATCAATAATGAATATTTGAAACATCTTTATGAAAAAAAGTTACCTGAGTATCCTCATAGGAAGAGGCCTTAATAATACTAATGTATGAATGTAACTGTGTGCTTTCTATACAAAGAAACACAAAAAAGAGGAATGATAATAATTCAGTTTGTTGTTCATTTACTGTGGACAATGTTCACAATTATAAAAGGAAAGAAAATAAGAAGAAATCTTTTTATGTTAAGTTTCTACCATGAGCCAGATGCTTACATATACGTTACCTTTTTTCCTCGGGCTTAGGTAAATTTCTCACTCAGGGTAGATGCCTAACAACAAATATATATTGTATCAATGAATGCTTCTTGTTTCTTTTTCTTAATTCTCAAAATAACCTTATGAAATAAACCTTATCTCCATTTTACAGAAGAGAGTGAGGTTGAAAAGTCTAAATATATGATGCAGACCCCACAATTAGCAAATGACAGAGCCAAAATTTGAGCACTGTTATTTGTCTGACTCCAAAAGTAATGTTCTTAATAAAAGGACTTGGGTAGTATTTTGGTGAATACAGAATGTCATCCCAAAGTTTTATGAACTATTATGGTAGCCTTATTGAGTGCCGAAGCTGACATGATGAGATCACCTGGTCAGACTTCAAGGCTCTGGCTAGCGCCATGTGCACAAGAGCTACTTCTTCGTGAAAGTGTGAGATGAACAGAGATGTGGAAGGAGAAGCTAATTGGCTGGTGTGGCTTGTCTGGGTCTTGTGGTCCAGGGCTGAGTCACAAGAGCACTTCTTACACAGAATCACAGATATGAAGAGCTGATGTGTAGAAAAAGTCATGGAAGCAAGAGAGGCTCTGGTGAGCTGCAAAAAAAGGGAGAACAGGAGAGAACAACAGGGGAGAGGAACCAGGTTGAAGAGATGTTGAAGGAAGGCAGCTGCCACTATGGCTGAGTTTTCCTTCCCTGACCATGACTTTCTTTGGCAAGCACCTGGGGGAAATGGCAGGTTTTGCACCATCTTAGTAGCATGCAGTCTGAGCCTTGCATGCTGGTTGTCTACTTATTGCGTCTCAGTTCCTGGTCCATCCTTCTTGCCCTGCTTTTCAGGACTGCAACCGGAACCAGTCAACACTTGTCCTCACCCAGGTTACAAAGTTAAGCTTTGTTGATAGGAGGAGCTGGATGGACACAGGAGGAAGGGGTTGCTCTTGGTCTTTCTAGTGTGTGTGTTTCTTCTTGCTCCTGTGGTGTGCACAGGGATGTATGGTGTCCAGGGATGCTCACTATCTGCCTGTTTTGCCAATACCTCTGTAGGACAGTGCCCCAGTCAGTTTTGCAACAGCCCGAAGGGTGGCTTCCTGGACAGCTTTGACTGCAGCTCTAGTGGTTTCCTAGAGTCTCACTCTCTCAGTGTCCCAGGGAAGCTTCTCTGTGAGTTTCAGCAGAACCTTAGCAAGTGGTTTCCCAGTAAATCGAGTCAGATCTCAGTGGGTGGCTTCCCAGAGAGTCTTGCTGGCCCACCAGAGGGCAGCTTCCTAGAGAGTTTTTTGGGTAACCCAACAGGCCGTTTCTAGGTACCTCCTTAGCAGTTCAGTGGCCACAGCCAACCCTCTCTATGGAAATCTGACTCTCCGCCTTGGGGAGAGCCTCTTGCAAGTTTATTCCCTTTTGGATAGTTTGTCTTAGCCCTAGAAGTGGTAGCTAATTCTTTAGCTGCTCTTCCCATGTTCTTTAATCTACTTTTACTCCCTAGCAGTTAATCCTCTGTTACAAGTTAATAATTCTTTTTATTAAATTTTCTCTGTTCAAATTACTGGTGTGGTTTCTGTTTCCCAACTGAACTCTGATCAATATACCAGATTGCCCTCAAAAGCAGAGCCTGAGGCAAAAGTCTACTGAGAGTTGTTTATTTGGGAATGCAATTTTAGGGAGCAGAAGATGAGGACAAGGGAGTAAACCAGGAAGAAGGAAGAGCCAACCAAGGATGGATTATTGAGTTGGTCACACCAAAGGGAAACTAGTTCTCCGATCCCGTGGGACCTTCTGATAAAACATATAACATATGTCTCAGAACCAACCAATAGGGGAAAGAATGGAGAATGGAGGAAGCACTGACTCTCCTCCTTCATGGTTTGAGAGAGGTTGAGTGAAGGCCTGTCAGATCACATCTGTGTAGAAATAGTTTAAGCCTGCATAGAAGTGGTTGCTGCAGCAGTGGTTGTCTGGAGAAGTGAAGGTGAGAAGAATGGGACCTGACCATGAGAAGTGTTGGGTGCAATCGCTAAAACAAGAGATGGATATTTAAACTCTTCTCGAAGGTCTTGTCATAAAAATTTAGCTAAAATATCAGGGTCATAAAATTAAGTTGATAATTCAAAAATGTATGGATTGCAGTGTGGTTTCTTCATTCGAGGTGCCCAGATCTGGTAGGGACAAGAAAGGGTGGAAGATCAGTCTTGTATAAAGTAAGCACTGAGCTAGACAGTATGCAGTAGCTGCTATATTATGGCATGTTAATATTGGAATTTGCTAACAGGAGACACTGCATCTTGCTGGGGCAAGAGGCCTACTAGTTAAGAAATGGTATTCTCTTTGCCAAAGTTAAGGAAGAAGGGTATTGTCAGAAATTCAGGAAATATGAAGAGGCAACTCAAATTTCTAACAACTTAGGGTACAAGTTAAAGCGAGCAATCCAGGACTTTGTTATTCTATAGGCCTGGGGCTTTGGATATGATTAGAGAGAGAAAACTGCATCTATCTGTGAATCTGACACTGAAGGGGGAAGTTGGGAGGGAATAATAATAATACCCTATATTCTGTTATCCTCACCTTCACATGCCTCCCTGTTTCCTAATATTCCCTGTCTATCTTCCAGCTCAACTCAGTGGGAGAGGAGAGAGACCAGCATCTTCCATGCTCCTCTACTTCCTGACCTCATGCCTATACGTTTCTCCCATCCTCATCATTTGAGGTACATGGTGTTTGTTTCTGCAACTGGCTTTCACTTACCATTTCCATTTTCTAACCTATGAACAAAATTTATAAGGCCTGATAGTTATTTAAGAAATACACATACTTTTTGATTTGCAAGTCTCCCACAAAGTTAATATTTTAGAGAAATATTTCAAAAAGATTCAGCATTTTTGAATTCCAGAAAGCTAGAGGTTTATGTGAATTGTGGGGAAAGAAGAGGCAATTTTCTGCAAAAATGATTAATTTTTCCAAATAATGGAATCGTTAGAGATGGAAGGAAATTGGAAACAAATTTTGGAGGCAGTCATAAAAGCCAACACTGACTGAGAGAGCTGGCTTTGTGCAAATGCCCTTTCATTTTTTTTCTGCCTAGAAATGCTATCAGAAAGGCGCTAAAGAAACTAAGTGCAGAGGGGAAGAGTACAGTTCCATATCAAACAGATTGACCTTTTTGTGTGCCTATGTCCTCAACAATCTCTTCCTTCCCTGAAAGCCTCTTGCACACTTACATGTAATGCATTTTTGGCCCTTTTGGCATCCAGATCTATACTGTCAAATGTTTTTCAGTTCAGCTTCTTCTATTAATGACAAGGAGCATTTCTTTAATTTCGCTAGTGCCTAGTGCCACTAAAATGATGATGGGTTCTGTGTGGCATGGGGAGAAGAGGCTAGATTTGGTGGACTGATGCCAATTTTGACACTTAACAACTGGAGAATTTAGGAAAGTCACTTAAACTTTTGATTTCTCGACTTCCTTAATTTGTAAAATGAGCATAATATAACCTTTCTGACAGGGCTGTTAGGATGATTAAATTAGGTGCTGCACCTTAGCAGTTCCCAAAGTATGTTCTTTGGAATACCAATCCCATAAGATGTTCCTCAGCAAGAAATCTCCTTTCCTAAATTGTTGTGTGAAATGTGGTGTACTGCATAAAACTTTCAATGAGTCACAGTTAAAATTAACACAATCAGGACCCTGGGAAGTCCAGCAAGGAGGAAGGTGCTTACTTTTCTAATCATATGGGTTCGACAAACCATTCTTTTGCTTAACAAATATTAACATAGGTAGAAGATGTACTGAGAAACATGACTGACCATAAGTAACATTTTGTACCTCTGTTATGGGGACACAAAGTTTAGGATTTGATCACTGCACTGAAACCAATTATGTTTCAGTGGAAACATGGATCAGATGAAATATTTTCCAAAAAGTTTAAGTAAATAGAACAAAATACAGACAATTCTCTCATTTGTGTTTTTAAAAAGATGTATATTCCTATCCTGTATTAAAAATTTGGGGCAGGATGCAATAAATCATTAGTGATAGTTGTCTCTATTATGGGGTCTGGAGTGGAAGGAAATCATATACAGATATTTTTAACCTTTTGTTCTGTTTCAGATTTTTACTGTAAGCAGATATTACTTGGCTAAAAATATTTAAGTATAATAAAGAGGATAGACTAAAAATATACCTTGATTTTTGATGACTTGTAATAGATTCAAGCTTTAAGAAAGCTTTAATAGTGTGAAATCATTTGTTAATTATTTTTTGGACAAGATTTTATGATCAGCAAGCCAGTTTCTACATTTGTTATGTGAATTTGCCAGTTTGGTAATGCAGGTGTACAACAGTTTTGCACCTTGTTGTGTGCAGTCTTCAACAAAGATGTTGATTTTCCAATTTGGAAGTTCACTTCTGAATCTCCTATGCTACAGAAACCAATGCTAGAGATTCTTAGTATTACTGATCTGTAGAAGTAAGTTTCTAGTTGATTCTTTGATCCAGAACCCACTTAGTATATAATATTGTCTCTGAAAATCTTAAATAATTTGTAAACATTTTAGTAGTTGTAAAGAGTTGATATTTCTGGCTTAAGAAGTTGAAACTACATTTTAGGCTAAGAGACTCATCAGAAAGATCACATTGTGTGACATCTTATGATTTTAAATCCAAAATGTTCTAAGTGTTATCAAATACTTTCAATTTATCAGTTTCTTACAAGACAGAAGAGGTGAATTTGAATATGCAGTGATCGATAATATAAACAGGAAAGAAAGAAAAAGCTTCTGTTCTTTCTTCACAGCATAAGGAAGGTAATTTGCAGTGTATTTCCAGTACATGAGGTACTTAAAGCGCATTTGGCAACACTTAGCAGTAAGTGGGAAATCATTGTTATGTCTCTCAGTGCCCTGTACACCCTCATCCATCCGGTGTTTGGGCATTAGAACAGTTCTGTGGCTATATCTGTTCTTTAGGTCTTGCCAGTGTTTTGATTTGACTTTTGCCTTAAATCAACTGGTCTGTTTTTAAAAAGTATGCCTTAGGCATAAATGAAAGTCACTAGTTTCATCCCTAGCAGGGGAAAAAAATAAGAAACAAAAATGGCCTCTTGTTATACAAGTATCCATCCATCCTTCCTTGGCCCAGCCCCTTGGTCTGTTCTCCATGACTGATTTCCCAGTGGGCTCCACCCTCTGATCTTAAGCTAGAAAATTCACCATTTCTTAGTGTAGTGGAATTTCCTGTTTGATATCCATCTAAAAATAAAGTCAGAAGGAAAGAAAAGAGAGGAAGTTAAGAAAGGTCAAAAGGAATGCTCTTGGGGATGTTTCTTGTTCTCAGAGTGGCAGATTAGCATTTAAACCAGCAAGAGAGAAATCAGAACAGCAATCTCTTTTTAATTTTTATTTATTTCATTTTATCTTATTATAGAGATGTGGTGTACAAGTGAGGGTTAACTATATAAGTAGGCTGCATACAGGTGAAGTTTGGGCTTCTAACTGGCCCTCACTCTCCCGACAGTGGACCAGGTACCTTTTGACTGTCAAATGCCCTCCACCCTCCTCTTTTTCTCCTTCCTCTAGCAGTGCCCAGCGACTGCCGATCCCTCCCTTGTGCTAATGTGACTAATAGAACAGCAGTTTCTGCAGGTACCTTTCAATCTTCTTTCCTGTTCCTTTTCCAGTAACCACAATTTGAGAATCTGTGGGCACCAAAGAATGTTTTTACTAACCCCAAATCATCTCTACCCAAGAAAAATGCTAAAAGCACTGAGTGAGGATATCAGGTATCAGTTACAGAAAGTTTGTAGTTGACAACAATCTGCATTTAATTTGCTCCAATTGTGAACATTTGTAGAACAATTATACATCTCTCCCTGTATTGTGATAAATCTTGATTGATATTTGAACACAATAGAATTGTAAAGCAGAGGTATGATCAAGATAACCTTTATTAATTTATTTTACCATGTGTTAGCCACTATTTGAAGCACTTTACATTTAACTACCATGAGGTAGGTACTCCTAATATACTTCTAGCTTAGATGAGGCAAATGAGCAAATAACTTGCCCATAATCTCACAGCGAGTGAATGGTAGACTAGGACTGAGTCCTAGAAAGTCTAGGTCTATAACTAATGCTTTCAACTATTAAGCAACACGTTACTTCTTGATAGGCAAGGAAATAGAATTTTAAATAATATTTTCATATTTTACTTGTCAGTTTCATATATTGTATCACATAATCTTAGAGAAAAAAGAATTTAGCAGGGGGGGTGGTAAAAAGTACTAATATTAATTGAGTGCCTGCTAAGTGCCAGCCCATTAACGTGCACAAAGAAATGGAGAATGATTTACATTCCACATCTGTTTGGATGCTTTGGTTGGCTTAGGTGTCAGCACTCTTTCTCTTTAAAGGGCTATATGGTAAATATTTTAAGTTTTGTGGGTCACTGTGTTGTTTCTCCTCCTCCTCCTCCTTCTTCCTCTTCTTCTTCCATTTCCTATACTTTTTTCATTTTTCAAATTTTAGAAAAATATGCATAATAAAATTTACCATCATAATCATTTTTAAGTGTACAGTTCAGTGGCATTAATTACATTCAAAATTCTATGTAACCATCACCACCACCTATCTTTTTGACTTTTTTCATCTTGTAAAAATGAAACTCTATATCCATTAGATAATACTTCCTAGTCTCTCCAATCCCCTAACCCCTGGAAAACCATTCTAATTTCTGTCTCTATAATTTTGACTATTCTAAGTATCTCATGTAAGTGGAATCATACAGTGTTTGTATTTTTGTAACAGTCTTGTTTCACTTAGCATAATGCCCTCAAAGTTGTAGCATATGTCATAATTTCTTTCCTTTTTAAGGCTGAAGGGTATTCCATTGTATGCATAGACTACAGTTTGCTTACCCATTTGTTGTCAATTGATGATTGGGCTGCTTCTACATTTTAGCTGTTGTGAATAGTGCTGCCATGAACATGAATGTACAAATATCTCTTGAAGAACTTGCTTTCAATTATTGTCAGTATATACCCAGAAGTGGAATTGCTGGGTCATATGGTAATTCTATTTTTAAATTTTTGAGAAACGGTCATAGCCATAGTGTTTTCCACTGTGGTCGTAACATTTTGCATTCTCATCAACAGTATGCAGGGATTACAATTTTTTCACATTTTTGCTAATTGTTCTTTTCTTTTTTCTTTTTTATACTAGACATCTTAATGGGTGTGAATTGGTATCTCATTGTAGTTTTCATTTGCATTTCCCGAATGATTAGTGATGTTGAGCATCTTTCCATGTACTAATTGGCCATTTCTATGTCTTCTTTGGAGAAGTGTCTATTCACATCCTTTGCCCATTTTTTAATCAGGTTATTCTTTTTTGTTGTTTTTTAGTCTAAGGGGTTCTCTATATATTCTGGATATCAACCCTTTATAAGATATATGATTTGCAAATCTTTTCTCCCATTCTGTAATCTGCTTTTTTTTTTTTACTGTGCTGATATGATCTTTTAATGTACAATTTAAAAAAATTTTCATGGAGTCCGTTTGTTCTGTTGTTTTGTTGCCTGTGCCATTGGTGTCATATCTCAAAAAAATCACTGCCAATTCCAATGTCATAAAGTTTTTGCCCTAAGTTTTCTTCAAAGAGTTTTATAGTTTTAGGTCTTTGATTCATTTTAAGTTAATTTGGTTAATTAATTAAAAGTTAATGTGGTGTTAGCCAAGTATCCAATTTTATTTTTTTAATATGGATATCCAATTTCACCAGCACCATTTGTTGAAAAGACTGTTCTTTCCCCATTGAATGGTACTGTCACCCTTGTCGAAAAGCATTTTAATATATATGTGAGAGTTTATTTCTGGGCTTGCTAGTCTATTCTATTGGTTTATATGTCTGTCTTTATGCTAGTACCACACTATTTTGATTACTGTAGCTTTGTAGTAAATTTTAAAGTCATGGAGGTATGAGTCATCCAACTTTGTTCTTCCTTTTGAAGATTGCTCTGGCTATTTGGGGTCCTTTGAGATTTCATATGAATTTTAGCATGGGAAGTCCTATTTCTGCACAAAGAATCGGTGGGATTTTGATAGGGATTACATTGAATATGTAGACTGCTTGGGTAGTACTGCTATCTTAATATTAAGTCCTCTGATTTATAAACATGGCATGTGTTTCTGTTTACTTAGGCCTTCTTTAATTTCTTCTAGCAAAGTTTTGTAGTTTAAATTGTACAAGTCTTTCAACTCTTTGGCTAAATTATGTTCTAAGTATTTTATTCTTTTTGTAGCTATTGTAAATGGAATTTCAAAAATAATTCCCTTTTCAAATTGTTTATTGTATATATAGATGCAGCTGATTTTTGTGTGCTGACTTTGTATTCTACTCTGCTGTATTCATTTATTCATTCTGACAGTTTTTTGATGGAATCTTTATGGTTTTCTACACATAAGGTCATATGAGAAAGTATTTAAAAAGTTCATGGAAGGCTGGATGCAGTGGCTCAAGCCTATAATCCCAGCACTTTGGGAGGCTGAGGTGAGAGGATTGCCTGAGCCTGTGGGTTCAAGACCAACCTGAGCAACACGATGAGACCTCGTCTCTACAATAAATAAAAAAATTAGCTGGGCATGGTTGTGCACGCCTGTAGTTCTGGCTACTTGGAAGGCCGAGGCAGAAGGATCACCTCAGCCCAGCAGGTCTAGGCTGCTGTGACCGGGAGTGTGCCACTGCACTCCAACCTGGGTGACAGAGTGAGAATCCAACTCAAAAAAAAAAAAAAAGTTTATGGAAAATGCATATAATTAAAAAAACTATGCAGGGGTTTCAAAAACTTTTTGTATCAAAATAAACTCATACTAACTTGTTACAACATGTCTAAACAGATTCTGGTTTGAGACACTAAGGAGGCTAAGACAAGATATTATTTTGAAAAGGTCCTTGCTCATTTTGAAAAGAGCATCATGAATTCTACTATCATTGAGGCAAGAACGATCTCACATTGATGGTGAAGATTGAGTGGAAGAATGGTGAATTATCGATACTTTACAAAAAGTTTACGGGGACAATGCTCCAAAGAAATCAGCAGTTTACAAATGAATACATTAAGAAGAGACAAGATGATATTGGAGATGAGCTCTGCAGTGGCAGACCATCCCCGTCAATTCTTGAGGAAAAAGTTCATCTTATTTGCACCCTAACTGAAGAGGATTGACAATTAACAGCACAAACCATAGCAAACATCATAGACATATCAGTTTGTTCAGCTTACACAATTCTGACCAAAAAATTAAAGTTCAGCAAACTATCCACTCAATGAGTGCAAAACTGTTGTTCCCAGATTAGCTGCAGACAAGCAGAACTTTCAATGGAAGTTTAAAACAAATTTAAGATACTGAAGCATCTCTTCAAGGAATTATAAAAGGAGAGGAAACATAGCTTTATTAGTATGATTCTGAAGACAAAACACCATCAAAGCATTGGCTGCCGAGAGGTGGACATGGTCCAGTCAAAGCAAAAGCAGACTAGTCAAGAGCGAAGGTCATGGCAATAGTATTTTTGGGATGCTGAAGGTGTTTTGCTTGTTGACTTTCTAGAGGGCCAGAAAATGATAACATCTGTTTATTATAAGAGTCTTTTGACAGAGCTAGTCAAAGCTTTAGCAGAGAACGTCAGGAAAGTTTTACCAGAGTGCTTCTTCACTACAACGATGTCCTTGCTTGTTCCTTTTATCAAACAAGGGAAATTCTTTCAAGAGTTTCGACGAGAAATCATTAGGCATCCACCTTCCAGTCCTGATTTGACTTGTTTTTTTTCCCCCTATTCTCAAAAGATCTTTAAAAGACACCCATTTTTCTTCAGCTAAAAGTAAAAAGATGGCATTGACATGGTTAAATTGCCAGGACCCTCAGTTCCTTAAGGATTAACTAAAGAGCTGGTATCACCATTTACAAAAGTATCATTAACTTAATAGAGGTTATGTTGAGAAATAAAATTGATATTTTTAATATTTATCTTTTAATTCCACTTTCCATGAACTTTTAAAAGTCTCTTGTATTACCCATGAGCATAGATAATTGACTAGAATTTCCAATACTATGTTGAATAGAAAAGGTGAAAGTGGGTATCTTTGTCTTTTTCCTAATTTTAGAGGAACTCTTTCAGTCTTTTGACATTGAGTATGAGGTTCTTGGTGTGGTTTTCATAAATGGGTTGTATTATGTTGAGGTAATTTTCTTCTATTTGTAGTTTGTTTAGTATTTTATCATGAAATGTTGTTGAATTTTGTCAAATGCTTTTCTGCATTGATTTAAATGATCATGTTGGTTTTGTTCTTCATTTTGTTAATGTGGTATAATATGTCAATTTAGTTTTGTATGCTGAACCATTTTTGCATCTCAGGAATGAATCCAACTTGGTCATGATGTATAATTCTTTTACTATACTGCTGAATTTAGTTTGTTCATATGTTGTTGGAGACTTTTGCATCAATGTTCATAAGAGACATTAGTCAGTAGTTTTCTTTCATGAAATCTCTTTGCCTGGCTTTGACATCAAAATATTGCTGGCCTCATTAGTTAGAAAATGTTCATTTCTCTTTAATTTTATATAATCTGGCTCTTCCTCCTGCCCTCTTTCTTTCTGTATGCTGATTGAAATCAGAGTACCTTGATTGTGACCTAGACAGCTGCAGGTTTTTCCAGGAAGGCTTGAACCCAAACAGGGGCCTTGAATATTCCCAGGCAGTGACAATCATGTCTAGGTTGCTGCTCAAAACACTAAAATAAACTAACCCTGGTTCTGAACCAAATTCCTTAAACCCGTATATAAACTCTGTACCCTGATCTTCTTGCTGTGGTCATAGCTCATTAGAATACCTCCTATCTCTCACTGTCCATGTTGAGGATTGCTGCAGCCCTCAGTATGTAAGTTCCTCTAATAAATTCTTTGGACTGATTGCCCTGGCATTTAGTACTTCTACTTTCTTTGGAATCCCAACTGGCTCCATCTCAGGATGGTTTGGGAAACCTCCTTGTGGGAATTCCCATGCCACTGCTTTTGGAGCAATTCTGACTGTGGGGTTGGTGGGACAGAGTGTGTATATATATATTTTTTTTTCTTTTTTTTTAAAGAAAAGTTTGAGAAGGATTGAAATTAGTTCTTTTTCTTGTTTATTTATTTTTAACTTTTAATTTTATTTTATAGCTGTGGGGTACAATTCAGGGTTAGGTATACAAATGTTCATTATGCAGATACCCTTGTTGATGAGGTGTGCCCGTCTTTCCCCAGGCAGATTCCCACTACTGCCAATCCTGCCTCCTTACCTCCCACCCCCTCCTCCGGCAGTTTCCCACTACTGCTGATCCTTTTCTTACAGTATTACAATACTTTTTCAAGGTCTGCTTATGAATAAGAACATGTGATACTCAGTTCTTTTTTTCTGTGAAAGATCACTCACTATTACAGACCAAAGTCCATCCAGGTTGCTGTGAAGTTCATAATTTTGTTCTTCTTTATGCCTGCATAATATTCCATTGTGTATATGTACCACATTTTAAAAAAGCCAGTCCTCTTTGATTGGCAGCACAATGTTGGTTCCACATTCTTGCTATTATGAACAATGTGGGAATATATCTGGAAGGAACTGAGATCACTCTACGAAAAAGATACCAGCATTAGTTCCTTTAAAAATGTTTAGTAGAATTCACCATTGAAGCCATCAGGTCCAAAGCTTTTCTTGGTCAGGAGATTTTTGATTGCTGGTTAAATCTCCTTACTAGTTATGACTATTTAGATTTTATATTTCTTTATAATTTAGTCTTGGTAGGTTTTGTACTTCTAGGAATTTTTCCATTCCATCTAGGTTATCAAGTTTTTTGGTATATAATTTGTTCATTTTATTCTCTTTTTTTTTTGAGTTGGAGTCTCACTCTGTCGCCCAGACTGGAGTGCAGTGGCTGCTCCCGGTCACCGCAGCCTCGACCTGCTGGGCTCCTGCGATCCTTCCGCCTCAGCCTTCCAAGTAGCCGGAATTACAGGCATGCGCTACCACACCCAGCTAGTTTTTTTTTATTTATTGTAGAGACGAGGTTTCGCTGCCCAGGTGGGTCTCAAACCCGCGGGCTCAGGCAATACACTCACCTCAGTCTCCCAAAGGCGCGGGATTACAGGCTGAGCCACCGAGCCTGGCTCATTTTATTCTCTTACAATGCTTTTGACTTCTGTAGAGTTGGTGGTAAAGTCTATACTTTTGTTTTTGATATGAGTAATTTGAATCTTCTCTCTTTTTTTCTCAGTCTACCTAGCTAAGTTCTGTACATGTTCTTTATTTATTTGTACACATTTGCTTTCCTCGTGATTTTTTTTTTTTTTTTTTTGAGTTGGAGTCTCACTCTGTCGCCCAGACTGGAGTGCAGTGGCTGCTCCTGGCCACCGCAGCCTCGACCTGCTGGGCTCCGGTGATCCTTCCATCTCAGCCTTCCAAGTAGTTGGAACTACAGGCATGTGCTACTACGCCCGGCTAATTTTTTGATTTATTGTAGAGACGAGGTCTCGCCAAGTTGCCCAGGTGGTCTCGAACCCGTGGGCTCAGGCAATCCTCTCACCTCAGCCTCCCAAAGTGCTGGGATTACAGGCTAAGCCACCGAGCCCGGCTTTTCCTCATGATTTTAATGATCTTTATGTTTGTGCTTTATGCCATGTAACCTAATGTACCTTATGTTTGTACCCTATGCTATGTAGCCCATTCAGCAGTTTTTTACCTTTATAAACCCTCTCCCTGCTTCATTCGGGGCTGAGAGTTTTTGGAGGCATCAGCCCCCTCTTGGTCACTGGCTTCATTAAGGGACTCATAATCTGACTCTATGTGTTGACGACTTCTTCCTTGCACTCTGGTCACCACATTTGGAGGCCCTAGCAAGAAATTCGTCAACCTTGGGAGGCGGCCTCGCTCCAACTCCCCTGGCTCGGGAAGACCTTACAGGGGAGGTGACCCCTGGGTCATTCCAGGACACTATAGCCTCTCATCTGGCTCGGAGGGAGAAGGAACAACTGCTGCTTTCCTCCCTCTTCAAAAGAACCTGAGTCCATTTGCAATCTCCCGGGAGAAGAAATTTGCCTGTTTTGTATCTGGTTTAAGTCTTACTTTGTTGAGAAGGACGGAGTCTAATGAGGCTGCTCCTTAGACACTCTTCATTGACCCAAGACGTTGGTAGATTGGTGTCTCGGTTGAGTATCTGCTTTACTTTCTGATTTCTTATGACATTTTTAGATTCTTGTCATCCTTAGCCCTCTTCTTTCCTTTGCATGTTTGCTGTGCTCTTTGCTACAGGGCTTGCTTCTGCTGTGCTTTCAAATTGATCATTAGGTCAGAAACTTCTTCTGGGTTTTACTTTTTTTGTGGTTGGAGGTCTAACATACAGCAGGTGCCTCCTGTGATTTGCTGGTTTTGACAATATGGGACAGAGGGCATCAAAGTCATCTAAATCCTCAAGTCCCTTGGACTGTATGATAAGGAACTTCTCTGTCGGATTTGCAGAGGATTACGGAGTGCATTTCTCAGAAGGTAGGCTCCGGACATTCTGTGAAATCAACTGGCCTTCATTTAATGTTGGGTGACCCTCAACAGGGTCTCTAGATGTACATCACCCAAGCTGTCTGGAGGATGTTGCTGGTGAAAGGCAGTCTCCCACACAGATCAGTTCCCCTATATTGACCAATGGCTAATCCTGGTCAAAAATCCCCCTTCTTGGCTCAGGATGTGTGTCTTGAAAAAGGGGGCAGGGCCAGGAACCCCTAGTCAGGTCCTGGTTACTAAGTCTCTTGGTGGACCAAGCAATGACAATCCTCCACAGCCAAAGCCCCTAAATCCTGAGAAGGAGGCTCTGGCTCCTCCTCTCCCGAATGCCTCTGCTTCCACTTCGACAGGTTTATACCTTGTTCTTCCTCCATTCACAGAGGACCCCTTGAGGAGCTGGTTACCCTCACCTGTAATCTGCTGCTGTATTGTTCTCAACCTTTTTCTACCTTCACTTCCTCCTTGCTTATTATTGGGGAAGCTGAGGGGAATCAACATTCACCCCCATCGCCATCACTTCTTCCACTTCTCTGGTACCTGGATCCCCACATTTAGCATCCCATCTCTGGTCTCGGACCAATCCGGCACCACTTTTACCTCTTCAAGAGGTTCTGTCGGATCAAGCTGAATGGGCTTTCTTGATTTATATTCCTTTTTCCACCTTAGATTTGTACAATTGAAAACATCAAAATCCGATGTTTTTGGATAAGCTTCAGGCTCTGCTCTCCTTAATAGTCAGTTTTGTGGACCCATTGCCCCACCTGGAACGATTGTCAACAATTTTTCCTGACTCTTTTTGCCTCTGAGGAATGAGAGCAAATCAGGGCTGAAGCTGAAAAATATTTCCTGGCTTCAGCTGCTGGTACGGAAGAGGAAAACCAAGAAATGCTGAATGAGACTTTCCTCGTGTCCTGTCCCGAATGGAACCCCAACACTTCAGCAAGGAGCTGGGACTTGGAGACTTATCACTGGACTCTATTAGCTGGCTTGAAGGGGACTGCTCAAAAATCTATTGATCTTTCTAAAACTACTGAGATCATGCAGGGTCTCAGGGAGTCACCGGGAGCATTCCTTGAGCGTGTTCGGGAGATGTTCCATACCTATATCCCGTTTGACCCTTTGGCACCTGAAAATGCTTGGGTTATCAATTTGGCCTTTGTAACTCAGGTGGCTCCAAACATCCGAAAAAAGTTACAGAAATTTGAAGGTTTTGCAGGCGTGCATATTTCTCAGCTTATTGAGGTAGCCTGAAAGATTTTCAATAATTGTGATGTTAAAAAACAAAAACACACAGATCAGAAATTAATAAAACAAAAAAGCAGAAGACAAAATATATTAGTGCTGCCATCCAGCCCTCCCAACCTGGATCAAAACCAGCATGAAAGCAAAAAGGAGACGCTAAGAAGGGGCAAAAGGAAATGGTATGCATCCAGCTGACCAAAAATCAATGTAGGTAGTGCAAGGAATTAGGTCACTGAGTGACGTATTGCCCTCGTCGCTCAAAGACAGAGAACCCTAAGTTAGTGCTGGTCCTACCATCTACTGGGGAAACAGAAAATGATTCAAACTGAAGAGGCCAGGGCGCTTTCTCCTTAGCCCCCCAAAGCCCATGGTAACCACTGCTATGGGGAGCCACTCAGTCCAACTTATAGTAGACACTGGAGTGGAATTATCAGTCCTAAAGCCACCATTAGAACCTATGTTCAGCAAACAAATTTCTGTTCAAGGGGCAATGGGAGCAATCACAAACTGTGGGTTCACTTCCAATCAGACGGTTGATTTAGGTCAAAAATGGGTTACCCACTCATTTCTGATAGCACCTGACTGCCCTTACCCCCTGATGGGATGAAATTTGCTCTGTAAACTAAGAGCAACTATTGTGTTTTCACCAGATGAAACTAAAATGTATATTCCTACTGACACTGCCTACTAAATGTTATTAACTGTTCCACTCTCTGAAGAATACTTGTTAACCTCTTCTGAGTCTCCCACTGAGAATGTCTTGTCAAATTTACTTCTACAGTTACAGCAAGAATTTCCTTCAGTCTGAGCGGAGACCTACCCACCAGGACAGGCAAAACATCACCTTCCAGTCATGGTGAGCCTGCTGGTGTCTGCCATTCCTGTTCACATTTGTCAATACTCTGTGAGTATGCAGGCTCAAAAGGGAATTGTTCCCCATATCCAGAGACTTTTAGCTGCCAGTGTTCTGACTCCCTGTCAATCTGCTTGGAATACTCCATTCCTGCCAGCTAAAAAGCCAGAAATATCTGATTACTGATTTAAGGACTTAAGAGAGGTCAACAAGTTGAAACAATGCATCCTACTGTTCTCAACCTGTACACGTTACTCAGCCTGCTTCCTCCACCACACCAGATGTATACTGTACTGGATTTAAAGGATGCTTTCTTTTCTATTCCTCTGTCCTCTGTAAGTCAACACATTTTTGCCTTTGAATGGACAGATCCTGACTAGGGAGAAACTAGTCAACTAACTTGGACTCAGTTGCCACAGGGGTTCAAGAACTCCCTGACTCTTTTTGGAGAAGCTTTACAACAGGATTTGTCAGGGTTCCATGCCTTACACCCTGAGTGTACTCTACTTCAATATGTAGATGACCTCCTGCTCACAGCTGCAGACTTGGACACTTGTTTAAAAAGTACCAAGGCTCTGTTACAGCTCCTCCAAGACCTGGGCTACCATGTGTCAGTGAAAAAGGCACAGCTCTGTTCACCTGAAGTTCCCTACCTGGGATATCAACTGAAAAAGGGTAAGCAACCTCTAATCTCAGCCCAGAAAAAAGCCATCCTCCATATTCCCATGTCAATGACAAAGAAGCAGGTATGGGAATTTCTGGGGGCGGCAGGATAGTGCTGGTTGTAAATCCTGGGATTTGCTGAAATTGCCAAGTCACTATACACTGCCACTGCCAGGAACCAGCCCCTGGAATGGACTGCTACTGAGGAACAAGTGTTCCACAGTTAAAGATGGCTCTCACCCAGGCCCCGGCCTTAGCCCAGATGTTACTAAGCCTTTCCTGTTCATTCACAAGCAGTGGGGAATTGAAAAAGGGGTCCTTACCTCTAGGACCCTGGAGGTGGCCAGTGGTCTATTTGTCAAAAAGACTGGACTCATTGGCCTCTGGTTGGCCCTCTTGCCTCCAGGTCATTGCTCCTATGGCCATACTAGTCAAGGAAGCTGATAAACTAACCTTTGCCCAAAATTTGGCTTTGACTGTTCCCTGTGTTGCCAAAACTCTGCTCTGGGGAGTCTCTGGCTGTTGGATGTCAAATACCCATATCACCCAATATCAGAGTCTTTTACTAGATCAACCCAGACTAACGTTCTCTCCTACTCAATGCCCCAACCCGGCCACCCTGCTCCCTGATGATAATCCTGAAATGCCAATACATGACTGTGAAGACATGATGGACATCTCTCAAGCCAGCCACGCTGATCTTTGAGACACCCCCTTAAGCCAGGCTGATGCTGCCCTGTTCACAGATGGCAGCAGTCTGGTAATGGGGGGGGTGGTCCGCAAGACTGGTACTACAGTGACCACAGCTCATGATGTGATCTGGTCAAAATATCTGCCCAATGGCATGTCAGCTCAAAAGGCTGAGCTAGTTGCTTTAACTCAGGCCCTATGATGGGGAGCAGTGAAATGGGTAAACATCTTCACTGACAGCTGGTATGCCTTTGCTACATTTCATGTCCATACCATGATCTATAAGGAATGAGGATTTCTTACTAATGTGGTAAGACTATAAAAAACAAGGAAGAAATCTTAGCTCTTTTAGAGACTACATGGCTTTCCAAAAAGATAGCTGTCATTCACTGCAAGGGACACCAAAAATCAGACACTCCAGAGGCAATTGGAAATGGCCTGGTGAACCAGATGGCTCAGGAGGCCACAGAACTTCCTGGAGCCTCTAGCTATTCTGTTAACCAAGACTTTTCAGTCCCCTCTCTTCCACAGTCCACCTACACTCAAGAAGAGGAAAGGCAAGCGAACCGGATAGGAGTTGACAAAGATCCCACCGGATGGTGGGCCAAGGACTTTAAAATTATCCTACCTAAAACTCTTGGATACACTCTGGCAAAACAACTACATTCTGGGTACCCCATTTGGGTAGCACCAAAAAGATTGCACTGTTAAATTGTTTTTACCATGTCAGTGACTTAAGGTATATGGCTGAGAAAACAGCTGCAAGGTGCCTGGCTTGTATTCAGGTCAATGCAAAGCAAGGTCCGAAGCCTACTGTTGGTACCAGGGCCTGAGGATTGAGCCCTGGAGAAAAATGGGAGGTGGACTTCACAAAGATAAAACCTCCCATGCAGGGTACAACTATCTACTGGTGTTTGTAGATACTTTTTTCTGGTTGGATAGCAACTTTTGCCACTAAAAATGAAACCACACTTATGGTTACAAGGTTTTTATTAAATGGAATAATTCCTAGGTTTTAGCTCCCCCTCTCTGTTGGCTCTGATAATGGTCCAGCCTTCATCTCATCCATAGTTCAACTGGTTGGCAAAGCACTAAACATCAACTGGAAATTACATTTTGCTTACTGACCACAAAGCTCTGGACAGGTTGAATGCATGAACTGGACTTTAAAATCTACTTTGACTAAATTAATAATAGAAACTGATGAAATATGGGTAAATCTTTTGCCTCTGGCCCTTCTTCGGGCCTGATGCACCCCCTGTAAGGTTGGATTTACTCCATATGAAATTATATTTGGTAGACATCTTCCCTTGTTGCCCCGGTTACGAGATCCCATGCTTGAAGAAATTACTAATCAATCTCTGTTAAAGTATCTCCAGTCCCTCCAGCAGGTCCAGGCTACTGTCCACTCCATCATCCATGCCGTGCCATCCATTCCAGCCTAGAAACTTGGTCTATGTCAAACAGTTCCAGAAAGAAGGACTGGCCTCAGCCTGGAAAGGACCCTAGATTGTCCTCCTCACTACCCCAGTGGCACTCAAGGTTGATGGGATTCCAGCTTGGATTCACTACTCACGAGTCAAGAAAACCAGGTTCAACGACCTCGGTGATGACATACCACCCTCGGATATTTGGACTGTACAAAAGGACCCTAATAACCCTCTTAAAATCACCCTCTGAGCTTGCCATCCTGTTTTGCTCACAGATGAACAGCCATGCCTGGAACTGGATATTTCAAACTAAGACTTTTTTTGTTCTTGTTCTGGTGTTATCTCCTAATCTGTTCTCCCTCTTTCAAAATGGCTTACCATACAGTTTTCACATTTTCTCTGACCTCTTTACATCAGGAAAGGTTTTAGTTATTCAAAATTAAACCCACGGTTCAGCTCTGGTCCAATTTAAGGTAAACTTTCCTGATCTATTAAACATAGAAAAAGAATGTCTAGCTGGACAGTTGGCCGGAATAATCAATTTAACACCTGCACAAAATGCTTACTATATTGAATCTTGCACAACCCCTTATTATATAAGGAATGTAGATTTTTTACCTTTGCCCCAGTAACCCTATTGACCAGCAATGTAATCAGGCTGGCCACTTCTTCTGTCCATACTGGAAATGTGTCACTATTGCAACTCACAATGGGGCCCTAATGACACATCTCAAATCACCCTTTGGCCAACTGCTGGCCCAGAATGGCATATATATCTATATATATAGATATATAGATATATATATATATATAAAGGTTACTGATCCTCCATTATTCTTGGAGCACAGGTAATACCTGGGGAATATGACTCTACATGTATAGCTATGACCATGGTGCCTTATTCACTATCCAATGACTCATGCTCATCTACAGAACTGTGGCCAAGCCAATAGGGCCATTGGTGGAGCTAAAAGAACCCATGTTTGGTTACCATCAGCCTCCACCTCAGTCTCTGCCTTCTGCCAACCTAACCAGCACCCCAGGCTCACCTCAGCAACTCCTGAGGCTACCTCAACCATCTTCAAACCCAGCCCCGCCCTGCCCTCACCCTCCCCATCTTTTTCCAGTGTTAACTCACATGCATCGTGTGCTTAATGACACCTGGTCACAATTAACTTCAGATTATTGACTCTGCTTAAAATCAAGACCTTACTATGTAGGCCTAGAGGCAATACTCCTATTGTCAGCAGCACTGACAAAACTACCTGTTTTTTTCCAAAAACAGTTCATGTCCTATAGGAGATACAAATGGAACTGCCTCTTGTCTTAAAACTTCAGATTTCAGCTTAACGGTTTCTCCCTTTTTTAAATATTTGTAATATATGTCTTATTGTAACTGTAAATGAATCCATGGCCTATGCAGCCCCAGCTAATATTTGGTTTGCTTGTCCTACCAGTCTTACAACCTGTGTTATTACTGAAATGTTAAGCAAGAAGTCTATTTTATGTATTACTGTCTATCCACTTCCCCAGATATATGCTTATAGTATGCTAGAAGGAAACCTCTCATTCAATACTCCTGGTCTTCTGGCATCTTGTCGGAAACAGTGCTGTCCCCCTACTAGTACCTGCCTTAATTGGATTAAGCATAGTTGGAACAGCTGCACTCAGTACCACTGCCTTAGTCTGCAGAGAATTAGGACTAACTAACTTTGCACAAGACATTAATTCTGACTTAAATTACATGCAATCTGTTATAGACCAACTCCATGACCAGGTGGACTCTCTAGCAGAGGTTGTCCTCCAAAATCATAGGAACCTGGACTTGCTCTTCCTATCTCAAGGAAAGCTTTGTGTTGCTCTTGGAGAAACTTGTTGTTTCTATGAAAACAAATCAGGAATCATTAAAGATACCCTCCAGAAAGTCTAAGGAAACATAGAGAGATGTCAAAAAGACTTAAACAGTATGTTTGACTGGAACCCCTGGCAAACAATTCTTATCACCAGTCTAGCTGACCCTATAATCCTCCTCCTCCTAGGTTTGCTTTATAGGGCCTTGTATAATCACTTGGTTTATTCAATTTGTTAAGCAATGAATGCTGTTAAACTCATGTATGTTGGAACCCATAACCCTTTGCCCATAATTCATGAGTCAACAGTTTGACTCATGAACAAGTGAAAGGGGGGAAAAGGTACCTGTAAAACTTATGTTGATTATAAATAACCCCATGCTGTAACAGATTCTCCATATTAGCTGTTTTAGCTGCTTTAACTAAAATGACCTCCTACATAACTTTCCTGTAATGATAAGTTGTAACCTTCCTGTAATTAGGAGCTTACACCCTTGTTTCCCCTAAACAATGGGAACTCCCCACCCACAAGTTCTGCATTTATTTGTATACGTTTGCACATTTTGCTTTCCTCATGATTTTAATGATCTTTATGTTTGTGCTTTATGCCATGTAACCTAATGTACCTTATGTTTGCACTCAATGCTATGTAGCCCATTTAGCAGTTTTTACCTTTATAAACCCTCTCCCTGCTTCATTCGGGGTCGAGAGTTTTTGGAGGCATGAGCCCCCTCTTAGTCTCCGGCTTCATTAAAGGACTCATAATCTGACTCTACGTGTTGAGGACTTCCTCGCACTCCAGTCACAGCACTAGCTTTGGATTTAGTTTGTTCTTTTTCTAGTTCCTTAAGTTGTAAAGTTAGCTGTTTATTTGAGGGTTTTTTTTTTTTTTTTGAGTTGGAGTCTCACTCTGTCGCCCAGACTGGAGTGCAGTGGCCGCTCCCGGCCACCGCAACCTCTACCTGCTGGGCTCTGGCGATCCTTCCGCCTCAGCCTTCCAAGTAGCCGGAATTACAGGCATGCACTACCACGCCTGGCTGATTTTTTGATTTATTGTAGAGATGAGGTCTCGCTGCCCAGGTGGGTCTAGACAATCCACTCACCTCAGCCTCCCAAAGGCGCGGGATTACAGGCTGAGCCACCGAGCCCGGCTTGTTTTTGTTTTTTAATGGAAGCATTTATAGGTATATATTTTTGCCACTGCTTTGGCTGCATCCCATAAGCTTTGTCATGTGTTTTTGCTGTCATTCATGTCTAGGTATATTCTGAGTCCTTTTGTGTTTTCTTCTTTGATCTATTTTTGTTTAACAATGTTTAGCAACATTTTTAAGAGTTAAGATTGCATTGTTTAATTTCCACAGATTTTGTGAATCTTCAAGTTTTACTTCTGTTAATGATTTCTAACTTTATTCTGTTGTGATTGGAGAAGACATTTTGTATGCTATCAACCTTTATAATCTATTGAATCTTAACTTCTGGTCTAACATGTGGACTACCCTAGAGAATGTCCAATGTGCACATGGGAAAGAAATAAATACTGTTGGTATTGAGTGTTCTGCATATGTTTATTAGATTTAGTTGACTTATTTTATTAAGTCATGTATTTCTTAATTTATCTTCTTTCTGGTTGTTCTATGCATTATTGAGAGTGGGATATGGATTTCATCCTCCAATTCTCTCAGTTTTTGCTTTATATATATTGATGGTCTGTTAGGTACATACATGTTTATCATTACTGTATCTTCTTACTGTATTAAAACTTTTATTAATAGGCAATGTCTTTGTTACTTATAATCTTTTTAAATTTAAAGTCTATTTTGTCTGGTATTAGTATGGTCATTGCTGTTCTCTTTTGGTTACTATTTACACAAAATATCTTTTTCCATTCTTCCACTTTCAGTCTGGGTCAGGTCTTTAGATCTAAAGTGAGTTTTTGGTAAACAGCATATAGTTGAATCATATATTTTTCTAGATTCTGTCAATCTCTGTCTTTTGATTGAAGAGTTTAATCTATTTACATTTAAAGTAATTACTGATTAGGAGGAACTTATTTTTGTCATCTTACTATTTGTTTTCTACATGCCTTATAGTTTTTGACCCTCAGTTCCTGTATTATTAACTTTTGTGTTTAAATTTTTTGTAGTAAAATGTTTAAATTGTTTTCTTGTATTATTTTGTATTTATTCTGTATCTATGTTTTATGCTTTACTTAGGGTTTACATTTAAACTGACTAAAGTTATAATAGTCTAATTTGAATTTATATCAGGTTAATTCAGTTATACACAAAAACTCTGCTCCTTTACCACTCTTTTCCTTCCTCCTTTCAGTTGTCACAAAATTACATATTTATACATTGTATTCCCCCAAACATAAAGTGCTAGTTATTTTTAATGCATTAGACTATCAAATTATGTACAAAAAGCAATGTGCAGCTACAAATAAAATATGTAATAATATTAGATATTAGACTAATAATTTAAAAAGTATTAGTCTGTTAAATACTGTAAAGAGCAAAAAATAGAATTATAAACCATTGTTACAACAATACTAACTTTTACAATTACTCACATATTTTTACGAGATCTCTATTTCTTCATATGGTTTTGAGTTTATGTCTAGTGTTCTTTCACTTCACTCTGCAGACCCCCTTGAGCATTTCTTGCAGAGCAAGGGTAATTTACTATCCCAACTTTTGTTTATCTAGGAATGTTTAACTTTCTTCCTCGTTCTTGAGAGAGAGTTTTTCCAGAAATAGAATTCTTGGTTGACGGTTTTTAAAAACAATAACACTTTGACTATATCAATATATTTGCCTACTATCTCTGGCTATTAAATTTTCTGATAAGAAATCTGCTAGTTATCTTATTGAGCATCACTTCTATGTGCTATGTTGTTTTTCTCTTGCTGCTTTCAACATTCTCTCTGTGTCTTTCAAAAGTTTGATTATAATGTGTCTTGGTGTGAGTCTCTGAGTTCATCTTACTTGGAGATTTTTTGAGGTTCTTGAATATTTATACTCATATTTGTGTCTTTCATCAAATTTGAGAAGTTTTCAGCCAATATTTCTTCAAACATTCTCTCAATTCTTTTCTCTCTCTCTTCTTAGAGACTCCCACACCATGTGTACATTAGTCTGCTTGATGTTGTCACATAGGTTCCATAGGCTCTGTTCACCTTTCCGCAACCCTTTTTCTGTCTTTTTCTCAGAATTAATAATTTCCATTTTTCTAGTCTTATGTTCACTGATCCTTCTGCCTGTTCAAATCTGCCTTTGATAGTGCTAGGAAATTTTCCATTTTAGTTATTACAATTTTCAGCTCTAGAATTTCTTTCTTTCTTTTTTTTTAAGGTTTTTTATCTCTTGATATTTTCATTTTGTTCATTCATTATTTCCTTATCTTTCTTCACATCTTCTGTAAGCTTCTTTGAGCATTTTAAAGGTAATTGTTTTAAAGTCTTTGTCTAGTAAATCTTCTATTAGACCTTTTTCAAGGATAACTGCTATTGATTGATTGATTTTTTCTTTGACTGAGCAATACGTTCTTTTTTCTTTGTATGCTTTGCTTATTTTTTGTTGGAAACTGGACATTTGAAGCTAAAAAGTCATAACTCTTTAAATTAGGTTCTCCACCTTTTTCAAGTTTTGCTCTTCTTTGTTACTGATTTTGTAATTTGCTTTTTATTTATATTTTTTGATTGGTGGTGGCAGCCTCTGTGCCAAAAATCAGCCTGATGTGTAAATTTAAATTATTGTCAGATCTTTCCTGAGCCTGCTTTTTTCCCTTGGCATGCATGTAACCTTCTACTTTTCCAATATATTTTTGAATGTCCTACTCCTTAATATGTGACTCCAAAAAGGTAAATATTAGGAGAAGGAAAGAGTGTTAGCCCTTTAGATTTCCCAGAAGTCTCTTTAGTTGGTGGTGGAGAGGTTTGCAGCAAATGGGGGAGGTGAAACAGTAGTGACTACCTGCCTCTTTGTCTGCACCTTTCTGATAGAAGAAGCAATCAGTAATCAGCATAGATTCCTGATAGTTGAATGACAGGATACGTTTTTCACTCTGGCTCCTACAGGCTCTCCATAGGTTGCTTCTGGGACAGATACACTGCTGCTTGCTGTGGGGAATGAATAGCTGCTACTGTGCTAAGAGCTGTAATTGACCAAAACCAACTGCAGTTTACCTTCCAAGCCTTATCCTGGAGATTGCAATTCTTCAATAGACTGTAGGTTCCAAAATAGTTACGCTGGACAGATTCGGCCAGTGTAATTGTTTTCTAGGTGGGCTGACAGATTCCTAGTGCTTCCTACAATGCCATCTTTTCAGAATCTTCTCATGTCTTTCTGTACCTGTTAGAATGGGAAAATCATTCTTTAGCTTGGAGAGATACAAACTAGATTTGACCTGTAGTCAATAGTTTTGCTACTCAGCCTCAAAGAGTAATCTAAATGTATTTGCTTATGTTATTGAGAAGGCAGGATGAGCTTCAGAGTGCAGTTCATCACAGTCAGCTTTCATTTCTCTGAGACTCACTGAGATCTTTTTTGGATAAGATTTATCCTCAGGCCTTAATCATTACAAGATGGCTTCACAAAACAATCACGTTCCATGCTTCTTTATGCATATTTGGGGGATAATGTGGTGGGAGAAGAAATGTCCTTTGCTGATAAACACAAAGCACAAATCCTAAACTTCACTGATTAGACAATCTTTTGATTTTTCCACACCTAAACTGATCCTCAAGACTAGGAAATTGTGGATTTGATTGTCTTAAGCCGTGTTATGTGGCAAGAGAGATACAGTTATCTGAGCCTTCAACTATTATTCTAGAATTGACTCTGAGATTTTGTTTTTTTAATGAGTTTCCAAGTAATATTGACAGTGGCTGGCCCATGGACCACACTGAATAAGGTTTATCTAAAACTAAACAGGTCAACTATTAAACATGAACAATTGCTGAAATATTGAGGAGATAATAACGATGTCTAAAATTTTTTAGAATTATGTTTTCTGCAGCTGTTGAAAATAATATAATATGTGAATTAGAAGGTAAGCTTCCTACCTTCATATGAATAATAGCTATTGATAAGGTTTTACATGAAAAAAGTTGTTCTTCATAATAGATGAAGAAAAATTTAGAGCTCTCAGTCTCATCCCAGAGAAAGGCATGAAACAACAGAGATAGATGTGGAGGAAGAAGACTGGAAGAGAGAAATATATGGACCACTTTGTGTGATCATACTTTAAAGTATGAATGCTTGTGAAAACTGAAAGATGACTGACTTTCCTGTGAAGTGGAGCAGAGGTACTATTCGAGGAAGACAGAACCACAAAGGTAGGGGATGCCAGAATGTATAATTGTCTGAGGAATTATCAGAATTCTCAGCAGTGCCAGGCAAAGGATGGAGCAGTTTTCAGAAATTTCACAGCCACGAGAAAGTTATGCCATCTTTAATATTTGAGTTACATGCACTTTTAAAATGAAACCAAAGTTCTGATCTATTAAAGGATCTACCCAGGTTTTCATAACAAGCATACTGGGAATTTAAACCTCAACTTGTCTAACTATAAAATCCTTACTCATTTAATTATGCTAGTCATTTCCTTACAAAAAATTGAGCAAAACTCCCATAAAGAACAAATAACAAAATAAAAACTTTTAAAAAATGAAATAAGTAGGTCTAGTGTTGGCTTGAGAATTTCTACACTGAAGAGATTTGGGGGCAGTAACCTATTTGTTTTGGAGGAGGGACTTTCCTTGAGGCTGTATTTGCATAACAGGCACACTGTATCTTCTTAGATAGTACATTTATTTGAGATTTTTTTTGGGGGGGAGAGGAGTCTGTTAAAGCCCCTTCAATTCACCTTTTCATGGTGTCACTGTGTGGGACCTAAATATATACCATAAATAACATTCAACTTCTTTCTTGCTGTCTCTGAAGCATCTCAAAAAAAAAGTTAAAGTTAAAGCCATTGATGAATATGCTTCCTGTTACTATTAACTTTAGAAATGAGGAAAGTGAGACCAGAGATTTGACATGAGTTGTCCAAGGTAATACAGCAAGATAGCAGCAGTTACTCCAAGGACTAATCAATGCAAATACTTAGAGAGAGACCAGTTTCTTCTATTTGTTTTTAAAGTACAAATAAAAATTAAAACATTTGCCTCAAGTGTTGAGTATTTTGAGATTTGTGGAAAGAAAAATATTTGAGAATTAGAATTTATTTTCTTTATAGAATCTGCATCATATGAGGCATATAGGATATTTTCAGAATTTCTGTTAGCATAATATAGTTTTATCATTTACTTTCATTTTATAATCTTTTTATTTATTACATTATTATAATTTTGAAGGTTTGATTGTTTCATCTAAAAATGTTATTTTTATTTTAAATATTTGATTTTATATAGGTAATCATATTCTTAATTATAAATAACCTTACATATAGAGGCCAAATTATGTGTCTGAATTTAAAATCAATGACAGGTTAAAAGAAATTCACTTTACATAGGAATGTTTTATTCTCTTAATACATTACTTGAATCAAATGATACATGTGTTATGTTACTTCAATATTATAGCTGTCAATTACATTGCTGCTAATAGCCACTAGTTCCTTGTTATAAAAGTATCTTTTAAAAAATATTGAAGAATAAATTCATTTGAATTCAGTATTGACTCTGCTTCTTATTAGGCTTTTAGCCAAAATATGACTCAATAGGGTGAATACAGTAGCCTGAGAAATATAATAGCTTTACCCTTGGAAATCCTTTGGAGTAAAATGGTAACCACAAGGGCAAAGGAACATATCTCAACAACAGTGCCTTTCATTGGTGCAGACGGTCAACTAAAGGACAACACACAGTGTTACAGGCTAGTTCTATAATTCTAATGGTTCAACTATTTGGCAGGAAAAATCATATACATAAAAACTCATGAGACTAAAATAAAAAATATCCATGGTACCCCAAATCTTTCTTCTCTAAAGATTGAAGACTGATTGCAAGGAGAGAGAGAGAGAGAGAGAGAGAGAGAGAGAGAGAGAGAGAGAGAGAGAGACTGACTATTTGTACTTTGGACTTCTGTAAGACTATTAAAAATTACTTATTTTCTCCACAGTTTAACCTGTTTGACTACTCTTGCTCCTTATTTCCTTTCCCTACACTCATCACCAGAATAAGTATAGTACTGATTCTACTGGCACGAAGTGAAAAATCTCCTCTAGTACTTTCTCAGAAAAATATCTTTTTAAAAAAATTCTTGAATTAAGGATCCATATTTTTTCATAATTGGGGAAAAAGCTGCTCATTCATTTCTTTTCTCCCTCAGGTATATTAGAAACTGTAATAAATGAGAAGACCTCCCTGTCAGTAATAAGGAATTTACTTACAGAATACAAGCACCTTTTATTTGAAACTCTCTGTTCCCAATATTCATTTGTATAACTCCCTAATGATATAAGAACATAAATATAAGAGCATTAATTGAAGAGACATTGAGTCAGTAAATCTAAAGCAAAGAATGATGTATGAGTTTGTAGTTTACAGATCTGGGTTCTGCTTGGTTCCTTCTGATGAATCAGTGGGAGGAGTTGTCAAGGACAGGATTGGGATCCAAGAATATGGTGATGGGGTGGTGGCTGAAGTTCAAGGAGAAGCTGTCCAAAATCAGGGAATCTATCCAGAAAAGTGAAATCCAAGACGAGATGGAAATAAGGAAGTTGACTGAGAAGTCATGAGTTCTGAGAGTGCTGGATAATGAAACGGCAGAGTGAGAAGGAGGCTTGGAGGATGGTGAAGAGAAAGTGAGCCTCTGGCTTGGACCAGTGTGCTGGGTTAATATAACAGGTTAGAAGCAGGGTGGGCACACTCCTGTCCTGATTTTTTGTTGTGTCCTATGTGAAGTTGACAATACATTCCTCTCTATGAACATTTATCATTTCAATTTGGTTTTTGTCTCCATCAAAACCAGTTTACTAAACCCCTTTACAATTCCATTCAGTAATCCTAATTGATTTTTGATAGAAGAACTTCTTTTCATTCTAAACTCAACTTGAATCACAAGACACAGCAGAAAGACAGAGGAAATCTTGAGTAGACAGAAATCTAGCAGGCAAACATGAGGTTTTAATTGCTTAAAGGAAGATGCATGTCATTTTTGATTACTTAGGGCAATATTCCCAAAGGATGTCCAGAGGAACACTTGTATACAATAAAAGGTGTTCATTAAAAATACACCTTTTGGACTTTGTTAGAACCATCATTATGTTAATATGATATTATCATGTGCAGTATTGAAACCAATTTTTTTGTTTGTTTTTTATTTTAAGTATGTGGGATACAATTCAGGATTAGGTACATTTGTGGTCATCGTACAGGTAAAGTTTGGTCTTCCCTCTGGTCCTCACTTTGCCTGGTTTGAGATCAGTACCCTTAATGATGTTATGTGCTCCCAAACCCCGGCAGTTTCCTGCTACTGCCAATCCCTTTCTTATAGTATTATGATAAGTGCTCAGGGTCTGCTTATAGCGAGAACAGTGGTACTCAGTTCTTTTTCTGTGATAGATTACTGACTATGATATACTCGAAATCCACCCAAGTGGCTGCAAAGTCCATACTTTTGTCCCTCTTGAAATTATTTTTTTATGTTATTTCTATCATGTGGTTTAACAGCAGCATTAGAATCATGTTTACTCAATATGGTATAAAGAGAATATAAGAAATTATTTTCCAGATGATTTTTATATTTCCTTTTTCCATATAATTATTTCCAGAAGAAATAGAAGGAGGATAATTCCAAGAGTCTAGTATTGCATTTCCTTGACTTCTACTGAGGTAACAGTCATGTCAGATCCCTATGTAGAAAGGAATAGTTTGCTCTGATTGGATATCTATAGAGTGTCAAAGGCTGTTGCAGTTAGAAAACTCTTGAGAATTCTCACTCTGGGGTTCCCAAGTTTTCCCCTCTTTGGGCTAACTTATCTTTTGTTTTAGTTCAGACAACTTACCTTACCTCAGTTGCTGAATTTTTTTGTTTAGAGACAACTTACCTTACCTCAGCTGCTGATATTTTTTCCCATTCTACTTTAGTAAGAATGTTTAGATTTTCATCCTGATAAATTAAATGGTTTTCTATTGCAGTAAGAGACCAATACTAAAGCAGGAATGAGAAAGGAATACTTTCTGCCCAAACTCACATTGCTAGTAGGCTGACAAATAGTCCTCTGCTTGACCATTTTCTCCAGAGGGCTCATCCCACAGTACATTCCAAAAACATTTTTATCTGTGAACTCACATTTTAACAAAAAGATTTTTTTTGCCCCTGAAGACAACAAAGTAACACCTATTGACTGAATACAATTGAACACGTGTTTAAAATACGTTAAAATAAGTTCTATTTTATATCTAATTGAATGGAAATCTAAGTATGATTTCTTGGTATATTTAATCTACAAAGTACAAATATGTGTTTATTGACATGTTCAGAAAACATAATCACACACTACTTTAAAAAATATCATATTTATTAATGGGGAAGAAAAGGAAGTCCCCACTTTTCCTTATTTCTTTAAAAGTAAAGAAAACCTTTAAGACCCTCTAACAGCTTTTCTTTTATTAGTAGCTGAAAGAAATCTCAAGAAGTGGATACTTTAAAAATAAAAGGCGCAACATGAAAAGGTGCTCATCTCTCTGGAACCTCCATTGTTCAGGCATGCCTAATGTTCAACATTAAAGATTTGCGTGTTCATCATCATATTTTATTGAAGTTGGTAATAATTTACTTATTATCTGCAATGGGTTTCTGAAAAATATTTCTCTTTCCATTAAGGATTTCATTTTCAGCATTTGCTTGTCAGTTAAATCCTCACATCATTAATGTAACTTCTCATCATAGGCAGAATTGAATATTCATGCCTAGCTCAAATCACTGTTATTCTGGCCTGTTACTTTTTTCCCTAAAAGTGTAGCTTGTTAACCCATCACTTCACAGCTAAGATTGTTACATTTTCTGAGGCTCCTTTGGTTTGTAAATGTAACACAAAGCGTACATTTTGTCATTTTTCTATGTGGGTAGTAATTTCTGCTTTTAATCTTGACCAGGTTCACACAGGTCATTCAGCTGCTAGCTCTTAGTTAGCTGCCATATTAACTCTTTGGTAGTGTTCCAGATCTTGGAGCCATGCTGTTTCAACCCTTCACATAGTGCGTTGCCTGCTCTTATACGCGGGAAATATAGCGCTTTAATGATGCTCATGCTCTTAAGTGTTTGACTTACATCCAAGGGATTAATTTTCTTGCCTGCAAGACACTTGAAGAGTGTTGTAGATGGCCAACTAGAAACTAGATGATGACCTCATCTAGTATTTGAGGCCTTTTCAGCTGTAAGATTCTGGGATTTTGTTTGTCTGTTGCTTGATCTCATTTTAGGTGAATCAACATGAAAAATGCTAGCTTTCAGATAAGTTGTTTTTTTTTTTAGGCCAGGAACTGCGTTTTCCTTAATCTGTGTTGTGGCAGGTTGGAGTCCCTCTGGGACCCTGCCCCATTTCTGGGTCCTGGCATCTACCCACCTGCTTTCTGAGCCCAGGTTCAAATTGAAAGAGGGCAACAGAAAGAGTCCTTTGATCATGCTGCCCAAGTGAAGAGAAGAAACAATGACTCTTTTTGCATAATAACTCACAGGAGAACTGATGACCCTTGACATTTAAAAGTCTGATTGCCTTGTAGCTGTTGGCTTCTAAGGAAGCAGCTTTCCTTCACCTCCTTTAAAAGAAAAATACCCAACAAACTTAAGGAACAAATCAACACAACTTTCTAAAAGTCCCTGAAGCCTTGGCAGCTGTCTAAAGCTGAGTAGGAGGAGGTGAAGGGAGGATGAGGGGTAGAGTGGGTGTTAGTGGGGATCACATGGGATTCAGGGACTCTGCACTTGTTTAGGAGGGGATATGCCTGGACAGAGCTGACCATGGTATAGAAGCATCTAAAGTGAATGCTGTGTGAGTGGTAGTGTATGACTTGAGCCTGAATATGTCCAGGGATTTCATGCAGGTTATTGGTTGGTTAACAGTAAGATACTATTTTGTCAATGTCTTGTATAGTTTGGTTTTTCTACGAAGGTACAACAAGGAGATTGCATTGTTAATATGCAATTAATATTTATCTTGAAGATGTTTATTCTAAAACATCTGGTGTCATTGATGAATGTCAGGCTTCAGAATGTCATCTCCTAGAGGGTAGCAGAGAGCATATTCTGTAGGATGCTTATGAGATTCAGTTGATCCAACTTCCCCTCCCTGTTACTCCTTGATGGCACACATGCCATTTTCAGGCCACACTTAGCCATTTAAAGGCTGATTTACTATCAGAGTATTACTTGAGAAAGCCACAGGGCAGGAAAGAAGCTAATTAACATTAAACATCTACAATAATTTGGGCTTGTTTTCAAGAGTTGCTTGGTAAAGGAATATGCCAGCCCTGGGTTATCAGTGTCAATTAATGGTGGTTTCCTATGCTCCTGGTCAGAATTGTTATAAACTATTTAGCTTACAAATTATTATGGAAAATATTTTTCATATAGTAGAGCTCAACTCATTTATTTCACTAATCTGAAGATCCAATAATTTTCAAACCAACCTCAACTGTCTCTCCATACTCTCAGTAAGGTTTATTAATAGCAAAGAACTGTCATGTAATCTCATATTGCAAAGACTTCATTACTTCTACACAAGATGCCAGAGTACAATTATTGGTCTATTCATTACCAAACAATTTAATACAAAATTAAAATGCAATTCTATTTATCAGGAAGAACTGCGCTTTTTTTGTACTATGACATTATAGAAGTTGGTTGTATTTATATGTGTAAAAAGTATAAACACTGGCTAATTTGTTTTGGTCTTTATTAAAGTTCTTCATTAGTGTGATAGGAATACTTTAGGAAAACTCTTAAAAATAAGAAAAATTGTGCATATAAATCCTGTAGGAACAGGAATGTACAGCAAAAGTAGAAAGAACAAGTGTCTCCATGGGTACAAGTGTAAGATTTTTACTTACCTGTCTAATTTTTGTGTCCCCACCCTCCATAACAATCCAATAAAATTTCCTACCAAATTTATAGTTAGCAGAACAGACTGAAAGAAAGACTATAAATGGCAAATTATAATAAATTTTCCATACAAATGATGGTTGAACTATCTGGGGAAAAAAACAAAACAAAAACAAAAACAACAGGCCAGAATAACTGTGATTTGAGCTAGGCATGAATATTCAGTTCTATGATGAGAAGTTGCATTAGTGACATGAGGATCTTACTGACAATCAAATGCTGAAAATAAAATCCTTAATGGAAAGAGAAATATTTTTTCAGAAACCCATTGCAGATAATAAGTGAATTATTACCAATTTCAATAACACATGATTACTGCATACCAACTAATTTATTCTATGCTACTTGAACTTTGCTTTGCTACTTGAGCAATTGCTGTGCAATTCAATTCAACAGCTCACAATTTGAGTGCCTACTATGTGTATACTGTGTGTGGATATCTTAGTTGGGATTGAAGAAGTTCAATTTTTTTCTAGTAACCCTAAATTTTGTTTTAATCAATTGAGGGAAATGCTAAATAAATGCAATAATGATTCCATGTTCAATCAACAAATATTTGGAGCACTTGATGAATTTACCTTCATTGAACCTGTGTAACAAGATATTAAGATGGACATTTTGACTCAGGTACCAAGATATGAGAATATTATATGCCAGAGACACATACCACATGACTATGCATATTTTCAATGGACATGATAGAGAACTGACCTTTGTGAGTCATGAACTCCTTGCTTATTTTGAACATATACAAGGGTGACCATTTCAAAATCAGAGGATTTGGTGGAATTTCTTTGGAAAAAACTGAGCTATGATTCCTTCCTTCTCTTCTTTCCCACCAAAAAGATGGGAGAAGTACAACATACATGTTACTTGAAGTTGAGGCAGCACAGTAGACTTGGCCTTACTTACATTGGAGAAAATTAAAAGCTGTTGGCAGCTAAATAGAGGCCATATCTAGGGATCTTGATATAGTACTGACATCCCCTTCATCATGGCCAAAATAACTCAAATCCTGTGGTACAGATGTGGCGCTTTCAGTAGAAATGTTTGCTGGGGTCATAAAGATCTTCCCAAATCTTTCAATAAAGATCTTGCCAAAGGGATGCTCTTGCATTGAGAGATTGAAGAGTGTACTATGTGGACTCTGCAGTTGAAGGGTGGTTGGCAGCATCCAAAAAAAGGAGAGTTACTTTCTGTTTTAAAAGAATGACATTCAGAGGAGCTTGATGGAGACAGTCTGAAGAACATGAGAAAGTGCCTATAAGAGAAAGGGCTGGCTAGAGAGTATGATGACTTTTAATCTTTTTTTCTTTCATACTTTCAGTTACAGAGGGGCTAGGAATGGTGGTTGTCTAGATAGTGGAAATGTGGAAAGTATAGTAACGGGGGCGGGGGAGAGAGAGAGAGATCAACCACTCTTTCTTTCTTAGACTAGAGGTCTGAGAAAAGGGCAAGTTAAATAATTTAACTGGTGCATAAAGTGTGACTTGAAGGGTTTCTGCCCTTCTGAAGGGTGGAATAGACATGCTTCCCTCTATTTCTCTCACTATGCAGAGCTAAAACCCCATGGACATTATATGTAAAACAAACAAACTCTGGATGTTTGAGAGAAAAAGACAAACCATCTAGGAAACCTGGGACCTGAGAAATGACATTGTGAATTCCCTGGACTTTTTTTTTTTTTTTTGTCTCATGTATCCCAGACCATGTACTAGAGAAACCAATGACCCGGAAGTGCCAATGGGTGCAGACAAACAAAAATGAAACACACACACAACAAATTCTTCTCTTTTTCACCAAAGGACCAGGGAAGGGAAAGTCTAAAAACAGAAAAATTTAAGACAGTAACTATTCTACTCAGCATAACATGATAGAGAAAATACTCTTACTTACCACCACTTACAAAGGTTGAGTAGAAAATCCCATGGAATCTACAAAAATCTACAAGAACTAATATGTGTTTAGCAAGGCTGCAGTATACAAAATCACCATCCAAAAATCAATTGTATTTTTATATATTATAAATGAACATGTGAAAACTGAAATTAAAACGATAATACCATTTACAGTTATTAAAAAAAAGTTATAAATCTAACAAAACACATTCAGGACTTTTGAGCTATAGGCCACAACACATTGATGAAAGAAATGAAAAATAGCTGAATAAATGGATAGATATGGTGTGTTCATAGGCTCAAAGTTTAAACACAATAAAAATGTTAATTCTCCCCAAATTAATATACAGGTTTAGTGCAATTCATATAAAAATCCTAGCAATTTAAAAAAATCTATATAGGCAAGTTTCTTCTAAAATTTCTATGGAAAGGCAAAGGTACTAGTGTAGTGTAAATGGTCTTGAAAAAGAGGAATAAAGTGGGAGGAATAATTTTACTTGATATTAAGAATTATCTTATAGCCACGGTATTCAAAATCATATGGTATAGGAGGAGGGATAGACTTCCACATCCATATAACAGAATAGAAATGACCCCACATGAATC
The DNA here is from genome assembly GCA_027257055.1 of Cephalopachus bancanus. Taxonomy (NCBI): domain Eukaryota; kingdom Metazoa; phylum Chordata; class Mammalia; order Primates; family Tarsiidae; genus Cephalopachus; species Cephalopachus bancanus. The sequence goes on along the minus strand of JAPVLO010000164.1, from coordinate 2,195,788 downwards.
CTAGAGCCAAGTGATATTTGAAACAAGTGCAAAAGCAATTCAGGGGAGGAAGGACAATCTTCTCAGCAATGATGTTGGACCAATTGGCTATCCATAGGGGAAAATAATGAACCTTGATCTAAACCTCACACTTTATAAGAAAATTAACTTAAAATGGGTCATAGATTTTAACTGTAAAATGTAAGATTATAAAAACTGTTAGATAATAAAATAGAGGAAGATTTTGGAGACTTTTGGGCTTGGTGAAGAATTCCTAGATATGACACCACAAATATGATCAAAAAAGGAAAAAAGTAATACAATGAATTTCATAAAAATTAAGCACCTTAGTTTTATGAAAGAAGCTGTAAAGAGGATGAAAAGACAAGGTACAGATTGAAAGAAAATATTTGCAATTTATTGGAATTCATGACAAACCCTCAAAACTCAGTTTAAAAAAACAATTAAATTAGAAAATGGGCAAAAGACATGAACAGATATCCACTGAAGAGGATAAATGGATAAGAAATAACTCTATAAAAATATTCAACATCACTACACTAGGGAAATGGAAACTAAGACCATGATGAGATATCACCACACACCTAGTAGAACAGAGAAAACACAGTGACAATTCCAAGTGTGTATAGGATAAAGAGAAATTGAATCTCTCATACATTGCTTGTGGTAGTATAAACTGGTGCAGTCATTTTGAAAGATAGTTTGGCAGTTTCTAAAAAAACTGGACATACATTTACAATGTAACCTAGCAATCCCAAAGAAATAAAAATTTATGTCTGTAGAAAAACCTGTACATGACTGTTCAATGTCATGTACCTCTCAATACAAGAGCTTCCCTTTGGCAAGGTCTTCATTTAAATGATCCCAGCAAACATTTCTACTGAAAGCATCACATCTGTTCCAACCTGTACATGACTCATTCAAATGAAACAGACATGAGTTAATTGCTTCCAGAGGAATGATATCAGGGACCAGAAATGTAAAAATAAGTGAGGCACGGCTCTTGTACTTCCTCATCTCAAAGTATACAAAGTGCATTTTTGTTTGTTGTCAGATGGGGAGAACAGGGCAAGACTTTATTTGTCATCATCAAACTGGAAACAACCAAAATGGCCCTCGATAGGTGAATAATTTAACTGTGGTGCATCCCTAATATAGAACATGGCTCAGTAATAAAAAAGAATAAACAACACATGTAAACACTTCAGTAGGTCTTGAAGACATTATGCTAAGTGAAAAAAAGTCAATCTCAAAAAGTCACATTAATGGCATTCTTGAAATTACAAAATTATGGACATGGGATGCAAGTTAGTGGTTGCCAAGGGTCAGAGATGGCAGCTGGAGGGGTTGGGATGGCTGCACAAATCTACATAGTGATAAAATGATGTAGGACTAAACATCTACATGGTATCCATATCCATTTCCTTGTTTAGATATTGTACTATAGTTATGTAAAATATAACCATTGGGGGAAACTAGGTGATGGGTAAATGGGAACTCTTATAACTTCCTGTGAATAGTTAGTTCTTTCAAAATAAGAACGAAAAAAGTGCTTGTGATTCAAGTATTGTTATAGTAGTTGTTATAGTTTCTATTACCCATTGAGACTTAAAGGAACAATCAGACACAAAATCAAGTTGCTTATACAATTGCGTCCACAGTGACATTATGTTCAATGTACCAATTGTACATATCTCTTTTCCTTAAAATGCTTTATTCTCTTGGTTTTGATGACACGACACTGTCTTCTTTTACGCACATTTCTTTTTACAAAATGTATTCTCCTTTTAGTATTTTCTTTTTTTTTTTTTTTTTTGAGTTGGAGTTTCACTCTATCGCCCAGACTGGAGTGCTGTGACCGCTCCCGGCCACCGCAGCCTCGACCTGCTGGGCTCCGGCAATCCTTCCGCCACAGCCTTCCGAGTAGCCGAAATTACAGGCATGCGCTACCATGTCTGGCTGATTTTTTTATTTATTGTAGAGATGAGTCTTGCTGCCCAGGCGGGTCTCGAACCTGTGGGCTCAGGCAATCCACTCACCTCAGCCTCCAAAGGCGCAGGATTACAGGCTGAGCCACCGAGCCCGGCTAGTATTTTCTTTCTTATTTGGTGGAACCGCTAGCCAGCTGAGCACCAAAGTCATAAACCTTTGACTCATAAATCTTGTTTTCTTTTTCGTCTTCACCACCCAAGTTCCTCTCCCTCATATAATTCTGCAATCAAACACCAAGTCCTGTTGACTTTACATTTTTAATGTTTTCTCTATTATCACTCCCTTAATTTTGCCTTCATTGTTTCTCATCTGAGTTAATGTAACATGTTCGACATCTACTTATGTATTTGTAGGTTTGTTCTTCTTAACTCCATTCTCTAACAACTAACCAGAGTGACTTATCTAGAATGTATTTGATCTTGCCATCTCTAGCCTAAAACTCTTCAGTGGTTACTCATTGCTTATAGAAAAAATGGAAGCTTCTTAATGTGCCAACTGGGATTCTGGATGGTCTGGTCTTTGCCGACCTCAGTAGTCTAAACCTTCTTCAGTTTGACTCACATGTGTTGCACAGATTTCTATCTCCATGTCATTGTCATGCTGACGTGATTATGACCTGAGTCTTATCTTTGCTTGGAGTTCTTATACACATACTCGCAGTCCCTTCTACTATTTTTAAGGCTCAATTCAAGACTCAAGGCTTCCAGGAAATTTTCTCTGACCCTTAGTCTAGGTGAAGCTCCCATTTCTGTGATCCCCAAATTGTTCCATCACTTTGTGCTTCTGGTCTAAGTGTGGTCTTACTTTATACACAGAAAACTGATTAAGTTATTTCACAGTCTTTCAGGATTCGTTTTTCATGAATCTGTAAGGTACATCTTGTGTCATCTGGCATTCTTTCTCATTCATTCAAATGAAACAGACATGAATTAACTGCTTTTGTGAGGAATGATATCAAGGACTGGAAATGTAAAAATAAGTGAGGCATGGCTCTTGCCCTTTCTCATCTAAAAGTATACAAAATGCATTTTTGTTTGTTGTCAGATGGGGGAACAGGGCAAGACTCTCCTGAATAAACTAACAACCTGCGTAGGCTGTGTTTGTGTGGAGAGGAGCCCTGAAATGTGCTCCTTTGCTGAGTCATGTCGTGGGAGGGGTTGCCTTTGCTGGTGCAGAGGTTTCCTGTGGTCAGCATATTCACATTGCTTGCATCTTTCAGAGCACACAGTACCTCAGACTCTCAGAGTCAGTCTGTGCCAGTTGATTTGACCTGAGCATCTCAGCAGTAATGTCAGGCCTTCGGAAATCTGACCTTCCTTGGTGGCGTGATCCATATACAATAAAACAATGTTCCAAAGCCTGGGAAGGCTCTTATGGCAGTAGTAACTGGGTGAAGTAGGAACTTATAATGTTTCTTGTCATCAGAAAGTCACACTGCTGGCTTTCTAGCACCATTTTTCTCTCCTCCCATGTTGATTCTAAACATGACTTTGTTTTTATTGTTATTTTGGTTGTAAAAGATTAGAAAGTGTTATAGTGAAATATTCTAGGAACTATGGAAGACTGAAAACTCTTGGTATGATGCCTGGGCCTTTGTAATATTAAACAATCAGTGTATAGAAACAAAAAGGGTGTCTGTGCAATTTTGTTAGATATCAAAAGACCCCTTAGAAGACAAATTAGAGAATCAATGCTGCCTCTCTTTTTATTATATGACAAAAAGCTAATTCAGCTTCTTTAACAGAAACTCAAATAAGCACAACCCTTTCAAAAAGCCTTTATATTCAATGTAAAGGAAAATGTGCCTTCAAATCCTAAGAGTTCAGCTTGCACTGGTTTCAATGGGAGCTTCACGTTCAGAGCCAAGGGCTAATTTTGGTCCATGTGTTTTTCCAATAAGTTCTCTTGGGTGATCATTTTAGCTTCAGCAAAGTGTTTCCTCTAGCTATTAGAGCCAGTGTTTAAAAGTTTAAAGCATTGCGAATAGGCCAAAATCGAAATCAATATTTTGTAGAACAAATGAACAGAGATTTAGGCGGCAATTCTGTGGTATGTTCTCCAATTCCCTGGTAGGCAGATCAAAGCGGTTTCAACAAGAACTTCAAAATAAAAGAGCCTAGTTACCACCCTCCCAAAACAACAACAACAACAAAAAACAGATGTTAACAAAACCATGCTTTCCCCCTCAGTGTGAAATGACTGGCTAGGTTTCAGATCAAGACATTGGGGCCATGAAGGGAAATATCATTGTGTAGTGTCAAGGAAGAACTGAGGGGCATGAAGGATTCAGATCAATAGACAGAAGCTTATTTATCTTCCTGAATGCCAATTATTTTAACAGAGTTTGCACTGACTCTGTTTGGCTTTTAGGTATACTACCTTTGTTCATGTGGTGATCTGTATGGAAACTACACAGTATGGACGCTGTTTTCCTCTTTTTCTGTCCCCCTCCCTCCTTTCAACTCTTTCTCAAAAGTCCTCCTACAAATACATTTGTGAGGAGGACAGTGTGCATGCCGATCTCCAGGGCTCTGAAGATCGTTCATTATCTTTTGTTCTTTGAGAAACCTGAATGATTCTAGCTTCAGTCTGATGACTGGAAGGAAATACTACATCGAAAGAACTTCCGAGAGCAAGTTCATCCCTGGCTCAGTTTACCACAACCTTTTTATTTTGCTGTAACAGCAATTTAAGATGTCATAGCAGCAAAAATAAACCATGGGGAAGCATGGGACCTTCAATATTTTTAAAAAGAGGATTTAGTATAAGATAGTTTCATTGCTCAGATGCCAAATGCGTTTATGATGCAAAAAATGTAACTTTTAAGGATATTCCATAATAATGGCAACAATAATGAAAATAAATGTAATTTGTAGAATGATTTCTGTTCCAGAGCATATCTGTACATGGATTATCTTATGAACCTTTAAAGCACTTTATCAAAAGATTTCCAAATTCCTCTTCCCCTAAGATATGTTCCTAACAGGTAGGTACAAAGTCTAAAGAACTAATTGTTTATAAAACTGAAAAAAGAATATCCAGTAACCTAGGGAGATCTGAATTATAAGGTAATCCTTCTTAAACTATGGAGACTTTTAATATTATCTAAATTTTGCCACAGCAAAAAAAAAAAAAAAAAAAAAAAGGAGTGATTTGACCTCAAGTAACAGAAAATATGCTATGGTGACATTATAGGAGATGGATTCTCCTTGAGTAAGTAAGGGTTACCGAGTCTTGACAAAGTTGTCCTAGGTACACTGTATTTTTTTTTTTTTTGAGTTGGAGTCTCGGTCTGTCACCCAGACTGTAGTGCAGTGGCTGCTCCCGGCCACCACAGCCTTGACCTGCTGGGCTCCGGCAATCCTTCCGCCTCAGCCTTCCAAGTAGCTGGAACTACAGGAGCGCGCCACCACGCCCAGCTGATTTTTGATTTATTGTAGAGATGAGGTCTCGCCAAGTTGCCCAGGCAGGTCTTGAACCCGCGGGCTCAGGCAATCCACTCACCTCAGCCTCCCAAAGTGCGGGATTACAGGCTGAGCCACTGAACCCGGTAGTATACTGTATTTCAATTGTACTTCCTTTCTAGTCTTTTCTCCTGTATAGACTATGACTCTGCTTTGAGAGAGTTTTTCAATGAGAAAATGCTTGCAAAGATCTTGCTGACATGAGCAACTCTAGTCTTTTCTTTCTTTCTTTTTTTTTTAGAGTTGGAGTCTCATCCTCTTGGCTACCACAGCTTCGATCTGCTGGGTTAGGGTGATCCTTCCACCTCAGCCTTTCAAGTAGCTGGAATTACAGGCGTGAGCCACCATGCCTGGCTAATTTTTTGATTTATTGTAGAGACGAGGTCTCGCTATGTTACTCAGGCTGGTCTCGAACCCCTGAGCTCAGGCAACCCTCTTGCCTTCACCTGCCAAAGTGCTGGGATTACAGGTGTGAGCCACTGTGCCTGACTTCTAGTTATTTTTAAAGTGTGTTGCTTTCTTCTCTTTCTTCACCTCTCAGATTTGTGTATTGTGTTTGGAGTTATGGAGGCTGTGCAAAAGTGTAAAATTCCATCCCTGTTCTAGAGGAGTTCATTGCTGTGTTAGGGAACTGAGACATACACATACGAACAGTTAAAGCATAAGATGGTATATGTCTGGAATAGTCAGCATTTAGTAAGGCGATCTCAAGGCCTATAGGGAGGATGCTGGAAGGTTTTGATAGAAGGAGAGGAGAAAGCACTCAGGGAGGGGTGGGAGGGAGGGAGTAGAAGTGATGATAACAGGGAAAGGAGGAGGTAGACATCACCACTTAAGACATGAGGGCTGTATTAATGGACAAGAGCATGATACAGGTTGACTCACTCAACTGATTAGCTTGATAAGATGGAAAGGCTTCTGCCACAGCGTTAGTGAGAACCAGGGTTAAAAAAAGAACTGGGCATATTTCTGAAAAACAGAACATTAAGCTATGGAGTTTGAATTTTTTAAATACATCTTTATTTATTTGTGTGTTTATTTATTTATTTATTAGAGACAGTGTTTCTGTCGCCCAGGCTGGAGCGCAGTGGTGCAATCACAGCTCACTGAAGCGTCAAACTCCTGGGTTTAGGTGATCCTCTCACCTCAGTTTCCTGAGTAGCTGAGTCTACAGGCTTGCTGGTCACCATACTCTGCTATTTAAACTTCGTTTTGTGTGTGCGTAGAATCGATGTCTAGCTTTGTTGCCCAGGATGGTCGTGAACTCTTGGCCTCAAGCATTTCTTTTGCTTCTGCCTTCCAAAACTCTGAGATAATAGGCCTGAGCCACCGCACCCAGCTGTAGTTTGAAAATTCTTTGGCAAGGTAAGCAACTAAGTTTTCTGAGAAGGAACACGACTCTGACAGAAGCATTTTAGACAAATAAATCTGGGAGGAATGTCCAGAAAGGAGTGTAAAACTAGTACCTGAGAGAGCAATTGGGAGGCGGCCTCAGGAATCCAGTAAGCAGGTGATAAAAGGTCTAGACTTTTTCCAGCTGCCTGCAAAACTCAAATATTTCTATGTCTTGGATACACAAAATTTCTTAATTTTCCCCAAGAGTCCATCAATCTCAGTAACTTTAAGCCAGATGGGACACTTAGATGTTTGTTGTAGGAAGTGTGGATGTATCCACAATGTTAACTAAACAAATAAAACTGTTATGGACCCTAATTTGACTGAAAGTAGAATTGTACACACTCACAATAGTTGACTCTCAAGTTATATAATTTTTTCAGATTATAAGTAAAAATTATTACCTCATCTAGGAAGAAAGAGATTTTTATTTCTGTGTTTTGGAGACTGATCAGGCTTGCCTTGGGTTGGGTTCTCTTTCCTTTCTCTCAGACCTTGGCTTTTCATGATGAATATAGAATTCATATTGCTTCCTGAAGTCCTTCAGGGAATGGCTCGATCATGAGTGAAGACTTCATGTCATCTTTCTTGAAACAGCAGAGGGGTAGCCAATCAGTGTTCTGGCTTAATTAGTTAACTGGCAACACATCATTTCTTGTTTACTTTCATGGGATTGATTTTTCAAGGAATTATTACAGAACAGAAGAGGTTAACTAAACAAAAGCTATGGCCTTCCTAAATATTGGCAAGGTCAAATTCTACTGAACTTCAGTATTTGTAACAATTTGGGTGTATTTCTGAGTGAGTTGTACTCTTGGCAGCTCTATTTTTTTATGGTCCCTACTCTCCTAAATGTTTCTTTTTAGGATGTTGTTTAGGAGTTGGTAGAGCTGGCAAGCTATGACATTACATACTGTATTATTCATTGTTTGGTGACTAGACTTCATATCTGTGGTAAAAATAAACATGATGCCTCTCAGCTTATTTCTATCCATTCAATACTTTAGTGAATGGCTTCCTGTAATTGTGTAACTGTCTTTAAAGAATATATGAAGAAGAAGGAGGAGGAGAAGGAGAAGAGTCAGCCTCAACCATGAACTACAAAGACATAATTTTTAGGAGGGGGTGGAATGAAAACTTCAGTCTTCAGAGAAGTGTAACAGTCGCCTTACTAGCACTCTAAACACAAACGGTTGTTTTTCTCCCCCACAATTTCAGTTTTCCTTCCCATTCTTTCATTTGTAAACAGTCATTTTTTATGTGTAGACATCATAGGTGTTATCATTTTTCTCATTAAGATGGAGGAACTGATGTCTGACCATGTTGGCTTTAACTTACTTCATAAACGTACCAGTAGGTGTTGCTGTGCTAGCACTAATGTTGACTCCACACAAAATTAACTGGTCACTTTGTGGTGACTGGGTCCCCACACAATTCTAATTTGTGTATTCCTTTTCAAAAATCCAAACACTGCCACCAAATACTGGAGGCCTGATGGGATTATTTTGAGTGCAAAGTAAGTTTTTAAAGAAAGAGAACCTTCTAATCTGTGTCGGCACAAGACTGGAAAAATAATTTCAGTGACCTCCCAGTAGTTAACATACTTTGGCCTTTGAAGGAGCAAGCAATGACCAATTTGTACAAAATCATTTTTTCTCCTTCACTCTTCTTTTCCTAATTTCTGTACTTCATTCACAAAATACATTATGACCACCCCAGAGTCCCAAATCCACACAAAAATCAAGTGAAGGGCTCTGCCTGGTATAAGCTTCCAGGCATACACGACCTTTGAATCATTCCCTTGTTTGTCAGACAAACAAGTAAATTCATATAGGATCCCCAGTTTAACTCTTCACAACATACCTCAGCGTCACAGTGTGTTTACATTGAGAAGTGTTTTCATAATTCTCTGTGTAGGCAGAAACAAAAGATTTCCTTGTGTTAACCTCTATAACCCTACCGCCTGTACTAATTATTAGGCAGAAACAACAGACGCCACTACTTCTGTTTTTGACTTAAATTTTTTAAGCAAAATCTGAAAACTTAGAAGAGTGAAATATTTGTGATTTCTGTGTTCAAAGATGAGGTTCTTAAAATTAAAAAAAATTCTGATAATTGATTTTTAGGCAATAAGCCAACCACTTCAATGTGTGGTTTGATGGGGAAAAAAAAGTGAAGTTTGTGTATATTATACTGGTTTTACATCTCAAGTTTCCTCAGTTGTACCAAGCGTGTGAAATTAAAAATCTAAGACTGTCAGAGCAGCTTTTTTATTTTTTAAACTGCTAAACACAGGAAAAACCTATAAACTTCAGGATGAAAAGTTGTGCTTTGATCTGAAAATAGTTTCAAGAATGTGGATGTGTATTCTGATACGCAGTGAGGAGAAAGACAGTAGGTGAAGGAAAGAAGAAAGAAAAAAGCTCTAGAAGGAGATGGGCAGGAGGGTGGGAGAGATGTAAAGAAGGAGTGGGAATGGGTACCCAGTATCTTTTTGCTTTCACAGTTGCAACTATTCAATAATGTGAGCAATAACAATTTATTGAGCCTTTAACAGGTAGGGCTGAATCCTATAAGCCAAAGAGAACATGGATTTTTCGGTAAACTGCTCAGCTCACATTTAAAAATAATCTTTAATAAAACAGCGAAGTACTTCTGTTGTCAATCTCCCTGAGTATTTTCTAAATAGTATAACAATAAAGCATCTTGAAGAACAGGGTTCAGAGCAAAGCACATACATCTGATCACTTTCTTGTATTATTTCATAATGAATTTTCATGGATTTTTGAGTCATATGATTTGCAATCTGTGATGTTTCCTCCTGTCTCTTTCCCTTTCTCCTTTTCTTCATGCTTCCTTTTCTCTCTGTTTCTCAGTGGTGTCATTCGGGGGCAGCTTCAGTGTCTGTTAGACAGCTGAGTGAGATTACACAAGTTGAAGGAAATATACCCAGACAGTTTTTCTCCCTGTGGTGTTTCATTATCAAAATGCTCTGAAGTCCCGGGTGGCGAGTGTAGAAATGTAGAGATGTAGATTGGTTGGTAATCGACTCAATGTTTGTAGGAACCAGAGCTGTAGTGTCTAATCATTCCTGGTGCCATCCCATGGAAGCTGGGTTTAATTCAGCTAAATGGCCCGTGGCATGGACTTCACTCCCCTTCAATTTGCTTTCTCCCCTCTGGTAAACTTTTAATCAGGATTTCCTACTATTTAGTCACTAAATTAAAGCTGGAAATTGTCAGCAACTGCATATAATGCAATGATATATCCATAAGCATTGAGATTACTTAGAGCATTCTGTGTAATGAACATTCTAACATAATGGTGATGAAGTTAAGCTTTGGTATGGGAAAATAATCTTGTTAGATACAGCAATAAAGCATAAAGGAGCACTTATTTTTATTTCTGAAGAAAAGATGTAAAAAGATGCTTTCTCAAGCAAGGTTGATTTAAAGGAGTTAGGTGTGAAATTCTCATTCAAATAATAAATAATCATATTTATGAACTATTTGCTTAATATGTACCCAGATATTTTCCTAAGCACTTTTTATACCTTATTTTATTTCATCTTCACAACAATTTAATAAGCAAGAAACTGCTGTTGCTCACTTTTTGAATATCAGAAAACTGAGACTCAAAAAGATTTGGTAACTTGCCCAAGGTCACTCAACTAGCTAGTGCTGGAGCTGGGATTCAAACCTAGGTATGCCTAACTCTAGGACTTGGGCTGTTTCCACTGCCATGAAAATGTAATCAGCATATATTTATACAACACGTTGCATTGCTCTTACTTTATTTTGTATGATGTGTTCATCCCAAATGTGGTCAAATCAAAGTGATATATTTGAAAGTGTGGCCTATGTGTTAAGTTTAAGTGAGACTTTTTGCTGGGTAGGCATTTGTGATGGAAAGTCAAGCACTTGGGCTGTTTTCACTGCCATGAAATCATAAAATAGCAATAGCAAAAATAAAACAAAACAAAAAACATGGGACCAACCCGGGTGCCCATTTAAGGAGGATTGGATAAAGAAAATGTGAGATATATACACCATGGAATACTATGTAACCATAAAGAAGAATGCAATCGTGTCCTCTGCGGCAACATGGATGCAGCCTGAGGCCATTATCCTAAGTGAATTAACACAGACACAGAAAACCAAGTACCCCATGTTCTCACTTATAAGTGGGAGCTAGGCTCTGGGTACCCATAGACATAAAGATGGGAACAACAGACATTGGAGACTCCTTAAGGAAGCCTGGGAGGGCAAGTATTGAAAACTACCCGTTGGGTATCTTACACACTATTTGGGTGATGGACTCAATAGAAGTCCACGTAACAAGCCCGCACATGCCCCCCTGAATCTAAAATTAACAACCACAAAAAAAGAAATTGTGAAATAGTAAGGCAATAACATATAAGATATGGAAGTTTAGACAGAGATAGCAAGGGAAGACTTCTTGAAGGAGGTGAGACAACTGAATCCTGTACAAAGACAGAGCTGTGTGAAAGTTCCTCAAATAGGTAGGTAGAGGAGCATGGAAATATTATTGAAGGTGAGTAAATCTCTATCAGGAAAAACTGAAGCAAATACAGTTGCTCAGAATCATCCCAAATGCTTTTAAAAAGTAGGGATGCCTGGGCCTTACCTTTGACCTATTATATAAAAATCTTTGGTGAAAGGACTTGGGTAAAGGCATTTTTTTCAAAGTTCTCTAGGGAATTCTAATGTGCAGCCGGTGCTGAGAATCCCTGATAAAAGCTGTATTGGTGCATTTGTGCTGAGGTCAAGTAGGAAATAAAATGTAATGGGCAGTATGCAGTCACAAAGGACGGCAGATTCTGATGTTAAACTTGATGGTGCAGGCATGTGGGTATAGCTGGAGATTTCTGAGCAAGAGAGGTCAATTCCACTCAATTCAGCTAACAAGAACCGAACATTTATGTCTAAGGTACTATAGAGGGACATGAAAAGATGAACAAAACTCTGGTCTCTGCTCTTTCAAGTTTCATAAATATAGTAGAAGGTAAACGGATAGCTGTATTAAAGTACACCTATGTTAAAGACTATAATAGAAAATCCAAAATGCTCTGAGATTACTTGGAGATGCTCTATTTCAAGTTGGGAACAGCTGATGATTTCAAAAAAGGAGCCAACTATCACTTGACCTGTGACCAAAAGTACAATGGAACTTTTGAGAGAGACATGAAAGGAAGGGCATTTCTAGTAGAGACCACGATGGAGTTCAGAGGCTGGAGTTCAAGTGGGCGAGGGCAGGATGATGTATGGTGCCAAGGAGCTGAGATGTGGAAAAGTGAGAAGTGAAGAGAACACAGAGGAAGAAAAGCTTGAGGTCAGAGCACTGAGTGTCCAACACTCCAACCAAATGAACTCCATAGTCATCCTCAGAAAGATGCATAAGCCACTGTGAAGGAGGTGAACTATAACCTAAGATCAGATGGTGAAGAATATACCAAGAGAAGGAAGTGCCTACCATAGTAGCATGGTGTCCAAAGTGCTAACTAGTGACGAATGAGGAACATAAAGCTAGTGCTCCTGAGGGTTGCGTTGGACTTGCCATGCGTCCCATGACTTTGTGGCATCCTCTTTCTCCAACTTTCCAGCTGCTGATATCCTACCAATCTGTCAAATCCACTTCCATTAGACCTTTCTGTGAGCTTTTTGAAGAAGACTTAATTTGAACTTTGCTTTTCACTATAATAGCACTCTATCTAAAATGTGAGTTCCAGCATTTATGAAGTTTTACTTGTGCATAGATATGTGAGATTCTGCTTTAGGTTGTGAGTTTCTTGATATGGAATGGCAAGTAGATTGCCTTGTGTGGACCGTAGAATATTAAATCTATTTTTATAAAAGTAAAAATTATAATATTTTAAAATAATTTATTGAGTTTGTACGCACCAAGCTTTTTTCCAATTAATCCTTTCCATAAACCTGTAAGGTAGATAGCATTGTCTCTACTTTTGAGATGAGAATCCAAGGCTTAGAGTGGCTAAATAACTTTCTCAAGGACACTTGAATAATTGCCTAAACTGTAGTGGTTCTCAGTCTTTAATAAACAGCAGAATCACCTGGAAGATCCAATCTGATTCAGTATTATGGGGTGGGGGTCAAGAATTTGTTTTTTAACAAGCTTCTCCCCAGGTAACACAAATGCTGCTAGTCTGAGGACCACATTTTGAGAGCTATTGCCTAAGACTCTGGTTTGAGTTATTGTCTGGAAATCATATATTAAAAAAAAAAAAATTCCCAGGAGCTGTTAATGAGAAGCTGGTGAGTTCAACCATTGTTCTCAATCATGGAGAACCCTGAATGCTAATTTGGCTTTATTATGGCACCAGTTCAGAGTGCAGGAGTGCAATGATGCTTGTGTGTTATGATTCTGGGTGGAAATGAATTTGGCAGACATACTACAGCAAGTGCATTAGTGTGGGGGAAATACTAGAAACGGAGTCTCTTTCTTTGGTGTCTCACACACTCCAGCCAATCAGATTTTCCTACAACACTGAATTTGTCAAGGTGTTACTCACGTGTCTACAATAGTTCCCAACCTATTGCTGGCCTCGGTGAGCACTTACACTCCACATTTCCCTTCTCTATAGTAATATTATATTTACTAAAATAAACTTTCATTATTATGACTATGTGAATAGTATTCTTTCTAGGTCTAAGTAAGATACCATTCTCATTTTATTGTCTTTTAACAGATTTTTTTTCCCCCGAAGTTTCAAATGTCTCTTGTCTTGACATGGCTTCCTTCTAATAATTCTCCGCTGATTATTGAAGCCCTTTACCATATCAGGTATGCATTTTATAAGTTTTTAAAACCTTTTTTTTTTTTTGGTGTCCTCATTAGGCAGTCTTCATCTTTTTATTCCTATGTGGAATGGTTATTACCAAGCTTGCTATAAGGTGGTCATCTTAGGACTTCTCTTGCTGCCTTCCCAGTTTGAATCAACTGTTTCCTTTTTGGTGTACTTTTCTGGCTCATCTTTTTTGGTTTACTCCCTTCTTTTACTGGAGCACATTCCCAAATAACTTCCTAAGAAAGGATGTGTGTGTGTGTGTGAGGACAATTATGAGTTCTTGCATGTCTTATAATACCTTTATATTTAGACATTTTATTTATAGTTTGGTTAAATTCTACAGAACTCAATATTGAAAATTATTTTCCTTCAGAAATTTCAGGCACTGCTTCAGTTTTTCACTCTTTAGTAGTCAGTGTTGATGTTGGGAAGTGGCATTCTGAATCAACATTTCTGTGTAAGAGAATTGTATATTTCTTCCTGTAGGAAGATATTAGAATCTCTCTTTTTTTCATAATATTTTGAAATAACACTAGCACATATTGTGGTATGACTATTTTCATTTATTTAATAATGATTCTATTCTTTTAAATGGTGTGTTGGAAGTTGGAGATCAATTTCAAAAATGTTGGAAATTTTATTTTGTACCTTTTTGGGATAATTTCTTACTCTTTACTTATTCTTTTCTCTCTTTTGTCAGATATTGAACCTCCTGGACCAAAACTTTATATTTTATAAAGTTTCTGTGAGAGTTTTCATCTTTTTTTCTGTTTCTGTTTAATCATTTGGACAATTTATGTATTTTATCTTCCAACCCATTATTTACATTTTTATTTCATTAATATTTTTAATATGAAAGAGTCCTTTCTTGTTATCCATTTCTTTTTTTTCTAGCACCTTGTTTATGTGTAATAAATACACTATAATGATTAAAGAGTTTTGAAAAATGTTTACAGTTTGGCAGGGCACGGTGGATCAGCCTGTAGTCCCAGCACTTTGGGAGGCCAAGGCGAGAGGATTGCCTTAGCCCAGGGGTTTGAGACCAGCCTGGGCAATTTGGTGAGACCTCGTCTCTACAATAAATCACAAAAACTAGCCAGGCGTGGTGGTGTGTGTCTGTAGTTCCAGCTACTTGGAAAGTTGAGGTGGAAGGTTCACCTGAGCCCAGCAGGTAGAGACCATGGTGGCTGTGAGCATTCCACTGCACTCCAGCCTGGGCGACAAGAGTGAGACTCCAACTCAAAAAAAAAAAAAAAAAATTGTTTACAGTTTTTGTTTTCGCTGGGGTTGTATATTCCTATTTTTATCTCTCTCTTGCAACTTGAGTGCTTTCCTCTAGTCTAGTGATCTTGTTCATATTTAAAAGTAAGACCTCAAAAAGTTGACTGGAAAATCCATGTTTTTGGACGTGAAGTATGGACTGGTCAGAAGACATTGTTTTATGTTATTATGTGGAAAGCTGAGGCTTATGCTAGAGGAGCCTTGCAAGCCAGAATGTAGTCTTTCTCTAGACTTACTCAATTCACTACACAGGAAAAACATTCATTCTCTTTCTGAGGGCAGAGACCTGATTTCTGGAATTTTCTGTAGCACATGGTATGTGATTCCAGAGTTTTTTGAGCTAATTTACCTCTTTTTTGAACCACCTTCTTCTATGAAAGCTAATCTGTGGTTTTATCTACATCAGTTATCATTCCTCTGTCTGCTTAAGATTTTATATGATCTTTTTGAAATCTCTTATCTGTCAGTGAACCTTCTCCAGATTCTATTCTGGGTGCTCTGGACAATGTAGACGGGATCTTTGTAGGGTATTTCCTCAGTGTGGTTTGGATATTATTTTTGACTAATAGCACTTGTTATAAGTTTATACCTTTTCATTTCTTTGCTTTTTATTTTTGTGAGGTTTTCAGAAGAGCACAAGTAAAGATGTATACAGTCATCTTTAGACCAAACTTGAAGCTCAGGTGAATACTAAATTCTATAAAACTTTCTTTTCTTGGCTTTTGTATTCACTTGGATAGATATCATCTCAAAATTCCTATTACAATAAAATAAATCTTCTCATTATATCACTTATAATTCTTTAATTTTTTTTTATATATTAATTCCAAAAATTTCAGCCGAAGCATGGCTTATACTTCTTGAGAAACTCTCCAGCACCAAAAGTTATGCTAGATAAGTGGTGGATGACTTGAAAATAACTGTTGTTTGATTGGATTCAGGGAATGAAGGAGAAAAAAAGATACATACAACTGATAGAAGCCTAGGTATTTGGTAAAATGACAACAACATTGGCAAAGATAGAGGAGTTGGGAAGGGAAGCTGGTGAGTGAATGTGGTAGATATTTGTCAGATCTTTTTGTTTGCACAGAGTGTCTGAATACTCTTTCTAGTTGAGGATAATTCTTATCCTGTTAGTCCCTCTCCAAGGCTGAGGATAGTAATTCACTCTTCCAGGTTCCCTTGCAGATGTGACACAGTCATAACTAAGCTATTAACAATCAGATGGTCATCAGTAAGACTTTAGGTAAGAAGTGAGTGATGGGAATAAGCGGGCACAGCAAGGAACTCATTTCTGGTGAAGGTGGTGGCAGAGACATCAGCCTTCTGGGACAGCAGTACAAGTTTCTGATGTCTTATGCTGGGAGCCTTGGGCAATGTGGTTGTGGTTTTGCTGGACTGTCTCTCAGTGTGGTTTGGGCATTGGTCTTGATACATGGTGTGGGACTGGGCGTATATGTAAGGAAAATGATTTTGCTTAGTTTTGAACATGTTGGGATTTCATGGGTAGCGAAGCAAGGAAGTATAATTGGGAATATAAAACTGAAGCTTGGGTGGAAGTTTATGTTGAGACAGATGAGAGTTATTCACAAAAGATGATCATTGGAGCTGGGGAACTGGTGATGTTTCAAAAGGAGAGGGCAGAGAAAAACAGAGTAGAGGACCTGGTATTGAGTATTGGAGGAAACCCCTGTGAAGGGGTATTGAAGGAGGAACATCCCAGCAAAAGAATGGAATAATCAGGGGAGTAATGAGAAGCAGAATGATATGTTTTCATGGAAATCAACAAAAGTTTAAGGAGAGTCATTAAAAAGTTCAATGTTATAAAACTGTGAGGATCTTCAAGTACTGTGCTTTGTATCCTTATCTGTTTATTCTGTGATACTTGGGTGGGGATTAATAAATGTTTGTTGGATGCATGAATAAAATCTGGGAAAATAAGGAGTAGAAAATAGAATGGTTATCGTTTAAGTGAAATTTGAGTAGAGTGGGAGGAAGCAGACACAGGTTTTAGCGACTTAAAGAGTGATGAGAATGTAGGCATACAGACAGCGAACCTAGACCACACTGAGACATTTTGGTAGAGAAAGGAATGTATAAAACATATCTTATCAGAGCAGCAGAATCCAATAAAGGGATTTTTATTAATATAAATGGTAATAGACCTTTGAGTGACTAAGGGCACAAGGGAAGAAGCCAGTGTATAGAGAGTAATTTAAAATATTGCAAAGAAAGTATTATATGAGGGGAATGCATGCATCAAAGTCTTATCTGGAAAATTATGGCAACAGCATTTATAGGTATAGCTTTTTTGATGTATTGTCACGAAACATAATTCAGATCTGATCTCCCTCAAGTCATGGGAAAGTGTAAGACCCTAAGCCACAAGATTTTGAAACATCAACAGCCTTCCCCATCCTCCTCCCCCCGCCCCATTTTGCAGAATGGAGTACATGAACTAAGTTTGATTATTAAAGACAAGTTTAGTTCAAATAGTGACAAAAATGAGAATTAGCCTAACGTTACTTTCTCTTTGGTTTACTAATGAACTGAACAATGTGACAGATATACACAAAATTAAGGGCACTATGGCAAATGCAACTTCTCGGTGCTCCCTTGCTTGTATTAGTTGAAGTCATAAGCTGCTATAACAAAGTGGGCCTTTTTGTATTTCCAGAGCTAGGATTTTGATGCTGAATAATTTTAATTGCCTCGAGACAAACACACCCTGGCTGAAAATGCTGCGAGGTAGAATCATAAACAGACACCCAAATAGAATTGACATTTTAAATATATACCTCCAGTGTGTTAGAGTGATAGAAGTTTATTTCTCTCAGTGAAAAGTATAAAGACGAATGGACCACAGTGTCAGGGAAACTTTATCCCCCACGGTTGTTCTCATGTGAAATGTTATTATCATTTCACAGCCAGCAGCAGGGGGACAGAGAGAATTCAAAGGGGACTATTGACTGGGAAGTTGTACACTTCTCTTCCACTCACATCAGGTGGGCCCAAACTTAGTCATATGACTACACCTGGCTACAAGAGAGGCTGGGAAATATAGCCTCTCTTGTTGCGGGGCATCCATTGTGCTTCCTGAATTTTTATTCTTCCCAGTCCTGGGTAAACAGTGCTGCTCATAGCATTAGTTATGTGTTTCAGATGAGAGAATTGAGGCAACAAAACAGGTGAAATGAATATTTAATGAAACATCACAACATATTGAATAAATATGAGAGAGATTAAATACAATCTACGGAGGTATCTATTTAAAATGACAATTCTATTTGGGTGCCTGTTTGAGCCTCTACCATGCAGCATTTTCAGCCAGTGTGTGTTTGTTGTCTCTAGGCAATTAAAATTATTCAGCATCAAAATCCTAGCTCTGGGACCACAAAAAGGAATCTAAGAAGCATTCACTGATAGTCTGATTCAGAACAACTGCTTTCCCTCTGGTCTATTCATGAACATTTCAATCGTTATTAATGTAAAGTACCAAGTGGGCTCTCTTCTACATGAAATCCTTGTTCCCAACTTGGCAGCAGCCCTGGCCCTGGGTTCTAAATGGTCATTCTGGGATGGTAAATCAACAATCCTCAGCTGATGGGCCTAACAATGGGGAGCTTGCTGGAGGCAGGTGGTGTTGTAAGGCCTAATTCTGTTGGCATTAAGTGACCATTCATATTTGCTGCAGGAGCAGTAAATTGCACTGTTTTAAAACAGGAAGTCTGAGTTAAAAGCTGTGTAAAACCATTATACTGTAGCCAGCACTCCAGGCTCTTATAATTAGGTCATTTGGAAAAAGATGACCTTTTAGTTTCTGTGCCTCTTTGCCGGGGACACATGTTTCTAATTATCATTTGTATTTTACTTCACCAAAGCTGTTGACAAGCCGAGCTTTTCTTGTGTGCATGTGTAAGTTTGTGTGTGTGTGTGTGTGTGTGTGTGTGTGTGTGTGGATGCTCACACACTCTATGAAGTTAATAACATTTTTGTGTTTAGTGTTTTGCAAACAGAAGATGGAAACAATGTGCATAGGAATTTTAATGTCAGAGCAACCAAAAATCTTTGGACTTGAGTGAAGAAAACACTAAGGGACATTTTTGATGTTCCTTGGTGTTTTAGGCCAACTTGACTTTAACTTTGTCCGAAGTCATCGCATCAATATTTATTCAGTTTTGGGCAGTGGCAAGTGGATGTGTAAGATACAAGGGAGAAATGAACTTGAGTCTATGCTGTTCCTGGAAAAATAACTGCTTGGCCATGCTTGAAATTCTGTCCAGGACCCAAGCCAAAAATCTCATGATGATCTTTTAAGGCTCACTACTCCTTGTGGCTGTTTTGGGGATGTTTACAAATGCAAGCGAATACTGTCTTCCTACGTCCACTTTTTCCAAAAGAAGCTCGGAAGGAAAGGGACAACATGATTACCTATGGTTTAAAAATAGATTCTATGTTTTTGAGAGATAGCCCAGGAAGTGAGGCATTTCCCCAAGGTTGGCTTCTTCATGGACTTCCTTTTCTGTTTTAGGGCAAGTATCTCCGCGTGCTTTTAGATTCTTCAATGAAATCCTTAGATCCGAAAAACACAGAGCTGGCAGGCCTTTGAGAAGGCTTCTAGCTCACAGCCTGCCTCGAGGCCTTTTTGAACTTAAACTCTCCTGGAATATAATGGTCTACTCTTAACAATCTCTTACAAGGGAGAGTTGACAAGGAAAGATGGTGAGATCTAAATGTTTAATATATAAATGGCTCTGGCAGTTTGAAGAAAATGTATGGAAGATAATCTGAAGTTTATGATGAAATTAGTAATAATTTATTCAACTCAATTTTCTCTTAGAAGTTCTATGGTGGCTAATGATGGGTCTCTAACAGGGCAGTTCAGAGTCTGGGAAGGAGCTGGCAGTCATTGTATGATGGAGGTTGGCAACACGCCAAGGTGACCCGTGCTGGGGTTCTGAGTGATATATATCCTGGGCCAGTCCCAGGTAAATCTCTAGCCTAGGTAAAGCGTCTCTTGATTTGGGTACTCTCTGAAGTCTGATGGTTTTGGTTTTCTTCTACTACTCTGGTGATCTCAGGTGACTTGGTCACTCCTTTTTAAAAAAACTTATTATACACAGCTGGTTGGCAACTATTGACTATTGAGAGATTAGTCAACAATTAAAGTATCTATTGATCCTTCTGTGGAAAGGAGGGCATAGGAACAGATGGTAGGGTTGAGTTTCTTCTTAGCAAATAGGTGGTTATGGTTGTATGCGTGAGGTAGCCACAAGAATGCACCTAGCAGAGACCTTCAGGTACCAGGACTGTGATTGATTAAGGCCCCCAGCTGCTGCACTCTGAAATCTGTCACCGATTGCTCTGAAGCTATGCTTCCCAATGGCCGTCCAAAGATAAAGCAGGCCAGGGATACAAAAGCAGACTCGTTCCTGGCAGACACATATTGCTCTGACAGTCAACTTTGGCTGGAGAACTTCCCTGATACCTTGTAGAACCTCCCTGAGGCTGTTGGGCGCTCTAGGGTGCTTCCACCCAGCCTTCTTTGCCTCTGTGACTCCCGCAGGATATGTTCTACAGAGGGATTTCACTGTTCTCCTAATTTCCTCTGCCTCCCTGCAGACGTTCAACTGGACTTCTTCTAATCAAAGTTGATTGGGTAATCCTTATTTTCCAAACGCAATGAATATTAGGCTGTGGTGCATTGTAAACTTTGTTTGAAGGCTTGGGGATATTATAAGAGAATAACAGTGCGAGAGAGGGAAACTTGCAAATGGATCCAATTCCACCAGTTCCAGATGCCACCTGCCACGCTTACCACAGGGAGCATAATTTGACCACCTTTCCTTAGCCTCTTGCCTACTGCGACATAGTTGGGAGTCATTTTCTCTCTCATAGGAGAGAATTCCCTCAAATCAATCCTCTGTGAAAATCTGGGACACTTCCTGCCTCTTTCCTCATTTCTTCTCACCCAAGGAATTTAGTAGGAAGTGGACATCATACCAGTCTCTGCAGAGATGCTGTTCACCAAACCATCATTAGACCTCTGAGCCTGAAATTTTCTATTTCAGAATGAGATTTTGGCTTTTCCTTTGCATAAATCAAAGGATCACTGAAGTGATTTTCCCATAACAAGAAGCATTCTTTCCTTGAAATTTTATATTGCTTTGATTACTTGAACGGAATTTCTTAAACTTGACACTACTGACATTTTGGACCGACTAATTCATTGTTGTAGGAGATTGTCCTGTTCATTGCAGGGTGTGTAAGGGCATGCCAGCAGCACCTACCACCCCCATCACAACAACCCACAATGTCTCCAGACCCTGTCAAATGTTCCATGGGAGGCAGATGTGCCCTAAATTGAGAACTGCTGCCTTAGAGCAAGAGGCACAAACTGAAGGCAAGTTTGAAAATCGCATTTGTCTCAATATGAGTGAACATCTTCATAACATATTAACTGTATTAGTAACCAAAAAATTAAACTCCAAGGAAGATTGTGTGTGAGTGTGTGTATTTTATGTGTAATAATCTACCTCTGTTAATGCTGGGAAAAGTGAACTTTTCTATCGATTTACTATTGGAATAATATTGTTACCTATTACAGAAAAAAATACTGAAAAATTTTCACTTTACTAAGCTGACCATTCTGCTAAAACATTTAAATGTGCATAGAACTATGCATTATCTTCCAAAGGTAACAGAAATTATCTACTTCCATCCTTACTTTTATTGATGGTGAGAAACTTGCTTATATGATATAGACATGTGCCTTTTCGAGATTCAATTCTGGGATTTGTTAAGGAGGCCTGTGCTCTCTGTCATCTTTTCAAAACAGGCTCTTTACCTGGGGGCCAGCTTATACTTGGAGGGGCTGAGGCAAGTTTGCAGTGGACAGTGGCTGGGTGTTGATTTCCTTTGGTTATACAGAATCATCGCTGCTGTTTGCTGCTTGGTATAATTCCTGTCACCTGGTGTTGACTGAAGAAGTCCGCTTACTAGTGTGGCTCATTATAGTTATCTGAGTTTTGGCCTCCATTTTAGCATGACTCCAAAAGGCAAACATTTTCGGGGGTGCCTCTTGTGCAAGGTGGGGAGAAGGGAAGCTCTGGGCACCTCCCTAGGCTCATTGCAGATTAGACTTGGAACATTTCTGAAAGTTGATGATCTCAGAATTGGGAAAGAAATAAAGATCTTATTTGCCATGTAGGTCTCTCCTGACACATTTTATTATTTGGTTTACACATATTTCCTCCACTTCATGACCTTTTGATCAAATTAAAGATCCAAGACAGACACAATGAAGCAATTACATGATGATGTAAAGCAGATTAAGGCTAAACATCAGAATGAATGGCAAGCACAACGATTGCTGTCAGAATTCACAGAAGTGGGCTATTGTTGAGGGTAAATTTACTGTGGAAAGTGCTGCAGGAGGCGTTGAGATTTGGTTAAACTCTCTGAAGGCTGGACAGAATTTAGATGGGCTGACAGAAATTTGTGCATCACAGACAATTGGGTGCATGTGTGTTTAACAGTGTGCATGAGACCCTGAGAGAGAATCAACTTGGGATGTTCTAGAGGGGCAAACTTGACTGGGACGGGGGACTTTGGTGAAAAAGGTGGGGCACAAATTTGGCCAGGTAGAATGGAGATCAGTCAGGAGCATTTCTTTGGGGAGTTTTTGAAAATTTCTTACGAATTTTTCTTCTGCAGTTGCAATAATAGTAGAATCGACAAAATCTGATGTAGGGAGGTACCCAATGTTCTCCAAACAAGTTTCATCAAAAGTGCATGACAGGAAAACATCTGTTTACTGAGAGGATGACGAGGAAACTGGAAGGCACTTGTGAGAACTTAGCCCTCTAAAAGGTGAGCAGGGACTTGAGCAAAAGTAAAACAATTACTTTTTTGAGTGTTGTGCATAAAAAATGAGTTAGCAAGGACGTGAGCTAATGCTTGTGGACATTGTGTGACATGGACTTTACATGACTCAGAGCATGTCACAACACTGAGCATTCTATAATGTCCGTATTAGAAATTGTCCACACTTACGAGAGGTAGGACTTGACTATTAACTTTTACAAGCTATTGATCTTAAATTATCATGGACTGATTTTATAGATACAAAGAATGTTGGCAAGAATGCTTCTAGAGTTTCAGATTAAGTTATCTGAAATATATATAATTAGCTCTGAAAGACTGTGAGTGAGGGTGGGTTATGATTTTTAAGTCCTTTTCTTTTTTAAAAAAATCTGGTTGCTTTTCATCTGCTTTGAATTCTCCCACTTAAAAATTTAGGTTCATAAAATTCCAAGAGTCTAAAAAAACTAAGATCCAATTTAAAAAAGAAAACATAAATGTTACTTCCAAACTTTACCTAAGATATTGCTTTTAAGAATGATCTGGCACTAAACTGACTGCAGAAGGTTATTTATTCAAACCCTGTCTTGTTCCAAAAGATAGCTATTAAGGGATTGTTCAGCACTGGGGAACCTTCTTGGAAGGGGATATATATATATATATATATATATATATATATGTGTGATTCATATATATATGATTTCCCCCAATATATCATTATATTAAATGACCCCAACAACATGTAGATTATTGATTAGATTATACAAAAACAAAAGCTGGAAAATGTTGGAGGCGTATAGAGGGGCAAAGGCAAATCGTTGTTCATTTTATATCTTTGTTGAGAAGTTGAAAAAGAAAGGAAGGCAGAATACTTGCTAGATATCCGTCTTTGTGAACAGTCATGATTTGGTGGTGAGGTCAGCCCTCACTGTCACCATCCTGAGGAAACACCTACAAGAGAACAGTGAAGACGAGATGGCTGGTTCTTTCATGCAAATAGTTCTCCCTCTTACGTTGTTGAAAACACCAGGAGAATTCATTGTCCTTGGGTGAGTGCATGGCAAAAAAGAGCACTGACTTTGGAATCAGCCAACCGGGACCACATTAATCAGCTGTGATTGGATAAATCACAGATTCTCTGTGCTTCAGTTTACTTTTCTGTTCATTGAGGCTAATTGTCTCAAATTCTTTCTACTCTAATTCCTTGTTTCATCCTCTAAATCTGTGCTTTTGAAATTCTTAGAAATCTTCTATCTTATCTTAAAAATCTCTAAGATGTTATCTGTGTATGTCTGTCTGAATATGAAACTAACATTTTAAATTAGCAGTGAGTCCAGTGGGTGCTCTGGTAATCTATGCCTCCCTTATCCTGTGGCCTCTAGAATTTCCTGGCATAAAACAGTGTAACCTTGAAGGCACCTCAGTTTGAGGAACAGGGATTAAACATTGTGAATTTATCCCTGATTGTATCAGTCAGGATAGGATGGATTAAACTGTGGTGAGAAATGCTTCCAAGATTTCAGTGGCTTCAACTCACAAAGGCTTATTTCTTCCACGTGGTAAATGGTTCCTGTTGGTCATTGGGGAGCCCTGTTCTTTCTCCATCAGGTCCCAAATGAAGGGCATCTCCATCTCCTTGTGTTCATGACCCTTGATGGGTGAGACAGGACAGTGAAGACGTGATGAATCATCCTCTGGTTCTTACATCACTCACATTCATTGGCTAAAACAATCATAAGGCCATGCCCAATGCAAAGAATGGGAGAATGACATTCTATAAAGTTCCAGAAGGTGGAGAGCCAGAAAAATTTGCTGAGCAGGACTAATGACTACCACATCTTGAGCTGAGCTCAAGAATAGGGCAGAAAGAGGGCAGGAGACAGGGTTGTTTGGGGGATATCACTTCAAGATGTCCAGCTACCCCAGAGTCTCTTCACAAAGTGAACACACAAAATGAACTTAAGGCGAATCCGTGTTTTCTTTACTGTTCACACACTGTGCGTCACAATATCTTTTACCAAAGAGTGTATGGGATTCTGAGGACTACATTACAACTCCATTCTAGTACTGCTTCCCTGAGATTCCTTCCAGAGGCTACCTTGCTAAGAGTTCTGGGTTTTTTGGAATGCTTTGTACATCCTAGGCAGTTTCCAGCTTGGCTTTCTCTCATAGTTGGTTAAGCACAGCTATTGTCTCCCAATTTACTTGTTTCCATTTCAAAAAACTGCCTTATTTTCAGGTTCTTACAGGGTACCTCATTATCAAAAGAAGAAGGTATCTTCCTTCTTTGATACTAAAGTTGTTGTCAGGAAGATGACAAGGTAGCTCTAAAGGAGAGGACCCTGAAAACACACACCATCCTTTGGGAGGCTGGCTCTCGCCAATCTACCAGGGTCTTGTTCAGTTTCGCTTGGTCTTTGACTTCTAACCGTGTCATAGTCAACTGCTGTGACAGTTTTGTATTTCCTCCTTACATCTTCAGAGTATCTGTTGACCATTAGGGAATATTTTCTTTTCTGAGCATATATTTTGTAACACGGTGCCAGGCACTAGAGAACATCTGAGGTAAACGGAACTATTTCCGTTTTCTTGAGGCTTCTGGGGTATGCAAATAATGCCAAAAGAGCACCATAGAAACTGATGAATTTGAAGTTGTTGGATGAAATGCTTCTTTTAAAAACTCTTGCCAGTATGTCTATGAAAGTCAAGGTATAACGTTATTTGGAGACAGCATCAAAAATCTAAATGCGAGGCCTATTTGGAATGTGAGGCTTATGCCAAATGGTCTGGGTCCCTCATTGGCACTATCCCTGTGCTAGGTCCTGCAAGTAAGTGAAAGACATTCTGTATACCCTTGAGATGTTTAAAATCAATCTGGAGAGTCACCCTTAAAAATATAATACAGAGACTAATACAGGTAAGAATAGAATAAAGTGCTAAGTTGGCAGCAGATGCTGACTGTTTTTAAGAGCTTAGAGCATAGAGGGACACTATGGTTGAGAAAGACAGGACTGGTTTCATGGAAGATAGAAGAGCTGACTTAGGATAAAAGAATTTTTTTTTTTTTTTTTTGCGTCAGGGGTCCCACTCTACTGCCCAGGCTAAAGTGCAGTGGAGCGATCATGGCTCACCACAGCTTCAACCTCCTAGGTTCAGGTGATCCTCCCACCTCAGCCTCCTGAGTAGTTGGAACTACAGATGCCTGCCACCATGCCCGCCTGATTCATTAATTTTTTGTGTGTGTGGAGACAAGGTCTTGCTAGTCTTGAAATCCTGAGCTCAAGCAATCTTCCTACCTCTCCCTCCCAAAGTACTGGGATTACAGGCATGAGACACTGTGCCTGGCCATGGATTTAAAAAACAGCAACAAAAAAATATTGACATCCTTTATAAATTTACATTCAAATAAAACTGGCTCTACTTCACCAGTTTTCACTTGTTGGCCCAATCTCCCTTCTAGGCCTGGATTAGAACTTTTCTGAATTCTTAAGCCCTGTATTGCTACCACTTTAAAGTAGGTTAACATATGAACCAGCAGCTACCAGGATCAGAGAGCAAACAATAGACACTGCTCCCTCTTCCCTTTGAGGCCAGGAGGGAGCTAATCACTTTCCTTGCAGGACATGCAGAACCTGGAGGGGATAAGCCATGTGGATGCTGAGTTGAAGCCGGAGAGCATTCTGGAAGGGCTTCTAAGGCTTTCCTGTCTTTGAAGTGAATAAGAATACCTCATGTGGAGCTACCCCGAGACTTGACTGGACCAGACCTGCACAACTTCTTAGCTGTAGTGGGCCTGGGAGCATCCCCCAAAGCCTCCCCTTTGGATGACTAGAAGCCTGAGGAACACAGCCCATGGAGTCACCAAGTCTGCAAGGGCAGGAGGAGCAGTCACCACCCATTCCATCTACTCCCTGCTGTGGTGCTGAGGTTGGGGGGGGGCGACGACTCTCATCAGACTGAAAACTTTCTTCCTTCTAAGAATATATATATTCTTTCCTCTTAAAACCGAAGTTGAAATATTTGTTTGAAAATGAATTCTTAGACTCTGGTTTTAGTTAGAAATTTCCAAAGGGAACAATAGAACTACAGTACATTTCTAATTTAGAGCTTTGCATTGTTGATGAAGTTTTGAAAATAACAGAACTAGGCAACCCAAACATCTGTTACTTTAATTTTTTTTCTCCCTCAACTTGCAGCCAACTTGTGGCACTAGTCTTGGAATGTGGGCACTGTCTCTGATCAGTATTTTGGGGAGTTTTGGAATGCACGAGAAAATATAGATAAGATTCTTTGCTTAAAATGTATAATGCATTGCAGATTGT
Source organism: Cephalopachus bancanus (assembly GCA_027257055.1). NCBI lineage: Eukaryota > Metazoa > Chordata > Mammalia > Primates > Tarsiidae > Cephalopachus > Cephalopachus bancanus. Next base: position 2,168,645 of record JAPVLO010000164.1, on the reverse strand, counting down.
ACTGTGGGTTTCTGAAACAACGAAAAGTTGTGGTGGGTTTTAAAGTAGTTTAAAGGAATAGCCCAGATCTTTGAGGCAGGGTATTTAAATTAATGTTAGTCACAACATAAAGCTCAAGTTCAAAATTTGTGTCTCCCTCTGATGACCACACATCAAACTACTTGAAGTGGAGACGAGACTGCATTTCTCTCGGGGAAACTGGATGCTATTTTGATGATCAAATGTACTGGGAACAAAGGTTTTTGTAAGCCATGTTGAGTGTGGTGTGGGGAAGTTTCAGCCAACTTGGCATTAGACTAGTGGGTGGATGCTGAGGAGGGTAACTGTTACTCTCAGCAGCTTCTAGTGAGGAAGGGGGGGCGGTTGGAGGTGGTGAAAGCAGGGACCATACTCTCAGCACTCACTGAGCTGGGGCATGGGATATACCAGCTGCCTGGATCATAGAGAACACGAAGCTCACCCTGTATAGACTCAGAAGGGCTATAGCGTTACAGCTTTTCTTTGTGGAAAGGAAGTATTAATAAAGGATTTACATCCTGGAAGAAATCCTTGTATATATATTATTATTATTATTTTCTGGCAAAGACTTCTTAAAATGAATGTGACATCGAGATGCTTACTGTTTACCAAAGTACTATTACAATATAACTTGCCAAGATGTTATCATTCTGTTCAAACTATTAAAGGTCATTATCTTCCTCTTTTATTTTTATCTATTTATTTATTTTAGCATATTAAAAGCTTTTTGCTTTGCTTTTCATTTTTGGTTACAGAGGAATAGTGTGTGATTGTGAGCCTTGCACTTCTATTGAGCCCAATACCCAGATGGTGGACATGATACCCAGTGGGTAGTTTTCAACCTTTCCCCCTTTCTTCCCTCTCACCTTTTAGGAGTCCTGAGTCTGTTGTTCCCATCTATGGCCGTGTGCTCCCGCTTCTTAGGGAGAACGTCGTATTCAGTATTTTGTTTCTGTGATCGTTTACTGATGATCTCCATCTGCATCCATGTTGCTGCAAAGGGCATGATTTTGTTCTTTTTAAAGGTTGTGTAGTATTCTAGGGTGTACTGTATCACATTTTCCTTATCCAGTCTGCCATTGATGGACACCTAGGTTGCTTCCATGATTTTGCTATTGTAATTTATAATACACCTTTAGAAGCTATTGAGGATAGTACTGCATATTATTGTCCTCTTTTAAAATGTCCTTCTGACCCTCCCACCCTCCCATGACTGTAGCTGTGACTGGGGCTGTGGCTGGGTGACCATGCCCAGACAGTAGTATTATGTGATCACCTGGGCTCATGTAGGTAGCAATGAAGGCTGACCTGGGAAGCAGGAATCAGGCTTGGTCTGGCTGGTGTCATCTCTAAAGGAGCGGATGTAGAGATCTTGGCATTTGTAGTCAGACAACTCCCAGGAAGCTCAGAGGTAGAAGTGGTGAGGCTGTTTTTTCCAAGCTTGCGTGCCCCTGCCTGACACTTCTGTGCTGACCAGGTTCCCCTTCTTTTTAGTGCTCTGTTCCCCTGAAGGCCTTTGGGTGTTAAGTAGTCAGATCTGCTCAGCTCCTTCAGCTTCCCAGTGGACCCTGTCTTTTCACAGTGAGCCATTTCCTCTTGTTAAGGGGGGCGGTGTTGGTCTTCGTGGGAGCAGCAGTGAGGGAATGTTGATTCTAATAGGTTCTGTTTTTTTTCCTGCTTTCTACATGATGCCATTCTTTCCACTTCAAAAAATGAACTGCTTTTTCTCAATTTCTAGAACCCAGAGGGTTTTCCCCCCTAATTATTTCTCTTATGAAATAATAAGGCTCCAAGAAGTGTGCATTCCATTTTTAAGCCAGAATTAAAAATTGGGTATTTATTAGTTAGGAAATATGGGGTCTGGATTTTATAGTGACTAACCTAGTTTAATCTCTGCAGACATTATTGTTTAATATTCTACCAGGTCGAGTTTTCCTCGGTTGTAGTCTTATGGACGGCTGCAGTCCTGCCATCTAGAACAAACCTGGGACCTGGAGACTACTGGATTGTTGTGTCGGTGTAGCAAGAGCATCCTTTCTTTCTAGTATCTAGGTGAGTTGTTTCCTAGCATCTCACATCTAGATTACTGATTTGGTAATCTTTGTGTGAATATAAAAGGCAGTTGAAGTACAGATTTGCCAGAGAATAAGGAGAAAAGTGAATGACCAGCCTCTACTTTCTCTTTCTTTATTTTTTTCAAAACAATTATTTATTTGTTTATTGTTTGAGTTGGGGGGCCACACCCAGGCACAATCATGACTCACTGCAGCCTCAGCCTCCCAGGCTCAGGTGGCCCCTCAACCTCCCAAGTAGCTGGATTACAGGCATGCACTATCATGCTTGGGCTAATTCATTTTATTTTATTTTTTTATAGAGATGAGGTCTCACTATGTTGCCCAGGTTGGTCTTTAACTCCTGGGCTCAAGCAGTTCTCCCACTTCGGCTTCCCAAAGTGCTGGGATTACAGGCATGAGCCACTGTGACTGGCTTTTCTTTTACTATAGAAGTGAAAACTGGTGTTCATCATCGCTAATTACAACCAAAAGGGGCACCAATTTAAGCAGCCTTCCATGCAACTTCAGAAATATTTAAAATTGGTCAATTTCACGTTAAAACGTCAAATTCAGTGTTTAGAGATGAATTACCAACTTTAGTAATTGCGTTCAGTCAGCGATGTAACCCAGTTCCTCTTTTCTGTCTTTCCCTCCCTGTCCTCTCCCAAGAGCAGATGTCTTTCCATCACTACCCCAATGACTTTTTGACGTTCCAGAAAGGTACTCTTGAGGCTTTCTGGCTCTCACCTCCAGTTTTCATCCTAATCTCGAATATCAGTATGTACAACATTTGTGTTCGTGAAACCTGCTCCGGTAACTTCCGGTGACTTTAGGTGCCTGCGTGTCTCCTACATCGACATGTGCTCTCCGTCCTTAGGCTTCCCTGTTTGCTTTGCTTTCACAGATATATTCACACACGTGTCTATAATCACAAAAGACATGTGTATTCATATGCATACAATTATACACAGATGAGTGTACTGGGTATTCAATATCATTTTGTTAAATCACTGTGTGTGTGTGTGTGTGTGTGTGTGTATGTGTAGGGATTGGTTTGTTTTGCCTGTGTTCTGTTGATTTAGGCACTGGGAAGGGTTTTCTTTGTCCCTGAAGTTTTCATTGTGTAGCTTTAGAGATTTCCTTTCTGGATAATTCCTTTTCAACAAGTTTGATGAGAATTTGCACAGCAATTTTGACTTACCTGTAGGTGGAAAGAAGGATAATTTTTACACTTTACAGCAATTTTGGATTTTTCACACGTGGATAATCCTCTGAGCTTTCAAAGCAAACGTTTCAAAATTTCCTCTTCTTTAGACTGAAAGTAGTACCATAATGTTTGTATCTTGCTTTTAATAATTATTACTACATATGCACATTTATACAGCTATATAATCAACAATCCTATTTCTATTTGTTTAATTAGTTGCTTACTTCATCAGTGAATTTTTAGTTGCTCTGGAGTCGACATATATCTTAGGCACAAAGAAAATATTCTATTTTTGAATCTCTGTAAAATCCATTTATTTGCTCTTAGCACTGGAAAGAAATTTAACTTTTTTGTTCAAGTAGGCATTTATTTTGAGTTGAAATATAAAGCATAATTTCCCCCTATAAGTCTACTTTAATATCACCTTCAGCTATGTGCTAGTAATGGGGACCAGGTCACTGTCTCCCTCACCTTATCCACTTTACCCCAGAATGGTCAGCATGGAGGCGGGGCTGATCCTTTATGTGGGTGAAGCCTGCCTGTGAAATGGACAATAGCTGGGAAGCCCTATGGAGGGGATTAAAAATTATCTCCCTTTGAAAGTGGAACATTCTCTACCAACTGGTAAAAATAAGCTTTTTTTTTTTCTGTATTGGAAGAACTTCAGGGGTTCTGAAAACTAGGAGGAAAACATATCACACAGTCTGAGAATACTGAGTTTAGGAGGGTTTGGCAACAGAGGGAGAAAAGACCAATTTAGGACTCTCAGGCTGGGAGGTAGCTGTTTTTGTGGGGCTGCTGAAATCCAGAATGTCCTCCTTTTATTTCTTAAAGAACCAAATCAACTGCAAAAAGGTAAGACTTTCAAGCTGTCATAATAAAGACTGGCTTTTAACTTATGAAGTCTTTCAGTAACACTAAATCAAGTCTAATTCAATAGTATTCTCAAAATAAATATGAAATTATCTTTTAGGGTAAAGTGAATAAAAAAATATAGTAAACAGGTACAGGATCATTATTACATGTTCCTTATATTTGACATTCCCCTACTTCTCTGTGTGGGATTTGCCACTGCAGACACACTGTAAAGCAATGGGATCACATCTCTGCTACATTTCTGCATGTGCATGTGTCCCCAAATTATCCAAGACTGGTTGGCAAAAGAGGATTGCAGGCTAACACTGGCCCACCACTTATTTTGGTAAGTAAAATATTATTGGATACAGCCATACCCAGATACTGAAGCCTTCTCTGTGGCTGCTTTTGTGTTAAGCGGGGTTTAAGTAGTTGTGACACACAGAGTGTGGTCTCCAAAGCTAAAAACATTCTGGCCCTTGGAGAAAACATTTGCTGACCTCTGACCTAAGATATCAATTTTCTCCAATTGAGATCAATTTTCTCCACTGATGGTATCACAGAAAATGCTAATGATATAGATTCTTTCTCCTGTGACTAATCCTTCTGTTTTTGATAGAAAATCTAAAAGCAAAACAAAAAGACCAAAAAAAGTGGGGGGGGGGAACCTAGAACCAAAAAGAAAAAATTTCTTACAAAATTTAAGAAGTACTGATAAGAATCATGAAATAAGCCACTTAAAATAAGAAGAATTTGCTGAAAAGTTTTATTATTTTCAGGCAACATAATGAGAAAAGAATACTTTTGTTGTTTTAACTTTGCCATTTTCAAATTTGGAAACCAGCAAATTTTGGGGTAGAAAGCAAGATGATAAAAACTCTAGGCTTTGTGTGCTGTATTTATTTTGTTTTATGTAAAGCAAGTGGTGTGCTGGATGTGGTGTACAAACCCAGAGTTTGACCAGCTCTGCTTTAACTCAGTGCTTAGTACTCACAACCTACATGGGCTGTGTTTTCAGGACACTAAAATCAACAATGCCTTTCAGTTTTAATACTTTTCCATCTTGTTATGGAAATCAAAATCAATGTTTACAAAATTGATTGAGTTTATAAAACTACATTTTCCATGAGTTGTCTTTTTGCCATGTGGAACACAAAATTAGAGCAATACAAGGGAAGTAACACAAGATGAGAAACTCAACTTTTACCTTTCCTAGTGTGTAAATTTCTATTGCTGTGGAATAAATGACTTCTGAACACAGAAGTGCAAAAGCAGTAACTGTCTAATTTTACTCTCAGTTTCATGGGTCAGAAATCAGAAAGGGCTTGATTGGACAGTTTTCATTTAGAGTTTCTTCTTTGGGTACAGTTAGATGTCAGCCATGGTGGTGGCCATCTGAAAGCTGGCATGGGTTGGACATCCAGCATGGCTGGCAGTTGATGTTGGCTGTCATGTGGGAGCTTGACTGGGATTGTTGATCGGAAACCTACACATGGCCTCTTTACCATGGAAGTCTCAGGGTAGTCAGACTTCTTACATGGTACCTGGCTGACCCCAGAGAATGAGACAGAAACTTCATGACCTACTCTGATCTAGGCCAGGAAGTCTGTACTCTATAAGTCAAGCAGTCACAAACTTGCTGAGTTTAGGTGGAAGAGAGGTAGGCCCTACTTCCCAATGGATGTAGGGAGATGCCTCCCAATGGATTCTGTCAAAGAATTTGGGGGCTTATTTTAAAGTCACTACACCTAGCCTTGGGATTTTAAGTTTATTACTCAAATATGGATTTAACAGAATTTAAAAATTCACTATTATATAATTGTATGAGGTATGATACAATTAACCAGTGTTATAAAGGGCAAGGCATCATAATTAAGAGCTTCTCAGATCTCAAATTGAACTGATGAAAAGAACAATATAGGTTGCTTTTGTAAGAAAATAAAACAGTTGTAAGATTTCAAGAAGACTTGCTACAATGTTTTTGTCTTTATAGGGTCACCTATTTTATTCCATATGACAGAATCACATTCATTCAGACTAATTGGGTATAAATCAGATCTGAGTTAGCAAAAAAAACTTGAATTATGGAGTATATTAAGAAAAATGAAGTTGCGATTTTTACATAACTAAAATAGGCTGTGAAAGGCATTACTAAGCAGAAGAAACCATCCATTTAACACATACTTACTGAGAATGTACTATATGCCAGGCACTATTCTCCATACGGAGGATATAGCAGTGAATGAAATATGTTTATCTGAAACATATTTCTTACTGGGATTTTGAGACAGATTCTTGCCTTCTTCACCTGGGTGTAAGTGTAGGTCTGGCAGTAGGGGACCTACTGCCTTCAAAAGTGGGGGCTCTCCCTCATTCTGTGGCCTTCATCCCTGTTCTCATGGTCAGCGGTAGATAGAAACTACTCTTTCCCACTTTTGAAAGGCTCTGTGTTGCTTAAAGCACTCTGAATGAATTTCAATTTCCAGCTTGAGACAGCAGAAACAGTACTGAGGTGTTTTTACCCTTCTCAACTAGTAATAGTAGAAATTCTGATGGTACCACTAGTAGCAATTGTGGTAGCAGCAGCAGGAATAATACGAAGAGTAGTAGTGGTAATCATCGTCTTAGTAGTTGTGAACACATTGCTCTCTTTTTTTTTTTTACAGCCTCTCTTTCTTTTGTAGAGATCAATCTGCCAAGAAAATAAATACTAAACAGAAGACATATACTAAGCCACATTCTGAGAAGCAGTACCATGAGAATTCAGCAGCATAAGAGGGAAACATACCTGCTGGGAGATTAAAGATGGGGTGTTATTTTTATTTTTATTTTTTTGAGTTGGAGTCGCACTCTGTCGCCCAGACTGGAGTGCAGTGGCCGCTCCCGGCCACCGCAGCCTCGACCTGCTGGGCTCCGGAGATCCTTCCGCCTCAGCCGTCCAAGTAGCTGGAACTACAGCCCGCACTACCACACCCGGCTAATTTTTTGATTTATTCTAGAGATGAGGACTCACCAAATTGCCCAGGTGGGTCTCGAACCCACGGGCTCAGGCAATCCACTCACCTCAGCCTCCCAAGGCGCGGGATTACAGGCTGAGTCACCGAGCCCGGCTGATGGGGTGTTTAAGAACTCAACCGGGGAAGGTGGTGGTATTTGAACCAAGCGTGGGGAGCCAAGTCATGCAGCCTTCTGGGAGAAGTACATTTCAGGTAGGTGCAGAGCTTGCGTGAAATGAGGGATAAGAAGCCCACGTGACTGGGATGGAAAGACTGGCTGGGAACTTGGAAAGAGATGTTAGAGAATGAGGTTAAGTGATGGTGGGGTGGGGAGCTCACGTGGGCCTTGTTAACCGTAAGAAGGAGTTTGGAGTCAAGTGGAAAGTTGTTAGTGAGTTTCCAGCAGTGAAATAACATACTCTGATTTAAATTGAAAAAAAAAAATACATACACATACATATATATCACCCTGGCCTCTATGTAAGTAATAGTCAATAGCCTGTATATATAGATGAGAATGAAGGCAGGGGTACCATTTTGGAGGTTTTGTATTATTTTAGGCACAAGATGCTTGTGAGTGAAATTAAGTGCTACCAGTAGAGGTGAATAGAGTTAATTAAAATAGATAAGGGACTGTACCCATTTTACAGATGAGTAGAAGCTTACAGAATTCAACCGATTTGAAAACTAGTAGTGAACTGGTATTCAAATCTAGATATAATTTTACAGATCAACCTCAGCCATATGGATTTTCACAGCACTTTGGGAAGCCAAGGCGAGTGGATTGCCTGAGCCCACGGGTTCAAGACCAGCCTGGGCAACTTGGCGATACCTCGTCTCTACAATAAATCAAAAAAGTTAGCCAGGTACGGTAGTGCACGCATGTAGTTCTGGCTACTTGGAAAGCTGAGGCAGAAGGATCCCCGGAGCCCAGCAGACCAATGCTGGGTTTGCCATGAGCGTGCCTCTGCACTCTAGCCTGGGTGACAGAGTGAGACTCCAATTAAAAAAACAAAACAAAACAAAACAAAACACAACCGCCCCCCCCCAAAAAAACCAACAAAAATTAACAAAGTTCAAATAAACAAAATATTTTACTGTAATTCTGGTGGATTTGAATAAAAATGAAAGCAGTTAACCATTGTCTTGCCTTTTAGATGTTTTCTATGATTTTCTTTTCTTCTTTCTTGTCTCCATGTAGAAAACATTTAAAATCCAGTACATTGGATAAACTTGAAATTATATCACGATTTTTGTATGATTTCTATGGAAAAATGAGAAAATGGCTGCAGATATAAAACCCATAGCTGCATACAAACACTTGGCACAATCCTGATGAACAAGGTTTAATAGTTAACTTGAGAAAGTTTGCTGTTGTCAGCCTGAGGAATTGGTAAGATGATCAGTAATATGTCATATCGGAAACCTTTTCTTCAGGTTCAATAAGGATGGAAGAGAGAACTGACTGTTACGTTGCGAGTAATTTGGAGGCAACTCTCAGAAGTCCATACTTTTCACTGAAAGGTGGACATAGCTAGAGCTTTCATTGTGATCCATTAGTCTGGAGAGTCCCTTGATTAGCTTTCTCCTTCTTTGGCAAGGGGTGGGAGGGAGACTGTCTAGTTCTATTCTCGCTATAGCACTTACACAATTTTTATTGGAGAAGATATTGACTCCTTTATCATCAAGTTCACGGAGTCTTTTTGTGTTTTCTTCACCACGTTTACCTTCTTTGTGAGCTCTCTGAGTTACTGACAAGGTGATTTACTTGTGGTTCTAAAACCTGTGTTCCTTGATTTATAGGTTACAGCACGCTTTTTCTCTTCCACATGATCGAGATCTTCAAAGTAAGCATCTTTCAAAGAAGTGACAAGCAAAATACAGCTGAAGGATCAGTAACTCCATGTTAAGCAGCTTTACTTGCTGTCATTGTTGACTGCCAGGGCGGGGGGGGGGATGGTGGTGGTTGTGATCTGTGTCAGTTACTAAAATGACACCTTGGCAAGACTGCAGTCTGCTTTTGGAGTTTTGTGTTTGGAAACACTTCTATGGTAATGAGATTTTCATATATTCCTGGCACCTCGCATAGTGCCTGGAACATAGTAGGTACCCACCAAATATTTATTAATATTAATTAGAAATCATATTTGCAAGCTGTGTTAGCACGCTGTAGATAGATTTGTTGCAGATTGGAGCAGTGTAAGAATTTCTTGTCAATCCTGGACAAAGTTTATTAATAGTTCAATAAATAACCCTTCAAGTAGGCAGAGTCATTTAAAGAGACCCAAAGAATTGAATAAACTTATGTTTTTAAGCCATCAAAGTAATAAGAGGTTAAGACTAACGTTTACTTATTAAGATAATTTCCTAATCATTCTTATAAGAACTTAATGAGTGACAAACTGATGCTGGATATAAATTTATGATTTCCCAAAATAACATTTGATTGGTTTGAGTGATGTCTTACATCAAGTAATCATAGTTAATTTTTGCTTCTGGAGAGATTTGACTTTACCAGTCTATCATGTCATCAGATGTATCTCAAGAATGATTTCTTTGTTGATGCAGAGTCAAAGAATTCCTATGGAGGAATGTATAACTTATATTTTTTTCAGGGCGGATGGAACCAAGTTCAGAATAGTGGCAAAAGACTATCTTCATTCTAAATACACTGCAAACAACTAAAGAATTATTTCACATTTAAAAACATTTTTAGGCATATAAATCAAGGAAAAAGTTAGAATTTCCCCCATACACTTAGAGTCAACAATGGTGCAAGGAGACAGGTCACTTATTTTGAGTTTAAATAAAGGTCAGCAAATGCTGCAACCTCAATTCCAAACATAGTCCAGACCTAAAAGGGATTTCAGAGAGTAAAAAAATGGATGCATATTATGGAAGGGATAAAAGTGTTAGGAATATGTGTATATTATGGATGTATATTATGGAAGGGATAAAAGTGCTAAGTTTCACATTACAGATTCTTTCCTGAAGGATAACTTCGAAAGATTGTATTTCTCTTACCAATCACTCTCACAAACAATCCAAGCTTCATCAACCTCAATAACACGATCACGCAAGGCACGAAGAAAATTGAGAATGGGGTCGTCCTTACCAGTTAGAAACATCTCAGGTAACATATAGGAATGGAGATCTTAGCCTGGATGAAGAAAAGGATGTTCCCTGTATTATTCTAGCACTTGCTGGAATAGCAGTGAACATTCATTCTAAGAGCTACTGTGGTTCCCCAAGTTGCCCTTGTTGTTGCGATCTGGTGCTACACAAAACTTGTTATGCTACACAAAACTCCGGCTACACATGGGGAGCCTCTGGAGCTTTGGTAAACTATCCACATCCCGTTCTACCTCTAGAGATTCTGATATAATTGGTCCTGGAGGGTGGCTTAGGCTTTGGCAATTTTGGCAATCTCCCCAGGTACAACGAGAGTTGAAAACGGCTGGCCTAATAAAGCTTGGAAGAAGAAAGAGAGTCCAACCTTTGAAGTGTTGTCTAGTTCTCATCCCACAGGATCCTCAAGGAATCTCAGGAAAGCCAGTGATTTTGACTCATGGTTCTGACTCCTTCCTTAACTGCTTTCTGGATTCTCCTTGCCCATAATATTTCTTGGGAAAAAAATTCAAAAGAGAGGCCCGAGAAAGACAAGGAATTCTGATGCTACTTGGCATCTTATTGTGGACACAGTGGAATGTATAAGTGAATTGGGCAGAATTGGTGAGCAATGGATTGCCATATCAACATGCATATACAAAAATGAATCAAAGAAGACACTTAATTTTTATCACAGTTTTACAGTAAACAAGCATTAGTATGGAATTTTAAATATCTTAGATTCAAGTCCTAGCTTTCTTATTTCTAGCTGCATGACTTGTATGATTTACTTTCCCTCTCTGAGCTTTAGTTTTCTTATCCATAACATAGAAACAACATCTGCTGTACTTCCCTTATGTGGTTGTTGTACAGATTAAATTAAATTATAAAAGTAAAATAACATTTCATATTATACAAATATTAACATTATTATGAGTTGAACTGCTCTTCTCTGGAGCATCAGTGGGAAAATATGTATTTCATGGTTTACTTTTTCAGTAAAGGAACAATTTGGGGAAACAATGGTTATAAAAATGTAATTAAATCAATGTGTCATAGTCTTAAACTAATCTGCTTGGGTGGCAAGTTTATACAATGAAGACTGTATCTTTTGTCAACCTGATGTTTAAATCTTACATAGGATGTAATTGATTACTAGCTTTGAAAAACAAAGCCTATATAATTTTCTCATCATTTAAACTTTCATTTAAGGATTTTATTCTGATATCTCTTGAGCTCATAATAGCCATTAAAAGAAACAAAAAGAACTATAAGAATAAAAACATTTGTGATTCTGTTAAGTTGTGAAGGAAGTCTTAGTTTTGTCTTAAGTTGTAGTATTTCAATGAGTTAGGGCTACTATTGCCACAGACTTGGTGATTTAAACAACACACATTTATTTATCATTGTTCTGTAGGTTGGGAAGTCCAAGATCAGGGTGCCATCATGGTTTTGTTCCTGTGAAGGCCCATTTCCAGGTTGCAGACAGCTTACTTTCACTTATATTCTTACACAGCCGAGAGAGAACCAACTTGCTTTCCATTCTCCTCTTAGAAGGACACTGATCCCATTCACTAGAGCTCCACCCTCATGACCTAATCACCTTTCAAAAGCCCTACCTCCAAATATTATCCCATTGGGGATTATATTTCAACATAAGAATTTGGAAGGAACATAAACATTGAATCTGTAATAAGAGGCTACTAGAAATGGAGTAGTAGCCAATGTCCAGAACCACCCTTTACTGAATTAACGCTGAGTGCCAGGTCCCATGCTGGAAGTTTCAGATACTTCACCTCATTTAGGCCCCCAAATTTCTGTGTGAATTAGTTTCCATTAGCATTTCATTTTTTTTCCTGAAAACAAACCCAAGACTGAGGCACAGGGAAGCTGGCATTTCTCCATTTTAATGTTGAAGTTTACCTAAACAGTCTGACCAATTTCCTTGCCTTTAACCACTGAACTATACTGTCTTCCAGTAATCACTGTCATAAGGGCTGACTACCATGTTGATTTGGAGGAGATGGTGAAAGGAGCTTGACAGGGGTAGGGATGAGAGACTGCAGAGGGTTTTTTTAAAAAGTTGTTACCTTGACTCAGTGCATGAAGTTGTGTATGTATGGCTGTGTGGAGATAGGGGCAGCACATAGTAGCTGAAGAAATTGTTCTTTCAAGAAATGCTATGGAGCCGGGCTCGGTGGCTCAGCCTGTAATCCCATGCCTTTGGGAGGCTGAGGTGAGTGGATTGCCTGAGCCCGCGGGTTCGAGACCCGCCTGCGCAGCGAGACCTCATCTCTACAGTAAATCAAAAAATCAACCGGGCGTGGTAGCGCATGCCTGTAATTCCGGCTACTTGGAAGGCTGAGGCGGAAGGATCGCCGGAGCCCAGCAGGTCGAGGCTGCGGTGGCTGGAAGCGGCCACTGCACTCCAGTCTGGGCGACAGAGTGAGACTCCAACTCGGGGGAAAAAAAAAAAAAAAGAAATGCTATGGATCACTGGTCCTCAATCACCCTGCTCCAGGTGATGGAATATGACATTCTTGCATTTTTGAGAGCATCAGAGGGCAACATCATAGGCCAGAATGTGAGTATTCTCGCCAGTAGCAGTGATGGTGGTATGGTCCCCTCAACGCACAGACAGGTGACATTAAGTCAGGGGTTGGGGAAGGACAGAAAGAATACAATGGATGCCACATTATAGTAGACAGCACTTGACCATGCATACAGACAACACTCCTTCTGGAGTTTCCAGAGGATACTCATGGGAACACTTAGCATTAACTAAAGGAGATATTTCCTAGTAAACAGGTGACTTCATATAGTATGTGTAGGTTGGAGTGCTGAATAATGATAGCAACAAAAATGGTAATTAACTTACTATGTGCTCTTCTAAATACTTTACTTTCATGAAATGACCTCAATCTCAAATCTCAATCTCCATGAGAGCTAGAGTAATACTAACACCTCCATTTTACAGGAAAGGATCTCAGAGATAACGTGCCGAAGTTCACACAAGTTATTCAATCAAGGTGAGATTAAAATCAGATCTTTCTGATTCCTGAGACTGTACTACCTATTACCCTTAGTTTTTCTACCAGAAAAAAAGTTAGCTATGGAGGTGTTCTATGCCATTTGAGTCCATGAGTATTAGAAGTTGATGAATGTCATCTAGGTGAGAATGCCAAGAGCATGAACACCAGGGTTTGGATTAATTCATAAATAGGACACAGTTGGGCCTTTTTATTAGCTCTTGATCATGGTTTCTTGGACTGATCCTGTGACCTGTAGAAACTGTACTAGTTGTTTAGGAATCATATGTGAAGTTACCCTTTCAATGCAGATTGAGTCAGAAAACAGCTTTGAATAAATGGATTTTAATTGTTTACTTTGCACTAGAAAGATCAGCACTGATCAGTGATTCCAAATTACAAACACAAGTTTGTGTTAATCCTGAATATCAAAGAAGTGGATCTTGAATCACTTAATTTAAGATTCAGTAGCACCTTAATTTAAGATTAAATTTTGGCTAGAATCATTAACATTTTCTACCTAATTATATAAAGGAGGTACACATTGAACTATTGAGATACAAGTATCTACAAGTATTGAGAATAAAAATAGGGATTTGGTGATTTTATTAGAATAATGAGTTATAACATAACACAGCACACATCTATTGCAAGGATATGCAAGGTCTGACTGTATTAGTCTCCGAAATTGCCTTTTTTCAATATCAAAGTCCAGGTGACTCCTACACTCAGGCATGGCCCAACATTCTGGCACTCAGCATGAAGTTACCTATGTGGCAAGTTTACCTCTGACCTTAAGATCTGGCTATCATCTAAACCTTTTCCTCATTCTTGGGCCTTGGTCCTTCTTGACAGAAGACATTCTAGCTCTGGCCCTTAATGTTGACATCTTACTCTATGGCAGAATCCTGGCTTGGCAATGTGCCCAGGATTTCAGCCCCCTTTTCTTGCATAACTTGATTCTGTTCCAACACTCTGGCCTGGTAACTGGGAATTCTCTCAAGGTTCTCTGTTGCTGACCTTTCTGTACAGGCTCACGACCATCTCTAGCTCCTGGAAATAGGCACCTGTGTGAAAGGGCTGCTTGTTGTTGTGGTGGTTCTCAAACCTCAACTTTCATCAAAATCCACTTGATAAACTTTTAGAGTTCAGAGCTTGGGACTCCACTGTAGGAGATTCTAATTCAGTCAGGCTGGGTTAGAGCCTAGAAATCTGCACATTTGGCAGCTCTGAAAGTTGGGACTCTGCAGGTGGGTGGAAGACCACTCCTACGTGGAGAAACACTGCTCCACCGTCTGTTGCCACAGGAACACTCAGCTAACATGGGACTTCCTGTTCTAGCAGATGGGTCACTCTTCCCTAGTGTCCTATTCCAGTGGTCCTTCAGATTTTCTCTTAGATATCACCTCCTTCAGGATGGCTTTTGTGGCCTCCCAAGGCTCCTCTGTATGTAAAACTGTGCCATTCTGTCATTGTCTCTGCCTAGCACTTATCTCACTGTATTTCTTTATTCACTTTTTCACAGAACTACTAGACTCTGAGCTCCGAGGGAAGGGTCATGTCTCGTTCATCTCTGAATTCTCACTGCCTGAATAGTACCAGGCATACAGGAAGAGGTCAGTAAGTAATTAGTGATTGGTGAAGTCTAAATGACTCCAGGTAGTGGCTGGATCCTGGTCAACCCTGTTCAGCTGAGTCGAATGAGCTACTTGAGGGTTCCCATTTAGATTACTGTAAGGATTCTGGTCTAGACATGTGTCTGGGCTGTGAAAGAGATTAGTTGGTTAAGGACAGAGTCTAGCCCCACCTGACTTTTTGATAGCTAGACTATAGAAGGACCTTCGGCATTGGTTCTCAAGCAATGGTCTGTCTCATGTGAGCCCCTTCTTGGGATTCAGAATATTCTAATGCCAGTGAGATAACACATTCTGGACATAGGTGTTTCTACATTAGAGAAAATAAGATGCCCTTATTTTGACTTTCGGGTGGACTCAGTGTTTTGAGATGGTTGATGATAAATTTTAGAAAGCAGCAGTTCCCTTATTTATCATTAGCACTTCTAATTATAGAGGTCGCTGTTTCTGTGTCAATGAAAACCTTAAATTTTAGAATCACTGCATTCTACTTCTGGAATGGGCTTTTCAGATGATCATTTTGCTGGCGAGGAAAATTTAGTCAATTATTTATTCAGTGTCTACAATGTGCAAGAAAACAAAACAAAAACAAAAACCACCCCCAGACTAGAAGGTCTCACATACTCATGCTCTCACAGTTGTTTAATCTTTCATTTCAACTGGATCCCAGGTCGCCTGATCTCCACAAGAATCCCTGCTCTGTTCTGAAAATTTCCATGCTGAAGCGGAATCATGGAGACAGCAGTACATCCCTGTCTGACTCAGTCCTGCCCGCAGCCATATTATTTCACTCTCCACTAGGTTTCCATGATTTCTTTTATAATGCATTATTTTGTTCTCAAAGTTTTGTCTTATTTTAATAGTTAGCCTGTTGAGTGTGTATACTACAGGGCTAATTATCTTATTACTTATTTAAGACACATATGTGGAATTGGCAATAAGGGAACATTTACGTGGCGCTTAAGATGGAAATGGAGGGTATTGAGAATGGCCACAGTTAGGCAGTTAGATGTTTTTTGGCTTATGTTTTATGAGCATGGATTTTTATGTTTTTGTATATCTCCTAAAATATAATTAAACTATTGCCAACTGCTGATGATTTTCTCTAATGGAAAAGAGCCGAGGTTTGGGTACTGTAAAATGGAGGATAGTCCAAAAATTATTAATATTTGACATTTGAGTGTTTTTTTGCTCATTTTTTTCCCAGCAAAACTTTGCTGAGCATCTGTTATGCGTCAGGCAGTGTGCTGGGCACTGGACACATTTGTATTCATCTGAATATAAACATAAAAGCTGATAGAAAATTTTACCTTAAATAAAATGTTAGAGGTAGAGAAGCTATTGAGTTTTGTTATCTCGTATTTTCTCCCTGAAGTGTAATCTTGGTGAGGACTTGATATTTTTTTTTCTCTCAAATTATTTCTGGAGGAATTCTCCTGAATTAGTTGGTACCCTTGTATGCAAATTGCATAGATGGACTTGAGATGTCAACAGGGCTGTACTATGTAGATTACATGTTAGTTGCCGATGTAATTTCTGAGATATAACCTAAGATTTAGGATTTAGATAGAACAATACACTTGATACACTAGGTGGCAAATTTTGCTTTTGATAAGCCATGTTGTCTGGTCAGGTGATTAAACTTGAATTGTACCATTAAGAAGAAACCTCAGTAAGTGTGAACAAGATTTAATAATGCAGAATTGTTGGTGCATACTGAAAGCAAGAATGAAATCACACACAAACCAAGAAATGGTATTGAACAACTTTCTTTGGTCCCTGAAAGCAGGTATTTCTAATGGTTCCAGAAGAAATATGGCAATATTTCTAATGCCTTTAATCACTCCAAAATTGACATGGATTAGTCAGTTTTCTTAAAGATGGAAGCACAGAACATCAAATATTCATCCACTAAATAATAAATAGAATAACTGAAATGCAAAACTAATGTAGAATCTTAAGGTAAAGAAAAATATAAAGGACCAATATATTTGTGAAGGTGACAGCACAGAAGTAGAAACCTAGAAAGTGTCAGTCTTAACTTAAAGGGACACACACACACACATACACACATTCCCTTAATTCTTTTTAGATGATAAAGCAGAATGAGAGAAGACTAAGCTTTATCTTAATCTACCCAGTTTACTTTCTTCGCTGGACGGACCCACTGGTTAAGCCTACAGCAGTCTGATGTCACTTAAGGAACATTCGCCAGTTCCTCTTAACATACTATTCTTGTCATCACATTTGTACTAAGACAACATCTTTTTTATTTTTTTGTGATTCAAGAGTCTCACTCTGCCGCAGGTTGAAGTTCAATGGCACAATCACAACTCATTACAGGCTCAACCTCCTGGGCTTGGGAGATCCTTCTGCTTCAGCCTACTGAGTAGCTGGGAGTAGGTGAATGGCACCACACCTGGCTAATTTTTTTTTTTTTTAATTTGTAAAGATGAGATCTTGCAATTGCCTAGGCTGGTCTCGAACTCTTGCTTCAGCCTCCTAAAGTACTGAGATTACAGGCTTGATCCACCATATCCAGCCTGATATCAACTTCATAAGGTCTCTGCCAATATATAAATAGAAGGGTGACAGTTGGGGGTGCATACTCAATGTGCATACTCAAAGTCACTTCTCTGGTTAACTCTGTTGCTCAGCACATAGGCAAAGACATGGGATTTGGGAAAAATGTGGTATAATTTTGAAAAATGTAAAACACTCACTCCTGGTGTGGTATTGGTCTTGTTTCGAGTGATGTGCTGGGACTGGGAGTGGGGTGCCTGTAGAGTTCTGAGGGCATCTGAGGGTCACAAACCTGAGCTGTCTGGAGAAATAGCAGCAGAGAGCAGCCCTTTTGTGGCTGCAGGAAGAGGCCTGTGGCTGTAAGTGGGGATGACTTCCTGAGTGTAACCTGCAATTTTGTTCCTGTCTTTTTCTCTCCATGTCAGAGGCCTGTGCTTGATCTATAATTAGGTGCTCAAAAAGCAAATCATGAACAGAATCACCAACTTGCACGTTATTCTGCAGCATGAGCTGATGGAACAGCAATTGCGTACTTGGGATGTACAGAAGCAGCAACCTACTTGGGGAACATAACAGGTGGAGAATCCCTAGACCAGCTTCTTATTTACTGGGCTAATTTGAGCAAAGAAGGAGAATGAAGGGAAGAATGTGGTGGGAAGTGGGGGTGGGGTGGGGATGTCTTTGTTTCTACAAACCAGGGAAATAAAGGTGTAAATATTGTTAAGAGGAAAGAAATGGCACTTTTAGACAGAATAGTTAACAGTTATCAAGTCTATTGCTTCCTCTCTCCTCAGGGTGGGATCTGTTTTCTCCACCCCTTGTATTGCTCCTTCCAAATACAGTCATGCTCCGCTTAAAGACGTTTTGTATATACAACAGTGGTCCCAAAAGGTTATAATGAAGCTGAAAGATTCCAATGGCCTAGTGACATTGTAATGCAATGCATGATCTTTTCTCTGTTTAGATATACAATTACCATTGTGCTACCATTGCCTACAATACAGTCACAGGCTGTACAGGTTTGTAGCTTAGGAGCAATAGGCTAGACCATATAGCCTAGGTGTGTAGTAGGCTAGACCATCTGTGATTGCGTAAGTACACTGTTGGGTGTTTGCACATTGACCAAACCACCTAATGATGTATTTCTCAAAATGTCTTCCTATTGCTAAGCGATGCATGACTGTATTGGACTTTGCACTTTCAGATAGAATTCCTAGAAATCATACATCAGAAAGTTTTCCAGAAAGACCTTTTTTTTTTTTTTTTTTTTTGAGTTGGAGTCTCACTTCGTTGCCCAGGCTGGAGTGCAGTGGCACACTCACAGCCACTCCAGTGTCGACATGCTGGGCTCCAGGATCCTTCCACCTCAGCCTTCCAAGTAGCCAGAACTACAGGCGCCCGCTACCCTGCCCGGCTAATTTTTTGATTTAGTGTAGAGATGAAGTCTTGCCAAGTTGCCCAGGCTGATCTCGAACCCATGGGCTCAGGCAATCCATTCGCCTCAGCCTCCCAAATTGCTGGGATTACAGGTGGAGCCACTGAGCCCAGCCCCATAAAGAACTTTCTAAACCTTTTTGCCTTTGCAGGATCCTAGATGATAAATACGTTTTAATGTACCAGTAAAGATGCATTATAATTCCAAGCCCTTGGGTTTCAGGATGGGATAAAGAGTTTTTCAGAGAGTGAAAGAAGACACGGGGGAGGTGAAAGAAGCATGGTGAAGGCCTTCTGATACTGGGGCTCCTTGGAAGAGGAAGACTGGATCTGAGATGCTTCCAAGAAAGAAAACCAGAAGGCCAGAACCACCCTCCCTTTTGTTCTTGCCAGTCTGTAAAATCCTGTGCTTGCCCACAGGAAGAAACTTGAAAACATTTGGGCCTATAAACACCGGCATACCAACTGTACTAAATCTCTGCCCAGCTATTTTGGGTAAGCTGGAGGAAAAATAGCAGACTGCATAGGAGGAAGCTTGGGGGCCCGCCAAGGCCGTGACGTACGGTTTTCCAAGCAAAGGTTATGGCTGAATCAGAAAAAGCACGTCTGAGTCAGGCTCTGATACGAGGCCGCCTCTTCTCCAAGTTCCTAGCTTATGTTATAGGCAAAAAAGCCAGTAGTTCACAGGGGCCCTCTACCTCTCAGAGATGACCCAACAGGCCATCACACCATATCACGTGGAAGTTTCAGGAGACCTAGAAGAAGATGTGGGTGGAGGTGTTCTCTGTGTCATTTTTTATTTTGCCATTTGGCCATCAAACAACTTATATACCCTTTCTAATGAAGCCAAAGATTCCCAGTGGAGAAATAATTAAGACCACTGGCATTTTTCTAAAGCTATTTGATGTTTCAACAGCTCCAGTAAGTGGCTGTCCAGCAGTATTATTCACAGGACTGTTAGCCAGGAAAATAAAGAAACTTTGAGAAAGAGTATTTTTCTTGTGTTAGATTCTTCTTAGCTTCTGGATCTAATAGCTGGCCGAGGGATTTGTTTTTCTTTTATCAGATGTGGATGGAATTGGTAGCAGGGTCATCTCCTGGATATTGAATAAAATAACTCAGAAGAAAAGTCACCAAATTTCAAACCCACGTGTAAATAAATAGAGAACTCTTTTTCCTTTCTTCTTGTTTCTCATGGGAAGAATCCCGATCACATCTGTCAAAACCTCTAAGCTTTTCAGAAAAATGGTGTTCTATCTTAAATGGTCAGGTAAATCTTAAACTAGCAATTTAAGTAATGGATTACTTTTAAATACATGTATTTTAGGAGTACGTTCCCTTTTTGTCCAGGAAACATCTTAATTGAGACTCAGTTAAAAAAATGTTCAAAATGATGTGAATACCCAACTTAAAATCATACTATTAGCATATTAAAGTTTGAAGCTTTCACATAAAGAAGAGCCATGTTTTAAAAACCAGCTGTGGCCAAGTGCAGTGGCTCATGTCTGTAATCCCAGTACATTGGGAGGCCAAGGTTGGAGGATTGCTTGAGCCGAGGAGTTTGAGACTAGCCTGGGCAACATAGTCATACCTTGTCTCTACAAACAATAAAAATATCAGCAGTGCATAGTGGTATGTGCCTGGAGTCCCAGCTCATCAGGAGGCTGAAGCAAGAGGATCACCTGAGCCTAGGAGGTCCAGTCTGTGGTGGGCTGTGATCTTGCCACTGCACTCCGGCCTGGTTGACAGAACGAAACTCCAACTAAAAAAATAGCATCCAGTTGTATTAGTCAGCTATGCTGCTATAGCAAAAACCATAGACTCAGTGGCTTAAAAAGTGGAAATGTATGAGGGAGGACCCAAAAACTCTGGAACTTACTTATAAAAATTGTGTATGTATTCCTGCAGGTTTAAACTTCAGTCACCTTCAAAGTACTCTCCGTTTGATGCAATACACCTATTGAGATGCTTTTTCCACTGCCCAAAATAATTTTCAAACTTGTCATTTTGTGCCCTTTAGTGCTTCTGGCATTTTTTGGTTTCACCTCTTTCACATCAGCAAAATGTTTTCCTTTGAGGATATTTTCATCTGGGGAAACAAAAAAAAAGTCACTCAGGGTGAGGTCAGGTGAGTAAGGAGGGTGGGGCATGGGGTTCATGTCATTTTTGGTCAAAAACTACTGAGCACTCAATGTGGTGTGGGTAGGTTGTTCATGTAAATTCTCCATCATGAAATGGGCAGACACGTCAAAATAATCTCCCCCCACCAAAAAAAAAAATGTCACTGGAGCTGAATGCAGCCTCTCACAACAATGCTAGCTGGTACTCTGATGCCCATGGGTTCCTAGGAAACCTGTACTGCAAGGATTCTGCCCTCCAAAAGATAATGCTGTTGTTTTTTTGGGGGGGCTTCCAACTTGGTTTCTGGTGAGGGCTCTTCACCTGGCTTGTAGGCAGCTGCTTGCCTGCTTTCTCTCTGTGTCCTCACATTGGAGTAGAAGGAGAGGGAGAAAAAGAGAGATATATATCTGGTGTTCCTTCTTCTTATAGTTATACAAGTTTTTATCAGATCAGGGCTCTACTCTTATGACCTCTTTTAACCTTAGTCACCTCCTTACAGAACCTGTCTTCACTACAGTTACATGGGAGGTTAGTGTTTCAACATATGTACATTTGCAGGACACTGTTTAGTGTTTAGCACCAATTGTGGACGGTATGTAACCTTTTGATTTACCAGTAAGACGTGCCTTAAGAAACAGATTATTCAAGGGTTACACAGAAGGAAAAAGCAACGTAGTTTTGATATTTCCTTTGGAGGGAGAAGAGACATTGATGTAAAAAGGGTACCTCCCCCTATATCCATTTCAAATTAAGAACAAAGGATATAAGATAGAGTCATCATTTTAAGAACTTATTTAAACTCCATGGTTAATTTGATTTAGAAAGAGCAGGTTAGGAATAGGGAAGGAGAGAGAGAAAAGACAAATGTTGAAAAGGAAGGAGACATAAATGGAGATTAAGATAGTCTTTGAGAAGGAAAGACATATGAGATAGGAGATGTGTGGAAAAGTAGATGGCTGAAGGGCATGGGAGGTTTGCTATGTGAGGGGTGAGATTGGAGAAGTAGCCTGGAACTGCCTAACACAGGGGTTAGTAGAGGCTCTGGCATCAGAATACAGGTTTGAAATTTGCCTGATCTTACCAGTTATTCATTGTGTGGGCTTAAGCAAATTGTCTCTTATCTCTGGGTTAAACTTTCTAATTATAATACTTATGACATTGTGGTAAGGTTTAAATGAGATAATACT
This sequence comes from Cephalopachus bancanus, assembly GCA_027257055.1. Taxonomy (NCBI): domain Eukaryota; kingdom Metazoa; phylum Chordata; class Mammalia; order Primates; family Tarsiidae; genus Cephalopachus; species Cephalopachus bancanus. The sequence goes on along the minus strand of JAPVLO010000164.1, from coordinate 2,146,479 downwards.
TAATGCCTGACACATAGTGAGAGTTCAATAGATGTTGGCTACTATTCTTACCACTTGTCTCCCTTAGAAATATGCTATGGGGCTGTTGTGATCAGTTCTCACATGCGGGTCACACTCAGATGACTTTGCTTTGTGATCTGAAATACATTTATCAGTCTGGTTAAAGACTTTGTCCTGTCTTGCATATGATGTTACACGAAGCATCTTGATTTAATGTAGACTCCCCCTTCCCTGGATTATAGTGATTATAAATAGTATCCTTGATGGCAAGATTTTGGTTTATTGAAGTTCATCATAGTTGAGATTCAGTAGGGGTCTCTTAAAGAATACACATCACTTGAGATATCCATTCATGTATTTAAGGGAATGGTGACTTGGCTGTTGGATTGGAAGTATTTTGAACCTATACTTGTTAAACATGATTTGGATAAACTACACATTTTCTTGAACCAAATTTTTCTCCTTTCTTAAAAGCATATACAAAATATTTTTGAAATCTGATTCACACAGTGAGTGGAAGCTCTTAAAGTGTTTTTGTTTGTCTTCCTTTCTTGACTTTTTATCCCAGGTTCCTGTGTTCCAGAGAGAGGCATTTTCATCTGGGATTACATTTTGTGACCCAAAGCAGGAAGTATCAAAATTCTAGTGAAGTGACCTGCTTTTGAGAAATTTGCAGTTCAGCTTGACATGATGACAGTGCTGAGAAAAGGGTCAGCTCAGGCAGTCATGAGAGATGTCTGTTGCTCTGCCTGGCAGCCCTGATTGTATGTGTCTATGTGTGTGTAAGGATTCCTGAACAGTATACTGGGGAGATCAAAAAAAAAAAAGACAACCAGAATTTTCTTTTGGAGGGCAGGCCCCTTGTAGTACAGGCTTCCTTCACTAGGTAAGTGTTCCAGGAACCCAACATCATCAGTGTACTGGCTAGCATTGCTGTGAGAGGCTGCATTAAGCTTCGGTAAATGTTTTTTTTTGGAGATTCTTTCAATGTGTTTTCTCATTTCATGGTGGGTGATTTACAAGCGCACCTGCCCATACCACGCTGAGTGTTTGGTAGTTTTTGACCAAAAAAAGCATGACCCCATGCCCTACCCTCCATATTCATCCAATCTTACCCTGAGTGACTTTTATTTTTTGTTTGCCCGATGAAAAAATCAAAGGGAAATGTTTGGCTGATGTGGACGAGGTGAAACAAAAAATGGCAGAAACACTAAAAGGCATCAAAATTGACGAGTTCAAGAACTGCTTTGAGCAGTGGAAAAAGCACCTCAATAGGTGTGTTGCATCAAATGGAGAGTACTTTGAAGGTGACTGAAGTTTAAACATGTAAGAAGAAACACACAATTTTTTAAATAAATAAATTCCTTTTTTGGGGGGAGTCCCCGTTGTACAAGCAACTGGAGGTGTGACAGGTGTACAAGCAACTGTCACTCTTTTCCCCTGGTGTTCCTTCTTATGTTCTGGTCTCATTCTTATTTTCTCAAGTTTCCTCTTTCTCTTGGCCTTCCCTTTTCTCCCTTACTGCCACATTTCAAAGAATGTGGCCTGTTTGAATTGTAACACTAGTTCTGAGAAGGGGCAGTGGAGAGAGGGTATGCAAACGAATAGAGCCATCAAAGGGAAGCTATGCCAGAACACAGGAAAAAAAACTATGCTTTCTGGCTCTTTTGGGTCTCTGTTGAAGGTTTGTATTGCAGGTACTTTGTAGGTTTATTTTACATAGTAAGCTCCATGTTTCTCTGACTTTTAAATTCTCTCCCTCTCTCTGTGACTGGCCATACTCAAGACTGAATATTCATACACTATTACCATGACTCCTGCATCAACAGACTTCAAACCTCTGTTGTCTGATCTGTTACTCCAGCACTTTCTTCGTCTGAATCTTACCTGGGGGTGGGTGATGGCAGCATGATGGGGGACCTGGGGGACTTTGCAAAAGCTATGGGAAGGTCTGGGAAAGGTTGGATTGCGGAGCACCACTGTTTCCCTTGAGAACAATTTATCCCCCTTAGGACTATTTGCATTATCCGCAAAGCCTCCATTTCTCCCTTTCTGCCTTTCTCATTTTCTCAGCTGCTTTGCTGCTGGGACTGGTCTGTCTGCAGATCCAGGTTGCAGACCTGGGCCTGTGTGTGCCTTGTGTGAAGTGCCTCCTCTGAGTGGCTCTGTGGCTTTTCACTCAGAGATGTGCCTGCCACACTCACTTTCCTATTAGTATCCTGTTCAATTAGTGTTGGGTGACAGGCCGAGGTGGTGTCTACAGCCTCGCTGGGGAGTGACAGCAGAAGCCTGCTTTTTGTCTGGTGACCCTACAGGGACTTCTTCAGGATTTGAATCTCTGGTGCACAACTCACTGCATCTCATTGTCAGCTAATTTGCATCTTAAGCGAAGCATCTTACTTTCCAGTCATCCATATTTATGATCTATCAGAGTACATGGGTGACTCTTTCAGTGCAATTTTCCAGTGCCATTAGTCTCTGTATTCCAAATTAAGGCCACCATGATAAATAGGCAAATAATTTAGCAGATTTCAAACAGGGATTAGATAAACAGGAGTAAATAAGAATAAAATAATACTTGTAACTAAGCCAACTTAGAGAAAAAAATGCACATTTTATGTCAACATCTGATCACCTTAAATATATTAATAGTAGTATAAAATGTGTCTTAATATTTGTATAGTATTTGAAATATAACAAATGCTTTCGCTTGCATTTTTTATGTGCTCCCACCTAAAAACCCATGACGTTTGTAGAATGAGAACATAGATGAGAGAGAAAAGGTTCCGGAGCAGAGTGGAAGCCACTATAACATAGTGTCTGACAGAGTGATGTTAGCCAGGGTAAAGGATTAGACAATCCAGTTCAATTCAACAAACAATAACTGAGCTCCACGGTAGGAACGGAGTTAGGTTCCAGGGACACAAAAACGAGTAAGAATTGAACTGTTGTGATGTTGTGTTTCTCTGGCTTAATAGTTTCTGCCACAAATACACATGCTCAGAGATTTGCCTGGGCTTGTGTGGTCTGGATACATAATTTAGCATCACCTCTCTCTTTAACAGCATTCTAGGATGTATCAAACTCCCATACTAGAACTAAGTTCTGGCTCTCCCTTAAGCCGAGAAGATCTTGCAATCTCATCCACTCTTTCTTTTCTTAGATGAATAGGAACAACTCTGTCCATACATTCATGAAGGTGAATCCTAAAGGGAACTGGGAGGCATTTTGGCTACCTAGATGTCCTGTTTAAGGTGTCAGGATGGATGTAATCTGTTTAACTTTATCTTGCCTCCAGTAGGAAGTGTAACTCTGGGAGGGAGATGAGCGTGTGAGTGTGAGAGAGTTTGGATGGGGTGCAGGTGAAGAGATGAAGGGGATCTATGATTTAGGTTAGCCTTAAGAGATCCTATATGATTCTTTATCATCTTTTATTGGAAGGTTGTTTTCTACCTTGAAAAATACATTTCTTATTACCTGATTATAGTAGCCATCTGATTTCTCTTATCTTGTTTGGATGATTAATCTATACCAATCATCCAGACCCCTATAAGAAGGATGGGTCTTTCCAGAAAGAATTCTGATTAAATTATTTTCTGTCATCTATCCTAGAGAAACTTCTAGCATGAGATGCTAGACCAGCTCTGGTCTCTTCAGAACATCTTTTAACCCTACATTCCTTCTTGTTAACCAAGAATATGACTTTCCCCCTGCTCCTTCCTTACCTTCTCAAAGGTGTGAATGACCTAATTGCTCAAAAGAATACCAATATTTTTTCTGTTATCATCTTCTTTGACCTCACCATAAGAGCAGAAAGAAATTTCTAGATTTTCTCTCTTAAAACACTTCTTTTCTTTAGACTCACAAATTCTCTGTCCCACACATTTTTTTTCTTTTCCCACCTCATCATTCTTATCCCTCCTGGGGAATCTTAAATATGGGACCACTCATTTAGTTCACTATACTCTCTGTCCTTTCACTAGATAATTATATTTATGTTTGTGGTTCAATAATCATCCCTTTGACTATGATTCACAGGTCAGTAAAGCCTAAGTCACTTTAGACAGATTGGCAACTTTCTCCAAAATAATTTTATTTTAAAAATCCTCCAAACTCCACATTAAAAATCAAAAACAATAAAGCAAAAAAAAGTGTTATCTTTTCTGACCTAAATCCTTCTTGTTCCTGTATTTTCTATTTTAATGTCATCACCATCCACCTCAAGTTAGAAATGAATCAACTTTGACTTCTCTCTCATACCCCAGAGACAATGATTTACTAAGACAAATCTAGGTCTAAGGTGTCCTTCATCCTCATCCCTTTCTCATTCCAAGTTTCCTATCTACTTTGGGGCTTCATCACTTTTCCCTTAGATTAGTGTCACAACCGCTAACTACCCTGCAATTTACTTTTCATGTAGACATGACTTTTGTTTCCAAGTAGATAGCATTCTTGTGAAAATATCTTGTTTCCTTATGTTTCCTTCCTTCCTTCCTTCCTTCCTTCCTTCCTTCCTTCCTTCCTTCCTTCCTTCCTTCCTTCCTTCCTTCCTTCCTTCCTTCCTTCCTTCCTTCCTTCCTTCCAAGACTGGATCTCATTATGTTGCCCAGGTTGGTTTCAAACTTCTGAGCTCACGTGAATCTCCTGCCTGCCTCAGTCTCCCAAGTAGCAGGCATCATAGGCACACACCACTGTGTCCAGCTTCCTTATGTTTTCTGTAGTAACTAGGACAGTTCCTTATACATAGTTGAGACTCATTTAATATTTGTTTATTGGTTTTAAAAATATCTCAGTTGGATTTTCTTTAAGTTAAGCATGGCCTAGAGGCAAGATGGGTCTTTCTAGGAAGAATTCTGATTGAATTTTTCCCTGTCTTCTGTCCTAGAGAAACTTCTGGCATAGAATACTAGACCAGTTCTGGCCTCTTCAGTCTGGTGGGAAAAGGCTCATTTACAGGGCATTTCCAGTGGATGATTAGCTGTAACATTTTGGATTGGGCTGTAACATTAGGTGAATATCAAGTTACATAATAGATGTGTTCTTCTATGTGAAATCTGCTTTGAGATTCAAGTATTCATATTTATTGAGATTTACATATTCAAATCAAGTTGATTATGAGTATGCAATGCATTATGGGTATGCGATGCTTCTATGTAAATGTTCACATATACTCTCCTTTGCATGGAATAAAAATGTTTCTTGGCACTACTAAGAGAACTAGGGTATCCATGTACTAATCGGTGACTGCAATGAGTTTAGGTACAGTGGAAACCTCTCTTTATTGAGAGGACAGAAAAGCTCCACAGTGGGAGGGGAGGCCAGAGAGGCTGCCCAGGACTCAGGTTCTTAAATGAACAAATGGGGCAAATAGAATTTATAATGGCTCTAAATTTTCTTTAGAAGTTATTACACAGTAGATGGACATAACTGTTTGTCTCACTCAGTACAAAATACTCACATTTTAATCCCAGTGTTTAAGAGAGTTGATTTTCCCTTAGTTGAAAAACAGATGACAGACTAGTCAGCTTTTGCTTATAGTACACATTAAACATACTGTTAAACATTAGAATCATATTCAGCATGATGGAATGCTCAGATTACATGAGGCATACATGAACTGTGATGGCTGAGCGGAAGGGAGCCATATTTCCTGTTTTTGTTTTTGATTTGAAGTCTCACTCCGTCAGGAATGCAGGCACGCTCACGACTGACCCAGCGTCGACCTGCTGGGCTCCAGCGATCCTTTTGCTTCAACCTTTCAAGTAGCCAGAACTCCTGGTGCATGCTACCACACCCGGCTAATTTTTTTGATTTATTGTAGAGACGCGGTCTTGCCAAGTTGCCCGGGTTTGACTTGAACCTTCAGGCTCAGGCAATCCGCTCGCCTCGGCCTCACAAAGTGCTGGGATGACAGGCTGAGCCACCGAGCCCGGCCCATATCTCCTCTTTCTGATACTCAAGTCTACCATGTGCGTCCACTGAGTGCAAAAGCAAGGAACATCACCTGCCCAATTTCTCTTTTAAATTGTTAGATGCATATTAGTAATTTTGTATAAATCAAATGAGTTTCGGGTACAAACTCTTGAACATACAATCCTTTATGCATGGTATATATTTTGAATATCCTGATAATTTTTTAGTGATGTAATTAAATGTTATCCATGGCTTGATTCATGTTCAGAATATTTCTAACACCTGAAATGACTTTTTAAGTTTTCATCTTTAGCACTGAGTTTCGAAGATGAGACATAAAATTTAGGTTCTACTAGAAATCAAAGATCACATGGTCTTTATTAGTTTTTAATAAAGAGAGATGTGTCACAGCACACTTCAGGGCCATGGTCACAATAACACAGGCATGTGTTGTTATACTTTCTGTAATATTTTGGCCTATACTTTGAAAAGGTATAGCTATTGAATTTAGTTTCATTGTACAGTCCAGTATCTTCTGCAATATTGTAATTTACTGTTAAATCATGAGTATATTTTACCTTTGCTCACTGGGTATTTTCAAATAAATTCATAGGACTCCTGTGATGTAACATTCTCTATTACAAAATTGCGAATACAAGAAGCATTATAATTATCTAAGTAACTTTTTAACCTGGTCAAAATTTTTACAAATAAGTGGGTGTGAGGTTCAATAGGATCAAAGGTAATTAATGTTTTCCAGCAGTAAGTGTGATAAACACTTGCTTGTTAAGTCAATTACATCCAGATAAAACTTGAATGTGAAGTAAGGGTGTACTATAAGTAAACTGCAAATAGCATTCATGTGACAGATCTGCTAATTTGCCACATGTTATTCCAGCAAAATTTAAAAAATTAGATAGCTGAAGTTGCTGTAAGAAACATAATTTACTGCAGAGATACCCCAAGAGAAAACTTTAGACCTCAGCTTTGCCTGTTGATTTTTGCGAAGTAGTCACCTGGGGATCTGTTTTAAAATAATCTGTGATCATTGACACAAAAGTAATAATTGCATAGAAAAATTAGAGACAATTAAACACTGCTTCTTGGCAATAAAACGCTATCTAGTTAAGGTCTGCAAGCACTTGCTGCAGAGTATCGGCCTAAAATACAAGAATAATAGGAAACTCGGAGGAAAAAATGACAGCATTCCCTGTTGAACTAAAATTTAATGAGGATGGTGGAAAGACATAATTGTGTGTTCTACCTGACTCAACTTTTAATTTAACTGGAATCTGTAATATGTGCTCTAAAGTTATTGGTACTTAGTAAAAATAACTTACAATTCTTGCTTCTTCCCATTTACTTGACGTTTAAAAAAAAGTGATTGAACCAAAGTTGGAAAAATGAAAACTTTGCTACCTGGTCCATACTTTTATATTCATGTAGCTAGGAACTTTAAAGATGAGGGATTCCATTTATTTAAAAGTTATGTTTGTAGCCGGGCATGGGAGCGCACACCTGTAGTTCCAGCTACTTGGAAGGCAGAGGTGGAAGGATTGACGGAGCCCAGCAGGTTGAGGCTGCAGTGGTTGGGAGCGGCCACTGCACTCATCGGGATGACAGAGTGAGACTCTAACTCCAAAAAATAAATAAATAAATAAATAAAAGTTATGTTTGATTTCATCATACTCAAAGTTAAATATTTACATGATTATTATTTTGTTAATTTGGGGTTCTCTTGAAAGTCTAAAGCACAGGACTCACTCTTATTTGGCACTCAGATGCCATGGTTTTCTGGTCTATGGGTATTTCCAACTTTTGTCATTTATGGATGAAGAAATTGAAAGTGTGGAAAATGAAAAGTATCTCATGATTATAAGTAGTTGGGGTTTCTTTTAAGTTTGATTTCCTGTCTCAAACGCTTAATTTATTAATGTATTTTCTCATATCTCACTAACTTACTTGCTTTTGGTGATTAGGTATAAGTTTTCAAAGTTCACCTAAGCTCCCTTTCACCTGGGAATTGGTTTAGAGTAGGTTTTGTGAAACACCATAGTAGACGCTTAGCATGAGTAGAATAATTTTCAACATTGAGCCTCCCAGAAAAAACATTCTAAACTGGTGCATTGTGTTAAGTGACAAAAACTAAACGTATTTCTGGAGGTTTGTCTGTAACAAGCAAACGTGCCTGAGCAGCTCTGGCTTCAAGTTAAAATCAGTCTCACGGGATCCTGTACTCTGTTTCCTCATGTTTCCCTAAGCTCCCTTCAAAGTTCCCATTGTCACATAGTAAGAACCTGAATTGACATTATAGAGACATAGCTTCCATCCTGACTCTTTCCCCAACTAGTCATGAGATCCTGAGGAAGACACTTCCTCTCTCCAGCGAAAATGTAGGTTGATAATATGGGGATGATAACAGCAGCTCCAATTTTCCAGGGTGGTTGGGGGATTACAAGAGCTAATGTTGGTAATGCATAGCACAAACAATGCATGTAGTAAAAGCATAACCATAATTACGTCTAGGATCAGGATCAAGAATCCTACTCATCCTAGCTTCCTCATTTACTCAAATCTGTATCCCAGAAAGAATGAAATCATGTCCTTTTTAGCAACATGGATGGAGCTGGAGGACATTATCCTAAGTGAACTAACTCAGAAGCAGAAAACCAGAAAACCACTTCTCTGTGGAGCCAGATGGCCACAAAGATAGAAATAATATACACTGGGGACACCAATAAGTGGGAGACAGGGAGAGGAGGCTAGGGTTCAGAAATTACCTATCAAGTACAATGATCACTATCTGGGAAATGAGCCACCTGAGACCCAATCCCCACCACTACATAGTCTGTCCATGTAACAAACATACACTTGTACCCCCGATTATAACAAAACAAAAACAAACAAACAAAAACAAGGAATCAACTCCCAATCTCTCAGTTTGTATCATGTATGTGGATAAAAATATATCCTCTATATATTTTCTTTTAATTTTCCTCTTTGGTATCACATTCATTGTCTGAATCTCCATTTTTCCTTGCTTAGTTGATAATGGTAATGTTAAATCATAGAGATGATGATGATGATGATGATGATGATAGCAACTCACAGTGTTTTTAGCACTTATGTGCCAGGAACTGTATTAGACATTTTGCCAGCATAGTATTATTTAACCTTCAAGAAAATCTTGATATAAAAAGTATTAATATACTTATTTTATAAATGAATCATATATTGTGAGGGCTTATTAAGTAATTTTGTTCTACATTTTATGAAAAAAAAAAAAACCTGTAGGCTCTGCAATAATGGATTCTACATAACAGCAAGATTGGAAATGAGCTTGAAATTCAAATTTTTCTAAGATCAATCCCAGAAATCCATTTCTAAGTGACAACAATAACATCAGCAATTAACTTTATTTAGTACTGAAAACTTCATGTGTTATTTCTTAATTCTGTGACAATTCATGAGGTAGGGATTTAAAATTATTCCCATTTTACAAAGGAAGACACTGCGGGTAAGTGAATTCCTTGCCAAAGTTGGCGGCGGTGGTGTGTAGGATAGTCAGGTTTTGAACTGGGGTGATATGATTTCACTCTTAACCACTACGCTTCCTTGTCCCCCAGTGTCTGTGATGATATGGATATATAATGGATTGTGTGTGTGTTGTCTATCTTCTTTTTAGCACTAGGCAAAATTTCAACAACTGTAAGAAATGTTTTTTTGCCCATTCCTTCTCTCTGAGCGTTTGCTGTCTCTGTTCTGTGTGATCAGTATAGTTTCACACTCTTCTTTGCCAATCGCACCTCTTTCATTCTTCCCTATGTGATTTGAATCTTGTTGACTGTTCAGTCTTTCTAGACAGATCAGAGAAAGAATGGCATGACCGTTGGATTGGTCACCTTACCAGTCACCCCGTGCCCAAGCCCACAAATTGCATACACGTGATTTTCATGTCTGTGCAAGGTCAGGTGTATAGGTACTTCTTTGTGTTTTAACTTTTGTAAACGCTGAATTACAAAAAGGGTAGGAAGTGGGTTACTTTTTGGTCTCTTTGAAGTACAATGCCTGCTGTAGAAGCTCAGTAAATAGTTTTTGTTAATTTTAGAAAGCTAAGAGGAGCATAAATATGAATGGAATTTGCCTTAACAATTGAAATCTGAGTGGGCTGTCTGCGTTTTGCCTGTGTACAATTCTGCATATGAAGTGTTAATTTTTAGATTCCATCATACTCTGGAGGCATAGTAGAAATGATTAGGTTGAGAATCACAACCCTGATAATTAGCTTAGAGATTCTGAATCAGGATGTATGCTGCAAAAAAAGTGATTTTTTGGAGCATTTGGCCCTAAGGGGTTGGTTAACCAGCTGTCTCAGATTTTATACCTGCCAACATCTGGTTTGGTCAATTGATACTAGGAAAGTTAACAGAGCAGAAGGGAGTTCTTCTCCTAACTCTGTCTTGACCTCTGGAGAGTAGGACAAGGCCCTAGTTCTCTTTGGGGAGCAGTTGGAAAAATATAAAATTATTTAAATTGTATAATATTTGCAAGGTGATTTGCAAGCATCTTTTTTAAAGCTCTTGCTTGCAACTCTATTTGAAGTGAATTTAAATGCTCTCTTCATTTTATAGAGTTTAGTAAGGTGCAGAAAAATGCAATTTATTTGCTTTGATATCTAAATGAGTTAACAGCAGATCAGAGCAAATACTCGTATGCTTTCAAGGGTCATTCTGTTTTTTTTTTCTTTCAGTTTCTATGTCATCTTATTTCAAAGGCAAATAAAATGAAGAGAGGGAGGAGAACGGAAAAGAAAAATAGTAGAGTGACCAAGGAGAAAAAGGTTGAAAAATAAAGAGGATTATTTATGTTCTTCTCATCTTTTGGAATTTCAAATGTGTGTTGGTTCTGTAGTGGTTTAAAAATTTATTCATATTCTGCTTAGATGTCTAAAAAAATTACTTCTTTATTCTATAACTGGTATAATTTTCCTCACTAGTACTTCCCCATCCTGTCCTAAATGTACTATGTAATAGAGGATTAAAAAAAAAAAAACCTTTAACCTGCAACTTTAAACTTACAAGGTTTGGGGTATTTCACACTCTTTCAGTTTAATCGGTCTTTTGAATAGTTCTCAAACTCTTCTCTATCTTTCAAAATAGCGCCTGGGCTCAGGAGAAATATCTCAGGGCACTGGTGTGGGAGAGGAGTGCCTTGATCAAGTGTTGATCTTGGCTGCTTGGTGGCTATGTTGACTTCGGTGAGTATTGGCTGGTCTTTGCTGAGGTGTGAGGATGTGTCCTGGTCTCCCGCTGCTGTAGTTTACAGCCCGTTTACATCATAGTGTCTGTTTTCATGGCCTGAGTTTTGTACTTCTGAGGCACTTAATAATGGGTCCATCCTAGCTCCTCCTGGCTCCAGAAAATGCTTAACTTATGGCTGGGACTCCCACTTGTCATTTGCCTTTCCCCTACCAGGGGCATGTTTCCCAGCAAGACTCTCAGCTAACTTCTACTTCTGCCTCAGGGCACAAGAAAACTTCCACAAGTCCCTTCTGTATCACATAAGACAGGAAGACAGCATCGAAGTACTAACTCAGGTTATTTTTCTGCCCATCACCAGTATTCTGCTGTTAAAAGTCAATGGTGGTAGAGAAATTGCTACAAAGCCATCTCTTCCTAAAATTCAAGGAGAATCAGGGCAAAGTTCTTTTATGTTCGATGTTCCTCTCAAGTTATCTAACACATTTCCCTCCTCCTGGAGTTTGCCTAGACAGTACTGAAGTTAAGACTTGAATTTCATCTGGTTCTTCTAATTCTTCTCACAATTGAACACCCAATGGGATCAGTCTTTCCTCATTCTCTTTCCTGCAAGAATTTTTCTTCATTTCAGTCTTTTTTATTCTACTGTAGCCTCATAATAATGGACAAAGAGAAATATACATCATGATGCATTGGAAAATTACAAAAAAACTTAAATCATGATATATTATTAGAATGCTTACCTTTCACCCAAGAAAAGGCAGCAATTGATGTTGAAAGATATTTAAAGACTGAGCATTTGTTTAATGACCATGATTTGAAAATAAAAGATGAGAATCAAGTCTGATATTTCCAGTTACCTTACTTGTTATTTGTGTTGTGTTTATGGGTAAAAACCTCACCGAGGAATCCATACATTAATGGAAGCATTTATGCTTCATGTATCTAAAGAAATAGTACAGTTTTATAGCTGAACCTGTGGATCCTAATCTTGGCACTATGAGTTCAAGCAACTCACTTAACCTAATATGATGTTATTTTTTCATCTCCAGAATAGAATAATAATTGCTCTTTGTATATTACATGGTGATAAAAACTAAAATATGGCAATAAATATGAAAATGTTCTTGAAGAAATTGCTCTTATGAGCACTTGGGCAGGCTAGGGGTAGAACTAAAGATTTTTAACACCAGTATCAAAATTCTGTTTCTTTCTCTCCTCATACATTCATGTTTGAATCTGTCCAAGGCTGTTCCTTCATGATATCTTCATTTATTTGTACCAATAACTAATTTGTGTCGCTGAATAGGAAATAGTACTTTTTAAAAATTTGTAATAGAAAAAAGTTAATCCCATAGATTCCCTGATGAACATGGAAGGACACTGCAGAGTTCTGAAACATACTATCTGATCATTGTAACATTTGTCAGTGTCAAACATTAATAGGGAATATGCTTTTTAAATGTTGACAGTTTCTGGCTTTGCTAAGCTATGGTCTAGCCATGTGGCTCCTTGAGCCATGGTTCCTAGCTTTGGCCCCCTTCCCACCTTAGGGAGGCGAATCTCTTCTCTCTTCTCTCTAATTTACTTTCTAGATAAACTATACTTTCTCATCTAAAAAAAATGTTGACAGTTTCCAATGAATACCCTTATAATGGAATGTGTACACATGAAATATGCTAATTCACACTAAATAATACCATAACTACTAGTATGTATATATATATATATATATAATTTATATATGTGCATAACATACATATAGCAAACACACACATGTATATATACAATTTGAGAGAGCTGGTATAGTCTGAAAATCCAAGTTTATGAATGTTCTAAGTTGTGGGTCTGCTTTCTTAAATAAGTCAAGTAAATAAACTATATATAAATTTTTCTTTGGTGAGAACTTTTTTTTCTCTGTGTCATTAAGGAGTCTTCTTTATACTTATTCACTAAGTCAGTTCTGACTTGGAAGTTTGCCAAAATAAAGTCCCACTAACCACAAGAAACATTGTATTTAGCTGATCTCTGTAATACTAGCTTTTGGAGGCTCTTAATTTCTAGACCAAAAGATTTTGCCTAACATTTTGCAGATAGAATCACTTGGTTTGTGTAATGGAAAAAGGGAATTCAAAGAAAAATACAGTTGAAGCTAGATTACTATGATGATCTATATGCTATGATGCATAAACTTTTTTTTTCCTTCATGTTAAAAATCTGTTTCCACAAATCTCTGAAGATTATACCTTGGTCAAAAGAAATGTTGGGGGAGAAATATTTTATTTAAGTGTCTGTTGTAATATAATATTTACAGTATACTTCTGGGTAGGCTTATTTTCAATTAATGAGAATGGTCTTAAAAATGATAATTCTCTAAGTTTTATAAATTCTCAAAGGGTAGTATTTCAAATGAAGAGTTTAATCTGGGTGTTAATCTTAGAATTATACCTAGTGAAATAAACTTCTATAATTTATCTTGTTTTGTTGGCAAATTCCTCCAAAAAAGAGGAATATTTTACTAAAGGCCAAGGCAGTGTTATAAGAGGTAAGAGAAAAGCAATTAAAAATATATTTTGCAAATATTAAGCAAAGTATATGTATATTCTGTTGTTACAAAATAAAAGAGGTCATGGTCATGAATATTAGACTCAGGATTCCTGACATAGATCTTTTTGAGTTTATAGTAATTTGGCACTACATTATAGTGTAGGGAATTTGATTTCAAATAATCTGAACACACTAGTCTTCTGAAGGTGGATGTTTTGGAGCAGGAAAAGAGCTTTACTTAATTTTAGAAACATCATGGAAGACTAAAGACAGCATAATGCTCACAATGAATGACCAGCCTTCTAACTCAAAGTTTCTCTTTGAAATTGAATCCAAATGGAAGCTGTACATCAGCTGCATAATTTTTTACCTGAAGGACTACTTTGAGATTTGTTGCATCCCTGAACAAACATAATTTCAAGATTTACTGAGCTAATAGTAAAAATAAATATTTACTGAGTGTCAGCGATGAGGGAGAAGTTGAAATCTAGTATGTCTTAATATTTAGTTAAAGGGATTTATTTTTCATCATGGTAAGTAAGGCCTATTTCCTGTTAATGAGCGAGAAATATAGCAGGTTCATGCCATGAACTGGGAAAAAAATGCCAGTTATACACGCACGTACAGTGACCTTCAGGCCATCTTACACACTTTACAATTCTTCTTGGTTTCTTTTGGCCAGTTTCTTTTTTTGGTTACCCGATTTTTTTCTTTGATATTTTCTAGCCTAAAAGATATGGATTTCTTATGCCTGTTCTTCTCTAAGATTGGCCTAATTTTAAAGCTATGTGAAGTAATCATAAAAAAAAAATATTCAGCTTTATAGTAGATAGTTTTCTTGGCAAATATTCGTTTTTTTTCTTCCTCTCCTCATTTGGGTCTATTGCTCTTCCCATCTAGAATCCTCGCCGTGCACCCCACACCTCATATTAAAGGTAGTATCATCTATATTTTATTATTTAAACACGTGTTAGTTCTGCAGTTTGAAATTTGTCAAAACATTTGAGAGATTTAAAAAAATAGATGAGAAATAAAATATTAAAAGCATATTGTTTACCTATAAAAAGTAAAATACATTAAAAATAACCTTCAACATTCTTTTGAATACCTTCTAGAGCACCATTAAATCATGTCCAAATATTGCTATGCTCTGGGGCAGGGGTGGATATTGTTGTCATGAGGTGCTTGGGGTGTCAGTTCAGAGGGCGGTTAGGTCAAATTGACACATCGTAGGTATCAATAGTTTATTCATAACAAAAGTCTGAGTCTTTTACCCTGATTATTTTGGAAAGAATTATTCAGAAAAAATACATCTGGAATAAACATTGGTTCCATATTATTTTTAGAAATAAAAGTTGTATAAATGGAGTGTATATCACTCCTACACTAGTGATTCAAGTCAACTTTCCCCATAATTCTCCACATCCACCTGACTCCAACATCTTTAACTTTATTAATGCAAATAATGGCAATAGAAAATTCCTGGCCTAGGAAAATCATGAAATCAGTAAAGATTCTCTTTTCTCTCATGTTCTCTCTCCTCATGAAATGTTAATTTCTAGAAAATTTGATTTTTGTCAACAGTGAGAGAAACTTCAAAATAGAAGTATGAGCCGGGCTCGGTGGCTCAGCCTATAATCCTGCGCCTTTGGGAGGCTGAGGTGAGTGGATTGCCTGAGCCCGCGGGTTTGAGACCCGCCTGGGCAGGCGAGACCTCATCTCTACAATAAATCAAAAAATCAGCCGGGCGTGGTAGCGCATGCCTGTAATTCTGGCTACTCGGAAGGCTGAGGTAGAAGGATCGCCAGAGCCCAGCAGGTCGAGGCTGGGTGGCTGGGAGCGGCCACTGCCCTCCAGTCTGGGCGACAGAGTGAGACTCCAACTCAAACAAACAAAAAAAAACTAAAATAGAAGTATGGCAGGAGGTGGGACATTTTGGAACTAGCTACTAGTGTGTTTGAACTGAAATGCAGAGCATAGATGAGAGAGAGGAAGTGACAATCTACAGACAGCATTATACAAGACCTCATTTTGTGCCACGTGAAAATGTTTGGACCTTCTGAAAGTCATGGAGACCTACTGGAGCATTTTAAGGGAGAGTCATAACACAACCACATTTGCATTTTGAGATGGTCCTTCTGGCTTCAATGCTCATACCCAAAACAGAACTTTGGATGTACTCTCTGTATTTTATACTTATACTAGAAATCTAACTGCAGAATTCAACCCCAAAACAGATTCCTATGCAAACTAAGTTAAATTAGAAAAGGTAAGATGGGTCAGGCACAGTGGCTCAAGCCTGTTATTGCAGCAATTTGGGAGGCCGAGGCAAGTGGATTGCCTGAGCGCAGGGGTTCAAGAGCATCCTGGGCAACTTGATGAGACCTCATCTCTACAGTACATCAAAAATAAAAAATTAAGCCGAGTGTGGTAGCGCACACCTGTAGTTCCAGCTACTTGGAAGGCTGAGACGGAAGGATCACCTGAGACCAAAAGTTTGAGGCTGTAGTGGCCCTGGGTGTGCTACTGCACTTCAGCCTGGGCAACAGAGTGAGATTCCAACTTCAAAAAAAATAAAAATAAAAAAAATAAAGAGAAAGAAAAGAAAAGGGAAGATGGTCAAAGCACCCTATACTCTCTAGACTTGGCATAATTTCTTGAGTTACTTGGTAGTCCAGAACTTTCCAGGGCATGGGAAAGTCACAGACACTGGGATTTGGGGACTATAGCTTGACTTTACTGTGGAGTAAATTGTCAGTCGTACTTGGGCTTCAGGAGTAGGATTGACTTGGTTCCCTTGCTGCTTTAGGATTGACTTGGTTCCCTAATTGAGCAGATAGTGTCCCCAGGATAGGACTGCAATATACTAAGGTTTTTCTCTTAGCCTTCTTCTGACCATGTCAAAGGCATTGTAGCAGCTTCCTACTAAGGAATAAAATGTTTAGATCTTTTTGCTTTGTGGATGGAAGTAAATGGTGAGAACACGGGCGGCAAAAATGACATCCAAATTAGAATAACAGTATTGGCGTTGTGGTGTTTTTAGATGGGAATCAATGATCAAGGTGGTATCGGGGGAGTATAATCAATAATTGTAAAGTGGCTGAGTTGGAGGAGGCTGGGTTCAAGAAAGCGCATCTATGGCATTGAAAGCAGAGGCTGGCCTGGCAAAGCGATGAGAAGGCATGGTGTGTTGTGGAGTGCCTTCAACTGGGGACTGAGGTCTTGTCTTTCTTGAGCAATCGCAGGCAGTTGAGCATCAATAAGACCAGAGTAATTAGTATATTAGCTCTAATTGCGCCAAGATTTTCTTTTACAATTTGCTCTTAAATCTAAATGTAAACATTGAGCAGTGCCCATGTTATGGTCTTGTTAGATTTATGACATGTTCATAAAGTGCTTATATCTAAGCTAGTTTGACTTCGGTACCTTGAATAGTAGGTAGAAGCAGATTTTGAGCCAATCACTGGAAATTGCAGAAAAATATTGCAATATGTCAAGTGATTTAAGTTGTCAGTAAGGATCTGGGATTTGTTCAGTTACTGAATTTCATGCTTAGTTTTCCTTTTTTTGCCAAAGAATACTAGAAAACAGAGGTTAGTTATTACTCTTACTTTAATACTTCTCTCTCTGATTGAAACTGGCATTTTTATGTGGACTGTAAGGCATACAAAATACAATATAACCATATTCTTCTTTCTTTATAAAAAAGATTACTTCAAATAAAATTTAGATCATATACCTGTCTCCATTTTTTTTTCTTTTTTATATTCTGATACTGGCAATGAAAGTTCTGTTTTAATTTTTTCTTTTAATAGAAGATGGTTTTACTAATGCCTCTTTAGGCTGCTGGAATACACTAATTTTTTTTTTGAGTCGGAGTCTCTGTCATCCTGGCTAGACTGCATTGGCACACTCACGGCCACTGTAGCCTCACTGGATTCAGGAACCTCAGTTTTTCAAGTAGCTAGAACTTCAGGTGTGCGCCACCACACCTGGTTCAATTATTTTAATATTCATAACTATATTTATATCTATATCTATGTTGATATCTATATCTTTTTTTATATTCATTTTCATATCTGCATTTATTTGTTGGATTGCTCTGTAGCTCTAATATAATATGTTGAATGTGTTCTCCAGAAAGAGGTGGTGAAGTCCTAATCCCTAGTACCTCAGAATGTGATCTTATTTGAAAATAGGGTAATTGCAGATGTAATTGGTTAAAATTAGGACAAGCAGAAGGAGGTGGGCCCTTAATCCAGTGTAACTGACTTCTTTAACAAGGAGTTAGAGGTCTGGAAGCTCACAGAGGGAAGGCAGCCATGTGAAGACAGAGGCAGAGATTGGAGAAATGCAGTTATAGGCAAAGGAATGCCAAAGATTGCCACTTAGTTAATTATATCCGCAAAGACCTTGTTTCCAAATGAGGTCACATTCATAGGTACCAGGGACTAAGACTTGGATGTGTCTTTTTGAGGTACACAGTTCAACCCACTATACCACCCATTGCTCTTATTCTTTTTTTATAACTTAAAAAAGACCTCATCTCTACAATAAATAAAAAAATTAGCCGGGCGTGGTAGTGCATACCTGTAATTCCGGCTATTGGAAGGCTGAGGCAGAAGGATCGCCGGAGCCCAGCAGGTGGAGGCTGCGGTGGCTGGGAGTGGCCACTGCACTCCAGTCTGGGCGACAGAGTGAGACTCCAACTCAAAAAAAAAAAAAAAAGATGTGGGGTACAATTCAGGGTTAGATATACCAATATTCATTATGCAGGTACCCTTGTTTATGAGGTGTGCCCTCCCCACCCCATGGCAGTTTCCCTCAACTGCCAATCCCGACCCCCTCCCCGGCAGTTTCCCACTATTGACAATTCCTTTCTTATAGTATTCCGATAATTGTTCAAGGTCTGCTGATGAGTGAGAACATATGGTACTCTGTTCTTTGTTTCTGTGATAGATCACTGAGTATGATAGACTCTAATTCCATCCAAGTTGCTTTGAAGTTCACTTGTTTTTCCTTCTTTATGACTGCATAATATTCCACTGTGTATATGTACCACAGTTTTTTTTTTAAATCCAGTCCAGCTTTGATGGGCAGCACGACTGGTTCCGTGTTTTTGCTGTTGTGAATAGAGCTAGAACAAACATGCATGTGCAGGTATCTTTTTTATAGAATGATTTGAGTTCCTTCAGGTATATTCCCAATAGGGGGATTGCTGTGTCACATGGAAGGTCAATATCTCGTTCTTTCAGAAATCGCCACACTGTCTTCCAGAGAGGCTGTACTAGTTTGCATTCCCACCAGCAGTATAGAAGCATTCCTTTTTCTCTGCATCCTCAGTCAGCATTTGTTGTTTGTTTTATTGATGATGGCCATTCTTACTGGGGTTAGGTGGTATCTCAATGTGGTTGTGATTTGCATTTCTCTGATGGTGAGTGAGGTTGAGCACTTTTTCAAGTGTCTGTTGGCTGCCTATATACCTTCTTCTGAGAAGTGTCTTTTCATGTCTTTTGCCCACTTTTTAATGGGGCTGTTAGTTTTTTTTACTTTAGGAGCATTTGAATTCCTTGTAGATCCTAGATGTTAGTCCTTTGTCAGGTATACAGTTGGCATTGCTCTTATTCTCTAAGGACTTCTTTACTATTCTATTTAATCCTGAATAATCTGGTCTCGTTAGCATCACTGTAAACTAATTGCTATGACAAAAGTCACCAATGATCCCTTAACTGCCACATCCTTTAGATAATTTACAATCTTCATCATTCTTGAATTCTAAGGGATGTTTGAATCTGTTAGCCACTTCTTTCTTCTTAAAGCTTCCTACCCTTTTAGTTTCAAACCCAAATTAATAATTTTCTTGTATTTCTCTAAGTGTTTAATTTTCCTTGTGCTATTTTTCTCCTCTCGCTGCCCATTAAGCACTGGTTTTCTGATGGTCCTACCTACTTATTTCTGATTCATTCATTCATCCATCCCTATGTCTTCATTCATGGCATGAAAGTTGATGACCCTTAAGTTTGCAGCTTCAGCCAATCCCAACTTGAGCTCTGGACTACAAGATCAAAATGCCCCTTGGAGGCCTTTCGTCATCCTGTCTAAAACTAAGCGCACTGTCTTTATCTTCTAACAGACTCTGCTTATGTTATGTTCTGATTAACGCTTGTCTGCTCTCCCTTGATACTGATAAATCAAAGGGACAGGGCACTGGTAAAAAGAAGTTTATTTCTCAATTTGAATCTAGGGAGCAGAGCCAGATTAGAGGTCTTTCTAAAATAGTTCTGCTCACCCTTCAGGCCTCACGGTCCACTTTTATAGTCGAGAGTTGTTGGTGCCTATACATTAGCCATGTGGCCAGCAGAGCATTGTATAGAATTTAAGTTACAGTTGCATTTTACGTTTAGATAGTAACAGAGTAAAGGAAGTTTGCAAGGCCTAAGATATCATGCATTGCAAAAGTTATGCAAATCACAAGACTTAAGATTACATTGATACTATATTGTTCAAGCCTATGACTATTGAGAACGGGAGTAAATACGGATTTACATATTTAGGCTAGTCTGTATGGAAGTCAAGGATATCCTGAAGCTACTTGCTGAGAGTGCATAGAAGGGGACTCTCAGTAATGTGCTCAGGAATGTGCAGGAGAGCTTGGGTCCTTGCCATGCTCTTCTCTAGAGGCTACGGCAACATGGATGGACATTAGTTGGTCTTTGTATCCCTTACTCTACCTTTTATCTAGTGAAGAGCCTCACCTTCCACCCATTTGTCTGAATAGATTACCTTTAAGTTTAGTTGGATTCTCTGTCCTGTCATTCCTCACAACCGTCAGTCTTCTCATTCCTGTTAGTCTCCAATGCAGTGGAGATTGGGTCTTGCAACATAGCTAGCTGGTCTCTCCATTCCCAGATTTGCATCTTCTTAGTCTATTCTCCATTTCACCATCGAGGAGATCTTTCTTAACAAGAATCTGATGATATAAATCTTCTGCCTAACTTCAACCCCTTGAAAAGTTTGAACTTTTTTTCTCTAAGCAGTACAAGATAATTCAAAGGGTTGGGTTATTCCTGGTCAGCTGTCTGACTATAGTCTCACCTGCTTTTTCACCTGTCAGCCTATTGATGCTTCCCATATACCCAGGTGACTTTTGCAGCACTCTGTCCTGACTCATCCTCAGCCCCCTCCTCCAATGGGCACATCCTTCATCTTCCTTCAAATCTAATCTCTAGCATTTTATTTTCTATGAGCTTTCTCTGATTGTCCCCATTTCCCACTCAAATAGAATAGCCCCTTCTCTCCTTTGGAATGTCCTGTAATATTGTCTGTGAAAATTTATGGTTTTAATGTTTATGCACCTGTTTCTTCTAGACTGCAAACACCATGAGAAAAGGAACTAACTTTAATGATTTTTTTTAATTCCCAGGACAAAGAACAGTGTCTTCCCAACTAGTGCTTAACAAATACGTTCCTCTGATTTGAGTGGAATAAATACAATTCCCAAGTTCTTCATTCTTAAAAGAAGCACAACAATTTTAAAATTTTGACGTCTCTATGTACCTGATTATTTCTCTGCATTATCCAAAAACAAAGGCCAGTTTTGCAGAAATCCAGCAAAGGAATAAAATATCCAGCTGAATATGAAAACACTTCATAGGATAATAGGTAATGAAATACCGAGTGCTGAAATTTTCCCATGGTCTACATTCCAATATGTTTTATGGTTAATCACTTTTGTTTTAAAATTTCTAAATTGATCAAAAGATCATCACTCAACTCTGTCAGCGGACACCTTAGAAGAGAAGGTATTTCTTTCATGTCAGCCATGGCTGATGCTGAGTATGTATTTCTTTAAGTCAACCATAACTAGTGATGAGTATCTGGGTCTCCAAAGGAAAGGACTTAGTCAATTTTGCCTTGTTATCATTGTAGAGGCTAGAGGAAGGCAGCAATTCTAAACAATAAGCAGTAACACCTATTTGAGTAAGGCGTGTCAATAGAGGCTGCCCCCCCCCCCCCCCCCGTAGTGAGGAAGTAGCTCGTTTTGGATGCTTAGTGCTCTATAATGTTTCTGGATGGTTTTCCTCTTCTTTTCTCACTCCTTGGGCCCCTCCTCAAGGGCTCAGTAACACGGCAAAGATGCTTTTTGACAGACAAGAGATAATCTTACACTTGACTTCCAATATCAAGGCATTTTAACTGGCACACTTTATATTGAATAATTCATGGGTATTCAAGCTTTACTTCACTCCACAAAGAAAGTGCTTTCTCTTAGCAGCCACAGTAGATATGAGCAGCTAATTCATTATTTAAAGAGATTAAGTATTAGCAACTGGCACTGGCTCTTCAGAGCGCTCTTTATTCCCTCTGCTCATGTTATCCCCAGTCTCTCAGCTGCCTAGAACAGTTTTTAGATTGATTTTACCATATTTAAGTCTTTTTTAAAAACAGATCTACCCCAAAACCTCACTATTTTCAGAACTGCTTTGTCCTATTTTAACAACGTAAAGCAATGTCTGTGAGAACTGAGTCTCTGCAGGCTCACGGGAATACATACAATTGCAACACGTTTTGCTTTCAGTTAAGAAAATGTGGCAGGTGGGAGGAATGTAAGAAAGCCGAGTTTGCTCAAATTTACAGACCACTTGCTGCAACAGGCCAAGGAAAGCTTGGGCGTTTTAAACAGGTGGGAAAAGTGGATGAAGCCTCAACTTTCAAGTATTGTTACTCTGAAAGGAAACGTCCCTGTGGAGAACTGTCCTCTTTAGATTTTCAGAGAAAAAGAGGGGAGGAAGTGTTTGAAATGTCTATTTCTTTTTTGTCGCCATATTCTCAGGTTGAATCTCCGTTGAGCACAAATTTTGACTCTTTCATTTCCAGTTAAGAAGACAGAAAAATATTGGTCAAGAGGTTATGAGGTTTCACTTTCGATGGACCCCGCCAGAGGATAACATAACAACGTCATCAGGTCTGGAATGGTGAAATAGTGAGAAGATAAATATACATGAAACTTCTGGGAAAAAAGCGATGGATGCTAAGAAAATATATTTCAAAAAATGTGAGATGAAAGAAAACATTGGACATCATGTTGCTTAAAGCAGTAATACATGCTTTTCTTTATTTACGTTTTAGAGTAGGTTTAGCCTTTTTCTTTCTCTTTTCTGTTAAGGTTTAGCCTTTTCTAGGAGTGTTTTAGAGTAGATGTTCCACTGGAGTGATAAAATAAATTGATGGTCATATTTTTACCCTATATAGTCCGAAAAAGTTACCACTAACACTGTCTATTAACTTGTGTAGTTTTCTTTTCAGTCTCTTTAAAGTTTTTCAGGGCATGAATTGTAAATAAATTCCCTACATCTTTAGTATGATCTTGCATTTAGAATACCCTTTACTTACTGCAGAGGAAAAAATATGTACAAACTTCACTCATTCATTCAAAAATGCCTTGAATGAGAACATTAGGGAAAGATATAGTAGGTGATCCATAAAAATGCATTTCTTGGCTGATTAAGACAGTCTTGAGTAAGCCCAGATCTGGATCATACTATAAAGGCTTTGCTTTAAAAGGTAGAAAAATTAGTGTGCATCAAACATGAATTGCTCTTTCACTGTGTAAAAGGCAAGGTCCTGTATGTTGAGAAGTAGTCGTCAGAAGTAAAATACTGTTCTTGCCCCCATCCAACTTAGTGTCTTAGATCCAACAGAGAAGGAGGAGGAGACTTACAAGTGACTAGAACACCATCAAAACTGTTTCCACTCTTGAGATTTTGCAAGCTCTTTCTTTGCCGAATAGGCAACAAAGAACCCAAATGGTAGATTTTTTTATGCAGAAGAGTGCAGGATGGTAAGTCATCTGGGTTTTGAAGTTAAAATGGTCTGTGTTTAAACATCTTTCTACCATGTAATAGCTGTGAGACCTTTGATAAATGGCTTAATCTTTCCAAACCTCTTTTTCTCACTTGTAAAATGAGGATTTTAATGGTATCTATCACATAGGTGTGAAAATTAAATGAGATAATGTATGAAAATTGCTCAGCATACTGTGGAACACATAAAAAGCATTCAATAAACCTCTCTCCTAAAGAGTGTTTTCAGAAAATTAGCCAGGCAATGACATTGAAATTTAATTTGCAATTGAGATTGCAGAAGTTTAGGAAATGCTGCTTAGTCCAAAATTGGGAATTTTATAAAATGCTATAGTATTTTTTCATCATTTAAATAGGCATTCCAGGTCAGTTGTGCCAAAAAGAAAACAATTTCATACTACTCTTGGACCTAACTATCTATAGGTGTCAGGAGAGACCTATTCATGTACTCAGTGGGACCTAGTAGCAGCTGTCTCCTTTGGGATACTTTGGCATACCTTCATTGAGGTAAGGTATGTTTTTTTTTTGAGTTGGAGTCTCACTCTGTCGCCCAGACTAGAGTGCAGTGGCATGCTCCTGACCACCGCAGCCTCAACCTGCTGGGCTCCAACGATCCTTCCAACTCAGCCTTCCAAGTAGCTGGAATTACAGGTGTGTGCTACAACGCCTGGCTAATTTTTTTTTTTTTTGATTTTGTTGTAGAAATGAGGTCTCGCCAAGTTGCCCAGGTGGGTCTCGAACCCGCAGGCTCAGGCAATCCACTCACCTCAGCCTCCCTAAGCACAGGATTACAGGCTGAGCCATCAAGCCCCATTAAGATATGTTTTAAAAGAGAAAAATGTATCTCCATTCATTTGTAAAGTTTTGTTCACTTGTAAAGTTTTGTTCACTTTGTAAAGATTGGTGAATTAATGTTATGCATTGATTATTTTAGGCATTCAACTGAGATAGAGAAAGAATTTGAAAATTCTGCTTCATGAATGAGGAAAAGGATTGGGAGAATAAAGACCCTTTCATTAAAATTCCAGAGGTTTAAAAAGTTATTTCGGAAATCTGAATTGTAAGAAGTTGGGATACCCTGGCTGGAAATAAAATTTCTTCCTCCAAAATCAGGATTTAAACTGTGAACCTCAGGTCTTAAGATTTACTTATCACATCATAGGTCTATAAAATCAGCATCTTTCTTTGACTGGGTTTCTTTCAGTGACAATTTTAGACAATGCTACCTTTATCTAACGCATACACATTTACAAACAAAAATTTTCACATGTAAGCAATTACCCCACTTCCTCTGCATTGATAAAGTCTCAATAAAGGCGAGACAAGACGTGGAAGACCAAAATATCACATATTTATAAAAAATTTATAGATCATTCCAAAACTTTATGAAAGTAAGCTATTTTTTTTTCCTTTGTAAGCATGCTTACTTTACTATGGATGAAAAGTGCTGACAGCCAGTCTGGAGGAATAAATTGTGTATGGCAGGTCTCATTTGCAATTAGCTAAGGGAGAGAATATTCTTCAATGGTAGCTTCACCTAACGGAGGTTGAGTTGAGTTCTACCCACAATTATTGAGCACTGACAGTGTGCCCTCCTTGTACAATATGCTGGGGACATGAATAGGGAACCAATGCTGGAAATTCAAGTTGCTAA
The DNA here is from genome assembly GCA_027257055.1 of Cephalopachus bancanus. Taxonomy (NCBI): domain Eukaryota; kingdom Metazoa; phylum Chordata; class Mammalia; order Primates; family Tarsiidae; genus Cephalopachus; species Cephalopachus bancanus. The sequence continues at coordinate 2,121,244 of JAPVLO010000164.1, read as the reverse complement.
CATTCCCATGATGATGTTCCCAGTTCAGCTAGACACCAGAGTATCTGTATTACTTCAAGGAGTGTAGCAAATATTCTTTTGCTAATAATAGCCAAAAATATAGTTTGGGAATGACCATTTTTCAACTGTCCAAGAGGATTCAAAGTTATTCCTAGAATGAAATCACTTGCACTCATGTGTATTCTGGTATGTTTTTGTGATGGGCAAGGGAAGTTATAGGTAGAGCCCCAACTACGCAGATTCATTAGCCTCTAGTGAGTGGTCATTATTGCCATGAATTTAACAGTTGTGTGTTCAGGGTGTTTTTTGGAACTTGTGAATTTTGGCATTACAATTAACACTCATTGTCTTTTTAATTTTCTCCATGAATAAATTTTTAATGAAAAGAAGGTGAGACCAGATAAAGTAAGAGTACTTGTAATTTTACATATATGCTTTATTGAGGAGAATGCTGCTCTTTATATAAAAATATGTCATAGCCCATACATTCTATATATAATATATATATTTTGAATTGGAGTCTCACTCTGTCACCCAGACTGGAGTGAAGTGGCATGCTCCTGGCCACTGCAGCCTCAATCTGCTGGTCTCTGGCAATCCTTCTGCCTCAGCCTTCCAAGTAGCTGGAACTACAGGCGTGTGCTACCACACCCAGCTAATTTTTTGATTTATTGTAGAGATGAGGTCTCGCCAAGTTGCCCAGGCGGGTCTCGAACCCGTGGGCTCAGGCAATCCACTCACCTCAGCCTCCCCATTCTATATATTATAACAAAAATAAATTATATTTACTTATAAATATCCATGAGTATTACAGTTGCTCAACTTATTATTTATTGAGGTGAGTTCTAGGAAGTCTGAAATTCATATTTAAGGAATAGAATTTAATATTATAATTATTAGCCACATTTATTTTTTAAATGGGCTTATGACATTTAAAAGTATGATTGAATTCTCATGTTTTAAAAATACTTTTTATAATGCTATGGTAACTTTAAAAAAGGACTTCTAAAATTTTTCTTTTCCTTTGTTTTAACTTGCTTTTTAGACAAAGTTTTTCCACTGAATTGTATGGCTCTTATAAGCATCATCTGATGTGTGGAATACAATGGAAAGACAAAAAAGTCAGGACACAGTGGCCCAGTGGATTTCAAAAAAATGTGTTTTAAAAAACACTTTTAAAAAAATGTGTTGCAACAGTGCCAGATATTCATTAATCTTTCAGTACTTGACCCCTACAGATCTTGTTTCCAATAATGTCAATGTGTCCATTTTCTGAACCTCACATTTCCTGAATTTTCTCATATTCCTTTTCAGATGAAGATACCTACTTCTTGGAGATACAAATATTAAGACTGAGAAACTCCTTCCAGTTATTGACCAGTTCTTCAGACAGGGTAATAAAGCCCCTTCTCAAATGTTCTTTGGAAAGAAAGTGGTACAGTATTTACAGGCAAAGATTTGATTTATCAGTCTTATTTTAGTTGACTGTCTTACTGTATAAATTCCACATTTACAAGAAATGGAATTAGCATACATGGGTGACTCAAGAGTGGTAGGATATTCCAAAATTTCTACAATGAACAGGTGTGTTTTGAAATAATGTGAGCCTAACAGGGTTGAGAAAGCTGGATGTATCGAGTACCAAACAGACTCATAAGAAAATAAAGATATATTGCCGGCCAACTTTGGTGCCAACACTGTGAATTTTAAAAGTTATGTACCTAGACATGATGAAACCTTAGAAATTATGTTCTCAGAAGAGAGAAGATGAAATAAATAAATGAATCACTTAAGTTCTTTGTTAATGTTTGATGTATTAGACTAATTTCCTTTTTAAAAACCAAAATAATGAACAAACTGAACAAATAGTCAGTGATAAACTCCTTGTATTTTTAGAGTGACCCATAGTCTAATGTTGGCTCCTTGATATTTAGATGATTTGGGTTTGAAAAGAGTCTCTTTCTCTTTAATATTCTATGTGAATTTTTGCCACCTCAACTGTGGAAATTTTCAGAACAAATTGAACCCATTTTTGCTTACCATCCCAAGGATGTCATCTTTTAAACAGAGTTTGACCCATGGATTCCAACCACTGGGGTCAAAACAGAGCAGAGTGTGGTATGTTCAACCTTTATCTGCAAAATCTGTGATATTTTACTCATGAATTCAAGTTAATGTAGATAAGTTTTAGTATTTTATCACTGAAATGCGTTATTGAATACAGTGAAAATGTCTGAGAAAGCTGAATTAGAACTACTTCAGAGTTTTATAATTTTGATGATTGCTTTTGTGTTAGTCAACTGTATTTTTAAAAAGTTAAACTAACTTTGTATTATTCATCTTCTGTCAGGGACAAATAGCATAGGTAATGTGGAATAGAAATATACAAACTATAGATAAAATATGCTCTGGGAAATCTCAGGTGAATTTCTGTTGTTGGTTCTATCTATATCTATCTATTATCTATCTATCTATCTATCTATCTATCTATCTATTTATCTTCCATCCATCTATCTATCATCTATTCATCTCTATCTGAAATTTCCTTTGCATTTAGATTAAATTTTCTATCTGATTACCAGATAGGAAACAATTCAGGCCAAGATTAAAATCTAGCCGTATACAACCCACAAGATAAATCATTCTGCCCATGGGAAATCCAAAATGATTTCTTGGATGAGTCTGATGTATGACAAATAGAAATAATTTTGTCAGAACCTAAGTAGCATGCTACTAGAGTCAGATTAGAAAGCATATCTAGTCAGATGATAAGAGAAGAAGCACTGAGCCTTTCTGAAACATTTGTATATGGCAAAAAATAGCACATGCAGACACTGGTAAGATAAGAAACTAAGGATTTTGACTCTACTTTGTCTAGTTCCTGAGAATGGCTGAATAAATCTTGAAATCTGCCTACTCACAAAGCCTAAATACCTATATTTCATATCATCTAACTATCCATGTGTTTACCAAAGAAACTTTAAATGTATGCAAATGTATTGTTAGGATATACACTTTCATATAAATATACACATGATTTTTCATACAACTAAAGTATAAAGTTAGAAAATACTTTGGTTTTTAACACATTGATGCTTGCAAGGGTCCCAGAGGTATTTTGTCTCCACTCTCAGGAGTTCATAGGGTTATGCTTTGGGGCATTGCTATGTCTGTTTTTAAATTTTATTCTGTTTCAACCATGCTCTCAATGTTCATTGGTACCCATGGTCTTGTTCTCCTATTGATCTCTCTCCTCTTTACTGTAGTTTGCATATTCTATATTATCCTAGGTTGAGAGTCTTAGCTTAATAGAATTGTCTCTAAATACTGGTTTAAATAGGCTCCAAGGAAACTCCTGGGGAGAAACTTCATGACTATAGTATAGGGAATTGTGTAAAGGGAATTGTTGGAGCAAACTAGTTTTATTCTTTCCACTTCTTCTTTGTTTATATCCTATGGGAGAAGGAGTTGAAAATCGAATTGATTAAAGCACAGGCCATTTATCCGGTCACATTTTAAAGTAGGGAGTGTCAGTATACCTCTAATGACATGACCCATTCATATCTAGAAGCTGTCCCTAGAACTTTTGACTTCTTTGCATTAAACAGATCAACCATGGTTTAGAGACAGATGTGGCTTACCAGTGCTAACTCCTGCATTCCCTTTTACTGTTTCAGCCTTTCTGCATCTTTGATTGGGTGGGTCAACTATGTTTGGTCTATTCTGAGCCCCCAAAATCTTTGTTTTCTAGGGAAGAGAGTAGGATCCTTGTTGAGACCTCGTATCTAAATTTTGCCTTTAATGAGAGAAGGTGTGTACGGGCTAAATTAGACTTGTAAAGACAGACTGGGGGACCTTTTCAAACTAATAAAGTAGTCATTTCCCATTCAGTTGCTGTTTTCATGCATAATTCCTTGACCAGAAAAATTAGAGGGAAAGGGTGCAAATCCCTCCCTCACTTCTGACATATTAGCCATATGCTTCATTTATAGATTTTGTGGCATCTATTTTAGCTACTTGGAGACTTCCAGAATTCTTGTTTATAACACATTTTTGACAGGTAAAGTTTCTGCATATTGAGTCCTAGATATCTAGCATTATTCTAACTATTTTAAGAGAATACAAGGTATTTTAAAATCTAGAGACTTGACCTTTATTTAAGATGGAAAGTCTTGTGAATGAAATGAGTGTTAAGTAGAATTAGCTTTGTTACCGTGCTTTTCTACTCAAGTAAAATTTTGAGTTTGAGAATCAGTTACAGACTTTCCAGGAAAGCTTAAACCAAATAATTTTCAATGAAATTTCAGTCAAATTACTATGAGGTCTTATGCCTTCTATAAAAAGGAAAAATACCTGAGGTCACAGCTAAAATCTAATTCTGATCACTTGTATTAAGCTCCATTTAAGAGGTTCATAATTTTTTCATTAAAGGAAAAGCTATTTTTTTCCATTCCATTCTGCAAAATAGTCTCCTTGTTATGGAGATTTTGGTCTAATTTGTATAGCTGGAGCCAAATTGAATTACCATGTATGAGCCAAATTTGTGATTGACTGAATTGGACCATTATTACTGGAAAGAGCAAAGAGTATTTTGCTGAAGTCCTCGAGGTGTGGAAGACATAATGTCTGCAGGCAGGCAAAAAAAAAAAAAAAAAAAGAAAAATCAAAACTATTTTTATGTGTAATGATACAACTGGACACTTATCTCAGAAACTCTTTTGATCAGAATCCAAAGAAACCAGCACATATAAGTGAGGTTTGAGCTCTTCCCTGATGAAATAGGCAAATAGTTCACACTTAGCTTTGTTAATGTTGCTGAGAAAACATTCCTCAGGACTGGGGCAAGTAGAGTGGGATTTGCACTGCTAAAACTATAGATATCTTTTACTTAGCCTACCATAAGAGACACAGAGGCTGTTTTTTGAATTTTTTAAGCTATTACTTTTGAATTTCATGTAGTCAGATATCCCACTGTTTCCATTTAGCATTTATTAAACCACTTACAGTATTTCCTTCTGGAACTAGCAGAACTCAGTTCTGGCAGGGACCTGATAAAGTTCTAGTCCTGGATGAGAGTAAGAAATAAAATCTCATTGCAATCCTGTCTTCCAGAGAGGATAGATAAGCAAGTCTCATAAAAAATGTACATCTATTGTATTCTTCTCTTTAGGGGGTCCTCCCCCCACCAATGCTGTAGTGCAGTTTGGGGACCTAATACCAGCTACTCAAGAGCTAGGTTGTACTAAAAATAGAAGACATTTAAGAAACATAAGGAGCAGCTAGCATTCTGTATGTTAGTTTAATTTGAAATTAATTTCATTCATGTATCTATAGAACTTTTTTGAACGAATTCATATTATTTCTGTTATACAGTGCTCAAATTATTGGAAGGCAAACATGTGTCTATGTTCTGTTACCTCTCTAAAGTATCTTTGACTCGAGATTACTATCTTATATGATCAATTCAAATAGTTGGCTGGAAAACTCAAGACGTCAAGACTTCCCTCCTGTTGTAGTGCTTATTTTATTTCAGCTTTAAGGGATACCATTATGAACAACAAAAATATTCAGAGCTAATGTATCCTATAAGAGAACTCATTATGCATGTAGTTAGCTTTTAGCACATATGATGAAATTATGGAATTTTAGATTTACAAAGAATTTCAAAATTTACCTGCTGAAGTTCCTGCTCTGCTTTTAAATGAGACAGCATTCCATCACTTGGGAAAGCTGTGTACCTTTACTTGAAATTCTTCTAAGAATTATACTTTATTTCAGTAGTCTCTAACCAGCACATCAAGTTGTTGTATTGTTAGGCTTTATACACTTAATGGCTTGTGGCTGCTACAATTCCATAAGTTGTAGGCAGGGGTTTGGGGAAGACCTGGGGTGTGTTTGAGAGAACTGATCTTTATCTTGCTTATAGTCTATTGCTTTAATGAAAATAGGTCTATAAAATCAGTATCTTTGTATGCACTAAATAGTATTTGCTACAGTCCAATCTGATTAAACTGAGAAAGTGAGAAATTTTCCTTTTCTTAAAAAATAAAAAAAGGGAGGTCCCTGAGCAATTTCACTTCCCCACAGCTTGTGCTCTTTAAGTATTTGTAGAAATCTACCCTACATTCTTTGTGCTCCAACTTAGTCCTTGATGAGTCCTCAGAAGAAATAGCTAGAAACTGCTTCTGCTAACTGATACCACAGCTCTCCGAGAGGGAACTTGATGGCTTTTGGCTCACTGCTGATCTGCTGTGACAGGAGCAATGTGTGACTCATCAGGGGCTGCTCCTGAGTCAGCAAGTGATAAGACAACTGACTGTATCTCCACAAGCCTCCTCAAGTCTGACACTCACACTCCCTCTTTAAGAGCACAAGGATGAACAACCGGGGATGATTTCAGGAGAGAATTTCTGTTCCTATTAATATCTTCAGTTTGCTTTTGTTTCAATGACATGCCCACATCTGATGTTTCTAAGAGTTTGACCCATTTGCTTCCTGATCTCTAGGAGTGACTTCTAAATAGTGCTGGCTTCGCTTATAGAGGGAGAGGCAGTGACCTGTGATGAGTGACGCGGGGATTCTAGGAAGGTCCTTCCTACCAGAAACCCCTTGGGAAGAAGCAGAGACTAGAGAAAAGAGCTTTTGAGACAGATAGCCTCAGGTTTTACAATCCTGCTCTTCCACTTAGTAGGGAAAGTGGGAAGGTTAAAGGCAGATGATAACAGAGCTGAGGGGCTAAGAATTGTGTGGGAAAACTAGGTGCCAGCAAGGAAGGCCGTATGTGTGTATATACTGGAACAAATTGGGGTAACACTAGAGAATCCTGGAAAAGGTGAAGCAAGATGGCAACAAAGACAAATACTAAGTACTTTCATAATGATAACAGTAAAAGAGGAAGTGAGAGAGAAAGGGTAGATGAATCTACCTGTCAATAGTCAGATGTAGTTATTAGATTTATTCACTGTTTTTCTTTCGCTGTCAATGTGTGTGTGTATGTCCATATATGTCTGTTGAACCTACTGTATATCAAGTAATGTACTAGAGACTGGGAATACGAAGATAAGCCATGGTCTTAGTACCTTAAGTTTGTACACCATTTTGTGTCTTTCAAGGTATTTTTGCATAGATATAGAATTCACTTTATATCCTCAGCATGTTGAGACAGAGAAATATAAGTCTGGTCTAGGGTGTGGTAGGTCACAGACGTCTTTAAAAAATGATACTCTCTAGTCGGGCTCGGTGGCTCAGCCTGTAATCCTGCGCCTTTGGGAGGCTGAGGTGAGTGGATTGCCTGAGCTCGAGGGTTTGAGACCCGCCTGGGCAATGAGACCTCATCTCTACAATAAATCAAAAAATCAGCCGGGTGTGGTAGTGCGCGCCTGTAATTCCGGCTACTCGGAAGGCTGAGACGGAAGGATCGCCGGAGCCCAGCAGGTCGAGGCTGTGGTGGCCGGGAGCGGCCACTGCACTCCAGTCTGGGCGACAGAGTGAGACTCCAACTCAAAAAAAAAAAAAAAAAAAAATGATACCCTCTACCTTTATCTGGCACCTTTCCATTTGACTGTGGAAAATATTTAGAACTGTAGTCTAGGGAAATTAGAACTACCACAGGTGAGGGTTATCAGGTACTAGATGATATAAATTATGCCACCTTGTGAATGTTGAAGAAAAAGGTGTCCCTCTCTATCAATTTCTGAAATGTCTTTTGCCCTGGAAAAATAATCCTGCTCTTTTGAGGAAGTGCCTGTAAGGATATCCCTAAACTCAGAGGTAGAATCATGGTAGTCCCATTAGCACTTCCGTGGACTAATTATGATATGGGAGTTACAAGGTGAACTGGCATTGACACTTTTAAAACAAGCTATGTAGACAGACTCTCAGGAAGGCATTTTTCCAAATGAAGGGGAAATGGAGAAACGTATTTTGAAAAAAAATCATCAGAGATATTATCCATTATCATTAAATATAGATACACAATATAGAAAGCAGTTAATGTTATTTTTGATCCCTGGCAGTACTTGAGATGTTGGGTTGTCTGCTAGAGGACATCAGTGAGTGGGACTGGACCTCATGAGGGAGGTGAAAGGAAGAGGAAAGTCTGCCAGCACAACAAATGAAGCCCCTTGGTGCAGATGGTTAATGCACTTTGTCATATTACAGTGGGAACCATATACCTCTGTGGTCATGAAGAGGAAAGAGGGAAAACAGGGCTCCCAGCTAGGCTGCTTAAGGATGTAAGTGGTTGTGAGTTTTATGAGAGTTCAGGAAAGAGTGATTTTTGGAAGGCAGCCATTAAAATTGAGTTTCACTTCAGCATAAACGAATTCAAACAATAAAGGTTAATGAAATCTTTATTTCAAATGCATCTTAAGTAATTTTAGAGCAAATCAAATTTAAGTAGGCAGAATTTATTTAGTTTGGGAACCAAGAAAATCTATCAGATTCAAGCATGCCATATAAATTTGGTATGTAAATTTCTAACTCTCTTCAATGGCTTCTCAATGCTCTTAATAAAAACCCTACTTGTGGGATTGGCAGTTGAGGAAAACTGCCAGGGGAGGGAGGGGCACACTTCATCAACAAGGGTACCTGCATAATGAACATTTGTATACCCAACCCTGAATTGTACCCCACATTAAAAAAAAAACAAAACAACACCCTACTCTTTCCTATGACCTCTTCACAAGATTTTGGCTGTCTTTGTCTTGTTTTGATTCCTTACCTAGCTCCTTCCTGCTTCAGAGGTCATCTTCTCCAATGTCTTTTAAATCTCAACTTTGTACCATTCTCCAAATTTTAACCTAATTTTTACCTTTTCAGGATAGCTGTTCTTAGCTGAGTTTGACTCTGTTTTACTTTTACTTTCCTGCTCCTTCTGTTATTCTTATTTCAGCCCTATATTTTTCTTCCACTACTTCTTACAATTTTTCTTATTTATTAGTTTTGTTACTCCCTGCCCCCATCTTCCATACCAGAGTATCAGATCCATGAGGAGAGATTCTGTATTTGTTATCCTCTTTATTTGCAGTGTTCAGTTGAGTAACTGGTAAGAATACCTACTCAACATATTTTGGTAATGAAAACAATGAAGCATGCCAGTTATTTAGATTTAACTGTACAACACTGCAAGACTACAGAGAACCCAGGTCCTGAAATTTCTTTCACTGAATATATTCAAATCAGGTATAGGACAGGCTAGGGTAAAACCATGTTCTGTGTACATAGTGATTAATATAGTGCTGGTATGTCTGATACTAAAACTCTGGGAAGGTTTTGTGAGCTGGCTTAAAAAAAAATTTAGACTCAAGGGGTACATGTGCAGGTATGTTACATGAGTATATATTGCATGGTGGTGAGGTGTGGGCTTCTAGTGAAACCGTCACCCAAACAGTGAACATGGTGCCCGATAGATAGGTTTTCAATCCTTGTTCCCTTCCCCCCTCCTTCCCCCTTTTAGGAGTTTGCAGAGTCTGTTGTTCTCATCCTAATGCCCATGTGTACCTAGCGTTTAGCTCCTTTTTTTTTAATTTAAAAATTTTTTATTTTAAAGACATGGGGTACAATTCAGGATTAAGTATACAAATGTTCATTATGCAGGTACCCTTGTTGATGAGGTGTGCCCCCTCCACCGGCAGATTCCCACTACTGCCAGTCCCGCCCACCCTCCCACCCCCAGCAGTTTCCCACTACTGCCAATCCTCTTCTTATAGTGTTACGATAATTGTTCAAGGTCTGCTTATGAGTGAGAACATGTGACACTTGGTGCTTTGTTTCTGAGGTAGGTCACTCAGTATTATAGACTATAAGTCCTTCCAAGTTACTGTGAAGTTCATATTTTGTCCCTCTTTATGTATCCAGTCCTCTTTTGATGGGCAGTGAGATTGGTTCCACGCTTTTGCTATTGTGAATAGTGCTGCAATAAACATGTGTGTGCAGGTGTCTTTTTTGTAGAGTGATTTAAGTTCCTATGGGTATACTCCCAGAAGGAGGATTGCTGGGTCATATGGAAGATCAATTTGTAGTTCTTTTGGGAATTGCTGCACTGTTTTCCATAGAGGTTGAACTAGTTTACATTCCCACCAACAGTGTAGAAATGTTCCGTTTTCCTGCATGCTCTCCAGCATCTGTTGTTTTTTAAGTTATTGATGATGGCCATCCTGACTGGAGTTAGGTGGTAGCTAAGTGTAGTTTTAATTTGCATTACTTTGATGATTAGTGAGGCTGAGCATTTTTTCATGTATTTGTTGGCTACTTGTTTGTCTTCTTTTGAGAAGTGTCTATTAATATCTTTTGCCCACTTTGTAATGGGGCTATTTGTCCTTTTCTTTTCAGCACATTTGAGTTCCTCATAGATCCTGGATGTTAGGTCTTTGTCAGATATACAGTTGGGCAAATATTTTTTTCCCAGTCTGTGGACTGTCTTCCTGCTCTCTTGATGGTTTCTTTGGCTTTGCAGAAGCTTGTCAGTTTGATGAGGTCTCACTTGTCTGTCTTATTTCTTATGGCATGGGCACTTAGGGTTTTGGTCAGGAATTGGTTGCCAATTCTAATTTCCATAAGGGTGTCTCCTGCATTTTCTAAAGTTCTTATAATTTGAAGTTTTACATTTAGGTCTTTGATCCATTTAGAGTTGATTTTTGTGTATGGTGATAGAGAGGGGTCTTGTTTTAATCTTCTGCATGTGGTCAGCCAGTTTTCCCAGCACCATTTACTGAACAGGTTCTCCTTTTCCCAGTGGTTGTTGTTGGAGGCTTTGTCAAAAATGAGTTGGATGAGAAATTGAGGTTTTGCTTCTGGAATCTCTGTTCTGTTTCATTGGTCTATATGCCTGTTCTTGTATCAATACTAGGCTGTTTTGATTATTGTAGCTTTATAATAAAGTTTAAAATCTGAGGTGTGATACCTCCTGCTTTTTTTTTTTCTTTTTTTGCTGAGGATTGTTTTGGTTATTCCTGGTCATTTATATTTCCATATGAATTCCTTCTCAGATCTGTATTGTCCTTTCCAGGTCTGAGAAGAATGCTGCTGGTAATTTAATGGGTATTGCGTTAAATCTGTAGATTGCCTTGGGTAGAATGAATATCTTAATCATGTTGATTTGTCCAATCCATGAGCTTGGAATATTTTTCTATTTATTTGTGTCTTCTTTGATTTCTTTGAGCAGTGGTTTCGTTGTAAAGGTCTTTCAGGTCTCTGGTTAGAAAGAAGTCAAGGTATTTCATTTTTTGTGAATGGGATTATGCTTTTCATTTGGGTTTCTGTTTGTTTATGGTTGGTGTATAGAAAGGCGTATTTCTGTCTTTTGCACATTTATTTTATTCCCTGAGACTGTGCCAAAGTCCTTTATCAGTGCAAGGAGGTTTTTGACAGATTCTCTTGGGTTTTCAAGGTATAAAATCATGTCATCTACAAAGTGGGATAACTTGACTTCCTCTTTTCCTTCTTGGATGCCCCTGATCTCCTTCTCTTGTCTGATTGCTCTAACCAGGACTTCCAAAACTATGTTGAAAAGGAGGATGAGAGTGGGTATCCTTGTCTTGTTCCAGTTTTCAGGCGAAATGGTTCCAATTTCTGTCTGTTTAGTAGTATGTTGGCTGTGAGTTTCTCATAGATGGCTCTTGCTATTTTGAGGTATGTTCCATCTACGCCTAGATGTTCAAAGGTTTTTATCAAGAAGGGGTGCTGGATTTTATCAAAACTTTTTCTGCGTCTAATGACATATTCATGTGGTTTTTGTTTTTTACATCTGTTGATGTATTTAATTAAGTTTATGGTCTTGCAAATGTTGACCCAGCCCTACATCCCAGGGATGAAGCCTACTTGGTCATGGTGGATGATTTTTGAGATGTGTTGTTGGATTCGGTTTGCTAGGATCTTGTTGTAGTTCCCACTTATAACTGAGTACATGCAGTATTTGGTTTCTGTCTTCGTGTGAGCTGATTAAGAAAATAATAATGCTACTTTAGATCCATAGGATTTGCTACAATAAATTACTTAAAGTCCAGAAAGAAATTGTATTTACTTCCTTGTCACATCTTCTTAGTTCACTGGAACACTGAGAAAAAGAGAAGGGCAATTGTATGTGAAAAGTCCTTGGTTCATGTCCTGATTTTGCCTTATACATTTCTTGTTCCACAGAACAGGTACTGACACTATAGTCTAAAGAGGGACAAAATTCTGAGCTCTCAGAGTTATAAGGTCTCAAGTGTTACTGGGGTTTTCCTTAAGCCTTTGTTACTGGTCCAAGGGCATCTACTTGAGACAACTCTGTGAATGACTGTGGTCAATTCCTAGTGAACATCTTTAAGCATTTTTAGTCTATCTCTCCATACTTTTCTTCAGTGTTTACCTTTGTCATTCATTCTGATGCTACATGTCTAGTAAAATTTCAACTGAAAGTCAGCATTTGGGGAAAAAATATACTTGTAAATAATAGAGTTCTTATTACTGTGTTATTTTTTAAATTGGAGAACTAGAATAACTTTTTTTGACATTATATTTTGGAAAAGTAATGATTCTGGTACAATCTCCTTGCATGAATGTGTCCCTAACACTGGTCTCAAGCATCCCAAATTTAAACAACAGAGCAAAAATAAAACAAAAGCTACTTTATTTTTTAGGCGGAAAGCCTTCAAATTCAGCGTACATTTTACAAATTAGTCCTGTCATTACTAAGACACAGAAATCACTCAATATGAATTATTTTCATTCTTTATATTTCAAAGTAGAATGTATTGAGTATATTGTAATAAACATCAGCTATCATAATGCTTTAACCTTTATAATAGCCTCTAGGAATTTTGAGATATGAAGAATATTTTTATTCTTTAACAACACAACCATTTAAAATATTTATTTATAAAATTATTGTATCTGCTTTTCATGGTATTTCTGCCTACTTCCATATGTACTTATTTTCAGTACAAGAATTTTTTTCAATATAATATAGCCAGTATTGACTATGAGTCTCTCTTTTTACTTCATATTTGCTTTTTCCCGTTTGTTGTAAATTTGCCCTTAAAGTAAGAGTAAACTCATGAAAGAAAGCATAAGATTCTCCTGTACCTGAAGCATATGAACTTTAAAACATGGGTTTCATAACTTTAATATTGTTTCCTCAGAGACCTTCCTTTTATTTACATCTTTTTTTTGGATAAGGCTGTATTCTGGAAGGCTGGGTTCATTGGATAGATCAATTCTATTCAAGAGGCACATATATGTATTTTAGTTCTCTGCTTCTCTAAGCTTGGTTTTTGTTTCTAATAATTTTAGTTCACAATTAGTTCTAATGCTTTTATTCATATCTCATGTGATCAAATCCAAATGTCTGAAAAAATGATTTATGAAACCAGGAATACTCACTCCTCACTGATCCTCCACAAGAAAACAAGTCATCTTTGCTGTGTCTCTTTTTTGGGGTACAGAATAAAAGTTAAAAAAAAGGAGCTAATATCTAGAACATCTTTAAAAGTATGAATATACTGAACACTATTGAGCTGTACATTTTGAAATGATAAATATGGCAATTTAATATTATGCATATTTTTCCACAATTAAAAATTAAAAAAAGAAAAAGTAAAAGTCAAGAAAAAAGGTAAAGGAAGAAAAGAAAAGCATTTGAAAAATGGCATGATGACACTCGAGGCAACAGTAAAAACAAAACAAAACGGAACAAAAAACGCAAAAGCAAAAAACCAAAGACAAGACAAAACCCCCCAGCAAATTCCACAGATATGCCAGCATTGCCTCAGGAAAAAAAAAAATTAAGAAAACAAAGCTAATAAGAAAAATAGCAAGTAAGCAAGACAATTCTACTTATTTAATTATAGAATTTAGGATAGGGCTTTCACTATATTATTCTGAGTAGCTATCCAGACAGTAGCAATTATTTAACCACAGTGTCCAGAATCACATTATTATAGCATTTCAGTGATGTTGGAAGTTTACATGATGCTATTACATACATAAAATTTTAGAAATATTAGTAAGAATGTCTCTTCTACAGGTCTTATGAGAGAATGACATGGTTCAAGTTTAAAAAGAGAGAACGAAGTTCTTAGAAGAGGAAATGGTGAGATTTTATTCCTCTTGCTGCTCATAAGGGCATTGATGTTATAGCAAAGGAGTCATTTAAAAAGGAAAAAATGACAAAATAGACCCAGGAACCGTTTTTAGAAGACAATTTGGGTGGCATTTAAAATAAAATTTCCCTGTTTTACATTAAACCTTTTTTTTTGACTGAGTACAGTGGCTCATGCCTGTAACCCCAGCACTTTGGAAGGTGGAAGTGGGAGGATCACTTGAGCCCAGGAGTTCGAGACCAGCCTAGGCAACATAGAGAGATCTCGTTTCTACAAAAACAAAACAAAACAACAAAAAAAAATTAGCCAGGTGTAGTGATGCATACCTGTAGTTCCAGCTACTCAGGAGGCTGATGCAGGATTGCGTGTACTCAGGAGTTGTAGGCTGTGGCGAGCCTCTAATCCTGATACTGAACTGCAGCTAGGCAACAGGTAAGATCCTGGCACAAAAAAATGTCCTCCAAAACAAATTCCAACCACTCTCTTTTCTTTCTTTCTTTCTTTCCTTCTCTCTCTCTCTCCCCCCCCCCTTCTTTTTTCTTTCTTTTCTCTCTCTCTTTCAACTTATTTTTAGATGGGATTTTGCTGTTTTGCCCAGGCTGGAGTAAAGTGGCACAATCATAACCCACTACTGCCTGGAGCTCCTGAGTTTAGATTTTCCCTCTTCCATAGTGTCCTCTGGAGCAGCTGGGACTACAGGCACACATCAACACACTCAGCTAATAATAATAAAAAAAATTGTAGAGATGTTATGCTATGTTGTCCAGGCTGGTCTCAAACTCCTGGCTCAAGTGATCTTCCCACCTCAGCCTTCCAAAGTGCAGAAATTATAGCCATGAGCCACTATGCCCTGCCTACTTTTAATTCTGAAATAGTTCTAGTTTAGAAAATACTTGTAGGCCAGGCTCGGTGGCTCAGCCTGTAATCCCGCGCCTTTGGGAGGCTGAGGTGAGTGGATTGCCTGAGCCCACGGGTTCGAGACCCGCTTGGGCAGCGAGACCTCATCTCTACAACAAATCAAAAAATTAGCCGGGTGTGGTAGCGCGCGCCTGTAATTCCGGCTACTCGGAAGGCTGAGGCGGAAAGATCGCCGGAGCCCAGCAGGTCGAGGCTGCGGTGGCCGGGAGCGGCCACTGCACTCCAGTCTGGGCGACAGAGTGAGACTCCAATTCAAAAAAAAAAAAGAAAATACTTGTAAAAATGGCATAAAGAATTCCTTCACCTATCTTCTTCATATGTTAACATCTTATATAACCATAATATATTTACTCAAACCAGGAAATTAATATTAATATATTACTATTAGCCTAAACCAGGAAATTAATATTAATATATTGCTATTAGCCAATCTAGAGCCCTTATTCAATTTTCCAAGTAGTTTTCTTTCTTTCTTTTTTTTTTTTTTTGGTAGAGATGAGGTTTCATTATGTTGCCCTGGCTAGTCTTAAACTCCTGGGTTCAAGAAATCCACCTGCCAAAGTGCTGGAATTATAAGCGTGAGTCACCATGCCCCACTCAACTAGTGTTCTTTATCTGATCCAAGGTCCAATCCAGAATTCCCAAATTGCATTTAGTTGCCATGTCTCCTTAGATTCTTACAGGAGGGGCAGTTTCTCAGTCTTAATTTTTCATTTTTGATTTTGACATATTTTGCCAGTATTTTATAGAATAAATAGATTTCAATTTGAGGATGTCTGATGTTTTCTTATGTTCAAATACATATTTTTCACTTTTGGCAAGAATAATAGAGAATTGATTTTTTGTTTATCTCAGTGCATTATATCAAAAAGTATTATTTATCTTCTGATGACACAAAATGTTCCAGGCTTATATTGTGTTTTTCTTATTCTATCCCTGGTTTCTTTTCTTGGAGAATGGCATTTAGAAACCAAAATCTGGCCGGGCTCGGTAGCTCAGCCTGTAATCTCAGCACTTTGGGAGGCTAAGGTGAGTGGATTGCCTGAGCCCGCAGGTTAGAGACCTGCCCCGGGGAACTTGGTGAGACCTTATTTCTACAATAAATAAAAAATTATCTGGGCATGGTAGCACGCGCCTGTAGTTCCAGCTCCTTGGAAGGCTGAGGCGGAAGGATCACTGGAGCCCAGGAGGGCGAGGCTGTGGTGGCCTGGAGCGTGCTACTGCACTCTAGTCTGGGTGACAGAGTGAGACTCCAACTCAAAAAAAAAAAAAAAAAGAAACCAAAATCTAGGTGCTAGGTATCTTCATGACTACTGGACAATCTTGCTTCTAGGTATTCTTAGAAGAGAAGATTAAGAAATATATAGTTATATATATTGCATACATATATTATGTATAATATGTATCACACACATTTATATGTACAGATTTATATATCAGTATTTTTTAAAAACCCATGTTTTATATTGATACATCTAATTCTAATCCCAAAACACTAGAACTATTCAATCCTTCCCCATTACCTTACTTGTTCATCCTTTCAGATACTTGATTCTCCTTACCCACAATATATTTACTTATTTGCAAAATCCTAGAATACACATAGAGTAGTTTCACAATTGTTACCTATGTCTCTATGAAAAACAAAATTATTACTAATAGTTATGTCTTTGATGTAGTAAAGATATAGTGAAAATACTATTTTCCACAGATGTTTAATTTATTCATCCTAACTCCAATAATTTACATAATTTTATAAAAAAAAAGAAAAATAACATCTTGAGAAAAAAAGTCTTACAATGTGACTGATAATTACTTCTAACAACAGAGTGGTTGAGGTTACATATCATCCAATATATCTTCTGCTTTTCAATTTGACTTTTAATTTTTTTTTTTACCTACTATAGAGTTCATATTAGATACATATTGACAAATGCCTCCTTGGATTCAATTTAAACTCTACGAGCCAAAAGAAAATTTTTTTGATACTCTTTCTTAAAAGTAGTTTTAAAGATTACTTTGGAGAACCATGGGAGAAAGCAAGACTGTGATTTATGTATTTATTTTTAATCTCTACTTTTTTCCTGCTTATAAAAGTAACAATGTTCTCATTGTGTAAGGTTGATAAAGAAAAAAATTGTAGAAGCTAGTAAAAAAATTATTTATTATGTCATCATCTAGAGATAACCAATGTAAGTCCTTACATTTACACATGACTATACAAATAATTACATGAATAGTTTTGAATTCTGTTCTTTTCATTTTATATTACATTACAAGCATTTTCAACATCATTAAGTACTTTTCAAAAAACATTATTTTCAGTAGGTGAGTATTATTCCATCAAATTTTATAATTTACTTAGCTATTCTCCTAATTTTGAGAATTCAGGCAGTTTTTAATTTTTGTGCTTTATATAAAGGACTTCATTAAATGTTCTGCTCCTGTTATAAAACTTTATATGCAGTTGATGGTGAACTCAGTGTTAGTGTAATTAAAATGTAGTAAATGAAATTTAAAATCTGGTTAGGACCCGTTAAAGGGAAAACAACTGATGTGACTTCTGAGAATGACTGGAAGAAAAACGAGGAAAGTAGATAGGATAAATTCACACCAGATGCCAAGGAATATACAGTAAGTTTGTTCTGCACTGAGCAGATGGGTAATAGAATGTGTTGACCCTTACTACAAAGTTTCTGTGAAAGGGTTTTTTAAAAAATCTAGCAGTTAGTCTTTGCTGTTTAACAGACCACCTCAAAATTTAGTGGCTTAAAACATTACACTTAATTTTTTCTTTTTTCTCACAATTCTGTGCATTGGTAAGGCAATTCTGATCTGGGTGGGCTTGCAGTGACTGGATAGTCTAGGTAGGTATCAGTTACATATCTGGTACTTTAACTGGGACATCTGGAGCCTCTTCCCATATGGCCTCTTATCCCTCATTGAGGTTATCCTGGGCTTAATTACAGGGTATTAGAAAGCTTTTTGCACAAGAGAAGACAAACCCTAATCAACAAGCAGTTTTCAAGCTCTGCTTTAATCTTGTTTGCTGATGTCCATTGGCTAAAGAAAATTATGTGTCGAAGTCCAGATCTGAGGTGTAGAGAAATAGACTTCATTTGATTTGCTAATAGGAGTAATGGCAAAGTTTTATTACAAGGAAGCATGCATACAGATATAGAATAATTATTGCTACTATTTTTCCCCCCAAATAATTGACCACACTTGGTGTACTGTACAGGAAAGTCAAGGGATATAAATTATATGAAAAGATGATCTAGTAGAATATAAGTAATTGCAGAAAGTACAAGAATAACCTTTCAAGAGTTTACTAACTTTTCAAGAAGATGGTTTCTTTTTTTAAATTTCATTTTCTTTCACCTTTAGTAATGCGAATGTGGGTGGTTAATAATTACTGGTAGTTAAACTTTCCCTTAGAACTGTACATTATCTCTATGCCATCCCTTAGGCCTTTTAGTTCCTTGGATACTATTCCTGTCTACAGAAGAGTGTCTTGTTGCCCGCCTCAAACTTGTATCCACTCAACATTGTTCAACAAATATGACTGAGCTTCTATTCATATGAACATTGGAAAAATGAAGGTGGAAAGGCAGATTCCCTCCTTGTAAGAAACTCATTGTCATGATGGTTTTGTAGAGTTCATTTGTAGTAAGCAGAACGAGGGTTGACAAAAGTGTCCTAATCTTTAAAATTTGTGATTATATTTTTTTCTTTACATGGGAAAAAGATGGTGCAGATGTGATAAGGATTAAAGATCTTGAGATTGGAAGATTATTTTGGATTATCTAAATGGGTCCGATCCAATCACATGATTCCTTAAGCTGAGAACCTTTCCCAGCTAAGATAAGAATGAGAAGCAGCGTTACTGACTTTGAAAAGGGAGGAAGGAGGTCATGAGCCAAATAAAGCAGACACTCTCTAAAAGCTGGAAAAGGCAAGGAAGTGGTTCTCTCCTAAGCCTCTAGGAAGGAGTGCAACCCTACTGTATCTTGATTTTAGCCCAGTGAGACCCATCTCGGACTTTGTAGTATAAAATTTGTATTGTAGCACATGAAGTTTGTAGTAACTTGTTACAGCAGCAATTGAAAGCTAATGCATATGGAGACAGATATAGACATAAGCAATGGTTCCACAAAATTTTAATAATAATTTGTCACTCATGAAATGTCCAAGTTCACAGTAGGTGCTAGCAAGATCCCTTTAAGTCAAACTAGGGGAGACAGGAAGAAGTATCTGTTGACAGTTGTAGCCGGTTGCTAATTTTGGCAAAGTTTTAAGACTGCTATGAATTTTTTAGCATCTCATCACCAAATAGTCATACACCTACCATGAAATAATACTGGTAGGCATTTTTTCTTGTTAATTTAGTTGGTTTTTCTGTGGCTAGCTATATGACGACCACCAACAATGTTAAGATTTGGGTTTATTAACAAATCAAAATAGGAAGCTAAATCATATAAATATTGACATTACTTTGTTCATTTTCACAGAGTCTCTGGTAGTGTCCATCTCTCTCACTTCCCTTTCAGCCTCTTCTTCCCAGAGGTCTCATGTTTCTTCCTGTTCAAAGTGGAAATCATCATCGTCCCACACCAACTCCCCTCGCTCTCATTCAAACAATCCTGTTTCTGACAATCCATTTGAATTTCTCCCATAATACCTATCAAAAGTTAGGCAAAAGTAGATACTTAAATTAGTTAGTGCTCAACATGTTCTTGGAATTGTTCCATTTCCATTGTTTTTAGACTTTGGAGTGTATAAGAATTACCTTTGGAACTTGTTAAGAAAAAGTCTGGTATGTGAATCTCAGGCCCAAAGGTTCTGATTCAGTAGGTGCCAGTGGGGTCTAGGAATCCTTAGGATACTCTGATGCAAGTAAACTAGTCCTTGAGAAAATGATCCCAGGTTATGACTCAGTGTGTTATAAAAGCATACGGAACACAGATGAAGAATTCAAAAATTTATATACTGATTAGGGTTAATTATATGCTTTTATTTTTAAAAATTCTTTTTTTATTATTTTTATTTTTTACAACTTTCTTCTCTCCTCTTATTGTATCTTGGACTTCCATAGCTGTAAGACAGGCTAGTCTGGAAAAGCTTGAAAGAGTTTCAAAGTTGGGAGAAAAATAATAGTAAGACCAGAGAGATCTGTTCATTACTTATAGGAAGGACACATGGACTATGAAACCAGAGAGACTTTCTGAAACCAGGAAGTCATTCCAAGGTCAAACAAACAGACTCAAATGGATGAAGGTATAATTAACCAAGGATGAACTAGGGTTCAAGAGGTGGTGTACAGAAACAAGAGAAAAAGAATACATGCTGGATGGTGATCTAAGCATTTAAAATGCTAGTTTAGGAAGGTCTACAGGTAGGTATCAGGAATACAAGTAGTGGGATATTAGGGCTCAAGGTCAGAAAATCCAACAATTTGTGGAATATGGTACACAATTTTGGAACACCAAGGTCAGAATAGAATTAGAAAATGCTATGGTTCTCCATGGTAGCAAATTACTGCTCCAGAGCTTTTTATGTCCTCCTTTCTTGGGACACAGGCTAGCTTCCATGATTAGGTAGCATGGGAAAGAAAATCATCAGGAAGGGCATTCCCAGGACTTTAGTCTAACTTTTGTTTCAGGTGTGTAACACTACTCAATAAGATAGTGAATCAGTCAAACTATCACCTTTCTCTTTTTAGTCACAACTTTTATCCATTCTCTTCCTATGTCAAGTAGCAATAGTCAACCATTTTATTTTTATCGTGACCAAGATTGCTGTTTCCATTGAATTATGGGCATTTTTCTACACAATTATTTCATCCATTGGATTCTTCACTACCTGAGGCCAGGAACTTCGTTTGTCTTGCTTCCCAGTGAACTTAAACAGTGCCTTAAACCTAGGAGTAGTTCAATAAGTGTTTGATAAATATGTGAAAGAAGATTGAATAAGTTAATTTTAAGCTTTTGAGGTTAAAATCTGTATTCTTTTTTTTTTTTTTGAGTTGAAGTCTCACTCTGTCGCCCAGACTGGAGTGCAGTGGCTGCTCCCGGCCACCGCAGCCTCGACCTGCTGGGCTCTGGCAATCCTTCCGCCTCAGCCTTCCGAGTAGTCGGAATTACAGGCATGCGCTGCCACGCCCAGCTGATTTTTTGATTTATTGTAGAGATGAGGTCTCGCTGCCCAGGCGGGTCTCGAACCCACGGGCTCAGGCAATCCACTCACCTCAGCCTCCCAAAGGCACGGGATTACAGGCTGAGCCACCGAGCACGGCTAAAATCTGTATTCTTATCACTATCAGAATAGATGTGATGCGATATTGTAAATGAAGTATGAAGAAAGATCAGGTTCCCAGGTAGCAGAACATTTAGCCACGAGAAATATAAAAAGGAAGGAAGAAAAATGAAGAAAAGAAGGAAGAAAGGAAAGAAGAAAGGAATGTAAAGAATAGAAAAGAACTCTTTTGACCTTTGGAGCCATTCATCTTTTTTTTTTTTTTTTTTGAGTTGGAATCTCACTCTGCCGCTCAGACTGGAGTGCAGTGGCATGCTCCTGGCCACCATAGCCTTGACCTGCTGCGCTCTGGGCGATCCTTCCGCCTCAGCCTTCCAAGTAGCCAGAATTACAGGCGCACGCTACCATGTCCGGCTAGTTTTTAATTTACTGTAGAGACGAGGTCTCGCCAAGTTGCCCGGGTGAGTCTTGAACCTGCAAGCTCGGGCAATCCACTTGCCTTGGCCTCCCAAAGTGCTGGGATTACAGGCTGAGCCACCAAGCCTGGCTGCCATTCATCTTTTCATTAAATAACCACAACCCTCAACCTCTTCCTACATTGTCAAATATATGTATTTCTTATTTTTTAATTTATATTTAAAATTTGACAGTGTTTTCTTGCAGCTTCATGTTTATGACTTTTATTTCCTCTGAGGATATATATTACTAAATCTTTTTGTTAATCACTGCTTTTCGAAGACTGGATTTTAGCCAATTAAAATAAAAAGAATTTAAATTTCAAGATATCTGGGTAGGTAGATGAATGCTTAAAGTTATTATAATTTTTGCTTTCTTTTTTTTAATTTTTTTTTTGCTATTTCAGTCCAAGCTCTGATTTCACAGCTTTTGATACACTTATGCTTATAGCAGTTAAATTCCTTTCTTCCTCACATGAAAGCTACAATTGCTTTAAAACTAAGGTTTCTACAGCAGATTGCTTTTCACACCCTGAATAACTCAGCAATATTTTATTTTCAGGACTTAAAAGAATGTTCAAGATGCATGGAATGTCATTTGACTATTCTCTTTAACAATGATCCCGTTCAAGTCTTTTGCCTATTTTAAAATTGGATTATCAGTCTTTTTCTTATTGATTTATATTTATATATCCTGGGTATAAGTCCTTTGTCAGACATATGTATTGTCAATATACTCTCTCTCTCTTTGGCTTGTTTTTTCAATTTTCAGACACAAAGGAGTATATATTATATGATTCTGTTTTATGAAGTTCAAAAAATAGGCAGAACCTACCTAGAAGTCAGAATAGTGCTTACCTTTGCTGGTGTGAGGGGACATTGATAATGACTGGAAGGATGCAAGAAGAAGCTTCTTGGCCTTGGTAATATTCTGCATTTTTATCTGGATGGTCATTCTACAGGCATAAGCATTTCAAAAATTATTCAAGCTCTACATTTAAGATGTGCGCAATTTGTACATATAGTATCTCAATAAAAAGTAAAAGAAAAAAGGAGTTAATGC
This sequence comes from Cephalopachus bancanus, assembly GCA_027257055.1. Lineage (NCBI taxonomy): Eukaryota > Metazoa > Chordata > Mammalia > Primates > Tarsiidae > Cephalopachus > Cephalopachus bancanus. Next base: position 2,098,472 of record JAPVLO010000164.1, on the reverse strand, counting down.
AAAGAGCCTTTTAAAAAGTCTACTTTAAGTCATGGTCAAAGGAGGAATGCTCAAGTGAAAAAGGAACCACACATCTTTCCTTGTCTACAAACCTTGTGAATTTTTGTACCATGGGCATGCATTACCTAGTCAAAAATAAATACATTAAAAAAAGTCATTTAAAAGAGAAGGAAAAAATCAGTCTTCTACCTCTGCCTATGTGATCAGATCAACCCATGTACACCTGGTTATTTTAAAGGTACTCAATGTGCTCTGGTTTAAGTGTGCTCCCAAAATAGCAAACCATGTTGGCTAATTTAGCTGTATTAACCATAGTCATCTATCAACTACTCAAATTTATCACATAGAGATATCTAAATGTTCTGTGGAAGGGATTTCATCAGTCAAAGGGGACTGTGCTTGTTGGATTCTGGTTTATTTTGTCTGCCTAAGCATATCATAAATCATAGGGATATAAGCAAACTTTTAGCCATGAGTTACCTCTGGTTAGCACCCTGCAGAGAATTTTTTTTCCCATCTCACTTACAGTTGGATTTAAAACTCTCCTGTCTTTGTTACATCCAACTTGTGGTTGCATATGGAGAAGTTATTTAGCATTTACTGCAATAATCTGTAGAGATCTTTGCCTAAGTGGAGGATATGGTTAGGTTTCTTTTCTGGGTGACTGACCTGTTTATTCAAAGGGAGGGAGATGCATACAGTTTGAAAGAGGTCATCATTTTTTCTTGTGCGGTCTCTACATATATCCTTACACAATATTAAACTGTTGTGTAAATTTTTTCCTTCTAATTTTAAAGAGTTGCAAAGGATACAATTTTCAGTTTATTGTAAATATAGCCAATGTAAACTGAGACTATAGCATTACTCTTCAAAGTATTCAGTGAAATACAAATAGAATCTAAGTACCGCAATGATATCAAACCCACCATCATTCAGTTAAAAAGACTTAACAAAATGTCTTAATCATTGAGAATTTTTCTCCTTGAACTCATACTGCCATCCCATTTTCCCCATAAGATTTAACCTAATATAATGCATTTTAATACTTGAAAATCTTTTTTTTTTTTTTTGAGTCAGAGTCTCACTCTCACCCAGACTGGAGAGCAGTGGCACACTCCTGGCCTCCGCAGCCTCGACCTGCTGGGTTCCGGTGATCCTTCCTCCTCAGCCTTCCAAGTAGCTGGAACTACAGGCACACGCTACCATGCCTGGCTGATTTTTTTTATTTATTGTAGAGATGAGGTCTCATCAAGTTGCCCAGGCGGATCTCGAACCCACAGGCTCAGGCAATCCACTCACCTCGGCCTCCCAAAGTGCTGGGATTACAGGATGAGCCACTGAGCCCGGCCTTGAAAATCTTTTATTGTATACTTTATCTCAATTCTTTGCAACAAAATATATTAATTGAAACCAAAAATCTCTATTTCATATGGCCATAAAGCTATAAATGTTAGAATTTTTCTCAGATTTAAACTATAATTGTAATTATTATTAGCACATAATTGATCAAACCAATGTGCAAATATTGTAAATTTTGAGAAACAAACATTTAAAGATTTTGTTTTATTTTGTTTTGAAAAACATCTCATATTGATGAATATATGTAAATATATAATGTATTACTAGCGTGAGACTAGCTTGTCATCAATTTTATTCCTACTTTTTGTTTTTATAGTTGAAATCACTGATTAATATATTTAAAATGACTAAGTGGATAGAAATAACGTTAATTTTCTAAATCAGAATGTAACTATTTTTAGTTCTTTTTCAGTCAACATGTCAAAAATCACACGGTAATACACGATATTATTAGAATTATATTTAAGCAATCAACTGGATTAGAGCCTCCTTTAATTTCATTGAAAGCAAAAAATTAGGGATCTTTTGATTTGCAAAAGGATTTTACCCAGTCATTAGTCAACCTGCAACTCACCATAAAGGCTTTCCCAAGGCTTTTCAAGTGACAATTATTCCTGTTACTTTTTCATCTAGACATCATTTTAAACTCAGTATGCTCAGAAAGAGTTAGTAAAATAAAAATATCACTTAAAAATATATCTATGTTTTATTGTATTTTCATCAAAATTTTAACTATAGACTTAACCCTTTCTGTTCATGACAAACGATCACTGTATAACCTTTTATTGTTAAACATAACAACCAAAGCGCACTTCCTTTCTGTCACAAAATGTCTGATTTCATTTTTCAATTTAAATTTTAAAAAGTTGATTTGTTTCCCCATGATAATCACATCATTTCTGATTTCTGGAAGTGATTCTGATGGCTAAATCAGAAATTGAATTGAATCTTACTTGAGTTTGTCACTTGGATTCGGTCAAGTGACTGCACCGTCACTATTTCATGGCTCAACTTTCGGAGGACTGTCCTTCAGGAGCAATACAAGTAGGCAGGAGACAGACAAGGTAAAATGCTTAATAGAAATTGTTCAATCCTGTTACCCTCCTCCACAGGATATTTCAATTGAAAACATTCTCCTTTGGACCAAATAGTTCTATCTTTAATTCTACTTTTAGCCCCTGATAGAAATAGGGACAATAAATGTAAGGACAGACAGTCAATGGGATCACTGCTCAATTTTCAGAGTGTAGAACATTACTTGGCACACAGTAGGTGCTCAAATATTTGTTGAATTAAAGATTGAATGAAGGGAATCTGATTTAATCTCAGGGTGTTGAAAGGATTTTCCTGTGAAAGCTATATTTGAAATTGGTTTTGACTGATGACTGAGAGTCTAAAGGAAGAGGAAAGGCTCTTCCATGCAGAGGAAAGGCCAGCAGCAAGGCAAGAGACCATGAGGAAGAATAGTAGTGTGGAGCCTGTGCCCTTCCATGTTGCCCAAGGTTTGGGTGTGGGAAGGCGGTGGCTAGAGATGAGGTGGAGGTCCAGGTGAAGGGACTGACTCATCATGACCTGTGTGTTTGTCTAAGGGTTCAGGCTTCATTTTCTCATGGGATATCCATGAAAGACCTTCAGCAGGATTATGACAATACAATTTACGTTTGGAAAGATCACTCTGCTTGAAATATCTATCTGCAAAACTTACAGCCTGTAATAGCTTGCTTGACATAAGTAACTCCATTTTGTAACAGATCTTTTATCTTAACCTAGAAATAACCCCTTGTGTAACCTCTCCGTAATCACACCACACACCCACATTCTTGTTTCCCTCAGTGCTTGAAAACTCCCTAGCTGCAAAATCTGTAGCTATCTGTAGCCTTTTGCAACCAAATATTCTGCCAAGAAAATGTAAATAAAACTGCAAAGCTTATATAATTTCTGCCTTTATAAACCTCCTGCTCACTTTGATCAGGTCGAGAGATCTTTCTGGCACTAGCCACTCTCGACCACTGCCTATGAAACGACTCATAATTTGGCTCTCTGTGTGTTGGTGTCTCCTTCTTGCAATCCAGCTATAACATGCTGACCAAGTTTAGAATGAGTTGTAGTCAGTGGAAGGAAGGGAGAAGGCTACAATTCAGGCCAAAATTCAGAACCCTTGTCATTGCAATGGTAAGTCCAGAGCTACTTTCACAAGGGTAATAGTCTTCCAAAGTAGACTCTAAAGAGATTAAGGCTATGTCAAGGATATTTAGCCTCACCTCTGAGAGACCTTGTACGTTGTTTTATGTGCATGTCTCAGTTTCTCAACTCAGAAGAGAAGATTCTTTTTTTCACCAGTGGAAAGAGGATAAACTTGGAAGGTGGGCTGACAACTACATGTCAAAGACAATGGAGGTGCAATGGTATTTTATAGGATGAATGACTGTATCAAACATGGTCATGTGTGTTCCTAGTATTATGATTTTGGTATGCAGGGACATCAGAGGATGGGGACTCTTAACTTGGGGACAGCTTTTATATTATAAGTGTTTGGACAGAATGTTTGTTCTGTTTCTGGCTCTATGTTTCTGTTTTCAAATTTCAGAATAGCCTTTGGTGACAGCTCTTCTTGAGGCTGGCTTCCCTTACAAGTTTCAAAGACACTTAAGTCTAGGGAGTTGTATGATATGTCAGCAACATATGCAGAAGATAAAGGAGAGAAAATCTTTGAAAAGCAGTCATTCAAGCCTGAGAGTGATATGAGCAGTGATATAATATATAGAATTAAAAAAAACAATAACATAGTATGGTATAATCATTGTCTTAATGATACTTATAATTTAATGAGTGGAGTAAAATTAACAATATATTCACTATTATCAAAGCCAGCATTGATTGAGGGCAACCATATGGCAGGCACAATGATAAGTGATTTCATAGAGTCATTATTTAGTATTCATAGCAATCTCATGAGACAATTGCTGTCATTATCTATTTTATAGGTAGGAAAGTGAAGTTTGAAGAGACGTAATAACTTGCCCAATGTCGCAAAACTAGAAGGCAGCAAAGCTAGTATTTGAACCCAGACCTGCCAATTCCCAATCCCATATTCTGCTACACACATGGTTTTTACCCCAAAACACAAAATTACATATTTAGGAGAACTGTATAAAGAAATAGCTTCATATGAATATTTACCCAGTTGTTAGTAGAGCTATTAAGAATGAGGTAGTCTTTGCTCTGTTTTAATTATGCACTTAGCTAAACTCAAATACTAAATTCAGAAATAGCTAGCATTCCTCTGTATTTTATTTTGTTTTATTTTATTTTTGAGACAAGGTCTTGCTCTGTGGCCCAGGCTAGAGTGCAGTGGCACTAACATAGCTCAAACTCCTGGGCTCAAGTGATCTTCCTGCCTCAGCCTCCTGAGTAGCTGAGTATAGGTGTGTGCCACCATGGTCATCCAATTTTTATTTATTTATTTATTTATTTTTGAACAGGCAGAATCTCACTAGGTTGCCCAGGCTGGTCTTGAACTTCTGGCCTGAAGTGATCCTTCTGTCTTGTCCTCCAAAGCACTGGGATTACAGGCATGAATCACCATGCTTGGCCTCCTCTCTATTTTTAATTATATTTTAGAGGGTGGGTGGGAGATTTTTATGGTTTTTCTCAGACTTTTTTTTCCCCCAAGATGTCAGAAAATCAAAACTTTTTTTTCCAAAGTGTATTTTCTTTTCTTTATTATGCTTATATTGCTAAGTAATATCTGTTATTAAGAAATTTAATTTGTATATTACTCTGGGTTGTCATCTATCTTCTTAAGTAGACCACTTTGTAAAAATTTGGCATTTAGAGAGGTGCATAAACTTTTTCATGCCCCCATTTAGTCCTCTGCTAGAGTAATTCATTGGTCTGTTATGCATCCTGGGCTACTTTCCTGGCAAAATGAAGAATATCATCTGTTAAAACTCCTGAGAATATGATGGCTTCTGTAGAAGCATAATGACTTATCAAAAAAAAAAAAAAAAAAAAGGAAAAAACCCAAAACAACTCTGGAGGTTCTGCTGAAGATTTTGAAAACAATTTTCAGAGTCTCTGTAAAAATCTCACATTTCTGAAATTCTTAAAAATTCAGTAAAATCTCATTAACTTCATGTTAGTATTTTAAAGCCAGTGCTAATTGAAGAGTAATTCCCAAGTCATCTAAATTATATTATCTGTACAAATATAAAACGTGGAAATTTGGCCCTAGAGCAATGTGCCTCTAGAAACAGTTAATACCAAGCAACAGTTTTTAAAACTCTGAAAATAGTATTAATTTATAAGCCACCTAGCAAAAAGCAAAAGAGAGGATTAAAGCATTGTTTATATTTTATTTTTTTTTCTTCTGCCTCTTTTTTTCCCTAACTCCCTTGTCAAATAGTAATTTGTGTCAATAGCAAGTGGTTTGCCTGAAGGAACAATCTCATTATGTGCTTAGTTGGCTCACTTAAAATCAAATAATGGTGAATTTATATATCTTTAATTCAAAGGTAGTTCTTCTTGGCCTCTATTATTTTAACTTGTCAGCTAAAGAAAAAAAAATCAATCTTTTAAAGAATTAAAGTTAGATTTATTCAGAAGTATTACCGAGGACTATAGACTGTGGCCTATATCTCGGGAGTACCTCTTTAGAGAGGTTCTATTGGACTGGTTCTGCACAGTAGTTCAGTCCACTGCTTATGTACAGGTGGTAGAGGTTCAGTATGTGCAATTGTATCAAACGTGCTCAGAGTCACATCGAAGTTTGAGTTTAAGAGTACATTTGGCTGTAGAGTACAGAAGCATCATCACTAGACCTATCGGATGTCATCTTACGTGTAGGAAAAGGCAAGGACTAGGGTTATTTAACTTCTAAGGAACATAGAGTAACTCAGGCAAGAGACATGGGGGCGGAGGGCATGTGCTGTATCCTTTTTTTGTCTTCAAAGCATCCTTCCGGGGGCTTTTTGAAATATACTGTGAGCAGAAATGAGCAGATATGAGTCTTATGTTTGCTACTTTGTCTCATAAAGCTATTAGGACTTCATGTGATCATTTTTGCTTTCCAAAGACACAAATAGCTGAAATGCATTTATATTGCTGAAAAACACACTGCAGTATTATTTCATAAACTCAAACCTAAAAAAAAATTTAAACTGGACCTTCTCCTTTTATCATTTTCTCTTGCTAGCACTTGAATGAGTCAAGGAACTCAGACTCAGGGAACCTTGGTTTTCCTTGAATCTTATCTCATACTAACTTTCCACATCCATCTAATGAGTGAACAAATCTGGCTTCTCTTTTGCAGCGCTCTTTGTTATTTTCTATATCTGCATGGTTATTTCTATAAACATGTCAGTGTTCTCACTCTTTAATACCTGAAAATGATGCAATGATTATCTTGTCTACATTTACGCCCAAATTCAATCTCTTCTGCACATCCCATTCAGGACACTGATTAACCTTATTCCCTGCTCAAAAACCTATTGTGATTCTCTTTTAAAAATTCATATTGAGGACAAACCCCTTTTGGGTCCCCTCCCACTGTCCTGAGCTTTCCTGCTAATAAATTCTGACATATAAAAAAATTCATATTTGAGTTATTGACACTCAATCAAGGATCTTTCCAAGTTAAGCCCAATCTTATTTTTTATAGAATTATTTCGAGTACTTCCAGTGTACCCCATATACTTTAGGAAAACTGAACAGTTCTGTTCTTAGTATATAATTAGTTTTTCTTGTCTGATAAAATTTGCTCTTGGAATTATGAAAATGGTCCTCAATAATTTCATATGGATCTGCCTATATAACTTTACTAATTTTATATAGATCTTGAATATAAGCCTAAGGGCAGAAATCTTGCTTTTAACCACTGTGATATATTCGTTTAATGCTCGAATGAATCATATGACTTTTTCCATAATAAATGGCGATACTGTGTCATCCTGAGAATAAACACTTTGAGTAAAATATATTTAGGGAAAAAATGTTATCTACCTAGTAAACTTTTAAGGTGGTATAGGGATTGGATAACAGCATAGATTCTGGCACCAGATCATGGAAATTCAAATCCTGACGGCTACTTGCTACATTCTAGCCTTGAGCATATTACTGAACCTCTCTAACTCGGTCTTCTCATTACAATTCATATCCATCTCATATGCTTATAATGAAGATGAAATGAGTTAATATGTGCAAAGCACTTAAAACACTCTGGTACTACCAACTTGAAGGAAAAGTAAACACTAATTATTAAGAATATGCAACAAATATATTTCAGAATGTCAAAATTTAGAAAACTAAGGTACAATGTTCTCTGTTGCATCTGTAATTTGACTTGTATATAAATTTCTTTGCTGGACATATTTCCTCCACTGAATCCCAACCTTTGGATACTATCAAATGAGAAGACCCTTCTTGCAACTCCAGTGAATGAAGAGCCAGAGTTACATGTGACTTCAAGTAGGCTGTCACTTGTAATAGCTCCACAGCTAAAAATTGCTTCTGTGGACCCAGAGATCCTCTACAACACTGCCATGACCTTTGAGAAATGAGCGTGCTAAAGGTTAGAAGGACAGAATGCTTAGAAACAATTATAACAGCCAATTAAAATAGTTGATCCGTACTGTAAGCTAGTTACTACTGTATTATGTTTTATCTCATTTACACCTTACAACAGCCACATGAAGTTGACACCATTATAATACCTATCTTTTTAAGATAAGAAAATTAGCATAAGAAGAGAATAAGTCATTCATTTAAGGTCTTATGACCAGCAAGTAGTGGAAACAGAATTTAAACAGGATCAGTCTCATTCAAGGCAAACTCCGCTTCCCACAACTTTAACCACTAAGCATACTGCCACTGTATACCCAATATAAATGCTTACCTCTTTTGCTAGTTTTCTAGGGCTGCCATAAAATACCACATATTGGGTGGCTTAAATAACAGACATTTATTGTTTGGGATGCTAAAAGGCCAAGGTTAAAGTGTTGGTAGGTTTGGTTTCCTCTGAGGCCACTCTTCTTGGTTGGCAGATGGCCACTTTCTGTTTTTACATGATCTCTCCATGGTGTGGGCACATCCCTGGTATATCTCTCTTTGTCTACATTTTATCTTTTTTTTGAGTTGTAGTCTCACTCAGTCGCCCAGACTGGAGTGCAGTGGCACATACCCGGTCACCGTAGCCTCAACCTGCTGGGCTCCGGCGATCCTTCTGCCTCAGTCTATAGCTGGAAGTGTAGGTATGCGCTACCACGTCCAGCTAAGTTTTGATTTATTGAAGAGATAAGATCTTGCCAAGTTGCCCCAGGGGGGCAGAGGGGGGCGGGTCTCAAACCCGCAGGCTCAGGCAATCCACCCCTCGTCCTCCCAAAGTGCTGGGATTACAGGTTGAGCCACCGAGTTCTGCCAATTTTCTCTTCTTTTAAGGACACAAGTCAGATTAAATTAAGGCCCACCCAAATTTTAACTTAATTACCTCTTTGAAGACCCTGTCTCCAAATACAGTCACATTCCTAGGTACCAGGAGTTAGGATTTCAGCATATGATTTTGGGGAGACACAATTCAACCCATAACACGTTTTAAAACTGTGACTCCAAGCCGGGCTCGGTGGCTCAGCCTGTAATCCCGCGCCTTTGGGAGGCTGAGGTGAGTGGATTGCCTGAGCCCGCGGGTTCTCGACCTGCCTAGGCAACTTGGCGAGACCTCATCTCTACGATAAGTCAAAAAATTAGCCGGGCGTGGTAGCGCGTGCCTGTAGTTCCAGTTACTCGGAAGGCTGAGGTGGAAGCATCACCGGAGCCCAGCAGGTTGAGGCTGCAGTAGCTGGGAGCGTGCCATTGCCCTCCAGCCTGGGCGACAGAGTGAGACTCCAACTCAAACAAAACAAAACAAAACCCCTGTGACTCCAGACATCCATTCCTGGAATGTGTTGCTTTCAAAAACAAAACAAAACAAAACAAAAAGAACCCCCCCAAAAAAAACCCCAAACCAAACACATGCCCTTCAGGTAAAAACTTCAGTCCTTATTCATATTTCTGTAATTAATTAGTATCCAGTGTCAAACACATCAAATTGCCTGTCCTTTCTTATTTTCTGGCATTGCCAACTCTTAGCAATCCTACTCTCAACTCTCACTATGGCACCTTCATCTATGCCCGCCTGTGCCTGGTATTTTGCTCCCTTAATCCCTCCTTCTGCTTTCAAAGAATGGAGAGACATTCTTTGTTAGAATTCATCATTCTCTTTTGGGAATTTTCGTACAAGAACTTAGTCTTATTTTCCCATTCAGTTCCCCACTTGACTGGCAAAGAGGGAGAGCGAGGAAGGGTGTGGACCATCCACATTCATAGCTTCTCTCTCACCAAATTAGCTTTCATTGAACATGGACTATGGATCAAGCAATGGGTTAGAAAGCATTTTACATCTATCATGCTCTTTTCAGTTTCACCTTAACTGTACAAGTGAAGTCAAGTCATTATTCCTATTTAAAGATGAGAAAACCTGTGTTCTACAAAATTATGTTATTTAGTGAATGTTACAGAGCTAGTAAATAGCTGCACTGGGACTCACATTTAGGACTTGGGTTCTTAACCCTGGTTATATATAGTAGCATGGCTTTGACTATTTGATCAACTTCTCTCATTGTCTGTCACATTGCTGAGCAATTTCTCCCTGCATATGATGGTGGAATTTGTAGAAACTCATTTTAAAAGAGGTTATTACAATTGTGCAAGTGTAATGCTTTGATTCTCGCAATTACTAGATACTAAATACTTTGAAGACTGACAAAATGAATACATTTAAGTTGCAAAATGACTATATTGTCAAGCAATTCATATCCATATATAAAATGGCTTTTTAGAGCTCCTGGGCTGCATGCAGGTGCTAAACATAAATGGAACCCTGATAGGATCAGAGAAAAAGAATCCAATGTTCCAAGTATAAGTAGGAAAGCCAAATATTGCACTGATTCTGGCTCTTGGAAAAGTACATACTGTTATATTCCGGCACATCAGAATTTTCCAGGGATGTGCCTGGTGTCTTGGAGTAGAGCCAATGTGATTTTTCTGCCATCGAAGTCTTGTTTCCTTATAGGTCTCTTTGCCATGTTCATTATGTAAATCATAGCTTCCTGTCCCTGAATTGTAAGACTTTCCTCTTTCCTCACACAAATGGAAACACCCTCACCATTTCCAAGATATAGCCATCATTTTGTTCCTTTTTAGTTACAAGCTTGACCTCATACAATTGTATGACAAACAGAACTGATGAAGGGAAGTTAGCCATATGCAACCATACTGATCATTCATTATAATTACTTTTATTTATTAATATGAATGTTCAAATAACAACCCATAGATTGTTTATTTTTGGCAGAAGGAGGAAGATTTTTCTTTTCTGTTATTCTGCTTATACTTGGAAACTTTGATCTAGGCTTTTAAAGAATTATGATGTTATGATGTTTAATTTCAAATGCATTTTGCTAATATTCACTTAGTTTGGCTTGGCAAATCCTTTTAGGATTTTTGGAGAGATATTGTAATTTTTCTCATCAGTTTAGAAAAACCAACAAACCCAACATCAGCAACTCAGTAAAAACATTAATTAATACCACTTAGAATCACTGAAGCTACATACCTACAATTTTAAAAACATCTTTTAATTAGAGTAAATGATCAATATTATTTATTTTCAGTGAGACTTGAGGATCAATCTTTAGTGTGAAAGATTAATATAACTGAGTCTAAATAAATTAGTCTCTGAATGCCTAACATTCATAAGTAAAATGAAAAGAGCAAATGTGCCATATAGGTTCAAAGAAACATATACCCAGTTGAAATAAAGTTATTTAGAAAATTCCCAATATTGCTTAGATAGCATAACGAAATGATGGCTCATTCTCAGCTTTACAGGGAAAGGAGAATATTTTCAAAGTAAATAATGAGGGGAAAATTCCTTGATTCCAGCCTTAAGAAAGATTTTTTGGTGGGATTTATGTAGAATTCCCAAATTCCGTTCTCCGTAAGTGGGATTATATTACCTAATTTTTTATTATTCTTGAATCACTTTGGAAAACACATACTTATCCCTATTGTTTTTGATGACAGATGAGTCTTATGTCAGCAAGTGAGGAGTACAGCCTCATCTAAGAGTGCGGAATGTGACAGAAGGAATGTGGCCCCATCAACTAGTTTGGTGAACATTCAGAGAGGCCTGGGGAGTGACTGGGAGGGTCTCTAAATCCCAATTAGGAATCCTATTGCAGAATTATGTGAATCTGATTGAAATAAATATATTTACTCCTTTTGGAAACTGGCATTAAGTTTTGTTTGAGGGTCCTCAAGACTACCGTCAGGCTTGATCATTCTTCAGGCTTTAGGACTGAAGGACTCCTAGAATTCAGAAAGACTATGATACTCATAGTTATGGTTTATTACAAAGGATAAAGACTAGAATTAGCAAGAATAAAAGGCTTATGGGGCAAAGTCGAGAGAAAACAATTGCAAACTTCTAGGTTTTCCCTCTCAGTGAAGTTGCACAGAGATGTACTTAATTCTGAAATAACGTGTGTGACAAAATGTGCAGAGTTTCAAAATGTGCAGAGGGAAGCTCACACAAACTTTGATGTCCGCAGGTTTTTGGGGAGTCGCTCATGTTAGTACTTATATAACTGACCCCAGTTACTTACATTGCAGTCTTTGCCCTTACATAGTATGGCTCAAGGATTTTTTTTATTTATTTTATTTTATTTTTTGAGTTGGAATCTCACTCGTCTCCCGGGCTGGAATGCAGTGGCACACTTACGGCCACTGCAGCCTTGACCTGCTGGGTTTAGGCCACCCTTCTGCCTCAGCCTTCCATGTAGCTGGAACTACAGATGCACGCAACCACGCCTGGCTAGTTTTTGTGACTTATTGTAGAGAAAAGGTCTCATCAAGTTGCCCAGGTTGGTCTCGAACCCCCAGGCTCAGGTAATCCTCTTGCCTCGGCCTCCCAAAATGCTAGGATTACAGGCTGAGTCACCATGCCTGGCCTATTTTTATTTTATTTTAAAGATGTGGAGTACAATTCATCATTAGGCACTGAGGGCTCAGAAGTCCTTACACCAAGGAGCCGGGTCAAAGATTAGTCCTGAAGACAGACCTTCCTATGGAATGTGCAGGGTTCCATAAACCCAAGCCTGATGAGTTAACCCTTTTCTACCCAGATTCTTAGCTGCAAAAATAGCAAATGAATAACATATTTTACTACAATTTTATAATCAGTTATAATCGTAAAGTAAGTAAGGGAGTTTCAGGGCTCATGCCAATGAGATTTCTACCGGTAGGGAAGAAATCTGGGTCTTTTATTAGTGGAGAAATTTGTAAATAATCTAAAGTTCTAATAGGAAACCCTTATAGCTTAGTATACTTTGATGAAAAAAAGAATACCTTTCTGTCAAATATTTATATCATTTCTCTTTATGGAAATTCATATTTCTATGGAGAACTCAGAAGAATAAGATATAGAACTCTAATAATTTCAAATAAGAGTGTAATCATTTTTACAGGATGCACTGATTTATAAGTTCAACCCCTAGAAGTGCAGACAGGTTTATCATCCACTTATAAATGTCTAAATGCATAATGGAATGCAAGGTCTAATTTTCTAAAATGTGTTTGGATGATGCATTAGTCATTGAGAAACTCAGCTGAAGCCAAAGAAAAGAGGTCAACTATTTTTTCTAAAGGTTGGTGATATAATACATTATTAAAGCTTTTAGGAAAAAAGGCAAACATGTTATTTAATCTGGTATTATTTAGGAAAGGTAGAAATACATTTGGCCAGTTCTATTTGTTTGGTTGCCTTTTCGATTTTTAAAACTCTAATATTCCCCTTCGGTTTTGGAGTAATCACATATATAGTGGTGACAGAGGACCAGTGGTTAATACACGAATCAGTTTATTATGAGATATGTATATTACAGTCAGAATAATATTACCTTTTTGTGAATAGCTCATGCTAGCACTAATTAGCTCTAACATAATAATAATAGAAGCCACACATACCTCTTAAATGTATGCAGACTTTTGAGGTTCTAGTCTCCCATAAAAATGAGTTGTTCAAAGCCGGGCTCGGTGGCTCAGCCTGTAATCCCGCGCCTTTGGGAGGCTGAGGTGAGTGGATTGCCTGAGCCCGCGGGTTCGAGACCCGCCTGGGCAGCGAGACCTCATCTCTACAATAAATCAAAAAAATCAGCCGGGCATGGTAGCGCATGCCTGTAATTCCGGCTACTGGGAAGGCTGAGGCGGAAGGATCGCCGGAGCCCAGCAGGTCGAGGCTGCGGTGGCCGGAAGCGGCCACTGCACTCCAGTCTGGGCGACAGAGTGAGACTCCAACTCAAAAAAAAAAAAAAAAAAAAAAAAAAAAAAAAATGAGTTGTTCAGTTAAATCTCAACGATGATAGACCTAACACCCTCCTTTATAAATACAGAGAGAGAGATGTATATATTTTTAAAATGGCAAAATTACTTAAGTTGTTTCAAGAAACAGTATATCTTGAACAGATATACAATAATATGACAAGTTCTAATTAAATCATGACTAGAAGAGAAATATGATATGGGGTTTTGACAAAGAGCAGAGTAGTTGCACAGAAGAATAATACTTCACTCTACTTTATTAAAGGATATAATGGTACATATGGATTTACCACAATTCCAAATTTCTGCAAATAAATCATTCACAAGAAAAGACCAAGACTTGAGCCCAAGAAGTTCTGTGCTCAGAGCCTAAGATTCAAGAGAAAGATTTTTTTTTTTTTGAGTTGGAGTCTCACTCTGTCGCCCAGACTGGAGTGCAGTGGCCGCTTCCGGCCACCGCAGCCTCGACCTGCTGGGCTCCGGTGATCCTTCCTCCTCAGCCTTCCAAGTAGCCGGAATTACAGGCATGCGCTGCCACGCCTGGCTGATTTTTTGATTTATTGTAGAGATGAGGTCTCGCTGCCCAGGCGGGTCTTGAACCCGCGGGTTCAGGCAATCCACTCACCTCAGCCTCCCAAAGGCACGGGATTACAGGCTGAGCCACCGAGCCTGGCTGAGAAAGATTATTAAGTCTTAGTTTCAGATAAGGAAGCTGGTCTTCAAAAATACCCTCTGGAGACTCTCTTACACACTCCACTTTCAAATGGCCAATTTAGTAACTGCTCTTGTGGTTCTTATTTCTCCTTCACTTAGCAGTTGTTTTTCTGATCAAACTTGACAATTCTAGGTAGATGAATGACAACTTGATTGGCAGCTTGACATTGCTAGATAAACGAATTCATTTTTGGAATGAATTCAATGTCCAGTGGCTCAGAGGACTGCAGATTGAATATGTCAGATATTTGTTCTTAGTTCCATTAAATGTTTCTATTTGTCTCAGTAATAATATAGAGAGGTACAATTGGTGAGAAGAGTTTTATGATAATTGTCTGTGGCTGTTTCTTAAATTTGAGTATTTTCGAAATCAAAGGTTAGTGCAAACTTTCTGTTCTTAAGTAGTGCTTTTCTGAAGTGATCTTTACTGGAAGACACCCTGATTTGCTTTTTAAGAAATACAGACTTTCAAAAGTATAAACAGACAATGATCCTTTTTTGGAAATTCAAATGTAATATCCAAGTCAATTTACATTCCAATGAAGACTTGACTTTACATTGGAGAAGCCAATCAATAAATGAAATTCATTACTTCATCATCAGCATTCCTTAGAACAGAGTATTACTCAAGTAGATGACAAGATTTTGTTAAAACAATATGATCATAAAAATTGCAACAGCTACTGTATAATGCTTCCAAATATGGAAGGTTAGCAAAAAACAAAGCAAACAAACAAACAAAAAAACAATTAAATTCAAGGTATACGAATTGAGGTCTTACTTATTGGAAAACATGTTATCATGTCCTTTGAGGGAGATCAGAAAAACTAAAATCAGTGTTCCAACACAAAGGAGTTAACAATTTTACCATAGCAGATATATATATATAACAGCAATCATTGTATTTTAATCAGAGGCAATGAAGTACTCAATTTCTTATGAAGAAGAAGAAAATAGTGTGAGCATAAAGATCTGGATACAACACTGTAAAGAACGTGGTAAGAAAAACTGGTTTTGAATGATAGATACACATAGGCAGAAGAAAACAGGAAGACTTTGAGAAAAAATATAAACACAACAAGAGGGTTGGAATGAACAATGATGACTCTAGGGATGTCTGCAGAGTACTTCAAAACTTTTCAGGCTTGGTCTTGGCTGGACTGAATTAATAAAAAGTTCCATAAAAGAGCACAGTGTTTTTATACTTACAATTTCCAAAGAAAATCTAAGTGTTGTAATTATATTCCTCCTACATCCAGACTCTCTGGCCTTTCCCTTTCAATATATTTTAACCCTGAACACTTGGCTGCCTAATAATGACTCCTATCAGCACAAGGTTTTAGGGGAGCCAAACCTGGAAGGACATTTGTTGATTTAATTTTACTTTATGTTATGTTATTTTTTTATTTCAATAACTTTAGGGGGTGCACATGATTTTGGTTACAGGGGTACATTGTAGAGTGGTGAAGCAGACTGGGTTTTAAGTGTACCCACCACCCTCACCTGTGCGTACTGTACCAGACAGGTGATGTTTCATCCTTCCGCCCTCCTGCTTCTGAGTCTCTGATGTCCATTATACCATTCTCTATGTCTTTGCAGATCTTTAGTTAACTTCTACTTATAAGTAAGAACATGTGCCAAACCTGGAAGGATATTTGTAGGAATTTAAAATATTTATTTTTGATGTTAACATCCTAAAATTTCTTGGAATACTGTAAACATGAGGAATATTGGAAGAAACGTGATGAGACTATTTGCAGAAGACTTACAGCTGATTCAGACTTTCCTTCCCAATGTTCCAACACTGCCTTTCTAGAATCTCTGCACTGATGTTTTTTGTATGTTCACGTGACATTTGTTGTTGAGAACCATAAGGTATTGATTCATTCTCAAATGCTCCCAAATGAAATGCATTAGATCTCTGCTGGTAAGTTGCTTCCAAAGCTATATTAACTGAGCTTTGAGACTGTGATTTGGAAGCATATTATAATGTAGGGAAGAGTGCTCCAGGTAAATGAATTGTTTTGTTTTTGATGTTTCTGAAACTCTATAGGCCTGGTGCCTCCAACAAGATGTGATGGTTAAAGTAGAAAAGTAGACTGTAATTCTGTTCCAGAATTAATTAAGCTGGGGTGGAAGGGATGAGAAAGAAGAGAAGGAAAGAAACCAAATCCTAGGCAATGCTCCTGAGTTTTTCCCATGGATGACAAACTGCCACTTTATTTAAACAACATAAAGCACAAGAGTCTCTGGAATAAACGGCCAGAATTTGACTCTTGACTTGAACATCATCTAATGGTACCTTTGAGGCAAGTCACATAGCCTCTTAATTGTTGAATTGTTGAATGCAACAATTTAGCGTACCACTAATTGTCAGTATATAATTTGGAAGATAGAGCGGGCTTGCTATGAAAATACACCTTTAAAATAAATCCTCTCATTCCCTCCTCTAATATTTTCCCTCTTTTCACAATTATTTTATTTTTAGTCAAAAGAGAGCTAGAGTAGCAACTGCTGTTTTTAAAAGTATTATTATGCCAAAATTCTAGAGACATTTCAAATTACAAACACCCTGTTTTTTGCTGATAGAAAACTTCTAATAACTCATCCAACTCTTTACTTTTTTTGTTCATGCAAAGACTTCTGGAGCACTCAGTGCAGGGTAAATAGATATTAGGAAGATTCAGGCAATTCAGTTTTCAAAATATGGGTATCTGAGAAGATTATCCGTGAATTCACCTGTATGTCTCCTTTTCCAGTTGGAGTAAAAACTGAAAAAAATTATAATGGGCCTCACCAAGATCCAGTGATGTCTGGTTTTCCTTTTTATTCTGAGGAAATGCTATATACTTCTCAGTCACCTTGTAGGTAGTAAGGGCCAGTTTCCAATGTAATGTGAGTAAAAGTCATGCCTGTCACTCCTAGTCTGAGGCAGTGAAAAGTTCCTTCTGAATTCTCTAGACTGTCTTCTGCCTGAGGGATTGAGGAGGCCTTGTGCTGAGATGGTAAGCTTCAGGATCACAGCAGTCTAGACCACCAGGTCTCTGAATAGAGCGCAGTTGTGGCAAGAATCACCTGGGTCTTCAGCATGCCAGAGTAACAAACATTTGTTGTATTAAGTCACAGAGATTTTGGGATTGTTATCAAGGCAGAGGGGTAAATAGCACTTAAAGTAGTAAAGATTACTTTTGCTTAAATGTATCTTTAGTTTTTTTCAATGTTGATTCAGAAAAGTGAAAACTTAGACTCATAGCATCACTCCTATTTCTGTCTGTCTGTCTGTCTATCTATCTATCTATCTATCTATCTATCTATCTATCTATCTATCTATCTATCTATCTCATTTCTATTAGGCTGGTGAGTGAATATGATTTTCTATTTATTGATTCCTCCTATGCTTTGTTTTTTATTGGGAGGGTGTGTGTAGTACTATAATCTCTCTTGTAATTCATAGTTTAGCTATCCTTTCCACTTTGCCAAAGATTATGCTGTTTCCATAGTTTGTGAAAGAAAATTCTGTTCCAAACCTAACATGCTAAAATATAGTGATATAAATTAAATTAAATTTTTTTGATTTTTATTTTTTTTGATTAGAAAATACAGTTTGTTTAGAAAGTAAATTAGAGAGAGAGAAAAAGGAGTTTCACCTCCCCAAGGTGGGGGGGGGGTTCCAAAGCTTAAGAAAACATGGCCTCCTAAATTAAATTTTAAAAGGTAATATGAAACCGAGGTTGAGAATGACTAAATACCTGTTCTGCCATCAAGAAATTTTAGAAACTAGTGCAAAGTGAGTTGTGTCGAATGTAGGCATAGAGTGGAATGTTTCAGAGGGAAGCAGGAAGTATTTTGTTGGTATCTTCAAAAGTTAGTTCAAAGTAGCCAATATTTTATTTCATCTTTTCTGCCCAATTGATGGCTTGGTTACTTCTATAGTGTCATATCCCCTCAGAAAATGAGCAAATACTAATATGGTAGATTAACATTTCTTGTAGTCACCAGTAAATATGATGTGGCAGATTTCATTTTGCAAAGATAGTTTGGCAAGTAGATATCCCATTCCACATGCTTTTCATACCATGTGACAGCAATATTTTTCCACTGAGATCTGGAACCCCTTGAACCAGCACCAGTCTGTATAGCAACTGCCTCTACTAGAGATTGTGACAAAAGCAATGCAGTGTAACTTTGGAGACTAAGTCATCAAAAGGCATATGGCTTTTGTTTCTCCCTCAGGACACATGACAAAGGAAACCAGTATTGTTTTGGAGGAATTCTGAAGCCACCATACCAATAAAGAAGCCTCAACTGTTCCAAGTTCCCAGCTGTTCAAGTTTCAGCCCAGACACCAGAAAAAGGAGTGAGCCAGCCTCCAGATACTTCCTGATTCCAGCCTTTGAACACCTTCAGCCAATTTAAAGTTCCTACAAAGTCCTGACATGACTGCAGTTTCATGAGGAAAATAAATCTCATTTTAATTTTAAGTCAACATTTTTTTGAAATTTAGTTTTTATTTGGCAATTTTTATTGGATAGTATTATGTCAATTATATTAACATATACTTGATATGCCATAAAATACATTTTTTTAATTATAAAGATGTGGGGTACAATTCAGGGTTAGGTACACAAAAGTTGATTATGCAGGTACCCTTATTGATGAGGTATGCCCCTCCCTCTCCTAGCAGTTTCCCTCAACTGCCAATCCCTCCCACTTCCCCTGACAGTTTCCTACTACTGCCCATTGCTTTCTTATAGCATTATAATTGTTCAAGGTCCACTTATGAGTGAGAACATGTGGTACGCTGTTCTTTGTTTCTGTGATAGATCACTGAGTATGATCGACTCTAAATTCATCCAAGTTGCTGCAAAGTCCATATGTTTGTCCTTCTTTACGGCTGCATAATATTCCATTGTATATATATATATGTATATATATATATACCACATTTTAAAAATCCTGTCCAGCTTTGATGGGCAACATGATTGGTTCCATGTTTTTGCTATCATGAATAGAGCTGCAACAAACATGCATGTGCAGGTATCTTTTTTTGTAGAATGATTTGAGTTCCCCAGGTATATTGCTATAGGGGAATTGCTGGGTCATATGGAAAGTCAATTTCTAGTTCTTTCAGAAATCGCCACACTGTCTTCCAGAGAGGTTGCACTAGTTTGCATTCCCACCAGCAGTGTAGAGGGTTTCTTTTTCTCCACATCCTCACCAGCATCTGTTGTTGTTTGTTTTATTAATGATGGCTATTCCTACTGGGATTCGGTGGTATCTCAATGTGGTTTTTATTTGCATTTCTTTGATGATGAGTGAGGCTGAGCACTTTTTCATGTGTCTGTTGACTGCTCGTATATCTTCTTTTGAGAAGTGCCTATCCATGTCTTTTGCCCACTTTGTAATGGGACTGTTTGTTGTTTTCCTTTTGGTGCATTTGAGTTCCTTGTATATCCTAGATATTAGGCCTTTGTCAGATGTACAGTTGGCAAATATTCTTTCCCATTCTGTGGGCTGTCTCCCTGTTCTCTTGATGGTTTCTTTTGCTTTGCAGGAGCTTGTTAGTTTGATGAGGATCCCCTTGTCTATCCATAAAATACATTTTAAAGTGTACACATCAGTGGTTTTTAGTATATTCACTGCCATCACTACTATCTAGTTCTGGAATATCTTTTTTTTTTTTGAGTTGGAGTCTCACTCTGTCACTCAGACTGGAGTGGAGTGCAGTGGCCGCTCCCGGCCACTGCAGCCTCGACCAGCTGGGCTCCGGCGATCCTTCTGCCCCAGCCTTCCAAGTAGCCGGAATTACAGGCATGCGCTACCACGCCTGGCTGATTTTTAAATTTATTGTAGAGATGAGGTCTCGCTGCCCAGGCGGGTCTCGAACCCTCGGGCTCAGGCAATCCACTCACCTCAGCCTCCCAAAGGCGCGGGATTACAGGCTGAACCACCGAGCCTGGCTAGTTCTGGAATATCTTAATCATCTGAAAAAGAAATCCCACATCCATCAGCAGTTACTCCTCATTCCTTCCTCCTCCCATTCCCTAGCAAATGTCAGTTTACTTTATTTATTTATGAATTTGCCTATTCTGGTCATTTTATAGAAATGGAATCATTCAACATGTGTCCTCTGTGTCTTTTTTCACTTAGCACACTATTTCCAAAGTTAATGTTGTTATTTCACTTGTTTTTAATGGCTGAATAATATTCCATTATATGGAGACATCACATTTTGTTTATTCATGTATCAGTGGATGAATATTTGGGCTGTTTTCAGTTTTCAGCTATTGCTGATGTGAACATTCATGTGTGAGTTTTTGTGTAAGCATTTGTTTTCCACTATTTGAGGTATGTACCTAGGAGTAAAATTGTTGGGTCATGTGGGAGCTCTATGTTTCACTTTTTGAGGAATTGCTAAACTATTTTCCCAAGTGACTGCACCATTTCACATTCCCCTCCAGCAATGCGTGCAAATCCAATTCCTGTACATTCTTGCTATTGTATGTATTTTTGTAATTTGTATCACGTCTATGTTTGATAAGTATAGTCATAGTGGATGTGAAGTCACTAAGTTTTGGGGTCGTTTGTTATACAATCATGCTAATTGGAATGTGGCATGAGTTCAGACCCCAAGTTGATAACTTGATCTTTGGTAAGTCATTTTGCCTTCTGGGCCTCATTTTAAAAATTTAAGCTATTCCTTCCACTTTTCATTATTTTATAGTACATTTTTCTTCTCCATATCATTGAAGCCAAGATTTATGTAAACTTAGATATAAATAAGATTTATACTCATCAAGATTTAGGTAAACTTTGCAATTGACATTTATATATATCATCAAAATAAACATGGATTAATTTCACTTTTTAATAGTTAAGAAGATATTGGCTTAAATATCTATGACCTGTTACATGTAGTTCCGATCACAGAACAGATTGATTTTATCATAAATCTGCCATGTTTAAAACCAAAATGAATGAGAATCTTTGTATGAGGTCTTTGGATTTACTGGTTATTTGATATAACATAAGATAGATAAATTGATTATGGAAAATTCAACTAACTTACACTGTCTATGTGGATCCTGTCATCCTTAGAAAGAAACTTATAGAAACATTATATGCTCCATGACAAAAAATATTTAGGACTGGTTGGACAAAAGTGAGTTTCCTTTGCAACTTTTAAATGATGTCAAGAATTTGAAGTTATAGCAGGAGAAATTATTTAGTGTCTTACTGAATATTTAAAACATAGCTAATTAAACAAATTCTATTTTATTCAAGTCAAACCAACTCAGTTCAAGTTCTTAAGCATCATGGTACAGTATTACCTTCCTTTATTATTTCATTATTTGAAACTTAAAAGGAAGGTAGACCCGAGAGATAACAATACACAGATCTATTCACTTAATCTTCTCTGTTTGACTTTCCTTACACAATCATTCAATTGAACTGAATACACTTTAAAGAAAAATATGTCAAATAATAGTATCTTTTGGCCTATGTAATATCAACATTTGATTTTTCTTAATTTTTTTGATGTGTAGGATGCATATGATATCTATAACCTAGGTCATCAGAAAAAACCTGATGTATAAAGAAGTAAAATTGTGCATGCAGTATTCTTAAAGAATTTTAATGTGAGCTCCAGGAAGATCATCCTATTCTGTCATACTTGTACATAACACTTTAAACAGTACTCTATTTGGAATAATTACTTCACAAATATTTGCTAAATGATATATATTCTAGTCTACATATACAACAGATTTGCCTATACGACCTAGTTTGTGATGCAAAATATTTAGTTGTACGTCTAGAGTTTTGCCAACTTAAACTGGTAGTCTTGCAAGTGCTATTTACCTGTTGACTAAAACACCAATTACACACTTTGCTGAAATGATTAATAAAGGTTAGGTGATCCTGTAAATATGACATATTACAATGAAATCGCATTGGTATGAGAACGTACAGTCAGATGCCAAGCTTCTGTTTAAAATGTCTTCCTGATGGCAGATACCTTGGTATTCAGAGATCTAGGTGGGTCAATTTGAATGAAACTTAAATATTGCCTCATATTGTGTTTAGAATGAAAAAGAATAAAAACAAGAGAACACAAGGAGAGACTAGCTCCTCGTGGTTCTCTTAGAACAGAATATGTGTGATGTTATGTTGTACTTCAGAATATAAAAGAAGACAAACTAACCATCAATAATGCATCCTCTTTCAAATTTGGAGATCCAAAATAGAATACACCTGCAGGGAAATGTGACTGAATTACATTAAGCAATCACCTGCCAATATTTAAATTTTGAGAGGATTATATTAAATGTCTTGTTAACTATGATCATAATGCCAAGTTTTGAAATTCTGTGGAAATAATGTTAAAATAAATATAAAATAGCTCAAAGTAGTATCAGAGACACATTGAAATATAAATGAAAAACAGCACATGAATCTATGTAGCCTGTTTATGTCACCTCAGATTTAGATAAAGAAAAACAAACATAACCTTTTCAGCCACTTCACACAAGGGAAATAGAAATGAAACATTTGATTATAATTGTTTTAATGAGCTGTGATTCAAAATGATGAAGTTGTAATGGTTTGGGTAAAAAATATTCTGTTAATGAGCTTTTATTTCTATTAAAACCTACAAGATAGAAAATCCTCCAAGGAAAAAGTTTAGTGCCAAAGCAGTGTTTACTTTCTGAAAATTAAAATCACTAATATTTATCTGTTTTATTTTCAACAAACATATTTATAAATTATTGGTATTACCGTAAAAAAGAGTTGTGTTAAAAGAAAAGTGAAATTATATAATAGACATAATATGTTTATGTTACTGGTTTTCATATTGAACTTTGGATACAAGGTAAACTTCTTTGCCTGATTTATGGGAGTCCCTTAACCTTTTGAAAAATAATTCTATTTCCTATTATAATTACAGGCACAAACAGAGTAGTCAGAAAAGTTGTTCCATGTTAAACAGTAAATCCACCATGTCCATTTAAAGTAGGACATTGTAAATGGACACTTGTTTTGGATATCCACAATCACTTTCTGACAAATACATGATTCCAAAATGAACACTATCTAAAGAAAAGTTAAATATATGGTGAACAGATGTCCACCATTGAGTGTATCTTTTTAACAAAGCAATGTAGGAATTCAAATTCAATTTTATCACAAATTACAAAAGATTAAATCTGGCCAATTTAATTTTTCTACATATCAAAATTCTAAGTAATTGTCAGTGACAAATAGAAAAAAATATAAAATTATGAGGGGTTAATGAAAGGGATCTGACTTAGGTGACATTCTAGGGCTCAAGAAGTTTGGTAGGGACTGCCATTGAAGACCACTGATATTTTTAGCGTGCCACTCAGTGCATTCCCAAACTAAATTCACTCTCATCAGTGGAGAAAATAGCTTTGAATTTCAAGCACCTACGTAATCAATTATAAGTTAACATCTAAGTTTCAGATGGCTAATAACAATAGCTAGTTGGTATAACACACACATATACACTCACTATCATTTTTTCAACCTGGCTTTATAGTATAAAATAATAGTTGAGAAACTGTTAAGAAAAAAAATGAGGCCAATGCCTCAAAACTTCTCTCCTTAACCTAGTTTCTTTTCTTCTTATATTTCAGTTGCACAAATGTAGGTGTAATACTGGGCCTCTTGTTATTATAAATGCTTAGATGTTGAAACAGTCTACCTACAAACTTAGTATATTGCCAAGAAGTTGGCAGCATAAGGGGACATTTGATTCGTTATTTCCTGTAGGTATAT
This sequence comes from Cephalopachus bancanus, assembly GCA_027257055.1. Lineage (NCBI taxonomy): Eukaryota > Metazoa > Chordata > Mammalia > Primates > Tarsiidae > Cephalopachus > Cephalopachus bancanus. Next base: position 2,074,187 of record JAPVLO010000164.1, on the reverse strand, counting down.
ATATCACGATTCACATACAAAAAATCAGAAAATAGACTGATTTATTTATTAAAGGTCAGGTAAGAAACAATGGTAGCAGTGGCAATAATAATAACGGTTGCTAATAGTTATTGATTACTTACTTTATACTACTCTGTTCTGAGCATTCTATAAATATTATCTAATTTTATCTTCACAAGAATATTATGAAATAGGTACTGCTTTAATCCTCACTTTACTAGTGATGAGACTGTAGCACCGAAGAACTGTGGCACTGAAGTAATGTCAACAGCAAATATCAAATAGGAACATCTTAATTCAAAGAAAGATTAATTTGGGAGTTTACAAGTCAACAGAGTTAATCTTATTTATTTATTTATTTTTGAGTTGGAGTCTCACTCTGTCACCCAGGCTGGAGTGCAGTGGCTGCTCCCGGCCACCGCAGCCTCGACCTGCTGGGCTCCGGCGATCCTTCCACCTCAGCCTTCCGAGTAGCTGGAATTACAGGCACGCACTACCATGCCTGGTTGATTTTTTGATTTACTGTAGAGATAAGGTTTCGCCAAGTGACCCAGGCGGGTCTTGAACTCGTGGGCTCAGGCAATCCACTCACCTCGGCCTCCCAAAGCATGGGATTACGGGCTAGCCACCGAGCCCGGCTCAGAGTTAATCTTATAATTACTGGACTGAAAAGGAGTTAACAAAATTATGTTCTAGTACATGTTTCTTAACTATTTACTACATATACAAATCCATAGATATTATATAGTATATTTCTACACTTTACAAAAGAATAATTTATTTTTTTATTTAGCAAATATTTATTGAATCATGATCACCTGCAGGAACTATCTTAAGCACTGGAAATATGATAGTGACTGAAATAATTTCCTGCCCTAATGGAGTTTATATTCTAGCATTGCCATATTGTACATATACAGCAACTTGTTTCCCTCAAAAATATGTTTTAAGATGAATCCATATACACATAAATTCAGTTCTTTTATGTTTTTGGTTGAAAACAACAATATATCACAATTGATTCTCACTCTTCATAAACACTGAAATACTTTGCAATTTTCCATTATTATAAAGGCTGTATCTGTGCATGTCTCCTTGTGTATATGTGTGAGAATTTTTCTGTAGTGTGTATATTTGTATTTCAGTCAAGATAAGTAGTTTTGCTGCCATAAGAAACAGCTTTCAGATCTTAACACAGAAGTTTGTCTCTTGCTCACATAAAATCTGTTATCGGGTTCAGGTGACCCTCCAGTTCAGCCTTCCTCCACATAGCTAAGCATTCCCCAGGGTGCCTTGATTTCACCACCCCTACACATTAGCTTGTGCTTCCAAGATCATCTTCACAAGGCAAGATGACACCTGAGAGTCGAACTCTGGCAAATTTATGCCCAGCAACATGTGACATCAATGGTAAACCATTGTCCAGAACTAGCCCTGTCCAAAGACACGGTGACTGGGATTTTTTTTTTTTTTTTTTTTTTTGAGTTGGAGTCTCACTCAGTCGCCCAGACTGGAGTGCAGTGGCCGCTTCCGGCCACCGCAGCCTCGCCTGCTGGGCTCCAGCGATCCTTCCGCCTCCGCCTTCCGAGTAGCCGGAATTACAGGCATGCGCTACCACGCCCGGCTGATTTTTTGATTTATTGTAGAGATGAGGTCTCGCTGCCCAGGCGGGTCTCGAACCCGCCGGCTCAGGCAATCCACTCACCTCAGCCTCCCAAAGGCGCGGGATTACAGGCTGAGCCACCGAGCCCGGCTGGTGACTGGGATGTTTAACCCTTCTATAAGCCCAGACGGAACAAATAATGGTTTATTTTTTCAACCTTGCTGTGGAATTTCCCTGTCACTGGGTAAACACACTCTTCATTTATAAGATATTGGCAGATTTCTCCCCAAAGTGATAGATCCAAGTTTACATTCCCATCATATGGATAAGAGGACTCCCCGTTTCCTCACAGACTCACCAGAGCCTGACATTGCCAGGATTTACAAATTTGGCGCAATCTGTTGTATGTAAAATGATATCTCATGGTTACTGGTGAGGTTGAATATTTATTTAAAGTTTCTGAAGTAGAAAATCCATCTGTAGAGTTTGCCTTTAAAGAAGAAAGGAGTGAAATGAGAGTGGAGGTGGATATAGATGATTTTAAGTTTATTTGCATTCCTTTCTTTCTTAAAAATATGATTTGAGAAGAGTACAGAAAGATGTAGGCAATTGCTAAATTCAGATAAAAATATGTCAAAGTAGTTTTTGGTTATCACATTAAACAAGTTTAACATTTTAAATGGTCTTTAGATTCACTGCCTCTTACCTCCTCGGTCAGTGCTGTGTTTTAAGGTAACCTCAGTGATAAGACACACCCAGGGATTCCCAACAAGTGCTCTTGAGACTTGTACCTCTGTCTAGCTTCAATATAGCTAAGCCTCTTAGGATCTGACCATCAGGAGAAAAGGACACACTTGCTTTGAGTGAAAGAAAAATTGTTCTTGGGAACCCCAAAATGTGAGATTCAATGAGAAGGACTATAGTGAACCTTTCTAAAATCATATATAAAAGAGGGACACTTACAGAGAAAGCAGGTCACTGTATTTGCCATCTGAAAAAATACATCTAAAAGGTTTTAAATATGGACTGTTATTATTGTCTTTTTGATCTACATGTTCCTTTTAATAAGAAAATGTAAACACTTCAATTTTAACATTACAGGTGAATTCAGCTAACTGGGCTACTTCCCAGATAAATATATTCTTAATGTCTTTGTAATTTAGCTTGAAACTGAAATGTATCTGCTTTTTATTTTCCCCAGAGAATTTTTTTTTAGCAATAAATTCCTTCTGTGACATACAGCCATATACTGATTAATTTTTAGGGTTTTCTTCTTGTTTTTCAATAAGAATATATTTTGAATTTTGAATTAAAAGATTCACTTTTGTTTTCTTCTGGTTTTTTCTTTCCAGGGGTTCAATATGAGTTGTCCACATTTGGCCTGGAGTGCATATGTGTCCTCAAACCTCAGAGTTTTGTGTAGTGAAAGGCACTGTGTTTTGCAATTAAATTCATCCTTTTTTTTTTTTTTTTTCTTATCTGTGAACATCCCAGAGTTTAATTCTTGGCCATTTCTTCTCTTTCGTATGCTTTCCCTGAACCAACTATGACTCATGGTTTTGACTTTCACTTCCATGTTGATAGCCCTCCTCTTTACAGAACTTCTTCTATTTATACTTTGGTTGGGTTCCAAAAGGTTGGTTTAAGTCTGTTTGCAAAGTGACACTTAAAATGAGTAACTGCTAACACCCTCTGATGGTACCAGGCAAAGTTGATTGTTTTTTTTCCTCTTCTGGCTCAGAGCTTTGTTTGAGTCATAAGAGAAACTTTTGTTTCATTTATTCTTACTTCAGAGTTCTATGTCTCTCAACTGCTTTTGGGACTTACTCCTTTGGAGGGTTATCTCCTTAAACTAAGCATATTAAAATTTGAGATCATTTTCTTCCTAAATTAACCATGCCTTTCTCTTTTTCACAAAATGATGCCATTGAAGTCACTGGAACTCAGAGTCTCGAACAAGCCTACATTTTCCTCTCATCATTTTCTTCTCATATGTTAATTTGCATTAAATCCATTTATTTCTCTGTGGTCTCTGCATTCTTTGCTATGACCACTGTGGATAAACTACTGTAGTTTCAAATCTAGTCATCATATGCTTCGAAAACTGTGGCAGAGTGTTCTTTCTCAGTCTTCTATGGCTTCTTCCTCATATGCTTACTGCTAATCCATCCATCCTTGCTATGGGATCAATTTTACACACCTGTCCTAGGGTCAAAACCCTATATTAACCCACAATTATTACTAGATAAAAATAAGACTTTAAAAATGGCATCAAATTGCTACAATAATACGGCTTTATACTATACATTTATTTTCTACTTTTCCAAGGGGAATCCTGAATTCCATCAGATGAAGACATTTGCTCACAGATGTGGCCTGCGTGTTTCCTACTCCAAGCCTTTGCTCATTTTGGGACCTACTGTGTATTGACCTCTCCTCTTTCCTCATGTCAACTTCATTGATATTCAAGATCCAGTTAAAGTCTGCTATTTCTTGAAATCCTTCTTCAACATCTTCAGTTTTCAGTGATCCCTCATTTTTGAATTTTTTAAATTATAAATTGTAGTACTAACTTAAAAAGATTTCCAAAGTCCAGGGAAGTTTGGAAAAGTTGGGGAGAAATGCCTACTACAATCTCATATAGTACTGTCTAGTTTACTTTAACTTTCATCATTATTTTGATGATTTCATCATTATATTGAGTTTGAAATATATCTTGTTACCTAATTTCAGTTTCATTCCTTCAACTGCATATAGAACTTTCCTACCTATTTGGCTGTAATCTCAAACAACTACTACTCTTTTGGCATAGTTTCTTCTAGTCTTTTTTTTTAAGTGAATCTTATATGTTAATATTTATATATCATAACATTTGGAGAAATTACAACTTTTAACAGCTGTATATCACTCTAACATATTTGCCTCACCACTCTAATATAATTATATATATATATATTTTTTTTTTTTTTTTTTTTTTTTGAGTTGTTGTCTCACTCTATTGCCCAGACTGTAGTGCAGTGGACGTTCCCGGCCACCGCAGCCTCGACCTGCTGGGCTCCGGCGATCCTTCCGCCTCAGCCTTCCAAGTAGCCAGAACTACAGGCGCGCGCTACCATGCTCAGCTAATTTTTGATTTATTATAGAGGTGAGGTCTTGTCAAGTTGCCCAGGCGGGTCACGAACCCATGGGCTCAGGCAATCCATTTATATATTTTTAATTTCAAAGATTTGTTGTTTCTTACTATACATGACAGTGAAGAAAGAATTCTTAGAAATAAATCTTTGTCTGATTTCAGAGTTTTTAATGTTAATCTCCTAGAAGTGGAATTACTGGTCAAAGGCATGGAAATTTTAGTTTAAAAAATTTATAATACTAAATTGCTGTCAAGGGAGGTTTTACTAATTTATAATCCCAGGTCAAGATCCTGAAAGATTTTATGTCTTTATCATAGCTAAACCATTTTATTTTTTTTTCTAATGAGATTTTTAAATGGTTACAAGTGGTATACTTATCGAAAGTTATTTAATCTCTCCAGTCCTCAGTTTCCTCTGTAAATGGAGATAATCATAGTACCTACCTACCTTGTAGGTTGGTTATGAGGATTTAATGTACATCAAATTTTTAACATCCTGCCTAACACAAAGTACATTAGCAATAATGTTAGTTATTAGGATTATAATTGCCTATGCATTATGCAAATTATATATGATTCCATTTATATTCGTACATTTGCTAGCAAAAAAGAATTTTCCAAATAATTTATTTAAATTAATGAGAAAACCTTTCATATATTAAAAATAATCTTGAATAAAGATACCCAAAGCAGTAAAACAGAGACCTCCTTTAAATTATGACAGGCTTTATTGCTCTACCTACAGCACTGCCCAGGCCATGTTCTTCCTCCCCCTTAAGTCTCTAAACTTCTAGCAGCACTGCCAGTCAGTTCCTCACTGCTCTTCTTGCAGCAGTTCTACTAGCCTTAGAGACACCATCTTAAATGATCTCTGCCACTTTGCTAGCTGCCCGGGATGGAACATTACCAACGAGGTCAAAGTCACAAAACATCCTGTGGTATGTAACACCTAGCCTAATCACAAGGCTTCCCCCAACTTACTTCACCATGAGTCCTAGTTACCCCAAAGCAATGTCAACAACCAAATTTTCCTCTCAAGCCCCGTAACTGCTCTAGCCCGTAAGTGGGGGTGGGCTTCAGTCTCATCTGGAGCCCCATTCCACAGGTCTCTTCCTCGGAATAAACCTGGGTTACTGTTGAGCTGCCCATCTCCCATCTCTCTTTTTCTATTTGCTCATTTTCTTTACCTAATATTTGGTGCCGAAACCTGGGAATGGGGTTTAAGTTCCCACCATGGGCCAGCTCCTAAGTTGTCCCTGTGCCTAGCTCTGTTCTTCTCCATCCCCTCTCTCCCCCTTTCTCTTTTCCTCTTTCCCCTCTCACCAATTCGGGAGGCTCTGGCAGAACCCTCTCCATTGCTGGACGCTTCATCCAACACCGATCACTAATCAGTGGCTGAGTTTTTTCCTTCCGCCTATCCTGGATTCCTCTCTTTTGCTCATTTCTGTCCTGTTGAAAACCCTGGCACTGTGGGTGAGAGGTCGCCTTGGTCACTCCTGAGGGGTGACCCTAATTGTGGTTGTTGCTTTGGAAGATGCTCTTAAAGTGACCACCATCTGTCAGTAATCATAATCGTTGCTCTGGGGGGAAACACCCTGAAAGCGGCCACTACCTGTCTCTTGGAAACAGTTAAATCCGTGGGGATACCTTGTTCTTCCACTGGTTCCCGGCCCCGGGGGATAAAATTACTCACCCCTCCGAAATTATTTAAACACAAGGCAAACCTCCTCTAAACCTCCCCAAGACATTCCTCTTGGATGTGTCTTTTACAACCTCAAAAATGTAGGTCTTATTCTAAGGCCAAAACATCTCTTAAATGTCTCAAAAATCTAGGTCTTACTCTAAGACTAAAGTGTCTCATTTTCTTCTGTAATACAGCTTAATCCCAATATCAATGAGACAGTGATAATTGGTGACCCCAAAACGGGACCTTTAACTGACAAAATCTCTGTATCCTTAACAATTTACCTCCCCAATTCGCCATAACCTCAACAATTCACTCCAATGCAATGGAAAATGGTTCGAGGTCCCCTATGCCCAAGCTTTCCTCTATCTCCAATCCAAGCCCTCCCGCTGTCAAACCTATAACCCTTTTCAAATCCTCCTTATTCACAACTTCCTCCTTTCTTTTCCCTCTCCCGCTCACATTTGCTCACACTCAATATCCTCCATCCCATCCTTCTTCTCAGAGAGATGGCAGGGGCAAAAAGCATAGTTTTCTTCTTTTCCTATTTACGGGTTCACGTTCCTTTCTCCCTAGGCAACCTCTCTCAAATTGAAAAATGACTAGGCTCCTTTACCTCTAAACCTGCTGTTCACTGTAAAGAATTCCTCCATGTCACCCAGTCCTATGACCGTACCTGGCGTGACCTATATGTTATTCTTTTCTCCTCCCTTTTCTCGGAGGAGGGCGTACGCATCTGGGCAGCAGCTCAATCTCATGCCGACACTCTCCATTAACAGAACTCAGCACATAATTCTGTAGGAGTCGTGGCAGTGCCCTACACAGAGCCCTCCTGGAATTATCAAATTAACTTGCCTATTAGCTGGAATGGACGAGGTGGCTCTGAAACTAGTTAATTATGAAACAAATCAAAGAAATTACTCAAGATCCTGGCAAAAACCGTGCCCTTTTCTTCTCCCTCCTCTCAGAGGCATGCTTAAATATACTATTTTACCCCAAATTTGAATAAAGGTAAAATTTACTTACACCTTCATTTTATCTCTCAATCAGCCCCAGACATACGTGAAACCAAAACAAAACAAAACAAGAAACACTTCAGCTGGGCTCTGTGGCTCAGCCTGTAATCCTGTGCCTTGGGAGGCTGAGGTGAGTGGATTTCCTGAGCCTGCGGGTTCGAGACCCGCCTGGGCAACTTGGTGAGACCTCATTTCTACAATAAATAAAAAAAAACCAGCCGGGCATGGTAGCACGCGCCTGTAGTTCTAGCTACTTGGAAGGCTGAGGCGGAAGGATCGCTGGAGCCCAGCAGGTCGAGGCTGTGGTGGCCACACTGTACTCCAGTCTGGGTGAGACTCCAACTCAAAAAAAAAAAAAAAAAAGAAAGAAACTCTTCAAAGATTAGAGTACGGTCCCCTTTATGTCAGAATCTTATCAGAACTGCTTTTAAGGTTTTTAACAATAGAGATGAGGAGCAAAAGGCTCAACAATTAAAAGGAAATCAGACTAGACACCAACTACTGGCAGCAACCCTTCAACTGGGTTCCAGTGGCTCCAAAAAAACCTTCCAACCCCCATTCACCACCAGGACAATGCCACAAGTGTGGCTAGCCGGGACACTAGGCAAGGACATGCACAAATCCTAGGCTGCTCCCAACCTATGTTCTATTTGTGGATAAAGGACACTGGAAGTCAGATTTTGACCAGCAATAGTCTCTTTCCCGTTTGGTCACGTCTAAAACTCCCAGGTTTCCTCATCCACATCTGACATTGGTTGAATTTCTTGACTTGGCTACAGAAGAATGACGGGTCCCATCATTTTGCTACCCCCGCCGGCCCTCGCCATCTGTACCATTAAAGAACCTAAGGTAATGCTGTCAGTTTCTGGTAAGCCTGTTTCTTTCTTATTGAACATGGCGGCTTCATCTGCAGTCTTGCCAAAATACACAGGACCCTTCCTTAACTCCTCTATTTCCATTGTCAAAATAGATAAAATATGTTTCACTCCTAAAATGACCGAGCTGCTACTCTGCTTTCCATTTAACACATCCTTTACTCACTCTTTTTTAGTTATTCCACAATACCCCACACTTGTCCTAGGAAGGGATAGCCTAACAAAGTTTCAGGCTTCCATAGAGTTTGCCCTCTTACAATTCCACCCTCCTTCATTTTACTCTGCTGCTCAGATGCCACCCCTCTTCCTCCTTATCCTCCATTTCCTCCCTCCTTCCTTCTGTAAATCCTATAGTTTGGGACATTTCCACACTCAGTGTCACACGCCATCATACCCCCATCATGGTCAATCTACAAAACCTCTTGTCCTACTGTCACCAACCCTTATAACCCATTAAGTCTATCTAACTTAAAGAGACTCAAACCCAGTATCTCCAAATTGCTCCAGTTTGTCATATTGTTAATCAGGCCATCATTCCCATCCACCCTATCATTCCAAACCCCTACACTCTGCTCTCTCACATCCTACCAAACACTACCTATTTCACCATTCTGTACTTAAAAGATGCCTTCTTCATCATTCCCCTTAACATAGTCTGCCAAAATCTCTTCACCTTCACCTAGGTAAACCCCAACTCACAAAACTCAACCCAATTAACTTGGACAGTCCTACCACAAGGCTTCAGGGACAATCCTTACCTCTTTGGACAAGTCCTTTCTCAAAACCTATCTAATTTAAACTTAACCTCCAGAACCCTTCTGCAATATGTTGATAGTCTTCTGTGCAGTCCCTCATATAATCTTTATATTCAACATACCTCTCAATTACTCAACTTTCTGGGAAAACATGGATATTGTCTTTCCCACTAAAACTCAATTTGCTAAAACAAAAGTAACTTATCTCAGACTCACTATAACTCCTACAACCTGAGCCATTCCCACACACAGAAAACAACTTATTTAAGACATGCCTGTACCTATCACCAAAAGGGTTCTCCTTTTTTTCTTAGGCCTCCCAGGGTATTTTCGATTATAAATACCTTATTTTGGTCTGTTAGTCAAGTCTCTTTACTTAGCTTCACAAGGCCCTACCAACAAACCTTTAAACCTCTTACACCCAATTGATTCTCATTAGGGTTGGCCCTCCTAATGTCTCCAACCCTAGGATTGCCAAACCCTACCAAACCTTTCACCTTATATGTCCACACAAGACACAACATCGCCCGTGGACTTTTATGTCAATCTTATGGCAATATTCCACAGGCCGTAATATATCTGTCAAAACAGCTCCACTCTGTCATTCAATGTTGACTGTCATGCCTCCGAGTTCTGGTCACTGCCACTATACTCACAGCCAAAACACTGCAACTAACACTACCAACACATAACTCTCTCCTCTTCCACACCCACAGCAATCAAGGTTATGGGAATTACCACACTAAATACACGATTCAAAATTTAAAAGGGCCCCCAATCCTATACCTCACAAGCCTCCATCCACACCAAAGCCTCCTAAATATACTTTATTTCCCACAGGACCTACCTCTCTTCAACTAACAAAAGTTCCTAAACTTCCACAATCTCCTAAGTCACACACCAAAAAAGCCTTAATAACTCCATACATATGGATGTTCTTTTAATAATACTGTCCATAGTCACTGCTGTAATAGTCATCTTTACCTATATATGTATATATTTTCTGAGTTGGAATCTCACTCTGTCACCCATACTGGAGTGCAGTGGCTGCTTCCGGCCACCGCAGCCTCACCCTGCTGGGCTCCGCGATCCTTCTGCCTCAGCCTTCCCAGTAGCCGGAATTACAGGCATGCGCTACCATGCCCAGCTGATTTTTTGATTTATTGTAGAGATGAGGTCTCGCTGCCCAGGCGGGTCTCGAACCCGTGGGCTCAGTCACATCTTTACCTATATTATCAATTATTTTTTATCAAAAATCACCACCCTGTAACACCTCATAAGCTTTCCTATTTCCCTAAGCAAATAAAACCCATCTTCAGCAATTTTTTATATATCCTTCACTCTAATTTTTAATATATCCTTCACTTTTATCCCCATAAAAGCCCCCTTACCTCAGTAAACCAACTACTTTCTTTTTCTTTTTTTGTTGATTTTTAATTTTATAAATTTTTTATTTTTTATTATAAAGATGTGAGGTACAATTCAGGGTTAGGTATACAAACATTGATTATGCAGGTACCCTTGTTGATGCGGTATACCCCCCTCCCCTAGCAGTTTTCCTCAATTGCCAGTCCCACCAGTCTCCTCTGACAGTTTCCCATTACTGCCAAACGCTTCCTTATAGTATTATAATTGTTCAAGGTTCGCTTATGAGTGATGAATCACTGAGTATGATCGACTCCAAATCCATCCAAGTTGCTGCAAAGTCCATATATTTGTCCTTCTTTATGGCTGCATAATATTCCACTGTGTATATGTACCATATTTTGTTATCCAGTCCGGCTTAGATGGGCAACAAGGTTGGTTCCGTGTTTTGCTATTGTGAATAGAGCTGCAACAAACATACGTATGCAAGTATCTTTTTTGTAGAATGATCTGAGTTCCTTTGGGTATATTCCCAATAGGGGAAATGCTGGGTCATATGGAAGGTCAATTTCTAGCTCTTTCAGAAATTGTCACACTGTCTTCCAGAAAGGTTGCACTAGTTTGCATTCCCACTAGCGGTGTAGAGGGTTCCTTTTTTTCCAAGTCCTCACCAGCATCTATTGTTGTTTGTTTTATTAATGGTGGCCATTCTTACTGTGGTTAGGCGGTATCTCAATGTGGTTTTTATTTGCATTTCTATGATGATGAGTAAGGCTAAGCACTTTTTATGTGTCTGTTGACTGCCAGTATATCTTCTTTTGCCCACTTTGTAATGGGGCTGTTTGTTTTTTTCCTTTTGGTGCATTTGAGTTCCATGTATATCCTAGATATTAGGCCTTTGTCAGATGTACAGTTGGCAAATATTTTTCCCATTCTGTGGGCTGTCTCCCTGCTCTCTCAATGGTTTCTTTTGCTTTGCAGAAGCTCGTTAATTTGATGAGGTCCCACGTGTCTATCTTATTTCTTAAGGTCTTGGCCTTAAGGTTCTGAATAGGAATTGGTTCCCGGTTCCAATTTCCATAAGGGTGTCTCCTGTGCTTTCTAAAATTCTTATAGTTTGAGGTTTTACGTATAGGCCTTTGATCCATTTAGAGTTAATTTTTGTGTATGGTGATAGGTAGGGGTCCTATTTCAATCTTCTGCATGTGGTCAGCCGGTTTTCCCAGTACCATTTACTGAATAGGTTCTCCTCTCCCCAGTGATTGTTGTTGGAGATGAATTGTCAAAGATGAGTTGGTTGAGGAATTGAGGCTTTGCTTCCAGAATCTATATCCTGTTCCATTGGTCTATGTGCTGTTCTTGTACCAGTACTAGGCTGTTTTGCTTGCTGTAGCCTTACAGTAAGTTTGAAGTCTAGAAGTGTGATACCTCCTGGTTTGTTTCTTTTGCAAAGGATTATTTTTGCTATTCGTGGTTGTTTATGTTTCCATATGAATTTCTGTATTATCATTTCCAAGTCTGAGAAGAATGATGTTAGTAATTTAATGGGTATTACGTTGAAACTGTAGATTGCCTTTGGTAGGATAGACATTTTAACAATGTTGATTCTTCCTATTCATGAGCATAGAATATTTTTCTATTTGCTTGTGTCTTCTTGGATTTTTTTGAGCAGTGTTTTGTAATTCTCATTGTAAAGGTCTTTTACTTCTCTGGTTAGGAAGATGCTGAGGTACTTCATTTTTTTGGTGGCTATTGTAAATGGGATTGTGTTTTTTATTTAGATCTCTGTCTGCTTGTTGTTGGTGTATAGGAATGAAACTGTCTTCTCACAGTTATTTTGTACCCTGAGACTTTGCAAAAGTCCTTTATCAGTGCAAGCAGATTTTTGACAGATTCTCTTGGATTTTCAAGGTATAGGATCACATTATCAGCAAAGAGGGATAACCTGACTTCCTCTTTTCCTATTTGGATACTCCTGATTTCCTACTCTTGTCTAATTGCCTGAACTAGGACTTACAACACAATATTGAACAAGAGGGGTGAGAGTGGGCAGCCTTGTCTTATTCCAGCTTTCAGAGGAAATTTTTCCAGTTTCTGTCCATTTAGCAATACGTTAGCTGTGGATTTATCGTAGATGGCACTTACTATTTTGAGGTATGTTCCTTCTATACCTACATGTCTGAGGGTTTTTATCAAGAAGGGATGCTGGATTTATCAAAAGCTTTTTCTGCGTCTAATAAGATAATCATGTGGTTCTTGTTTTATACCTGTTGATGTATTTAATTACATTTATGGTCTTACGAATGTTGAACCAGCCCTGCATCCTGGGGATGAAGCCTACTTGGCCATATGGATGATTTTTGAGATGTGTTTTTGGATCCAATTTGCTAGAATCTTGTTGAGATTTTGTGCATCTATGTTCATAAGAGATATTGGCCTGTAGTTCTCTTTTTTTTTTGTTGGATCTTTACCCAGTTTGGGTATCAGTGTGATGTTAGCATCATAAAATGATTTGGGGAGAATTCCATCTTTCTCAATTGCCTGGAATACTTTCAATAGAATTGGTATCATCTCCTCCTTGTATGTTTTGTAGAATTCTGCTGGAAAACCATCTGGTCCAGGACTGGTTTTTGTAGATAGTTTTCTTATGACAGAGTTAATTTCCTGGGTTGTTATTGGTCTATTTAGTGTCTCAATGTCTTCTTGTTTCAACCTGGGAAGGCTGTGTGATGTCAGAAAGTCCTCCATTTCATTTAGGTTATCAAGTTTGTTTTCATACAGGTGTACATAGTAATCTCTGATAATCTTTTGTATTTCTTCAGGGTCAGTTGTGATTTGATCTTTTGTATTTCTGACTGTGTTTATTTGGACTTTTTCTCTCTTTTTCTTATTCATTCTGGCTAGGGATCTATCAATCTTGTTAATTCTTTCAAAGAATCAGCTTTTTGTTTTGTTGATGTTTTCTATGATATTTTTGTCTTCTACGTCCTATATTTGGACTTTTATTTTGGTGACTTGGATTCTTCTGCTAAAGTTGGGGTTTTTGTCGTCTTCTCTTTCCAGCTCCTCTAGGTGATTTGTTAGGTTCTCCACTTGTGATCTTTCCATTTTCTTGATGTGTGCTCATAGAGACATACATCCCCCTCTTAGAGCTGTTTTCATGGCATCCCAGAGGTTGGGTAAGATGTTTCTTTATTTTCATTTGTGTCCAGGAATCTTTTAATTTCTGCTTTGAGTTCAGTGTTGACCCAGTAGTTGTTCAGCATCATGTTGTTTAGTGTCCATGTCCTTGTGGGCTTTGGGGAAATGTTGCTGGTGTTGATACTTATTTTTATTTCACTGTGATCTGAGAATGTGCATAGAAAGATTTCAACCTTATGGAATTTGTTTATGCTTGATTTATCGTCAAGGATGTAATTGTTCTTGGGGTATGTTCCATGTGGTGATGAGTGAATGTATACTCTGTGGTTGTTGGGTAGAATAATCTGTAGGTATCTATTAAGTTCATTTGGTTGAGTGTAAAGTTTAGGTTCTGGATCTCCTTGTTGACTTTTTGCCTTGATCTATCTAGGGCTGTTAGTGGGGTATTCAAGTCCCCTGATATAATAGTGTTAGAGTCAATATCTTTTTTTTTTTTTTTTGAGTTGGAGTCTCACTCTGTCGCCCAGACTGTAGTGCAGTGGCCGCTTCCGGCCACCGCAACCTCGACCTGCTGGGCTCCGGCGATCCTTCATCCTCAGCCTTCCAAGTAGCTGGAATTACAGGCATGCGCTACCACGCCCGGCTGATTTTTTGATTTATTGTAGAGATGAGGTCTCGCTGCCCAGGCGGGTCTCGAACCCAGGGGCTCAGGCAATCCACTCACCTCAGCCTCCCAAAGGCGCGGGATTACAGGCTGAGCCACCGAGCCCGGCTATCTTTTTTTAGTTTATTTAGTAGTTGTTTTATAAATGCTGGTGCTCCTGTGTTGGGTGCATATATGTTTATGATGGATATTTCTTATTGATGGATTGAAACTTTTAACATTATGTAGTGTCCTTTTGCATCTTTTAAAATTTTTGATAGCTTAAATGTTGTTTTGTCTGATATTAAGATCACAAATCCTGCCTTCTTTTGCAATCCATTTGCCTGAACACTTGTTTTCCATCCTTTAACTTGAGTCTGTGTGCATCCCTTGTGTTGAGATGAGTCTCCCAGATGCAGCAAATAATTGCATCATGGTTTCTTATCCAGTTTGCCATTCTGTGTCTTTTCAGTGGTGCATTTAATCCATTCACATTCAGGCTGATTATTGAAATGTAATTGTTTCTCCCTGTCATGAGGTTCTTATCAAGTTTTTTCTTTGCTTGTATTCTTTTACTTTGGGGTTAATGTATGCATGTGTTTTCAAGTTTCTTGTTGCTCTGTATTTTCTGTTGATTTTGTGCTCTGGTTAACCCAACTGCTTTCAACAATTACTAATCTTTAGTTACAAGGAAACCTATATAATTTATCGCCTAACCTTATCACTTGGTATTCCTTCCTAACATGCATTTTAGTTTTCAACCTCCTCACCACACCATGATGCTCAACTCTCTCCTACATTAGCCTCTTATTCTAACCTTAACCTCTTTATATATCTCATTTCCACTTACATTGTCCTCTAACAGTTAGGCTCGTTTCATCAATCTCATACGCCAATTCCTACGCAGCACACAGCCTCCATTTTCTCTAAATGCTAGATTTATCTGTCACCCAAAACCCAATGCTTTACAGCCATCTTAGCCAACCTAGCCACCTAAGCCCAAACTAACATGAATTTATATCTTTCATTTCAAACAACTCCTCTTTTAAAATCTTTTAGTAACCTTAGTCACCTAATGACCCATTCCAAAACCTCCAAAAGGACATTCACCCAATCACATACATGCCTTTACTTTATTTATTTATTTATTTTTTGAGTTGGAGTCTCACTCTGTCGCCCAGACTAGAGTGCAGTGGCATGCTCCCAGCCACCACAACCTCAACCTGCTGTGCTCCGGCGATCCTTCCACCTCAGCCTTCCAAATAGCCAGAACAACAGGCGCGCGCTACCACGCCCGGCTAATTTTTGATTTATTTTAGAGACAAGGTCTCACCAAGTTTCTGGGCGGGTCTGGAACCCACGGGCTCAGGAAATCCACTCACCTTGGCCTCCCAAAGTGCTGGGATTATAGGCTGAGCCACCGAGCCCAGTCATGCTTTTACTTTAAACAACACATTCAAGAACCCCTCTCACAGTCCTTTTCAGAGACTCTTCCCACTAATCTTTGCCAACATATGCACACTCTTCAACCTTCACAAGACTGCCAATTCCAGCACCTCAAAGCCTGGACATACCCTCTGTAGTTCTCTAGACCTCCATCCATTGACATGGAAAATTCTGAAGCCATTCCCATGCCGTATCTCTGACAACGCTGTCTACAAGGTGTAGTTGCATGGGGAATGCCATGGGAAAAATCTGCAAACACATCAGCCTACACATTTTTACAGCTATCACAATTCAGTACTTCACAACCAATAGTTATTAATAATTCCCAATTTTTTCTTTTCCTTATATAACCAATCTAAATTCACAGTCTCTCCTACTAACATACACTCTCAGGCCCTCCCCAGAGCTACACTTTCAGGTAAATATAACATTTAAAAATATGAAAAAAAGATGATGGCACATAGTTAGCCTCTATTACCTACAGGTTTTGTCTTTACACCCTGGGAATTTTCTTCCTATATGGCACTTCCTCCTATCTCTGTCTACCCACCAATTGGTCAGACATTATGCTTTAATTCACCAATCTCCAAACGTCAGTTTTCTACCTGATGATCATACTATTCAAATCCCTCTATCAATTTCAATCCCCTCCTCTACAATTAAATCCAAGAGGGCAATTCAACTCCTGCCCTTACTAGCAGGATTAAGCATTTGCAATTAAATTCATTAGCAGAGGTAGTGTTCCCAAATAAGAAAGTGCTTAACCTACTAACAGCTAAAAAAAGGGGTATCTATAAATATATCTCCAAAAAGAATGTTGCTTTTTGTTAATAAGAAGCATAGTTCAGGATACAGCCCATAGTCTTCAAACCTGGGCAACAGAACTCAAATGGCAGGCTACCAAATCATGGTGGACCAGATCATCCTGCTCTACCTGGATGCCCTGGATGACCACATTTCTTGGTCCTCTGTTTCTCATCCTTCTATTACTCACTTTTGGACCTTGCCTTATTATCTCCCATTTTGTCTCCCAATGACTAAGTTCCTTTTATTATAACTAGCACAAAAAAACATGTCAACAACGTCCTCCTGCTTTACCAACCCAGATTTCATAACCTTCAATACCAGAGAGTATGCTGCCTCAACCCTGAGGAGGGCACCACATAACTTTAACCCCAAATACAATGCCTCACCTCAGCAGGATACTTCCAGATGACCTACGACACCTCTCTTCCCACACCTATGTGTCCTCCTCTCCTATCTATCTATCTATCTATCTATCTATCTATCTATCTATCTATCTATCATCTATCTATCATCAAAGGGCAGGAATGTTAGCCTCAAAGACACCATCTTAAATTATCTCTGCCACTTTACTAGCAGCCCTGGGATGGAAATTACCAATTAGGTCAAAGCTACAAAACAAAAGTGTTTCTAGAGGAAAATACAAACTAAGAATTAAAAAATTGTTAGTATCCCTACCAGGTTCTTGCAAAGGGATGGTTTACAGGAGGAACCCTAAAGCTATGTTAGCCTCAAGGGAAATCAACTACTACTTCCTGGCATGCCTCACCGCTCTTTACAGAGTATCTTGAATGCAGTAGGTACTCAATACACATTTGTTGATGTGAATAGGAATTAGAGAATGACCACAGATGCTTCAAGATTGTGCACAGATACAAGTTTTAGCCATCGTTCACAGTGCTCCCCATCCTGTAGTGACGTAGAAATAGAACTCTTATAGCATGTTAAATATAAAAGACAAAATTCACCCTGGGTTTTTTTTTTCAGGCACCCATTCTAAGCCCTTGATGTAGATTCTGCAAAGAGAATACACCTGGCTCTAACAAAACTTACTTAATTCCAGCTAGCCTCACAACTAGAGATGTTCACACTCTAGTTTCTCTTTTGATGCTCTGACTCCAGTACTATTCCAGTGGCAATGGAAAAATTGACTTCCGGTTTCATTGTAGAATGAAAACTAATTGCAGATTTTAATCATGATTACCAATATTTTAATAGTTAAAGAAGAGACTTGGTCTTCTCAATAAGAACCACTTTTCAAATTCCCCTACCCAATTTAGGACAATTGAATATTATGAGTCTGTGAGATTATTCCCAGCCAGTGTGAACTCTGTCACTAAAAATGAAAAAAGAAAAATTGTTTCCATGTATTATGAAATTTAGAGAGGTGAAGTCCTATTGCAAGTTTTCTAATTGCCAAAAAATAAGAAAAACAAAAAACGTGAGGTGAACAGTTCTTTCTAGTATATGGTAAATGCGACTATAAAGATCAAACTGGAAAAAACAAACAAAATCAAAAACAAGTTTGCAAGCTGTGCTTTCGGTTTCTGGCATTAGCTTGGCTGCAAGCTTTCTAACTTATAAAGACTGTCTTGTTCTTGGAAATTTACTTTTTAACCAAACTATTCTGTCTCAGTCACCATAGCTTTAATGACTGTGCTTTCCTCAAGTCCATTCTTATTTATTCCTTCACAGAAGGAACTCTAGATTAGTGTATGTATCTATTCCTTTTGCAGCCACTGAAGCTCTTTTTCACCTGAGCACCTTGTTGAGGACTATTGAAGAGCATGGCTTCATACTTCCTTCACAGTAAAGAACAAAATGTTCCCAGCGTAATAATTTTCCCTAGGAAGGGATAGATTCTCATATGCTTAAATTCTGAAAGGTACACTGAGATGGTCTGCTCTACATGACAGGTTGCCATGGTTACACTCTTCCATGGCTCAGATGGGGATAGGGGCAATTATCAAGTTTTGTTTGGCTGATTTTGAGTATTTTGTTACCTGGATACTATACAAATAAGAAAACTAGAAACAAACAAACATACAAACAAACAAGCAAACAAAACAACTTTTCTTCTCCCTTAGAAGGAAAACAGTCATCTTGGAAACAAAAAAAAAACCTCTCAAATTCCAAATAACAGAGTAAATTATTTAGTTCAGATAGAGAGTTTGGAAGCTGTGAACTTTATTTAGAGACTAGCACAAGGCCTGTAAACTGAAATAGCTTTAATGCTATGAACTGCATTCTTTTTGTTAACTCTGTTGATTCTGTAATACCTGCTTTAAATAATTCCAGAGCCTCCTCCTTTCCAGATTTGTGTGGTTTTTAAAATTGTGTGTGTGTGTGTGTGTGTGTGTGTGTGTGTGTGTGTGTGTGTGTATTTTAATAGTTACTCCTTTTGTGAATTTTGCTGCTCACCCGGTCTTTTTCCTCCTTCCCGTGGTGGAAGTGAGACTGTTAATTAATGATATTCCAGAGGCAATTTCTGGAGTGACTATTGGAAAACCCTTCTTAATTAACAAAATGATAAATTCCCTGCTGCAGCAGTGCTGTAAGTGAAGTTCATCTGTGTCATTCAAAATCCATGCTTTTAAAACATTCTCCGACATTTTTGGGAGGATGTTGGGCACTTAAAATTTGGGTCTTTTATCAAAGGCTCCACAGCCAGGCAGAGAAGGAGAAGTGAAGAGTGAGAAGGAGAAAGAAGAACTGGACAAAATTAAAATGCTCTTCTGTCATTGTAATAGTTCATATGGGTGCTGACAGGAGAGCATTTTAATTTTGTCAAGTATGTCTGCTACTCATTTATTCCATCTCCTGCTTGTTATCGAAGTTTCAGATTAAATGTAAAGATATGAATGTATTGCCATAATAAATTTATAAATGGATATTTAAAGAGCAAAGATTTGAATGACACAAATGAACCTCAGTGTAGCGGTAAAGTGAACAGGATTTGCAGAAAGATGCCACCGAAGTCAAAAATGACTGCTGGAATTGCCTTAATTAAAAAAAAAAAAGAAAAGAAAAGAAAAGAAAAAAAAAAAAACTTGAGCTGCTTGAGCCGCCACAGAAGGTATCAAATATGAAATTAGCCTTACTTTACATTATTTATGCCACTTTAAAGTAATGTAATAAAAGCTTTAGAAAATCTGATTAAACTGTATTATTCAAATGTAAGGCAAATACTTAGGCAATGGGAAACTAAGCTGTTAAATTTGGGGGCAGGGAGGAAGATTCCAGACAAAGTTAAAGCAGCATGCTATTAAAAATGTATGGGTTTCCTTATAAGGTATCTATAAAATACAATTCACTTTTTGAAATGATATCCAGTTAAGTAAATAGTAATCCCTATGTAATAAGCTGTAGTGAGAACACTTTCTAAGAATGCCTTAGCTTCGTTCCTACAAGGGGATCAGTGTTTGTTTAGATGTCACAGGAAAACCACCCACCCTGCGATGCTCTTGTGGGGTTCTCATAACATTAAAATTCATAAAAAGCAAGAAAACGATGAAGAGATGCTCAGCTCCAGTTACATGATATTGGTGAGCGCAAAGCTGAAAAGGAGACATGGGGAGTTAAGATGAGGACACGGGGATAAATGATTTGACATGATCTTGAGCAGACCTGACTTTTGTAATGTCACTCAAACAGCCGATAGCCCCGGAGGCAATCTGGAAAAGAAGAATAAGGTGGTCATCCCAGCAGATAAGAAAAGAGATGAGTCCGCTTTTCCAAAATGTCTGAACCGCTGCTGAAAAGCGTGTCCTTCGGTTGTGACCACCACTTGTCTTGTCTTCTCCTGCCTGCTGCCTTCCGGCTAGTACAGCATAAGAATTCATTTTGCTTATCTACTTTAGCACAGAAGAACTCCAGTGAGGATAAAGTTATAAGGATTGTAAGGAAGAGGGAAAGAAAATCACATACCAACATAGCCCATGGATGTTTCAGAATAATAGCATGAGAAGGACTTTGTTTAGGCTGGTTTTCTGATTTTATCCAAATAAATATTAGTTTCAAAATAATAATATCGGTCTCAAGCTTAAATGGAGAGGAAGGAAATGGAAAAGTTCCTTACCAAATTTGTGATTCAGTGTTTTGTTTTCAGTTGAGAATAGACAGTAAATCTTAGAAGCAGTTCAGTCAGTGTAATAATTTAAAAATTACTTACAAGATTAACAGAACTTCTGCTTTTAGTAAGTCCATTCAGTAAGCTGGAGGAGAAGCGAGTCACATGGGGCATTTTATCCAACGACCGACATCTACAAATTTTGCTCGCCTAATCAGCAGTTTCAGCATGGTAGATGCCCTATCAAGTTTTTTAACTATTAAATCTGGTTTTGTTACAAAGCTAAGCTGATGGTAAGTGCATTGCTTTTTAAACTCGACCTTATGGGTTGCACATCTGCTCACACAAAGTGGGAAAACTCATTTTAATGTATGGCACAGACCTTCGACAAATGGTATACGAGATTGGATTTCCAGATTGTGGATATGTAGCAGGTCACAAGTTATAAATTGCAACTGAAGGGTGCAGTCTATAAGGAACTAATCTTTCTCATGACTTCGTACGTCACTGAGTAGTGTGCAGGGAGGGTGGTGAGATGAAAACATGACAATTAATGGTCTCCAGACTCTTCCTATGTAAGACAATGTCTTTTGACAAAAGGCTAGTTCTCTGACTGTCCTCTTTCACCCCTAGATAGCATCTGGGTAGACTAGTAGCAGTGAGGATAGTGTGACTCATCCCATCTGGCCTCTATGGTTGTCACGAAAGCAATCACTACTGAAGTTCATGGTCCCAGTGATTTGCATGCAAGTACACTAAAAATTCACAAAAAGCTCTTTTCATGATCTCAGACCTCTTCTATTTTACTAGTCCCCTCAGTATCTCCATAACCTCTTACTGGGATGTGCAAAAACTTCTCAGTCCTACATACAGCTTGGGTAACTCACAGCACTGTCTCAGGCTTATCTGTAGCCATCTCTCTAGGACAGTGCTGAACTACCCTCTTCCTCCCTTCCTCCCCACCCTTCCCCTCCTATAAGACTGTACCTAGGTGCTTGTAACATCTCTCAGCTTTTGGAGAAAGAAAGCCCTTGCTATAATGTCTCCAAATTTCCTCATAGATACTTAGAGTTTCTGTAGGCTCTGCCTCAAGTTTGGCCTCTTTCTTCCCTACCTCTGACTCTCATCTTGATCCTTCTTCCATTAGTGCCACAAGGGAAAGGCTTTCTGCTTTCTCTTCCTGCATGAAAAAAGCTTACTCTAAGTCGTGTACTGCTTTTCTTTTTCACTATGTTTTCCCTATTTTCTCTAACTCAAAATGCAATGTCCAAATCTTTATAATCCCACCAAGCCCCATGTGAACTCAGGCCCTACTATCTCTCAGACTTCGCTTCTTATGAATTTTCCTCTTTCTCATTCTGTTTCAGGTACATGGACTTTCCCACTGCTCCCTGAAAATGCCAAGATAGCCCTAACCTCAGGACCTTTCATTTATTTTCCTTTCTGTCTGGAATTCACATATACCAAATAACAACATTACTTGTTTCCTCATTTTTATTTAGGTCTTTTATCTTATATCCTTTGTCATAGACTCCTTTTCTATACTCTTAAGTAAATGGGAATTTCCCCTTTACTATGCCCAATTCTCTATTCCTTTATCTTTCTTTGTTATTTCTTCTTAGTACTACCCATCAGAATATTAGATATTTATTGTATACATATTTTTATTATCAATATTTTCCTGCTAGAATATAAACTGTGAGAGTGAAATTTTGTTTTATTAAATAGTATATTGCCAGTATTATAATAGTATCCAGCACATACTACGGAATATATATACACACACACAAATTCAGCATGCATCCATACATGTATTTGTCAGATGAGGGGATGAATAATGTTGGACTATATGCAGAAAGATAAAATGGTTTACTAAAAGGACACGTGCATAGAGAGATTTAGAAAAACACACACACACATTTCTAACACAGAGGTTACTTATACTTCATATACAAATGCAAGCATATTTTTCATTCTAAAATTTTCTAAATATATATGTATATTTTAAAATTGTTTGGAAGTTTACTTAATGTGCCAACAATGCAGTGGGAAAAATACCAGAAAAGTCCATTGTGGGTAAATATAACTTCTGGTTAGTAAATTAATTTTTTTTCTTTTTCAATCAGTTATTTCAGAAAAATGTTCTGAGATAAAATGCATATATATAAAAAAAACTAGGCCCATTTTGAAAGTATTTTAGATTTTAAAAAATAGTTCATTTCAATTTACCCTAATTATTGGATACTAATTATATCTTAGGCAATGCCTTAGGCTCTGGCAATACGAGATTATTAAGTCATATATTCCATGAAGAATGATTTATAAAAATCATGGTTCATTTTTATTGTTTTATATTTTCCAAGACCCTTATATATATATTTCTCACTTGATTCTCATAGCTATTTCTGAAGTAGGTTGTTATCTCCACTTTTTGGAGATTTTGGAGATTAAGAGACTGGCCCAAAGCCTTGAAGCTAGTAAATAATGGAAGCAGAATTTAAATTTAGATTTTTATATGTCAAAACGACTTGCTTTCCTTATTGTGATTTATATTTTTAGGCAACTTCATGATTTAAAATATAGTTTTATATACATTACCTAACATAATTCTAAAAACATCACTGTGGGCACATTTTGCAGACAAGGAAAGTGTGTTTTATAAAAATCCTTCTGACTTGGTCAAAATTATATAACTTGTTTGTGGCAGAGTCCGTGCTTGAATTCATGATTTTTCACTCAAAACTTAATGTCCTTTACATTGTCTATTTGACCACTGAGAAAAGTTTAGAAGTATAGTTAACTGTCATATTAAGAACAAATCAAGAATAAATTAAAAGAAAAAACATTTCATTCTAGAATAAGAATTGAGAAATTTACTTGATTTAAAATATATTTACTTGGATAGTTAATTAAGAAGTGGAAATACATCTAGAGTTGATAAAACTCAAAGTGTATATTTATATCCTACAGGCTATTTACCAGCTTACAATTACCTAAGATCTAGGGCAATTAATAACATGACATAAAATTAAACAAAGTGGCAAAATTTAAAAGTGAGCATGCAAGGAGAAAGATAAACAAAAATGGGGACATAAAACTAAATCATAAATTATGTAAAAAAAAAAAAAAGAAAAGAAAAAAGAAAGAAAAAGTCATTATATAATGTTACCTGCAGTAGGTAGGTCACATTCGCTTCAACTCAAAAGGAATGTGTTGGGAATGTTCCAGAAATCACTTTGTTCAAAATATAACACCAAACTGATAACTTAGAAAAAGCAAAGATTTATCTGAAATAAAACCAGAAAAAGATTGCTTCTGAGGGTCTTCATAAAATGGCATTATATAATGTCACCAACATTTCAGCAATGTTCTTACAATTTTGTAAGTATTTTTTGCAGAATGACTCCCAATAGAAGATGGACAATCATACTACAACACAGTTCAGTAAAATAAATTCACTGGTGTTTATCAGGGTGTTATGTTTCCAACAAATGTAAACATCATGAAGCTGAAGAAAGAGAACTGACAATAGAAGAGATCAAATGCTGAGTAAATCCATATGACCCTGTATCTTTCCTTTAGGCTCTTCATTCTGTCAGAGAATTCTGTTTAGAAGGAATTTGAAGAGGACATATGGTTTCTCCAGGAGCAATATTTTTCAAATATCTCTACTAAAATACCTCCATGATAGGTATAGGTGATAGTGAATATGTTTGTGGTGAAAAGGTAAAATAGAGGTGTGGGTCAGAGATAAAAAGCAATTAAAACACTTGCGCATGAAAAGGAATTTTTGTTATATTGTCCTAATTATGGATATTTATTGGATCCCTGAACAAAATGGATGTTCCTGGAAAATGTTCCTGTAAGATGTGCTCCTTATTTATGATGTAACTTCGATGAGACCCTAGCACAGTACTGTGTACAGCCGTGACTATGAGTGTCTCAGACTGTAAGTATATACCTAAGGGAATACATTGAGACAGAGGCAGATTATTTACTTCTTTAATTTTCAAAACGTTTTATTTAAATTATAAAATTTGAAGAAAACAAGAAAATGTTAAAAGTCAACACAGTGAACACTCATGTACTTACTAAACAAATTTTAAGCATGTCCCTATTTTGCTGTTCTAGCTACAGTTCTTTAATAAGAATTATTAATAAAATTGAGGGCCTTTTGCTGTCCTTGAAGATGCTGTGGTTCCCTTCCCGTTCTTGAGAAACTTCTCTCCTGAAATTGTTTTATATCCTTTCTAAAAGTGTTTCCTCTCCTTTTTTCCCTTTACTCTTTATGTGTGCACCTATGGAAATACAAGGGGTGAACCCCCAAATCCCCGGAATTTATTTTTTAAAATTGTGTATTTATTTTTACATGTTTAAATTTCAGGCACCTTCAAACTACTCTCTGTTTGATGCAATACACCTATTGAGAAGGAGATGCTTTTTCCACTGCTCAGAACAGTTCTTTTCTTTTCTTTTCTTTTTGAGTTGGAGTCTCGCTCTGTCACCCAGACTGGAGAGCAGTGGCACGCTCCCGGCCACTGCAGCCTCGACCTGCTGGGCTCCGGCGATCCTTCCGCCTCAGCCTTCCAGGTGGCTGGAACTACAGACTCGCGCTACCACGCTGGGCTAATTTTTTTTTGATTTAGTGTAGAGATGAGGTCTCGCCAAGTTGTCCAGACGGGTCTCGAACCCGCGGGCTCAGGCAATCCACTCACATCAGCCTCCCAAGGTATGGGATTGCAGGCTGAGCCACCAAGCCTGACTTGGAACAGTTCTTGAACTCATCAATTTTGGTGCCTTTGTAGTGCTTCTGTTGTTTTTTGTTTTGCCTCTTCCACATTGGCAAAGCGGTTTCCCTTTGAGGACTTTTTTCATCTGCGGAAACAAAAACTTTTCCTCTTGAGAACTCTTTTTCATTTGTGGTGAGATTGAGTGAATAGGGAGGGTGGGGCATGGGGGTCATGCCATTTTTGGTCAAAAATTGCTGAACATTCAGCATGGTGTGGGCAGATGCTCTTGTAAATCACCCATCATGAAATGGGCACATGCATTGAAAGTCTCTCCAAAGGAAAAAAGAAAAAAAAAAAATCACTGAAGACAAATGCAGCCTTGACAACGCTAGCTGGTATACTGATGTCTATAGGTTCCTAGAACACTTTATCTAGTGGGGGAAACCTGTACTACAGGGTGCCCGCCTTACAGAAGATAATTCCAGGTTTTTTGGGGTCCTTCTTTGTATAGAATATTGCTTGTGTATTTAAATATCTTTATATAAGATTCATGCAAGATACATCATTCTGTAAATTCTTTACTTAATTCAACATGATGTTTTCCAAATTGATCCATTTCCATATCTGTAGATCTGTTTTGTTAATTTGAACCCTTTATAATGTTCCTGTAAAAATGGACCATCATTTACCTGTATCATCATCCTACTGATGGTTGTTAACTTGTTTTCAATTTTTCTGTGTTAGAAAAATGAACATCGTTGTTTGTTTCCTTTGTACATATATTAAGATTTATTTTTGGTATATATGCCTAGCAATTAAATTGTTGGATTTAATGTATACCCATTTTTAACTTAATGAGATATTGCCAAATTGTTTTTCAAATTTATACTCTTATCCACATTGTATTCTCACTCAACTCTTAGTATCTCGAAAAATTTTTTGGAAATACTTTGTAGGTAAAGTGTTATATTATTTTTAGTTTGTGTAGGTTCAAGTACAGGAGACTGAGTGTATGTATATATACATTCATTGACTACTGGGCTTTCTTCATCTATGGATGTTCATAATTTTTGCCCACTTTTTTTTTTGGCTTGTGGTCTCACTCCATTACTTAGGTTGGAGTGCAGTGGCGTGATCATGGCTCACTGCAACTTTGACCTCCTGAGCTCAGGCAAAAAAACTGAAGCAAAAAAAACTCCTTTTGCTTCAGTCTCCAAAGTAGCTGGGACTACAGGTGCATGCTGCTATGCCCAGTTAATTTAAAATAATTTTTTTTTGTAGAGAAAAGACCTCGTTATGTTGTCCAGGTTGGCTTTGAACTCTTGGACCCAAGTGATCTTCCCACCTCGGCCTCCCAAAGTACTGGGATTACAGGTGCACCTGTCCTATTTTTTATTGGATAATTTCTATTTTCTTATTTGTAGCATTTTATATATTCTCATTGTTTTTTATGTAACAAATAATTCAATTATCTTTTCCAAGGATATGTCTTGAAATGAAATGAATGTGTTTTTTAACTAGTTTTATGGAATCTGTTGTAATAGCATAGTTTTAAATTTTAATATAGTCAATTAACCCCCCATGTTTGTCATTTAAGGCATATTTCTCTTTGCTTAGGGCGTAAAATATTCTCCAAAATTTTCTCCTAAATGTTTTAAAGTTTTATCCTTTACATAATATTTTCTTAGGCGGTTCAAAATTTGTTTTTGTTTATGTTGTGTGGAGGAATCCAATTTTCTTATTTGATTTGGTATTTCTACCCAGAGAAACAAGAAATTGTTTTCCATATAGATAGCAAAGCGACTGAGCACTTTGTATTAAATAACCCGTTCTTTTCTCACCAAAGTGCAAATATTTACCTGCATACAAAGCTGCCATTTAAGTGTAGGTACATTTCTGAGCTCTTTATTATGTTCCATTGTCCAATGAGCACCCCACCTCTTCTCACTCTCTTTTTCTTTTCTTTTTCTCCAATATAGTCATAGCTATTCTTGGCTCTTTACTCATATACACACATTTTAGAATCTGTTTTTTCAAGTTTCATGAATAGTCTTGTCTGGTTTTGGAATCATACTTATGCTAACTTCTTGAAATGAGTTGGGTAGCTTTTCTTCTTTTCAAGCCTCTTGAACAGATTTTATAAGATAGAGATTATCTGTTTATTGAAGGCTTTGTAGGATCATTTCTAAAATTGTCTCAGTTCATATCTTTTTTTGAGAACTGATTTTGGATTAATTATTTTTTAAAATATTCAAAACCCTTTAATTTTTAGTCAAGTTTGATAATATATATATTTTCTAGAAAAGTCAGTTTTAAAAAAATTTATAAAATGTTGTTATTTGTTTAGTTAAGTATTTTGATTTTAAAAACCTCTAGTTTTTTCAGTGGTTATGTCTGTCTCTTTTTAAACTTCTACTGCTTTGACTTTATTTTCTCTCCTTCTCAGTCTTCTAAGTTTTGTCTACCAGTTTTTCTAATGTCCCCACTTTTGTTGACAACTTCTGTAACTTTATCTCATTTCAT
Organism: Cephalopachus bancanus; assembly: GCA_027257055.1. NCBI lineage: Eukaryota > Metazoa > Chordata > Mammalia > Primates > Tarsiidae > Cephalopachus > Cephalopachus bancanus. Next base: position 2,046,400 of record JAPVLO010000164.1, on the reverse strand, counting down.
TAACTTTTATAATCTTAGTTATTTTTTGCCTGCTTCATTCTTTGATTTTACTCTATATTTCCACTGGTTTTCTGAGTTTTATGATTAATTTCTTTGAATCATTTACATTTTTCTACATATCTATTTCAGGTTATAAACGTATCTGTTAATCTTGCATTAAATGTCTTACACATTGTTTTAAAGGCAATTATTTCATTGCCATCCAATTATAAATATTTCATAATTTTACCTTTACTCTTTAACGATGCATTATTTAATGATTTACTCTTTATCGTATGATTTACTTAGAGATTTATTCCTTAACTTGTAGGCTATTTAGAAATACATTTTCAGTGTCCAAACATATACTGACCTGCGTTTTTGCTATACATTTCTTATTTAACTAGGGCAATAGAACATGATCTATGCAGTAGTGATTTTTAATGTGTTTATTGAGATGTCTTTGTGCCTAACACTAGAGCAATGTAAGTAAAAGTTCTTATTTTTGCATATAAAAGATGAATGTTTATATTTTGGGGCTACAGTGTCCTGAATATGTGTGTTCAAGTTTTATATGTTTTCAATTTTTTTTGTCTGTTTGTTTTGTCAGTTTCTTAAAAAAGAATGGAAAATACTTCATTGTGATTGAGATTTTTCAGTTTTTTATATTTTGCAAGGTTTTCCTTTTATCCATTCAAAATTTTTTTGGATATATGAAATTTCAGTTATAATATCCTGTTGGTAAATTGTTTTATTAGTATGCGACTTCCCTTTCTATCTCTGTTAATGCTATTTGCTTGTAGTTTTATTTTGTTCCACTATTGATCCTGCTATTTTATTTAATACTTACTGTGAATTGATTAATAGTATACCCACCCAGAGAAATTCGCACATTTTCACATTTATTGAGCCACTGCCTAGGGTTCTACTTCAAACTGAGCACACCACTCAGCATCATGACGTTGCCAACTAGATAATTTCAAACATGCCTCTCCCTCATGCCTTGACTTCACTCTGGATGTAAACTGTGGATTTTCTCATTTAGAGTCAAGTTCTACATTTGGATTTGTCCTCAGTTGGTCCAACATTCTTCTTGTGGCTCATTGTGGTGGTTCCTAGATGGCTCATGGTTAAGTCAGCTTGGCTATGACACAAGACTTTTAAACATTCTGGACTAGATATCTACCTTCTCTCAAGTGGAGTAGATTCTTAAATCATCGAATAATTAAAGAATAATGTACAAATTCATTATATGAGCTTTAAGGTGACACTTCCCTGAAGAATTGAAAGCCAAGGGAAATAAGATTGTTCCTAGAAATTAAAACTGTAAAATTTTTACATAACTGTATCAAAGCTGTGAAATGTTAAGTTTCTTCAAAAATATACCATGCAAACTTGTTCTCTGTCTTAAATGAAGACAATAAAGACTTTTTCAAATAATAAGGGAAATATTACTTTTCAAATAATAAGGACCATGAAGTTCAGAGAAAGGAAAGACAGAGAGATAAATTTCAGATATGTCCACCCATGCAACTTGCCCAAGGGAGGGAATCTTACTTAGCCAGAAGAGCCTTTGAACTGTGGATTCCATTTGCTAAACCATTATTTTTGAAGAAAAATCTATAGTGGATGATAACCAACGGCCTTCAATTATTCCCATTCCAATAGAAAGACTGGCACCAATATCTAAAAATGGCTGCTGTAGAACTCTCTTCTCCTGATGCCATTAAACATTGATTTAGCTAACTAAATCCTCTTGTTCTAATTCCATGCTCATTGAGCAAGCTCATGGTTATTCGGTTTTTCATATGGGTCTGCCTTTAGAGGGAAAATTAGCTGGTCATCTGGACATGAGTATTCTGTTTACTGAAATAAATGTCTCTCGCATTTCATGTGTCCTTTATCTAAGACTGTATGCATATAGTTTTAAAAAGTAGAACCTTCTTGTTGGAATATGTAGAGTCATTTCTTTTTTTTTTTTGAGTTGGAGTCTCACTCTGTTGCCCAGACTGGAGTGCAGTGGCCGCTCCTGGCCACCGCAGCCTCGACCTGCTGGGCTCCGCGATCCTTCCACCTCAGCCTTCCGAGTAGCATGAATTACAGGCCCGCGCTACCACGCCCGGCTGATTTTTTTATTTATTGTAGAGATGAGGTCTCGCTGCCCAGGCGGGTCTCGAACCCTTGGGCTCAGGCAATCCACTCACCTCAGCCTCCCAAAGGCGCAGGATTACAGGTGAGCCACTGAGCCCGGCTAGTCATTTCTTAAATAGTTAAGATGTAGAATTACAGTTTTACATCTTATATTTAAATAGTTAAGATGCAAAACTCTAGTTTACATTTTATCACACTTTAATAAACATGCCATCATTTTAGATTGTTTTTAATGTTTTGCTATATAAACAGTTCTATAGACATCTCTTCCACATACTTTGTGAACGCATGCAATGCTGTCAGTAAGATAACTTCTAAGAAGTTACTTTTCATGTATTTTAATTTCAGAGGAGTCTTCTATCATGAGTTCACATGAGTATTCTGGCACAAGTGATGTATTGCACTGCAGTTTATGTAACCCTGTGTGTGTGTGTGTGTGTGTGTGTGTGTGTGTGTGATGATGTTATATTGCATTAGAGCCTACATAATAGTCAATAAATCAAAATTAGTTGGATGTGGTGGTGCATGCCTGTGGTTCCAGCTACCTGGAAGGCTGAGGCGGAAGGATTGCCTAAACACAGCATGTTGAGGCTGAGGTGGCCATGAGCAGTGTGCCACTGCACTCCAGCCTGGGTGACAGTGAGACTCCGACTCAAAAAATAAAAATAAAAAAAGAATTGGCTTTATAATTCCCTTGTATTTTGCAGCAGTTGCTGCTTGGCTATTTTTCTCATGCATATAGTTTTTGGAATGTGCCTGGTATACAACTTCAGCTGAACTTACTGATTGCCCTATTTCTGTGGACTACTATTCCCCTCCAAATCTACCTGTGAAAGGGCAACAATTTTCATATAATGTATTTTTGTAGAGACAGGATCCTGCTATGTTGCCTAGGCTGGTCTCGAGCTTCTGGCCTCAAGCAATCCTCCTGCCTCGGTCTCCCAAAGTGCTGGGATTACAGGCATGAGCTACTATGCCCAGCTCATACAATGCAGTTCTCTTTACCTTGTTACAGTTGGTTGGTCCAAAGTTAGATATCTTACCCAAGTTATAAAATCAATGTTTATCTGAGAATATGTACTTGAAACTAATACATTTTAGCATCACTCTGCTCTTTTAGAAAATCAAGAATTTGAAGGGGCCTTTTAATTTCAAGTGACTTAGGAAGCAGAGAGGTTTAGCCTAGAATGAGATCTCAAGAATAAATATTTGGGTTATAAGAGGTATGGGTAATAAGAGATTAGGAGAGAAGAATTCCCAAATTATGTATAACCCTGTGTTTCTGGTTTCAGTGTAATTCTTCCTGGCACTCAGCTGTATTCCTATTTTTGAGTTCCTTTATCCTTATATTAAATTTTCCCTTCTTCTCATTAAGTTAGCTTAAAAGGTTTTCTAATAGGACTATACTAGGAATCAAATGTTCCTTTCTATCCTCTTCCTATTACTTTATCACAAATACAAAACTGTGACTCTGAGTCAAAATTTTCCTCCAAGGTCTTCCAACCCACACACCAAATAATCAAATTGAAGGTAGTTTATGAAAAATTCCTTGTGCTGTTTGTGAAGCATATTCCTCATGCTATGTATTTCACAAATTAAAGCTTAACTACCTTCAGTGAAAATTAATTTCCATGTAGCTATTTTATTTGTTTATATTCATAGATTTTTTTTAAAAAGTAAGAGCTATATAATTATTAGATTACTTGGAACATTTTATACACACACATATTTTCTATCTATAGGCTAAACTTTTAACCAATTTTGTGTGAATTTTAATGTTCATAGCAAAAATTGAGGCTTTTTTCCACTTAAGGAGTTACAGTCTTACCTTTTAAAATTTCCCAGTAGAGTTTCACAGAATAAAAATGATTCTATTATAGAAGAAAAGAATGTCTTTTCCTTTTCATTTTTATCTGTACTATAAATGTCTATTTAGTTCCCATGGAAATGCAAACTCAAGTGTAGAATATCTGTGTGCTTGTGTTTGTATATATGTTCGAGAAAAAGCATGCTATGATAAAACCCCCAGTCATGCAGGCTAATATTCTGTTTCTGATGATGAGATCAAATGAGTTTGGCAAGAAGATCTTTTGTACCCCGTGGAGCAAGTTCAAAGAACTAGGGGTAGTAGAGTTGAAGTGGGGTAAGGGAAGGTTCTCCAGAAAACATGTGGCATGTTTGAATTATTTTAATGCATTTTCTGAACTTTTCATCCTGTGAAAAATTATATATGATTTTCTCCACTGAAAACCTCAAACGTGAATATATAAGGTAGTACAAGGCAGAGCCAAGCTGATGTCTGGCTTAGGTATCTAAAGACTCAAGCAGAGCTCTGTACACTGCTCAGATACCAGAACTCTAGCATGAGGATGGTGCTTCAGTTCTAAGGGACTCACTCTGATTGTTCTGCAATCTTTAAAAGCCCCAGGGATTCCACAGTCACAGAATCATGGCCTGGTTCCCTACCAGAATGCTAACACTTAAAAAGTCTTCCCAGATAAAACTCTATTATTCCTCTGACTTCTTTCAGAACTGGATAGCACTGCTGAATTCAGACATTAAGTTCCAGCCAGGGTCAAAGAGCAATTCATGTTGTCAAGTAAAACATTTTGCATGTGTTGACAAGAATGTCATTGATGTCACCTAGTATCTTGTTTATTATCCTACAGTATCTATATTCATCAAAGTTCAGAGGCATTAATTTGGTAAAATCTTCCAAGCCAGGAAAACATGCTAAGACTAGTGCTAACTGTTCTTGATACTTTTATTTTATTTTTAGGAGAGCAAATAGGATATTATTATTATTATTATTATTATTATTTGAGTTGGAGTCTCACTCTGTTACCCAGGCACACTCATGGCCACCCCAGCGTCGACCTTCTGGGCTCTGGTGATCCTTCCGCCTCAGCCTTCTAAGTAGCTGGAACCACGGCAAAAGATACCATACCTGGCTACTTTTTTGATTTGTTGTGGAGACGAGGTCTTGCCAAGTTGCCCAGGCTGGTCTTGAACCTGCGAGCTCAGGCAATCCACTAGCCTTGGCCTCCCAAAGTGCTGGGATTACAGACTGAGACACCAAGCCTGTTCCAAAGAGGATATTATTTCCTTCAAATTTTTGAAGACCAAAAAAATGATTGCTATAGGAATTTCCTTTGTCTAAAACCTAATATTTAATAAAATAAGAAAAATCTCAGAGGTGGCAGTTCATGTAATCCAAATAATCTTTCTAAACTAGGAATATTTATCAACTTCCTAATTAATGTCATTGAACTTTGATTTTCCTACCTCCAATATCAGTGACTTTAGCAAGATGGAAAACAGTCCATGCACAGATAGCTAACTTTAATAGAGAATTTCTCCTTAAGGTGGGTTATCCTTATTTTCTGCATAATCAAGTATGTGTTATTTTCACTTGACTGTGATTACTTAACTTTTGCTACAACACCATCAATGGAACTAACCATCCCAGGTGCTTACAATCAGAGAAGGGAATGAAGAAAAATCAACCTCTTATATTTGGTAACCATCCTTGTACGTTTATTCCTTGAGCACCAGTGCACCCTGACTGAGAGACATAATAGATAAAAATTGATTAGACAAAGTTTAGAAGACATTGCCTTTCCCACAATTAAGTGTCCCAAGAAGCAATGTGGTAAATGGTGCTGAAACCATGAGACTATTTCCAGTGCCTCCCCAGAGGGATGGAAACAAAGAAAACAAGACAAGGCAAGCTGTGGTCCTGTGCAAGGGACGAAGAAACAAGAGTCAAGGTCATTGGATAAAGCTGGAGACTAGTACAACCTCTTTTTTCACCCATCTTTCCCTATCACATGAAAGACAAGTACGAAAAAAATGATCAAAAACACCTATTTATCCTTTAAGAACATCGAAGTTTATTCTTCTATGGCTTTTCATATGTCTTTACTGCTTCTAAGAACTCCCCACTCCCTTTTTGTATCTTACTATATTCTGCACAAAATATATCCACCATAGAACCCCCAGTAGGATTTGGTCTACTGGTTAACTGGTTTAGCAGCCTCAACCATGTTTTAAGAGCAACTTGATGGTAGACATTTCGACTTTGCGTTAACTGCAGCATGGTTCCCAATATAGAAGCGGTAACCAGTTTATATTTATTGGAGGAAGAAAGGAAAGAAGAGAGAATGTTTTCTCACTGCAACACACTTACTTCCTCTTGAAGAATAGCAACCTTCTTCCAGATAGGAATTCACCTTGGTTGGCTTGAACCCTGCAGTTCTTTCTGCCCCTCTGTTGTAGAAATCTTCTCTCTCAGAGCCTCACACATGGGAGTATGAAATATGAATCAGATTTTGTAAGTAGATGCATTTTAGAAGTAAGGTGAAATGGCTCATTATAGCTTGTTTTATGACTCTGCTTTCTTGTTCAGAGTGGCAAAAAAGTGAAAGAATGATACAACTCATGGTATATAACCATTACCACTGAAGCAAATTGAATTGCTTTCTGTGAGTACACCGTCACTGATCTAATTCTTACTAAATGTTAAGCAGGTTTCTGTGCTAAAAATATATTGTGCTGAAACCGTGGATTAAGAAAGATGTTGTTCTAAATCTCATCTTGTAATTTTCATTTAATGGGTCTAAATTTCTTGAAGTCTCAGACTTTAAAATTGACTTGCAGAGATCTTAAGTTATGGGTCTGAATCCCTCTGGAGGATGTGCTTATGAATGTTAACTGTACCTTAGGATGCACTGTGTTGGTACAAGACTCATTTGAGCTCAGAATTAGTGAGAGGTAAATGATGAATAATAGGCTCAGTGTGTGGAGTTTAAATATGCCAAAGAACAGACTCGGTATGGTATTATAAAATGTCTTGTAGCTTTATTTCTGATTTTGAAATGTTACAGCTCTTGCTTATTGTCACAGCATGATCTGCAGCACAGTTGGGTGGTGCTTTTTTAAAGTAATGCAAATGCATGAATGTCAGAAATACCCTCAAATATCGGGGACTGCAACTTTAAGGAGTGTGTTTGGCATTAAGCAGCCTTTTCCACCTAATGAATTTCTCAAGTTACAAGAATAATGGCCTTTTTAATCTTAGCAAGAGTAATTAAACAGACATTTGTTATTAATGATGTTGTTAATGGCAGAAGATATTGAATTCTCACTTTAGATATTATATTGCTTGAGAGTGATTATTTTGAATATCAGACATATGAGTATATGATGGTTTTAAAAGTACAATATCTCCTTAAGAGAATTGTAAAGTACCAATTATTTAAAATAGAGACAGCTGCCTTAGCATTTATTAATGCTAAGAAAACTAAACATTTTCAAACTGAGGCAGAGCTAACTTTTAAGGACAAAGTACATTTGTTTGATTAATTCTACGCTATAGTTTAAATGTATTTTTTTCTACTGAGATAGATATGTATGTATTAGTCAGGGTTCTTCTAAGAAACAGAACCACTGGGATAATATAGATATATGAGAGGAGATTAATTATGGGAAATGGCTGGTACAATTATGGAGACTGAAAGTCCTACAATATGCCATCTGCAAGCTGAACAACCAGGAAAGCTGGTGGTGTAATTTGGTCTAAGTACAAAGGCCTAAGAATCAAGGAAGCCATCAACATAAAGCCTGGTTGAAATCTGAAGACTCAGGAAACATAAGTTTCATTGCCCATGGGCAGGAAAAGATGAATGTCCCAGCTCAGGAAGGGTGAATTCACCCTTGGTCTGTTTTTTTTTTTTGTTACAGTTGGGTTCTCAGAGGACTGGCTGACACCCACCTACATTGGTGAGAGCAATCTTCTTTACTCAATCTACCAATTCAAATGCAAATTTTGTCTGGAAACACTCTAACAGACATCACAGAAATGATGTTTTACCAGCTACATGGGTAGTAACCCAGTCAAGTTGACACATAAAATTAACCATCACAATTGGCAGCCCATAGCTTGAGAAAGACTACTTAACCTGTGTCTACTTTAAAACAGAAAAGCCAATGATATTGCTTATGTCGATTTCCCCTTTCTAATAATTTCCTCAATTCTGTTCAGAAACCTCCCTATCCCCACCATCAGAAGTTCATCTTAATTAGTCAATTCATTCATTTGTTCAACAAATATTTATTGTGTACTAATTATGACTAGTTGCTCTTCTGTGAACTGGGACTATAGCCATGAAAGCATAAAACAAAAATATTACAAATAAATGAAAGCAAATATAAAAAGACAAACAGTCCTATGAATGAAGTTCATATATTAGTCAAGATAGAGCTATTCAAGCTATAGCATCCCCCAGTGACTTTCAAAGTCCAGTGCCAGTGCTGAGCATTTGGGTCATATTGTTCCAGTAAGACCAGGGAGGAGAGCTTTTATCTCTGAGTGGAAGAAAGAAATGTTTTCTCTGTCCCCTACTAAACTAGTGACCCAGTGTCTATTGGCAGTCATTTTGTGTCTGTGAGGAAAACCCAGCTTGAGGTGAATCAAAACCTAAAGACAGCTATGGGAGTTTCTACTACTTGTTCTAAAGAATTTGAACAGATAAAGATTGTTTTATTAAAATTGAAACATAAATAAATGGCTCTGTTCTTTATTATAAGCATATAAGTGGGGGCTTGATCTTAATGAGATTGACGGTAAATAAAAGATGCTTTGGGAATTCGAGAATCAGAGTAAAGGGCATGCTGATAGCAGTCACGCTCAGAAAGCTGCAAGGATTAGCCATCATGTCTTGACAGAAATCATGGGATTGGATTTTGAGGGTTTTTGATCAAGAGGGCTGGAATGTCAGACTGGATAAGCAAGAGCTCATTAACTTAAGAGCATTGTATCTGTACATAGGGTTTAATAGTCTGCCAAGGACCACAGAATAAGGGGGAGAACCTATGGCTAGAATGGGTTTTGGAAGACTGAAGACAGTGCTGGACCACACTGATTGAAATAAAATGCCTGAAGTGGCAGATGGTTGGAAGGGATTCAAAAGCTCAGCGAAGTGGGCCTGCTGGAATGCTATATTATATGAAGTCAAAAGACCTACCAGAGGATTACGTTGCATGAAGGGCCAAGCAACTCACTAAAGCCACCAGAAGTTCACTGGTAAGAGGAGTGTCAACATCACTGAGAAGTTCAGTGATGGCTCTTTTCTGCATGCAAGGGAGGGCTGATGGCAGGGGCGTAGTCACCAAATTTGTATCTTTATGAACTCATGGGAATAATGAGGCTCTGAAGCAATGGAGCTGATGTGGTGGTGCTCCACTACTGTAAGTCACGAGGATACTGTTATTTTAAGAACTAGCGAGGTCAGAGGAACAGCCAAGGAGGCTGTCAAAAAGGCAGCATGGTGGTTAATAGAATATGGCATGCCTGGGTCAAAATAGACAGATATATTTCAAGTATGCTACTTAATATATACAATAAAAAGAAGACAAGGACAAGTGATCAGGTACTTGAGGGTGGTTGCCCCAGACAGAAATTCTCTTGCCCAGTTTTAGGACCTGAGTCCGTTTTCAGACACAGAATGCAATAATTGATGCAGTGGGTAGATCTCCCAGAGAATTCTTGGTGTTACAATGCCATGTATATATTGCAATGATTCCCTTGGTATTTTAACAAAAGGATGTATGAATATTTACTTTGGTGCCCATGTACTGGTGAAAGGGGAATGCCATTTTAAGGGCCCTTGGACACAGGGTCTGAGCTGACATTAACACCTGGAGAACTAAAGTATTATCATGTCCCTCTTAGGGTGAAGGGAATACATGGGCCAAATAATCAATGGAGTCTTGGCCAAAGTTCTTAGAGTAGGTCCACACAGTTGTCATTTACTTGATTCCCAAATGTAAAATTTAGAATTAAAATACACAGCAGTTGGAATAACCCCAAATGAATCCTTGGTATGTGCAGTAAGAGCTTCTAGAGTGGAGAATGCCAAGTAAAAGCTTTTGGGATTGTCTCCTCCTCCAACCGAGATAATGAATCAAAAACAATATTGACTCTGGGAGAAATCAGAGAGATTTGAATCACATCACCATCAGGGATCTTGAGAATGCTCAAGTGGTGGTCTCTATCATATATCTATTTAATTTACAAGTCTGATCCATATAGAAACCAAATAGACCATTGAGAATGTCTGTAGACTGTTACAAACTCAATCATGAAATAGCCCTGGTTGCAGCTGCTATGCTGGATGTGGTATCTTTACTAGAGTAGATTAATAAGTTCTTGGGTACGGTATATGATATGGGATTTTGAGGCAGATAATTCATTCTTATTATTCTTATATTAAAATTAGAGAAGATGTGGAATAATTTGCATTCATATGGAAAGGACAATAATATACATTTAATGTTTTGCCCCAGGCATATGTTACTCTTCCACTGTCTGTCATAATATAGTCAGAAAAGGTCTGAATTATCTAGACATCCCACACAGCATCACATCAATCTATTACCTTGGTGATATCATGTTGATAAAAAAAAGAGCAAGAGGTGGCTAGCTTGCTGGGAGAAGGTTTTGGTAAGACAAATGTGTCCTAGGGTGTGAGAGATGAACCACTTGAAGATTCAGGGACCTGATACTTTTGTAGTTTTTAGAGGTTCGGTAGTCGAGTATATGCTGAGGTATTTCATCTAAAATAAAAGACACATTGCTGCTTGTATACCCCACTAAAAGAAGGCATAAATTTGGTAAGCCTCTTTGCATTCTGGAGGCAATACATTCCTTACTTGAAAATATTGTTCCAACTGACATATTAAATGATACAAAAGGTGTGTAGTGCTGTGTGGGGTCTGGAGCAGGAAAGGGTTTTGAAGCAGATTCAGGCTACAATACAAGCAAACATTTTCTTGGTGGTATACTATCCAGCAGCCCCTATGATGCTGAAGGTGTCAGTGGCGGGGAAAGATGCAGTGCATAACATATGACAAGCCCATTGGGAAAATCATACTGAAGCCTCTAGGGTTCTAGAGCAAGTCTGTGCAATCTGCAGTAGGGAATCATCAGTTGAGAAACATGGTCTGTATGTTACTAGACCATGGTAGAAACCCATATGAGCTGAGTTTCTTGGTTTTCTCAAGGCATCAAGTTGAGTGGAACCAGCAGCAGTTGATCATAAGAAATGATTAATTAGCACAAAGCCTGAGCAGAAAAATGAGTGTGAAAGCTGATGAGCAGTTAGCTTAGACCTCCTTGACTTCCATATCAACTGTGGGATTGTGCCAACACCCTTTCTCAGCACCCATCTATGGCCATATAGGGACTGGGGGTGTCCTTTTTCACAGCTGAAGGAGGAGGAAAGGTCCAAGCTTGATGTATAGATGGGCTGGTTCAGTATGTGGGTCAAAACAAAAACAGATGTGGTTGCATTACAAGCTACATTCAGACAACAATATGAGGAAAGCCTTCCAATGTCAACGTTTCAAGTGGTGCACCTGGTCATCTATTTTGCGTGGAAGAAGTAGCTTGAAGTGAGAATATATACAGAGTCATGAGCAATTCAAATAACCTGGCTGGCTTCTCATGGGCCTGGAAGACTGAAGATAGGAATGTCTGAGGTAGAAGCATGTGGAAGAACACATGGGAGTGGGCACAAAGTGTGAAGAGCTTTCTATGGCTTGTGGATATACACCAGAAAGCATGCTTGTAGAAAAATCACAGAACCAAAAAGTGGTAAGAAAGACTTGGTTGATAGACATCAGTCTGCCTTTGTCACCAGCCTCCCCAGATCTGGCATAATAAACACATGACTAGAAAGGACTTAGCAGCAGAGATGGAAGCTTCACAGAAGCCCAACAGCACGACTTTCATTTGCCAAGACTGATCTACCTCATCAGTGCTGAATCTCTGATAATGTCTCTTCCTCACAGAGACTAACCAGACACTGTTAGTAAATTGACTACATTGAGCCTTTTCTTTCCTGGAAGGTCCTGTGGTTTGTTCTCACAAACATAGATGAATGTTCTGATTATGATCTTGCCTTTCTTACCCTCTAAGACACCATCATCCAGGAACTTTCAGAGTGCATTATCCACAAGCATGGAATCCCATAGTACATAGAATCTCCCCAACAAACACTCTGGACAGTTCAAGAACTGTAGGGGTAGGACCATGACCATTGGGTCTATGGGGTGCACCGAATACCACAACATCCAGAAACTACCAGGCGCATAGAGTGCCAGAATGACCTGTCTAACCCATAGCTGAATCATCTGCTCAGAGACATGCTCTGGAAGGATGTGATGCTATATTTCAAGACATAGTACTTTCTGTAGATCAGAAACCTCTCCATGGCACTGTGTATGATAGGGAAACTCATGGGTCTGGAAACCAAGGTTTGGAAGCAGGAGTGGTCCCACATACTATGATTTTCAGTGACCCATTAGTGGGTTTTGTGTTTCCTGTCTTTTCAACTTTGGGGTCTGTAGGGTAGAGATCCTGGTTTCTAAAAGTAGCACACTCTTCTCATTAACACAAGTCTCTCATTGATCTTTAATCTTCAGCTGCTCGAGCAGTTTGAATGCCTATATCCAAGAACCTGCAGGTGTGATGAGTAATTACCATCTTGCAGGAGTGGTTGACTTAAGCAGCAGCACCATGCAGGACTGCAGTTATTCAATGAGAGCAGGCAGGAATATACTCAGCTGATCCATGTGGACATCTCCTGGTACACTCCTTTGCCTAATTGTGCCTGTGAATGCATAAGTGCAGTAATGCTGACCTGATAAGAAGGAGGCCATCAGGGCTCATATCCCTTAAGAATGAGAGTTTGAGTCATGGTACCAGTTGAGATACTATGACCAGGAGAGTGGGTTGGTGAAGACAAGGGTGGATTTAGAATGGATGGTGAAGGAGGAAGACCATGTGTCACTTATGGCCCTGAGATAGCTTCAGTGATGAGGAATATAGTTCTTCCCACTAATCTCCCCCTTTTCCAAGTTTCTCCTCAGAAAGAGAAGCCACCAGAACCATGGATTTAACTGCACCTGGACAAATGAAAATGTGGATTCATATGACACAGGGTAAACAATAGCGGCCATGGGTATATATATATATAGCTTTGATTATCCTTTCAAAAAAGTATTGCCATGTTGAAATACCACCTGACTCCAATAAAAATGGTCATCGTTAGTAAAACAAAAAGCAACAGTTGCTGGCGAGGATGTGCAGAAACGGGAACACTTCTATACTGTTGGTCGGAATGCAAACAAGTTAAACCTCTATGGAAAACAGTGTGGTGATCACTAAAAGAACTAGAAATTGTCTTTCTCTATAACCCAGGAATCCTCCTTCTGTGAATATACCTGGAGGAACTTAAATCACTCTACAAAAAAAGTCGCCTGCACACGCATGATTATTGTAGCACTATTCACAATAGCAAAAACATGGAACCAACTGTGCTGCCCATCGAAACTGGATTAGGTTTTTAAAAAGTGGTACATATACATGATGGAATATTATACAGTCATAAAGAAGAATAAAACTGTGGACTTCACAGCAACTTGGATAGATTTAGAGTCTATAATACTCAATGATCTATCATGGAAACAAAGAACTCCTAAGTGAACCCTGAATATTTATCATAATACCATAAGAAAGGGATTGACAGTAGCTGGAAACTGCCAGGGGCGGGGGGCGGAGGAACACATAACAACAATAAGGGTACCTGATCTCAAACCAGGTGAAGTGGGGACCAAAGGGGAGGCCCAAACTTTACCTGTACGGTGACTGCTTATATACCTAATCCTGAATTGTACCCCACATCTTTAAAAAAAAAAAATATGAAAAAAAAAGAAATGTCCTTTCACTGAAAGGAGTACAGTCACAGCCCCTCTGGGACCTGCCTTGGCATTTGGACCAAGGTCACACTATTCGAGAAACTCCCAGCCAATGACCAAACATTGCAGGGGCTCAAGGGTCTGGGCATTTCTGCCCAACATGAGGATTCTGTAGAGATAATCGTCGTATTGGGATTCCCCATCAGCCTGGCCAAGGCTTTTTTGGGACTACGCTACATTTGGAGCTCTGTGTGGATAATCCCCCTTCCTTCTCATGGCTGTTAGAACTGCATCTCAATTTGAAAGCTTGAAGGTGTGCCCTGCCTTCTTTTGCTCCTTTGTTCCTTAATCTTCCACAGACATTCTCCCAGAGAATCTCTCTCATATCTAACTCTGTTTTTGGCATCTCTTTTCTGGAGCATTTAACTAACACAGGAAGAGAAGGGATAAGCAGTGACCCCTTTTGCAAGCATAGGAAGAGAAAAGTCACCATATTCCCATTACTTTCCTGTGTGATTAGACATAATAACCTCAACTACTTGGTCAACCATTCAGTTGTGGCAGCAGCTGTATCTTCTCTTGTGACACAGTAAAAGTCTATCCCATGTGTTGATTTTCTGCATTAAGAGATCAAAGTCACCTGCAAGGGATAGGGAGCATGATGTTGACTTCATCTGCCTTTTCTGCTCCAGGTCCTGGCCCTGGGTTATCTCTGAGGCTCCAGCAAGGTGAAAATCAGGACACTATAGAGTCAACAGCTCTTCTTTTGTGTACCAGTGACCTAATTCCTTGAGCTCATGGCTTGCATTGTCATAGTTGAAAGAACAGTTCCAGGCACAGAGAAAGTATTTAGTATATACATGCTGTATTGATTGAACTATAGAAGGTGGTGTTGGCTAGAAGATGAAATCACCTTCAACATTTCAATAAATGACTCTGAGCTATTGTTTAGTCATTCTTGTTACAAATATGAATTAAACAGTAGGGTGATTTGACATTCTCAAGGAGCAGATTTCTTTCAAACCAGAGATTCAATGGGAAATTATTTTTTGGTAGAAAGGAAACACTTTCTTGGTCATGCTTGGTCATGCAGTTCCTAGAGTAGCATGTGATAGAGTATACTTTGGCTTTTAAGTCTTTATTTCTCTTAAAAAGAAAAAAGAAAAAAAAAATCTGAGCAAAGCTTTTAAAAAAGTCCTCCAAATTCTAGAGAGTAGAGCTTACAGACAGCTGAATTAGGTGCCTGTTTGAATCCATGGGTTCAAGCTCTCCTGCCTTTGTGGCTACCAGCCGACACCTTCCAAGAAGCAATGGTGTATATGGCATTTTTCTCATGAGGAAACGCAACTATGCTAGTTTCAGGGTCACTTGAATCACATGGTTAACCTGATTCTTTTTTCATTTTCCAAAATATCATAAAGAGCATTTTCCCTCCATTTTTTTAGAAAGGAAAAAAAAAATTCTGGCTTCAGTTGTTAATTTCCTCTGTTCTGTCAAGATTAGGCTAGTCATTCTGAGTAATTCTGGCTCATTTTCTCAAGGGACTAGGCCTGAAATAATCCAGTGTTTATTTTTATACAAATTCTCACAGTACTACAGCATTTCAGTAACTTCCTGGGATGTTTCTAGTTTTTCACAGGCCAAAAGGCCATTCTCAGAGGTAGCTCCTTCATGTAAACCTAAAAATGACACTTTCCCACATTATAGTTTATCAGGAAGTTTAAAGTTCAATAGTCCTCCTCTCTTTTCTTTCTCGTCACAGGGAAAGGAAAAAATAAGGGGGCAGTTCCAACATTTCAGCACGGTCATTCCATTTCAGTACTTTGGAACCTGGGAAAGAGGAGGGAGATTATAGTGTATCTTGGCTGGGAGATGGCTGGACTGGGAAACAGGACTTGCTGTCATTCCCTGTGTTACTCTCTGAGTGACCCTGACCTCTTCCCAGCATTCCTGACCCCACCTCTAAGTTGGAGAAAATGATGCTCTTCATGTAACTCTCACAGCATTCTCCCAAAGACATGAGACACTGTGCTGTAAAATGGGACTCATGTTTGGAAATCTAGCCCTATATTCTCCATAGCTGGCACTCAACCTGTCTTTCTGGGTATACCCTCCATTACTTGTTCACAGGAACCCCTGCTTTCAGCTCTGGCAGTGGACTCACTGTCTCTTCTGTGTAATGTACAATCCTCTCCTTCCACACATTTCCTAAGTGCCTTCTTGTGCTTCTCTGCCTAAGATGCTCAGTTCTGTTACAGTCTGACCAGGTTCTTATGCCTGCTGTCCAGAAAAGCTGAGACCAATGCAACTGTAATTGTAGAGAAAGAGTTTAATATCACAAAGTGACTGAGCAAGGAAGTCAGGAGGTATGTCTGAAATCCACCTCCTCAGGAATTCAGAGGCAAGGGTTATTAAAGGGAAGTTGGTGGACAGGAGACTAGGGACTGTTGATTGGTTGGGGAATTGAATCAAAGAGGTGTTGACGTTGCCTTTTTTGCACCAAGTCAGTTTCTGGGTGGAGTTCATAGGTCACTGGTCTGGTTGGTGTCAGGAGGTCTACCAAAACGCAAAATCTGAAAAACATCTGAAAAACCAGTCTTAGGTTATGTCATCTACAAAAACAATTGGGGAAATGACAAATATGTTGAAGATGGAGGGGGAATTCCTAGTGATCAAAGCTACTCATGCCTTCTGACCAATTAAACTTTGTCAAGAAGATCTGATGGCTCATTTTTTAAGAGAAAAGATGTTTAACAACCTCAGGGACAGCTTTCCCCCCTTTAGGAGTCAGGACATGAGGATAATCAATTGTTATCTACTGCAGTGTTTGTGTAAACCAGTATATCTGTTAGCTTCTTTCTTCTTCCTTTTTAGGTCTATTAATTTCTAACAATAGCTGCACTTTTGCAGAGTTTAAGTCTCTTCTACAAGTTTTGATTTTGTTTTTAATCCTGAGGACTTATATTCATTTTATGTAGGTGATTACAATTCAAACCCAGTTCTTCAGTTTCACTCTTTCCCTTCTTCTCAAATTATATTGCTCTCTTTCAGTTGATATTTCACTTGCATACTATATCTTGCTGCTGTGTTTGTAGAATACATCATAAGAATTTTTTAATGTCCTTTATCTCTTCTAAACCAGGGTGAGTGCATGGAAACATTCAAATATCTGTTTGATTGACCAAACAATCTTTATCTCTGCTCCTTAGCAGTTCAAGTTGGATTTTAATGGCATCATGTCCCTCTGTGGACACACACACATTGTGGAATTTGCACACCAAATTATAATTATGATAAGTGCATTCAGTCATACAATGTGGACAGCGAAAAAAAAAATCTGTCTGAAATATTTAGCCCAGAGTGTTAAATTGGATCCTAGAAGGCAAAAATTACTTAGCTGTGTCAGGTCCAGAGCTATATTTAAGTTTATTGTTTCATAACAAGTCTGGTCTATTTCAGTGTATTGTTCTCTGTACAAGGTCTCCCTGTAACCATGCATTATAATAGACTGTTGCCAGCATTCTCAAAGTTTCAGAGATGTATTCTTGATTACTTGCTTCCTGCCCCAGGGATTCTTGCTGTTAGGATTGTCATTAAACAAAACAGCCTCCCTGGCATTGTATTCTGACAAACAATTTTCACCTTTGTAAACTGATTAACGGAATGAGTTTATTTTGATAATTGATCCTTGTCTTGTATTTTAAAGGACAGCAGAACTTTAGAGGACTTCTATATTTGTTACAAATACTTTTCCTGGAATTTTAAAAATAATTTAGAAGCTCCATTAACAAAAACATTAAATAGTATAAACTTTCAGTTGTGAGATGCATAAGTTCTGAAGATTTAATATATAGCGTGGTGACTGTAGTTAATAATAATGTGTATTTGAAATTTGCTAGGAGAGTAGACCTTAAGTGTTTTCATCACACACATACACAAACAAATGGCAACTATGAGGTGACAGATATATTCATTTTAGCTTGATTGCAGTAATCACTTCAAAATTTATATATATATATCAAAGCACTACATTGTATATCATGTATATATACACATACAATTTTTATTTACCAGTTATATCTCAATAAAGCTGCAGGGAAAAGATAACATCAAGAAACAAATTAAGACTGGCCATCAGCCGGGCTCGGTGGCTCAGCCTGTAATCCTGCGCCTTTGGGAGGCTGAGGTGAGTGGATTGCCTGAGCCCGCGGGTTCGAGACCCGCCTGGGCAGCGAGACCTCATCTCTACAATAAATAAAAAAATCAGCTGGGCGTGGTAGCGCATGCCTGTAATTCCAGCTACTTGGAAGGCTGAGATGGAAGAATCGCCGGAGCCCAGCAGGTTGAGGCTGCGGTGGCTGGGAGCGGCCACTGCACTCCAGTCTGGGCGACAGACTGAGACTTCAACTCAAAAAAAAAAAAGACTGGCCATCACTTCCATATTTTCTGTGTGAACTAATGTATAGACTGGTCAGAGCAAGCAGGCTACCGAGAACAGGTGGTAACCAGTTCAGCCCAAGACTTAAGGTTGTCCCTTTTTATGAACCCAAAGTGAGTGATGAATCACTGGTACAGAGACAATGGCCCTTCTGCACTACAGCACGCACAACAAATGATATGAAAGAAGTCCTACATATCCAATGTATGAAACTTTGATGATTAACCAGGTCAAAAAATGCCCTATCTTGACAATCGTACTTCATTTCATGTTCCAACTCAATAATCCTGTCAGTCATGCAGCCTTTGGCAAGAAAGAGGGAACATTTCTCTCAATAAATCTATTGTAATAATGGAATTATGTGATGACAATTCCCCTGTTTTCTGGAGTTTAATTATATTTTCTTAGTTTTTTTTTTTAAGGACTTAAGGGAAATGTATACATATATCAATAGATTTCAGAGTTCCAAATGGAAAAGAGAAGCTGAAAGTAAGAGGGAGGAGTAAGGGTAGTCACCGACACATTCAGGCCAGGTAGAGAATTTGGGTGACTGATCAATTTAGTGGTTTAATTAAACCTTGTGTATAGCTGTTAGTGGTAAAGAATATTGCAGCTATGTTGGTGCACCACATTTTTAAAAGAAAAAATTTTTTTTAAGTTGTTGAGAGATAACAATGTGGTATTAGCCCTTATATTAAGGAAGACTGTGCTTTCCACTCTACTGTGACTCTAGAATTGGAAATCTATTAAATAAATACTGAGGGAAAAATGTGACAAAACATAGTTGTTAACAGGCTTCAAATGACCAACACTGTACCACACAAGACATTTATTTTCAACTTTTTTTTTGAGAAAACAAAAAGAGGAAAATAGTAAATTTTCTTTCCATGCAATAACATATTTTTATAAGGACTGGAAAATTCATGATTCTGACATCTTGAACTCTTAAAATTCCCCCGAGAAATGACCAGAGATAGATTTTGATAGAAACAAATTCCCATTTTTTAAAAAAAGTTCTTATAAGTATTTTTCTTATTATTCAGGTAGTAGCCCTTTGGGCATTGCTGGAGAAAGCTGAGTGAGATGTTCCTAACTAGTTAATGAAAAATTGAGATAAACAAAAGAGTTGCTTAAATATAGATTTTTCTCCTCATATAATTTGTCTCATTAAAAATGCTTTTAATATTCTGTATTCTGATTTTCCTTGAAGGAAATATTGTTCTGCAAAATTCCAATGAGACATACTAAAAATAATGTCTGTGACAGAAATGTTAATTTCCTATCTAAATAATTGAATTTAAAATTATTGCATTTTATATTTAAAAAAAAAAAGATCATTAGATCCTCTTTCTTAAGGGAAAACTGAGTCCCAGAGAGCATAAAACACTTCTCCAAAGTCACAGAGATAATGATTGTAAGGGTTGGATTGAACCCAAGTTAACTTATTTCTACTCTAGTTCTCCTGCCATTATGCTAACCCATCATGACTTATTTGAAAACCTACCATCTTTCCTTCCTTTGCAATAAGGAAGACTTGTTCAAAGTCTGCATATAGGACACGCAGACCAGTAACTTGATAGAATGTTAGCTGTCATGTAGGAGTCTAGCAGGCCCCAGTGTGAATTTATCTTGTGGGCTGATTATGATTTTTATTTAGTATATTTGCATTCTATACAGCACAATATTATGTATGGGCTGAAAAATACATGATTGGAATTTTTAAAATATATTTTTCTGGTTCTACAGGAATTCCAAAACATAGCTAGCTTTATATCAAATTATGAAATAAATTTGTCTTTTGAACCTTCAATTTTTATACTTATTATCTTTTCTCTCACCCTCTATTGAGTGTCTTTCATTTGAGATCTACCACCCTATTATTTCCATTTAATTATGTCACTTCAAAACCTAGATATCAAGATAATATCAATCATCTGTAATTTATTGTGCATTAGAATAAAGTGTGAATGCTACCTTTCCTTTAACTATTTGTATTTTGACATTTTTATTGTAGAATAAGAGGCCATATCTCTAGTTATAAAAATGAATTCAGGCACTAACTATGAGAAAAAAATTCATTTATGGAAGAAATTTATTCTGTTCCTTTGAAATCATGCAGCTTATATAATTATATTTTATTTTCTTCTTACTTTAAGACTTTTTTTGGCAGTGGCTTCCTAGAACAATAACCATTAGCCCTCTAACTTGTGTCAGAATTTGTGAAAAGAGTTATTAGCATGACTTTTATTAGATTCAGTTAAATTCATGAGCACCCTTTAATCTTCTACTTTACTTGGCCCTAGGACGAAGGCGAAAGATGAATAGGACATTGAACTCTCGTAAAAGATCTGTAATGTTCGACAGTGTGTTCTTGGGTAAAATGTGGCTTGAACACCAAATTTTCTCACTATCTTCATAGCTAGTTCAAAACATGGCTTCCAAGTTTTTTTCTCCCAGTTCCATCCAGTCACTACCAATTGATCCAAGACTGTATTCTATTTGAAACTCATTTATCATCTTCACTGGATAATATAGTGCAGAGGTTCTCAAACTTTTAGGACTCAGGATACTTTTATAGTCTTAAAAAATATATAGGGCCAAAAAGACCTTTTTTTTGAGTAATATAAATCAATATATAACATATGAGGAGTTAAAGCTAAGAAAGTTTAAAACTATTTATTAATTTAAAAAATAACATTGAAGTCAATACTTATGTAAATACAAATTAGCAAAACATAACTTTGAAAATATATCTATATTTTCCCAAACACTCATATTTAATACAAAAAATGGAATTGGTTTACCTATTTGTAAATATATTTAATGTCTGTTTTAATAGAAAACAGATGGCAGCTCACACCTGTTTCTGCATTCAATCTGTTGTTGTATTTTTTTTGGTTAAAGAATGTAAAAAAGTTCTAGTTTCATACACAAAGTTCAAAAAAGGAGGAATATTTTAATAACATTTTCAGATCATGATGGATACTATTCTTTGATACTACACCAAAACTCAACAAGTGGTAATAATTTTTTGAAGGTTATTTGTAATACAGAGTCTGAAACCATGTCAATAACTTTTCATACTCTGTTACATTAAAACCCATTGGTTTATCTTACACTTTAAATTTACCTTTTACCTATACATAACTTTATAATATTTTATTTATTGGTAATTTGGGAAACATTGGTTTTCTGAGTTAGGTTTAGCCTTCAAAGGTTGACACATTTGATTGTATAATATAAATTAAAAACATTTATCAACAACTTATCAGAAGAAAAGTCTTTCAATATTAAGGAGCTGTCACCATGACATGTACAAATTTTCTAAAATTCTAATGTCTGCTTAAAAGCTTAAATTTTATATTTGGGAAAACGAAACAAAAATCACAACAAATAAACAAGCAAACAAAAACAACTACATATGTATTTTTTCTGAAGTTCACAGGGCAGGGTCACATCTGTCCTTTCCAAGAAAATGTTTGCCAAAGAAGCAAATCTGAACAATCGGAGTTTGTTCTTTCAAGTAAAAATAGCATTTCATGAGGCGAGTTCAGAGGACACTGGAGAAGTCACATAGTACTTCTCCTGGAGACAGGAGTGTTCTTCCATCTGCAGAAATTCTTTAAGTATTCTTCCCACTTTGCCACACAGAATATTGAGAAGATGCAGACTCAAGGGCTGGACTGTGATGAAACTGGCTTTTTAAGTTATTTATCTTTTATAGGGAGAGTGTGGCAGTGAAGAAAACAATGACTAATTGCTCAGCGTGGTGCCATTGCCTTTATTCATTCAAAGTTGTCAAAAGTTGTACCCATCATTTCTTTTGTATCATAAATGGAATTGCCAACAGAACAAATAGAAAACAACAATATCTTAAGATTATTAGAAACCTAATAATCTGGTTTTGACCTCATGGACTCCCTGAAATGGTCTTGGGTATGTCCAGGGTTCTGTGTGGTACTTTAACAACCACTGCTGAAGTGTAATTATGCAAAATAGTCTGCTTTTCTGGGTTACAGTTAACTATTTATAAAAAGAGAAGTGGAAGGTTTTAGCTATTAAATTGTATCCTTTTCAAAATTCTGTCTTGTTTGTGCCTGTATATTGCCACCACATGACTGGGCAGAGCAATTCTAAATCCTGAAAATAGTCATTTGCCCACATTTTTTGGGGGGTATATTTCCTTTTATTCTTTCAATTCTTTGTATAATTGCCTATCTAGCTAGACTTCATTCATCTACACAAACATGGATATACACCCAAATGATCTTTTTGACATTATAATATGAAGCAATTTTGTATCACAATCACTCTTTCATACTTAATATCATATAGCAAACACTTTCTCCTTTTTACGTTTTTTTTTTTTTTTTGAGGTTATCTGTTTCTTTTTTGCTTGTTTGTTTTTGTTGTTATTATTGTTTTGTTTTTCTTTTAATTTTTTAATTTTAAAGATGTAGGGTAAAATTCAGGGTTAGGTATACAAATGTTCATTATGCAGGTACCCTTGTTGATGAAGTGTGCCTCCCCTTCCCCAGGCAGATTTCCACCACTGCCAATCCCGCTTTCCCACACCCCCTCCCCCCATAGTTTCCCGCTACTGCCAATCCTTTTCTTGTAGTATTACAATAATTGTTCAAGGTTCGCTTATGAGTGAGAACATGTGATACTCAGTTCTTTGTTTTTATGAAAGATCACTCAGTATTATAGATTCTAAGTCCATCCAGGTTGCTATGAAGTTCATGATTTTGTTCTTTATGACTGTGTAATATTCCACTGTGTATATGTTGCCCACTTTTTAAGATGCAATTTGTGTCAAGTAAGCATGTAAGAATGCTAAATTTACATACTGTCTTGCTGGTGTACCATCTGGAGTTAAGAATGTGTGATTTCTTTATGATTTTTCTTATCAAAATTTGAAATAAATCTTAGACCTTTTACTTTTGTATTTTTATAATTTTTGTTCTTTTATGCTTTTGTATTATTTAATTTTTGTACAAGGATCTTCGGGCTTGCTAATGATAATCATAGCTGTCATTTATTGAGCATTGTACTAGTTACTGTGCAAATCACTTTGTGGTCATTATCTTATTTAACATTCTGAAGCAATCAGTACAATACTTGGTTCCACAAATCTCTCCCAGAAACTAATGAAACAAATTATCAACAGCGGAAGGAAGTATGACTTGTTTTTTGAAACTATAAACACAAACTCTTTACATGTACAATTCTAACCTGCGGTAGGTGACATTATGGTGCAATACTATTTTTATTACTCCATCTTCCAGGACATGAATGTTTAGAAAAATTTTGTGATATGAGCACAAAGGTGGGAACAACAGATACTGGACATGGCTAATGGAGGGAGGGATAACGGAGGAGGGATAAGGGGCACACAACCACGCACTTAGTACTATGTCCACTACCAGGGCGAGAGAGGGCCTGCTAGAAGCCCAAACCTCACTGGCACACATTTACTTACTTAGTAAATCCTCACATGTACCCTACCGCACAAATAAAATTAAATAAAATGAGATAAATAAATAAGTCAAAATACAAATTACTCTAAAACAAAAAAAAGAAATATTTGTGATACATATACAGATATATATAACACACACAAACCTATAAATGTGCTTTATCTAAGCAAACCACTATCAGGAATTTCTTGTTATGCAAGAAAGAAGGTAGTTCAGGTAGATATAACCCAAAGTACCGTTTACAAAGATCATTATGAGCAAGTTTGGAAGTAATTAAAAAACCAGAAGTGTGCCTTCTTTCCAGTGTATATTTTGTGGTTATTGTAGGCCACGATCTGTTTCCTAGTCCCGGAGGAAACTGACATCTGTATTTGATTTAATGAACTCCTGTTTGGTCATAACCCATGCAAAAGACCCTAATGCATCTATGAGTATATCCAGCTTTCATCTTTGGTTCCCAGAACTCAACGCAAGTACTCTGGGAAACTTTATAAGTTTGTACATGTTTTGACAGACTGAGTTACTTAAAGCTTGTTCCCCCTTGAATCCACGCTTATCTTGAGACTGACGAAAATAAATTTTGTTATACTTTGTTATAATTATTTTAAGCAAAGATCAGAATCTTAGCATGATCTTGCATTAAATTATGTCATTCAACCTGTTAAGTTGTACTCTTCTGTTTTTTTGGCCTGAATTCTGAATAAAGATGTAGAAAGAAATCATAACCATAATAGTTTGTCTAGGAATCAAATAAGGTGTGATTAGATAAAAATTAATCTCGTGCAAATACCTGCGATTGAGTTTTACCTTTCTATCTGGAAGGGATAGCAAATGCACTGTTAAAAAGCTTTTCAGTAGGAACATTTCAAAATGTAGTTTTGTGCTGATGCTAAACTTTAATAACTAAGGCTTCTTTCCATGTTTTTTAAAAGCCTGACAATAATGGTTCAGTAATTACTGAACTAATGTTATCAATTCCAACAGATATCACATTTATTAAACAGAAAATGCTATGTTGCGGTTCATCAGTTAGAAATGTGTGTAATTGAAATATGAAAATGAAGTCTGTTGGAGTATGTGATTCATCATGAATTCTGCAAGCCCTACACTAACTCTCCTTTTCCTAATTAAACTGTCAAATTGAAATCTTATAATTAATGCAACCACATTCCTTACATTAGATTTTCCACCCTCATGTAAAGCTCAATTCAGCAGAAACTTTGCAAGAGCCTTCTCCAGGAAGAATGTAATTCTTTGCTCTTATGATCTCTTGCGCGGAAATCCTGTCCCCTCCATAGAATACTGTGAGGCATGAGATTTCTGTTCTCTGCAAGATTAGGAGTAGAGTGGGCTGACACGTTTGTCAGGGGAGCTGGTAATCCCTGCTTTGAGTTTTTCTGGGAGAAGCAATAAAGAGGAAGTTGAAAGCTGAAATAAGGTCTTCTGCATTCGTGCCAGCATTGTATGTTTCTACACAATGACTAGGCTTTTTTCTTTTGTAGCTAAAATTTAAAGACTGAGGTAGATTCTGTTCTGGTTAAAGTTTTGAGGATATAGATTTTTTTTTCCCATCTCTGTTCTGCACCACTTGATGGCAGAAAGTGATTGACAGGAATTTACTTTATCACTCAGGCTGCGTGTGTAACCCACACCCTGGCCAGAAGTGTATGCACTGAATTCTGTTTTGGAGAAGACTTGCATTATAGAGAGCTTGTTTCTGCATATCTCTGCTCAATCACCTGGGTGGTAAAAATATTTAATCTTTTTGAGTTAACTCTGATTTATTGGTGTTTTCTGCCTGGACTGTTATCTTAAGAAGGATTGTGAATTTCAGTTGGTTCAGCTGGTGAAATAATACTGGGATCCATTAGTAATGTCTGCTGTGTGAGGCAACAGGAGTGGCACCAAAATACCTCTTTGATTCCATCTTCATAGATGCCTTGTCAGATATCTTTTCATCATCTGCAATAACTCTTGTCCCTTAAGTTTCTATCAAATTCTATCTCTGGTCAAACATGAGCATCTCCTGACTAAGAAACAAGAAGCCAGTCCTCTAATTACTTTCCAAAATTAATATTCTCGTGCTTAGGATTATGTGGACTAGTCTTTCTCCCAGTTTCTATAAAATCATATTTTACTTATTGACCTTGGCTTTTACATAGAGGCACTTCTCCTTATTTTGTGGTTCAGTTGGGTCCATAAATCAAGTTACATTAAAAATATCTAATTCTTAAATGTGATCAAGTAATATGCACAATTATACTTTTTTTTACCTATCTCATCACAAATAGTGAGAATATCACTTGTTGGCATGTCCAAGCCGACCAGGTAGGGTGGGCTGTTTCTGGAGAGCCATGAAGCATCCACACTGTTAATCACAGTTCAGTTCTGTCTGGCTTGACATCAGTGAGCCTGTGGGTTGCCAGAACTCTGCAGTGTTCTAGTCAGTGAGACGAACTTAGGTAGAATCAGTGAAAAGAGGCTTTCTTTTTATCCTATGAATTTTTTCGAGGCTCCCGGCCACCACAGCCTCGACCTGCTGGGCTCCAGCAATCCTTCCGCCTCAGCCTTCTGAGTAGCCGGAATTACAGGCATGCGCTACCATGCCCGGCTGATTTTTTGATTTATTGTAGAGATGAGGTCTTGCTGCCCAGGCAGGTCTTGAACCCGTGGGCTCAGGCAATCCACTCACCTCAGCCTCCCAAAGGCGCGGGATTACAGGCTGAGCCACCAAGCCCGGCTCTATTTCTGCTCTTTATGGTAGCAGAAAAGATATTCTTGTACCACTGTTATTTGACCTGTGGTGAGAACATGCCACCTCCAAGATTTTTGAGAATTACTTACTGATAGGGTTACATTTCCAGGGCTCTGGCCCTTCCTTGCATCTTTGAATTTTTCTCCTTTTCGCTGTCTTCTAGCTTTTATTTATTAATTTGTTCTTGTCTCAGTCCTGGCTTCAACCAACTCAAGCATGGAACTCCAGGCCCTTTTCTTAATTTTCTCTCTCCTTCACACACACACACACACACACACACACACACACACACACACACACACACGATTTTTGTGTGTAGAGCAGATTATTTTTTTAAAGTTTGAGAAAATGGAGTATTTGACACCACAGCAGTGCAAGCAATTTAAGATGAAATTACTCACTATGGTTTCTAGGAGGTTTTTTTGACCATTTTAGAATGCTGCTTTGTCCTTCCATCTTTTTCTCTCCTAAGAGTAAAAATCTTACTCTCAGGAGGGGGGGAAACAGATTCTCTGATTTTATTATATATAAAAAGAAACTATCTGATTTTATTATATAAAACAATTTAGTTTTCTCCTGCTCCTTCTCTGAAACTGAGAACTCAATTTTTTTTGCATATAAAAAGATACAACAATGTCCTTTGTTGTTCAGTTTTCTGCTGAGCAATGGGCTGACTACCCTAAGTTGTATCCTTTCTTCTTCCTCCACTCAGTATAGAGATCATATTCACTTAGACTTAGGGTTTGGTTTGAGGTTTTATATTTGCATTTATTAGTGTGTCTACATATATTTGCATAACATATAGGCCTGACTATATATGTGTAGGGGGTGTATTTTCCTTAACCATTCCCATGTTAGCAGCAATGCTATATGCATATCTTTATTATTAACTGTGAGGTTTCTTGAGGATAGATCCTAGAAGTCAAGTTAGAATGTTGACAGGTAATATTATTCCGATCTTCAAAACAGATGTGTCAAATTATAATTCAATAATCCAATGTACAAAAAAAAATCTCCATTTCACCACAGCATTGCTGACCCTCAGTATTTTCACGTTAAAACAAATTTTGTTAATCCATTGAGGGGAATGGTGTCATGTTATTATTTAATTTTCACTCACTTGATTACTAGTGATATTTAGCATCATTTTCATCCATGCGTTGAATATTTGGATTGCTTTTTAGATCTCCTATTTTTATTCTTTGCTCATTTTTATAATGGGCTTTTTCTACTTTTCTTACTGATTTGTGGGAGCTTAGGTATGTGCTATGAATGTCAGTTTATTTTTTCTGCATAAATATTGCAAATATTTTCTCCCAAATGCCACATTTCTTTTTTTGTTTGTTTAAGGTATATTTTGCACTGCAGAAATTTTAGTTATTTTATTTCTTAATCCATCACTGATTTTCTTGGAGATTTTATATATGACTTTAAAGGCCCTTTATACTCTATCGCAAATTAATAAAAATAATGTGCACTTTCAACTATTTTATTCTAATTATTTAATAGTCTGATTTTATACATGTCGGCCTTTAGTCAGAATTAAATTTACTTTTGTAAATAGTATGAAGTTGGAATTATTTTTTCTTCTTTTTCTAAATGAATGGTCAGTTATCTGAACTCCATTTACTAAAGAGTCCAACACCTACCGCTGATTTGAAAGCCATGTTTCCCATATACTGAATAACCATATATAAAAGGATTAATTTCTGTAGCTTTAAAAAAATATTTTGATATTCTGCATGGCTGCTCCCTCTCATTATTCTTCATTTTCAATTAATTTCTGGCTTTTTTCCAAGTCACTATCACGTATTCAGTATTTTCTTCCTGGGCACTTAGGCATGTTCCTTAGCCCGTTCACAGCCACACGGGGCTTGCTCAGGTGTGCGTGCTGTCTGCAAATATTGAATGTTATATTTCTCTTCAAATTCCATAGATGAAAATAAGAAGTTTTCATATTTTTAGACTCATGATAAATCTTTCTTCTTCTGAACAAATATCAAATCTCTAAGCATACATTTTCATTAAATTAATGTGAACCAAATATTCATCTTCTTTGAATACAGAGGAGCTTATACTTTTGATGTGGTGGTACTGCTGACCTGTTTTTTTTTTCTTTACTTTTTTTTGTAATGAAATTAATTTGTGTGATTTTTAGAAAAAACATACATGCAGGAAAAAATTAATATACAATCTCAACATGTAGCAGTGATAACTATTATTATCTTTTTGATGTATAACTTATCCTCATTTTGTACATACTTATACACATTTTAATGTTATTTTGCAAAAATGAGCTCAGAATGTGCATATGGTTTATTTACTTTATTTTCACCTAATAGATGGTGCACACTTTTTAATGGAATTAATAATTCTTTTCCACAATCATATTCATGCCCTTGTACTGATGTACCATGATTAATTGAACTAATGGGATTTTCAGTTTGTTTTTATTTATTTTTAGCACTGCAAACAATGCTGTAATGAATAACTTTTATCTAAACTTTGGGCACATTTATGATTATGTCCTTTGTGAATTCATTAGAATTTTTAGGGAAAATATTTTAAAAAATTGTTATGTCCTGCTGCATTACCTCCAAGAAACCCAAAGTAGAGTGGCATTGATGTCTTTACACAAAAATAGCCATGTTTTTAGTCTGCAGATTCATGAGGATAGCCTTCATTTGACTATAAGACTAAATGGGCATAGTCAGAGGGTACTGAGAACTGAGTGGAAACTCTATGGGCATTTCTCCAGCTTACACTCTCAGAACTGCTCTGTGTCTCAGCATGGTAGCCTGTCCAATATTTAAGTGGATTGACTTAAAAATACTTGCTGGCTGGTAGCCAGTGTTGGATAATGTTAGATGGGAAGTGATTCTCAAGGGAGAGACTATGGGGGGGAAAAGGAATAGTTATTTTCTCATGGGACCAAGGAAGATGGTAATGCTCTCTTGTAAATGAAAATGCTACCTGAATGTAATAAATTATTTTCTCTTTCTGGTCTATTACAATTCACTCTAACGGAGTGGTTCAGAATATAGCCAATGTAGTCGGAGATGGGTGGGGCTCTAGGCTTGACTTTGCCACTTGATGTCTTTATCACCCTAAAGAAATGACTTTTACCTTTCTGAATCTCAGTTTCCTCTACTCAACGTGGGATTTAAGTACGATAACTCACACAAGCCCCTTGGAAGGAGCCTGACAAATAATAAATGTTCTTTGACTACTCGTTAGTATTATTAGCTAATGATAGAGTAGAAAAACAGTCTGAATGGCTTCATTGAGTAGCTAGGAGCAATAGTTCTTATGCCACTGGCTGGTTTCAACTTTAGCTGGACATTTATCTTATCCTGTTCTTCCTTTGGGATCTGCTGAGTAAACCAGGTAAGAAGAGAGGAGGGAGAAAGGTAAATCAGCTATGATAGAACTATGATGCCCTTGGTTTCTGTTTGGAAACTGTTTATTCAACCCAGCAGTTTGAACACATATGTAGAGAATATTCATTAGGACTAGATATATTCATTAGGACTAGAAAGAGTCGAGCATGTATTTATATACATTTGTATTAATTTGAGCTGTTTTATATACATGCATATCAATTTGTGTTAACCTTATACTGCTAAGCACATTCCTTAGCCAAGAAGCTCATCCAGGAATCACTGCTGTATTCTCCTTTCACACAAATTATTGTCCACTCATTTAAAATAGACATATTCAACTTTGTCTTGTCAGAATTTTAGCCACACCCATTCCAAATCACTCTTAGTTGCCCATTTTATTCTGACCGAGAGAGGTTTAGGTTCACCCTAATTATCTCTAACTTGAATTTAAATATTTCCTGTTCTTTCCCCTTCATGGACAGATTAAAAACTTGACATTTTCATGATAAAAACGCCTTCATATATGTGAAGACAATAATTAACTAATCTCCTAGGTCTCTCTTTGGTAGACTAAAAAACTCAATCCCTTTAACCTTTCCTTTCAGTTAATTTTTGAAAGAGTTGGCTTAAAGTGCTTTGAGACTTTGTTTTTCTCTTTACTTGAACTTCTATCTCTTGTACTTGGCATTTTACTCAAAAGGGTGAGTTTTTTTTCCTCCAGGCCACAAAATGATTTAATTATAATAATACTTATCAGTAGTGTGATGATTACAGACATCAATATAAATTCAAGGATTTCTCTTTAGCTGTTCATTCATTGAATACGCATTTATTGTTCCCTATGTGCCAGGCACTAAACTAGGTGCTATGGAAACAAATGATGCTGACTAAGATATAAATAGTCCCTACTCACATCAAGTTTACATTCTAGTTGGGGGAAAAAGACAAACAGAAACAAGATAATCATTTGATTTCAGTTCATGGGAAGTTAGTGATCTAAAATAATACAATATGAAATCTCCCACTATAATTGCATGGCTGTCTATGTCTCTTGATTAGTACTTTTTAAAAATAAATCTGGCTTCTCCTATGTTGGGTGCATATACATTCAAGATGGATATTTCTTGTGGATGAATTGAGCCCCCTATTATTATGTAGTGCCTTTAACTGTCTTTTTTTTAACTTTTATTGGTTTAAAGTCTGTTTTATCTGATATAAGAATAGTGACTACTGCTCTGTTTTGTTTTCTATTTGCATAGATTTTTCTCCATCCTTTTACTTTGAGCCTATGGGTGTCATTTGCAGTGAGTCATTTGATGGGTTTCCTGTAGGCAGCAAAAGGATAGATTGTGGTTTTTGTTTTGTTTCGTTTTGTTTTGTTTCTGAGTTGGAGTCTCACTCCATTGCCCAGGCTGGAGTGCAGTGGTTCACTCATGGCCACCCCAGCATTGACTTGCTGGGCTCAGGTGATCCTTCCGCCTCAGTCTTTCAAGTAGCCAGAACTACTCATTTGACTAATTTTTTGATTTATTGTAGAGATGAGGTCTCACCAAGTTGCCCAGGCTATTCTCAAACTCATGGACTCAGGCGATCCTCTCACCTTGGCCTCCCAAAGTGCTGGGATTATAGGCTTGAGCCACCTCACCCGGGCAATTGTGTGTTTTTTAAATCCAATTTGCCACTCTTAGTCTTTGGAGTGATCTGTTCAGTTCATAAACAATTAAATTAGACATGTGAGGGTTTGTTCTTGTCATATTGCTGTTAAGAAGTTGCTCTGTTCTACATTTTGTGGTTGATTTGTGTGGTGTATAATCTAAAGCCTCACATGTACTCTCTGATTCCAAAATAAATACAATAATAAAATGAAAATAATAGAGTATGATGATAGATGGTACAGGAAAGACTGTCAGGGGTTATTTTTAAAAGGGTGGTCAGTAAAGAAGTGACATTTATGGAGAGAAGAATTATGTGAAGGAGCTAGCCACTCCTTAACTTCAATCTTACAATAAGTTGAGGAAACTGAGACTCCGAAAGGTGAAAATCATTTGTTCCAATCTGTATCAACAGACAGTAAGATCTAAAGAAGACTATTTTAGGCAGAAGAAAGGAGCAAATGGTGCTCAGATATGGAGAAGATAGGTGTGTTGCAGGCTTGCTGGACTCAAGGGAAGTTGGGGTGTAGAGAGTGCAGTCTACTGACTAGCATAGCCAAGTGACTGAGGCCAGGTCAGATGGCATCTGGAAAGCAATGTTTTGAGTTTAGATTTTACTCTATGTGTAATCAAGAAGTTATTGGATGACTATCAACTGAATGGAGTTGTTATGTAATGTTTCACTAAATTTCTGTGGCTTCTGTGGAAATGGATTATTCAAGGAAATAGCAGAAGTAGGGAAACCTATTGACAATGTAGCTTCTCATGCTCCATAAATATGTTTAAAACTTGGTATGCCTTTTTTCCCTATACTGCCAGACTTAACACATCCCCAGGAAGATACCTTTGGAACGCCATGTTGTTGTAGGCCTTGATGAGAAGTGCTATTAAGTCTCTGAATGAAAAGCATTCTCACAGGTCAGGTGTGAGAGTTAGTGTCGGATCTAGGAAAGCTTCGCTTCAGGAATGAGTTCAAAGTGGTCATGGAACTCAGGTCCTCTGTCTGATATAATTTCACTTATTGTGTGCCAAATGAGGACGGAAAACCACATTAGATATGGAGATTGAAAAAAAACAGTTGGAAAATATGGTGTAACCTGCTGATAAAGCAAGAAGTCACATGCAAAATAAATACATGTGCTGATGATGTAACATGCAATTTATCAAAATATGATTGGTTTGAGTTTAGTACCTTTGTTCTTTGTAATATCAAAATGTAACCCTTGAATTTTGGTTCAAACTTACAAAAAGGCAAGATATCCTCTGCTTATACCCAAATCTGGTATTTTAAAATCATTTTTATTTTCAGCTATTCACTTTGAAAAGCCAATGTAACCGTTAAAATGTTTTTCTGTTGGTATAATTTTTAGCATTTTAAGAATATGAATTCTATAATCTTCATGGCAAATACGAATGTCCACTGTTGTATATATATTAAAATGAAATTAACTATCCTTAGGTAGCCTAGAAATCTAACTCCCACATGTAATTTTTTTCTGCTTTGGTAAAACACATTCTGAGTTCCAATACTGACTTACAAACATGTTTTGGAATTTCAAACTATTTACAAAGGTGGAGACAATGTCTTGTGTACGCAGCATTGAGGAACCTTGAAGTAAAGATAAAGAAGAAAATGAAGTTGATTAGGTACAGTAAAATAAATAACATGCAGAATGCTTCTAGTAAGAAACGGTCCATGTTTCCTCTGCCGTCACTTGAACCTGACTCATCAGCTGCTCAATATTTACTAGGACTTGAGGGGTTTTTTTGCTTGTTTGTTTGTTTTTTGGTTTTACTTTTTTAGGCTTTTGAATAAGTTGTCTCTGTGTGCAATTATGACCTAAAATTGAGCCCATAAGCTGTGTTATGAAGTGTAAAAATAATCACAGCTGAACAAAGGTGATTCAGCTATCATTTTGCCACAGTAACAACGAACAGAGTGTGACATGTATTGTGACCACTGAGAGACAAACTTGTGAGAGGCTACATTGCTCAGTCCCAAAACTGGGCATGTCCCTTCGTTTCTTTTCGAAAGCATCAATCAAGTTACCTTGTATCAGGGAACTTGCTCAGCGACTTCTCACTCTGATTTACTTAGCTGTTCACCTCTTGAGGAAAAGAAGTACACATTTTTCTCAGTTCCAGCAACTGGTGGCAGTGGTTTCTCCATCCTGAGTGAAAGAAACTGATTCTTCAGGAGTGCTCAGATTCCAATACTTTTGCCTCCCTGGACAGAGGGGGTTTTTTGCTGACTAGGCCCTACTGTACACATTGCTACAATTAAATGGCAATATAATCACACAATAAGTTTACTTGGCTGAGGAGGACAATGCAAGTTACAGAAAACTGTGATTTCCCAAAGGGCTTACATAGCAGAGGAAGCATTTGAATCGTGGATGCAGAGATGAAGGGTGCTTTATTTCACAGTTCCTCAGATAGTTATAACTCCCCAATAAATAAGAGCACTTTGATTTATACTCTTCATCATGATATCACTACCCATTTTGAAGTTTGGCATAGATTATTCTTTTTCGGTGAATTGATAATTGATAAACTTTTCATTCTTGTAGCCTGTTTTTGTTTTGTTTTGTTTTTTGAGAATGTCTCTTACTCTGTCACCCAGGTTGGTGTGCAGTGGCTCGATTCATGGCTCTCTGCCATCATGAACTTCTGGGCCCAAGTGATCCTCCTACCTTGGCCTCCTGAGTAACTGAGACTACAGGCGTGTGCCACCACAAGAAGTTAATTTTTAAAAAATTCTTTGTAAAGATGAGGTCATGCTATGTTGCCTAGGCTGGTCCCACACTCCTAGGCTCAAGCAATTCTCTCCTCTCAGACACCTAAAATGCTGAGATAACAAGTGTGAATCACCTGTTCCAGCCATCCTGTAACTTTAAAAAATAAACATATCCTTGCAGAACTCACATCGAAATGCAGGTATGCACTGAACAGTTTTCCTAAAATAATGTTGGTTACTCTCCAAAGATACCAACTTTAGCTATGCTCTATTTGGGGTTATTATTTCAGAAGCCAACTGGGCATACACATTTTTCTCTCACCCCTGCAGCATGGGTAAGGAGTAGTGCTCTCAGAGCTCAAACCTCCTCAATGCCAGTGGTGAACGCCAAAGTGTACACCAAACATTGAACAGTACAGCCTGCCATCAAGTAGAGGCTGGCTCTTCATCCAATATGCACTCTATCTAAATAGATACTCTTCCCTCAAGATTTGCTAGAAATAATATTTTGGGAGTAGGAGATTTCTTATTTTCTCTTGGTTGGGCTTCTAGATCCAGGAGCCATGGTGAGGAAGCTCTGGAAAAGCCAGAGACTGGGTTTTAAGCAGTGATTTCTGGCAATAGTTAACCATGGGCAAATGCTTTTAATTTATATAGTTTGACAACTCTATTCTTTTTTCCTAGGCTTAGTAGAAATTCAAGTCTCATTTCTCTTCTATTAACTGCATCAATTCAGGGAATCATGATCTGATCAATGTCTTTAGCTCAGATGAAAGTCTGCTGCTTCATAAGGAAATATTTCTGCATTAGAAATTATAATAACTTTAAATATGATCCTATAGAAACTTGAAAATCAGCATGATATGGTGAAAATTTTTTTGACAGAGATATATAAACATATATACATTTTATTTTTTTACTGATATATAATAAATGTGCATAATTTTAGGGTTGACATGTATTTTGATGAATCTTGGCCAGATATTCATTTTATTAGAAAGGAAGATTCTAAGGACAATGGCTGATACTTTCTCTTCAAAAGTTTTTTCATGTTAATGAAAGAACTTTCACTTTCTTTGAAAAATCCATGCTTTTACACAATTAGCAGTTTCAGAATTAATCTTTGTTTTTCATTTTCTGTAAGTCAAAACACCATACGAGGTGTACTTTTGCAAGAAAAGAAAATGAAAGGAACGAAACAAAAAGACAATAATTTCCTTCTTCAGCACATTCCCTTTTTACTTAAACATTTGTGGAAGTGAGAATGTGTCTGTGTTTGGAGCATCAAGCTTCAGTCATGATGGCTTCGTGTCGTAAGAACCTGCTCCAAAACCTGCTCTCTGTGTAGCAGCTCAGATGGAAAGACCCAAAGTGTGTAACTCTGTTGGCTCAGCTGCAGGACAACAGCTCTCAGTCACCCCACACGGTGAACGCCTTCAGACTAAGAGTTACAGCGCCAAACTCAGGGATCACCAGGGTTCCAAAGATCAATTGCCATGATTACAGGCTAGAATTTCAATAACATTTGGATTTGTCACCTAATGTCTTCTCCCTCTATGTCTGTGTCCCCCTCCCTCCTCCTTCTCCTTGCCTTTCTCCCTCCCTTTCCTTTTTGTTTATCTTTCACTGGGTTGTGTGTGTGTGTGTGTGTGTGTGTGCGCGCGCACACACACACACACACACACACACATTTTTCTTAGTGAAGTACTATACTCTGAAAAGAGAGTGGTGAATTGTTCAAGAGACATTTAAGCATTCTGTGAACAGTGACCGTAACTTATAGTAAAGGATGTGAGAAAATAATTGCTGAAAAGTTTAAAAAATACAACTGCCCAAATGAATATCTGTGACGCTCTGTTTATCCTGAGACATGGAATATATTGACCATACTGTCTTGGTCTTTTTTCCTTCTTTGTCTCATTCTTTAAAAACATTTCACATTTCATGAGCAAAGGAACAATTGAAAAAGCCGTATAAGTCATGTATGGTTAATTGTCGGCTGTTTTGTAAAAGCAGAATGAAGGGAATTAAAGCTAACATCAAGCATAAATGTTTAGAGACACCAGATTTCATGATTCCATAACTGAGAGTTGACTGTACATATTACTGGTTCAAAGGAAATTGCTGAAGAAGAATTTTGTCTTTACATTGGATATTGATTTTTTTCCCTCCTGTCTGGCCATCCCAGGTGTTTTCTTTAGGATTGCTTCCACATAAATACTGACATATTTTCTGGTTACTTAAGATGTTGGGATAATCTTTTCTTTACCCAAATCTCCCATGTCCCACAACTCCCTTACTGATTCTATAACTCATGGGCCAGGCCTAGCTAAGTGACAAAGAAATAGCTGGCTATTTGCTTACAGAGAAACTTTAATCAGTTCCCTTTCTCTGACAAAATAGGCAAACTGTTTTCTTCTAATAACCACTTAAGAAGATTCATTACCTAATAAGTTCGACACTCTAGTTTAGGGAGTATCTGGAATCAGAGGTTTATTGTCATCATAGTAGGTCAAGACAGAACAATTTCGGCTAAATTAAGACTGACTTTCCTGCCATAGTACGACAACAGCCTTCAGAGCAACAGGAACCTAGCCCTAACTGCTTCCCTGTGTATGTCTAATGGTCCTCACCCATACAACACATCCAAAAGGGAACTCTTGATTCCCTTCCCCCTCTTCTCACTTAAACAATTTTCTTTTTTCTTTCTCATCTCAGCATATGCTACCACCATTATCCATATTTGATTCTTGTCTTTTCTTCAACAGACATATAAATATATCAACAGGTTCCTTTAATTTTACTTACCAAGTGTACTTAAATATGATCACCCCTCTTTGTTTCTACCCTGGTCTCCACATCTGTCATCTCTTGCCTAGGGCAGACGCTTCCTCACAAGTATCCCTGTTTTTTCTCTTGCAGCTCTCCAACTGACACTTCTTTCTTTTTTTTTTTTTTTTGAGTTGGAGTCTCACTCTGTCACCCAGACTGGAGTGCAGTGGCCGCTCCCGGCCACTGCAGCCCCGACCTGCTGGACTCCAGCGATCCTTCCGCCTCAGCCTTCCAAGTATCTGGAATTACAGGCGTGCACTACCACGCCTCGCTAATTTTTTGATTTATTGTAGAGATGAGGGCTCGCCAAGTTGCCCAGGCAGGTCTTGAACCCGCGGGCTCAGGCAATCCACTCACCTCATCCTCCCAAAGCGTGGGATTACAGGTTGAGCCACTGAGCCCGGCTTATACAGACAAGTTAGACCATTTCCTGTCCAATGGCTCCCATTACTCCTAAAATAAAACCAGCTCCTCCTCTTTGCCTTCTACATCCCACATTAACTAGCTCTTTCCTTTACACAAACTTATTAAGCTTCAAATATTGAAGAGGCAAGCCAGTAATTAAAACACTCCAAACTGAGTCACATGTGATCTCTAAGCCCATTAATCGTATTAACAAGAACTCATATTCATTGGATTCTTTCTGCATCAATGTTTAACAACTATTGTTTCATTCGAATTTCACAAAAATGTTGTAAGATGTACATTATTATTTAAATTTTGTAGATGAGAAGGAAGCTAGAAAATTCACTCCAAGTTTCACTGCTTGTAAGTGGTAGAAACTTGAAAAGATTTGAACTCAATATTTTCCTAAAAAGTTTGAGCTTTTCTTCTGTCCCCAGGATATCTTTTTTTCTTTTTCTGCCTATTGTTCTGATGTGAGAAACTTGCTAGTAAAATGAAACCTCAACAGGGCTTTTTAAAAACAGTATTAAAGGGTGCTTAAGTTTGTACTCAAAAGGCAGGAACAAACTCTGGCAGCATATCAGAGTCCATTCCTATCTCATTCCTGAGCTGTGGGTTTTTCCTCCTCTCCTAGAGGCTAGAATTTTGATCAAACTGGATGATAGAAAAAACATATATCCTTCAATAATTGGTCAGGAAAATAAATGTCCAGAGCTGACATGGGACACTGTGGAGGAAGCACAATAAATTTCGTGCCGAATCAGCTTACGAAGGCAAGCTGGGGCCAAAGCATCACAGCTGTCATTTGGCTGTGGGAAAGAGTTCAGAGGTCCCTTCTACTATTCATTCCCATGAACTTAAGGTTCTCAGCGGGGCACTCCGGGAGGTGACGCTCCATTTTCTGTAGTAATGTGACCCAGAACATGACAGATTGCTAGTAGTTAATCAACAGGTTATGATAAAATCCAAACCTGATTTATTTCTTTTGCCTGAGATTGGTCGGATTTCACATACATGCAAACACACGCAAGCAGCCGAGCAGATCTCATAGAAGCCAGTCCGAATTATCCAACTGACATTTCCAACTCATATTTTATTGTCTGGAAAATTCATAGACATTATGAAAAATGATCAAATATTTCAAGTTTCCAAATAGAAGTGGCATCTATTCAGAAATGTAATTTTAATTTGTGTAGTGCACAATTTATGTTAAAAGTTTAAAGCTTTAAGAGGAACTTCTTTTGTCATGGAAGAGTGTGGCTTAATCCAGATATGGAATGTCAAAGGTGATCATGAAAATGGAACTTTGCCATGTACAGGAATCTTGGATTACTTTAAAGATGTTTTTGACTCCATATTCCTGATATTTTCAAATATTTTAGGAGGTGTCATGATTGGTAGCTAGTAATAAAACTTTGTGGTGTTGTAAAATTTGATGATGAAGGTAATAGCAATAATAATAATAAATGTTAAATATTAATATATAAAATATAATACATATAAATACAAACAAAACACTAACAGTGATTGAATCTCATGCATGACAGGTATCTAAGAGATTTGTATTTGTTAGTGTCAGATAAATTCTTTTTTTAATAGTTTAATGTATTTTAATAGCAAACTTACAGGAACAGCACAGAAGACAGACAACATGAAAAACATATACTTGCATGCAGGACAACTCAGTTAGAAAAGTATAGTGAATGGATGGAATCTACCGTATGATAAAAATGCTACAAACGCCATTTAGTTGCCATCCATAAGAAATTTACTTGTTTTAAAAAAATCCAAATGCTGGCATTGTCCAGAAAAATTTAACAGATTTACTTATAATTGTTATAAAGTTGAACTGCTGAAACTTGTTCACTGAAACATTTTGACTTGCATTAATGCTTTACATCCCCGCTTTCATATTAAAAATTCACACACAAATGAAAATGGAAAAACTGCCAATACCTGATTTCTGTCCCTTATTTTTCCACTCGCAATCATATACTCAGGTACCTTTTGACCCCATGGAGGAAAAAAAAATCTAACGTTCAGAACTACCAATAACAAGAAGAAGAGAATTTTTTTTTTTTTTCTTGAGAATGAAATGTTTCCTATCATAGTGGATTTAAGCACACTCTCCACGTATGCGGCGTGCTAGCTGGATGTCTTTTGGCGTAATTGTTGCACGTTTGGCATGGATAGCACACAGGTTGGTGTCTTCAAAAAGGCCAACCAGATAGGCCTCACTTGCCTCCTGCAAAGCACCAATAGCTGCACTCTGGAAGCGCAGATATGTTTTGAAGTCCTGAACAATTTCTCGCACCAGACTCTGGAAAGGAAGTTTGCGAATCAGAAGTTCAGTGGACTTCTGATAACGTCTAATTTCACGGAGTGCCACAGTACCAGGCCTGTAATGATGAGGTTTCTTCACCCCTCCAGTAGAGGGCGCACTCTTGAGAGCGGCTTTTGTAGCCAGTTGCTTCCTGGGTGCTTTACCACCGGTCGATTTGCGGGCAGTCTGCTTTGCACGAGCCGTGGTACAGAGACCTCCTTACTTACCCCGCTTCTCCTTCGGCTGGAGCTCGGCGAGCTAGAGGCGGCGCTGGCATTGGAGAGCGGCGGCGGCTGCGAACACCAAAAAAAGTTCTTATGACAACCTGATAGCATAGGAACTTTTCACATCACCATTTCATAGAAGAGCAAATTTAGGGACAGGAAGGTTAATAACTTACCCAAGGCCAAACAGCTAATATATTGCAGAGTCAGGATTCAAATTAAACCAGCTTTCTTCCCACTCTATGATATATTTCTAATTTATACATTTACGCACATTTCTATATAGTATATAGACTTTCAACATAATTCTAATACTACAGTATACTTCAAAAATAGAAGCCAGCAGTACTCCTATGATTAATTCAAACAGGATCATCAAGAACTGCTACTGAAGTGAAGTTTTCAGAAATTAAGACAGGAAACTTGTGATTTCAAAAGTTACTGGGTGATAATTGCAACACAGGCTATGAGTTTTTTATTATTCCATCAGGGAAAGAACTTGTGGGAGGACACAGTTAGTGTAGGAAGAAAGTTAGAAATGCTACTTAATGTCACTAGATTCACTAAATAGCTGCTGTCTTATAAACCAGAGGACAAAATTTGCCAGACAATAAAAAGTAAGACATATTTTTTTCATATTTTGATTGCATTTTTGTTGACTCCGTTAGGTCTTGATGGTTAAATATACAAATATGCCCCTTATTTACATCCTGTTTCATGACACATTTTGGCATTTTATGTACAATTTTTATAAAGCCAGTGTATGTAGTAGAACCAAAGCTTATTGATTCAGAAAAAAACAGACACAAGAAAGATGCCAAGTTCTCTGGGTCAATGGCTGAATTATTTTGACTGCTGCTTTCCTATCAGCGTACTTTTTTGTACCATCTCAGAATTGGAGCACCAGGAAAAGGTTGATTTTTTATAAATGCCATTCAAATATAAGAACACAGAACAGCAGAAGTTGGAGTGCAGTTCCTAGCAAATAGTTTGAAAATCTAATACATTGTCAAATGAAAACAAACTTCTTGGTCTTTAAATTAGAACAATAGTGAGAGGATCACAAACAGCTGTGGCACTTAAGGAAGAAGAAAAACTCAGCTATAGTGTGGACGGTTGTTGCTGAACTATAAAAAACTGTCATGGGTTTTATTACATGCTAGCTAATTAATGATAATGAATCTTATTTTTTTCTTTGTACATTTTGAACATATTTCAAGATGAACAAGAAGACTACTTGGTACGTATATCTGCTAACCTTGGCATTTGAAACTGTTCCTCTTTTATTCTGAAAAACCCAGAACAAGAAAGACTCTCTTCTCTTTAAGCCAGTAACTGAGTTGATTTGTAGGCTGGCTGCTATTATCATTATTTAATTTCTCTATCATACAAAACTTTTCATTTTCTTCTGTGATCATCAGTAATGCCTGCATTAACTCTCAGCTTCATGGGACCAAAAATTAAAGAAGCTCCTATATGCCATGTCTAGATAATTTTTTTTAGATATTAAATAAATGTTGACTGCATTTGTTATAACCACTCGAGGTGAACATGATTTCTCTCTGGCTTCCCCAAAGTTAAGAAGTTAAGTTCTGTGTTTTATTTGCATGTTTATTTGTATTTTTATATTTATCTCTCTTGCTAAACAGGTCAGAACAGCAAATAGTCAATTGGTATTTTGGGAAAGTGCTCGCTGAAAATGTCATGGGGCTGTTTTTGCTGTATTTCTGTAAAGACACTGTATATAAGGTGGAGAAGATATGTGACTTTCCAATGTCAAAAACCACTTATGGGGGTGTGGGCACTGTGGTCAGAGCTTGGGGATCTAGTGAGTAGATAGACACCCCAAAGTCATTAATTCTGAAGTTTTTCTCTGGTGGCAGGTTTGTACACATGTTTATGGTAGGGATGGCTTGTCTGCCTTGACTAAGACACAGAAAGCTTTTATTTTGCCAGACTTGTGCAGCAAAGCCACAATGATACCTTAGAAGAAGACAGACCCCTGGCCCTCACCTCAGCTGCTCCTGAATTCACCACAGCCTTAGGGACACCCTTGATTCTTTCAGCTCATTAAGAAAAAGGTATAATTGTTCTTGTTTACTTATCTTTTGAAAAAACATGAAAGAGTTTTTTTCTAAAATAAACAAACACAAAATCTAGTCTACCAAATGCCTTGCAAATATTATGAAGCCTTTTGGTAAAAACAGACCAAACCCAAACTATATTTGAATCATAGACTGATACCTTGACATAGAAGAAGTAACATGTTAGTATTTTGGGATTGGTGTATAATTAAGGATGAAAGGGAAAAAGGAAAGAGTTACCAAATTTAGGTAGAAGTCATAGAAAATCGGTTAAGACAGTAATTGTCAGGAGGTTCTTTTTTGTTTCAACTTTCAGGAACTTTAAAAGTTCAGTCGAACATCAAGTACTTTGATATTTCTTTGCCCCTCAGTTTCTAAGGTTGAACACTTCTAAATCTTTACAAGACCACATTCAA
Organism: Cephalopachus bancanus; assembly: GCA_027257055.1. Lineage (NCBI taxonomy): Eukaryota > Metazoa > Chordata > Mammalia > Primates > Tarsiidae > Cephalopachus > Cephalopachus bancanus. Next base: position 2,003,781 of record JAPVLO010000164.1, on the reverse strand, counting down.
CCTTACCAGCTGGTCTCTAACATGGATCTGTATGTATGTACATATGTATGCATATGTTTTTGTCAATTTTGCATCCATGATGATAAATCTCTCTCAACCTCATAGTTAGTGAAGATCACAAGATAGAGAAAAACCAAGATCAAGTACTGACGAGTAGAAGACAACACATGTATGTAAGTTAGAAATAATTTATTAAAACTAAATAAAAGAAAATTGGGAAATTAAGGATATTGTCAGGAAAAATAAATAGAAATGTAATGGTAAAATAATTGTGATGATGATGGCAGAATTTGGTAATAATTAAAGCCCACTAATCAGTCTCTGTGAATCAAGAACTCATGAGTAGTTGTGTGGAAGATGATGACCTTTGCTTAGCAAGAGACAGCGTGAGCTAACAGTATTTACAAATTTTGGAGGTGGATATAATGCTAGTATTGACTAGAAATAAAGTGTTTCAAACATACTAATGCATTTGGTAGCATCTTTTAACATAAAAAGCATTTGATGGTGTTAATTATAACTTAGTCTTATCCATTTGTTTAAAAACAAAATCCATTAAGGAATCTGAGTAGATATTTGTTAAAGTGAGAACTGTACATTCAGATTTAAATTTTACCCGTGCAATCATTTAGTTGCTAGGGAAATGTTAGATATTCATTAAAAAATACTTTTGATGATTCTGTAGAAAAGGGACTTAATAATCCAAATAAATGCAAGGTCCTATATTTATAATGTTTCATCTTTTGCAATACTTATCTTAATATTTCCTATTAAATTAATGTATTTATTAATTATGAAATAACCACCTATAACTCTTAGGTGAGATTCTAGCACTGCAGATAAGTCACTGTAGCACTATGTACAAGTAGCATGGTGACTATCCTGAGATTTTGCAACAGAAACTCAGCCACATAGATAAGAGCTCGAAAGATTATTTTTTGGATCAATCAGCTCTTCCGTTTATTTTTTGGGATTCTTTTGTCATACCTGAGCATTGTTAACAGGGTGTTTCTTCCCATGGTGTTGTGGTATTTGTATCTTTGACTCTGATCACAGGAGCTTCTGCGGATTATAATAAGAGAGGACTGCAGTGGAACTAGGAACATACAAGTGTAAAATTGATTTTCCAAAATAACAAAAGTTCTGCTAATACATGTAGTGAGCACAGTAATTACAGCTCGTGTTTCTGACCCATTGCTGTATTCTACCTTTGTCTTATTTATAGCTGCTTATGAAAATGAAGCATTTGATTATCCTGTGATGGCGCTATTTTGTCATCACTTAAGACAAAAATGTGTCCAGTAAATTTCTGAGTCCCCTCTGTCTATGTATATAGACATTTAACTGACATATTAATGGACATTAATGCCAATTAAATAGTTTCTATAAACATTTAATAGATATATCTGAAAGTCAAGACTATGCTTATTAAATGGGACAAGACAGGCTACACTGAGCTAATTAATAAACCCTGAAATATGAGATTAACAAATCTGAAGTTTAATAGAAGAAAGATCTGTTTCTCCTTGCAGTTTGGGTGATGCTTACTTCCGCGTTGTGCCTCAGGGATACAGGTTGCTTTTGTCTGTGGCTTTGACTTCCTAACCGATGGCCTCCACGCTTGCTACTGAGGAAGGAGAGATAAAGACAATGCACTGCCTTTGATTTTAGTTGTCCCAGTTTGGAAGTGCCATGCACTCTCACCTGTTAGTGCCATGTGCTATACTCACATGACTTTAACCTACTCAAGGAAGGATAGAAAATTTAGTGGTGTGCATCATTCAGAGTTCAACCCGAGACGCAGAGCCAGTAGGAGATATATGTGTTAAGAGAACTGTTGCAAGAAATAGCTTTCTGTAATTGTGGGGGCTGGGTAGGCAAGACTGGTATTCACAGAGCAGGCCACCTGGAAGGGGAGATTACAAACAGGCCGAAACTAACCATGGCTTGAAGCTGCAAGCCACAGGACTTTTTCTTTCTCTGTCTCTCTGTTTCTGTCTCTCTCTTTCTTTCTCTATTTCAGGAAAGTCTCAGTGTAATCTCCTGGATAATCTTTACTTGAGGTCAACTGATTATGAACTTTTAATTTTATTTGCAAATCCCCTTTACAGCAACACCTAGCTTAGTGTTTGGTGGAACGTGACCTCAAGTTGCCAAGTTGACATATCACAAAAGCCATTAGAAGGGTGCATGTGGAATAATAGGTGAGACCTAACTACCTCTACCAGAACATGAAATCATTGTTAGTAAGTCTCATGAGACGTCATTCATTAATGGCTACAACATCAGCTAAAAACAGATGTGAAAGAAATGATCAGATCAATGGCCCTGTAAGTTGATGTATGAGAAGGACGAGAACCATCATTTAATTATACCCTATGTGCATTGTCATCTCTGAAAAATTGATATATAATTAAAGCTATTTAATCTCAAAAGTTTTATCTGATTTTTAGAAACATGCCAAGAACTAGCAAACACTTCACCATGCTAACTCATCTTAGCAGAGGGTGTTTTGATGTTTTGTTTGGTTGTGATATTAACTAAATTTCTATACTTGTTCTTCCTGTTTTTTCATTCCACTTATTTTGCTATGTATGCTGTTATCTCTTAAGCACCTCATGCACATTTGTTAAACTCTTATTAGTCAATAGAAACTGGCCTATGTCCTTGTTCTTAATGCTACAAAACATGAATTTTAGTGGATGTTTAAATTCGACCTCATAAAGATCTTCCTTCCTTTTCTTATCCCCCTTGGCGTGGCCTTTATATTTCTCCTTTGCTTCTCATTAGTAGCCCACTGAGCTGCATTACCTCACAGCAGCTACGAACAAGACAGCTTTAGCTTCGCAACTTCACACTCCTACCAGCCAGTTGGTCCTCCTTTGCCCAAGTCACAGCTGACATCCTTATTGCCAGTGTCACCTGGTAATGGCTGATGGTGTTTCACATTCTCCCTGTGCTCTGAAAATAACATTTGCCAAGAATTGGCCAGACACTAAGGTGAATGGAACCAAGGATGTCTTCCATCTGCTGCCTGTTTGTGCTCTCTTTATACACCCTGAACATTACCTGAGCAGGAGAAAAGACTTGCTCCCACCGATATCAGTTCTGCTAGGTAAGGAGCCAGATGCAAGCCCTTTCTGGCCAAGTTGTGCTAAACCTTTCTTTGTTGGAAGTTATTCTTTGCCAATCAGGCAATAAGTCAAAACTAAAAGCTGCAGGAGACAGACAAAGTGATGCAGAATTAATAAACTTCTTTGTGCCAAGGTACAAAAATAATATTTGGGGAGTAAACATTTTCGTTTTAAGGTCAAACTTATTCTACCTCGGGACCACTATTAGATTAGCAAGTGATTTATCAGTCATAGACAGAGCTGCTTTAGATGGTCCTAAAGTGAATTGGTTATGCTTATTAAGCCAAAGTACATACGTTTCCTTTATTGTCCATTGGGTCAAGATCTCACCTTATGATAACATACCTGTATATGGATTTCATTGCAGAGCGTAATTAGTGCATGGTCTTTTGAGTAAGCATTATGAATTTTTAAAATTATCTAAATACCTCTTCATATGCCAACTCTAGTGATAATTACCAAATGTCTATATCTAGAAAAACAGGCAATTCAGAAATATCAGTTTGTGCTATTATTTATGATACACATGTGCTAGTTTTCCTTAAATATAGACATTTGGTAATTATCACTGGGACTATTTGTTATAATTCCAAAGAAGATACCAATGAAATAGAAATATAACTTATTTGGTAAAAATGTAAATGCTGAAAAATTCTCATTATCTTTTTGCAGAGTACAGTTCTTAGTTTCCTATTCATATTTCATGTAATAATTTTGGATTAGCCATCTGGTTTGTTGAGGGTTGAAAATCTGTTTAACACCAACGCAGAATTTTTGTTAAAAAATAAAACAAGTCACACAGAAATCACAAATGTTTTTCAGGTATTTCACAATGCTAATAATGAATAATTTTTAGGAGCTGGTATGTGATTTGCACTTTTATCTTTAGCACCTTTTTTGCTTTTTTCATTTGTGTACTCTAGATTCACCTTCAACATGCTTTTGAAAACTATTTTTCAAAGATGTGTCAATCTGAATGGTTGATACATATTAAATCTTACCAAAAACCTATGTTGGACCACCCACATTTTTTCAGTATCACTCTTTCTCTTGTTAGCTCAGTGGATTAGATGGAGGATTTTCTCAATGATGCCAAATCGATGTCCCTTATATGAATTATCCTCTCTCTGCCCCAGATCTACCAATAGACTCCACTCTTCTGCTACTCGTCCTGGGTGGAGGTGGTCAGTCCACACTGAGACATGTGGAAGCAAAGCGTTGGTTTATTAGCACAGATTCTTCATTTCATTCATGTGCTAGTCTTGAAGTGTGTGCTGCATAAAAAGATGAAGATCTGACACTATCTGACTTCAAGACTTACTGTAAAGCTACAGAAATCAAAATAGTATGGTATTGGTGAAAGAGATGACAAATAGATAAATGGGACAGAATAGAGAGCTTTGAAATAGACCTTCATAAATATAGTCAACTTATATTTGACAAAGAAGCAAAGGCAAAACAATGGAGGAAACACAGTCTCTTCGATGAATGGTCCTGGGACAACTGGACATCCACAAGTACAAAAATAAATCCAGATACAGACCTTATACCGTTACCAAAAATTAATCCAAGAGGGATCACAGCCTTAAATGCAAAATGCAAAACTGTACAACTCCTAGAAGATAACATAGGAGAAAATCTAGATGATCTTGAGTTTGGCAATGACTTTTTGAATATGATGACAAAGGCATGATCCATGGAAGAAAGAATTGGTAAGGGATTCATTAAAATTAAAAACTTCTACTCTGTAAAAGACAATATCAAGAGAATAAAAAGACAAACCATGGACTGGGAGAAAATATTGGCAAAAGACATATCTGATAAAGAACTATTATCCAAAATTGCAAGTAATTCTTAAAACTCAACAATAAGAAAACAAATAACCCGATTAAAAAAAATGCACCAATGACTTCAACAGACACCTCACCCAAGAAGATATACAGATGGCAAATAGGCATATGAAAAGATGCTTCCCATCATATGTCATCAGGAAAATACAAATTAAAATGAGATACCAATACATATCTATTAGAATGGGCAAAATCCAGAACACTGACAGTGCCAAATACTGGTGAGGATGTAGAACAACAGGAATGCTCAGTCACTGCCAGTGAAAGTGCAAAACAGTATAGCCACTTTGGAAGATAGTTTGGCATTTTTTTAGAAAATTACACATACTTTTACCATATAATCCAGCAACTGCACTCCTTGGTTTTTACCTAAATGAGTTAAAACCTTATATCTGCACAAAAGCTTGCACATGGATGTTTATATTAGCTTTATTCACAATTGCTCAAACTTGGAAGCTACCAAGATATTCTTCAGTAGTTGAGTGGGTAAATAGGCATGGTACATCTAGATAACGGAAAATTTTCAGCATCAGAAAATTTTGAGTTTTGGAGAAATGAGCTACCAAGTCTTGAAAAGACAAAATGAAAATTTAAATGCATATTATTAAAGTGAAGGAAGCCAATCTGAAAACTTATGTGCTGTATAATTCCAACTATATGATATTCTGGAAAAGGCAAAACCATGGAGACAGTAAAAATATCAATGGTTCCTAGGAATTATGGGGAAGAGAGGGATGAATAGGGAGAACACAGAGGATTGTTAGGGTTGTAAAAAGTCCAACATCAGGAGTGAACTCTAATGTAAACTATGGACTTTGGATCATAATGACGAGTCAGTGTAGGCTCACTACAACAAAGGTTCCACTCTGGTGGGGGATATAGATAATGGGAAGCTATGCATGTGGGATATTTCTGTATCTGCTTTTTGCTTTTTCTATAAACCCAAAATTGCTCTAAAAATGTCTTAAAAAGGCGAGCCTGTAGTATTATTCTTATATTTGGCAGGTAGTGTTCTTAATTGCTTTCTCCTTCCACCTATGGCAGGAAACAAGCTGCAGCCTATGGATGTGAGTGTCTGTGACTCCATCCCAAATCATTGACCCACATTCTGTTGTGTCGTGCTGAATTATTTTGTAGTCATGCCCAGCACCTGAGTGTTAGAACATCTGGATAAAGCACTTTACTTATAGTATCAAGCAGAGCACATGTGGGTATTGGACTCTGAAGGCCAAACTTTGGCTCATCTGAATATGTTGTTTAAAAAAAATAGTTTTGGAGGGAAAGATAAGGCCCATTCAACACAGATGTAGAATTCTGTAAAGTACTCATTCAAATGCTATCTGTAAGAAATGCAGTTTGAAGGGAAAAATCTAATGGAATTGAAGAAGGATTATGTTAGGGCTGCTGTTTCTGTTGGGTCTGAGCCCAAGGTTGAGCACGTTAACCACTAGAAGCAGGCTGGCTTTTCACAAGATTTTGAAATAATGTCCAGGTTCATTTCGACAGGGTTTTGTTCCGTGAGCTCTCATTTAATCACTTAACCTCTAAGAAGGCCAAGGCCAGGCAGTTGCTTCTTCGCTTCCATAAGTGTCCTAAAGGTGTAAGTTTTGAGAGGATATATTCATAGGTACCTACTGCATTCAAAAAGAGATTCAGAATACAGACCTATGTACCTGTCAATCTTTTGAATTTTTTATTTTCTTCTTAAACTTTATAATCTGGAAATGAATGAAGAATGATCTATACATTACCTATTGGACAACACTTAAAGTGCTCTCAGTAATAGTTTGTTTATCATTTGTTGATGATAATTTGACTAAGGTGGAAAATAAAGAAAGAATATAAATGAGTTAAAAGGTTAATATATTACTATATTTTCAGACTCAGCATTTATACCCAAACCTACTCGCAGGTAGTGTGGAGATGCAGGCAATACTATTTGATGGTAACATGGAGCAATTAGCATGAAATTAGTCTCTTGCTGTAGGTGAAGACACATGAGTGAAACAGGCACATCAAAAGGCACACAGTCAATGTAGCAGAAACATGGTGGCATAGCCGTGGTCACATCAGAGAGGAACAGTCTAGTCAAAGACAAGTAGAATGTCCATATTCTAATCCCTTCAAAAGAAAAATGATTCTTCCATCACCTTCTTTGAAGGTAATTCTTATCATTGATTGATGAGTGATAGTCAGATCAACATAGCTTGAATGATAGGATCAGATCTTATAAGATCTCAGGAGGTATTTAAATAAACTTAGCAGTGGATCTGAAATGAATAGTGCTCTTCCATTTTCTCCAAGGAACTGGGAGTAGATAATGTGAGTTTCTGTATTTGCCATTGGGAGATGATGGCATTATCTTACCTAAAGGATTTAGGAACTATAGTAGAAGGGGTTGGGAATGGCTGGGTGGGAAGCGACAGCATCAACACTCTCTGACAGGATCATTGTGGTGTGGAGTAGTGTGATAGAATTTTCATGGGCCTGATATTTTCTGAATATTAATTTCAAGACTGGGCTAAAAGACGTGGGCTTAAACAAAGTGATTCGATGATGCTATCATCTGAATATTTACTTGTTTCTTATGTCAATTTTCTAAGTGCTTCTTTGCTATTCTTAAAATAAAATTGTCATGCTTTGCACACAGTATAGACTATAGATGTACTGGTGTATATTGATGTAAATGGCAGTTGAGAGTATTATCTTCAGAATTAAATTTTGAATCAGTCTGTTGTCAAGTTTAGGGTGCTTAATTTTGTGTAACTCTTTCATTCTGACTCTAATGTTTCATTTTTTTTGATCTATAATGTCTACCTTGAATTGTTTCTCTAGAGGCCAGAGTCTAAAGCCAGAGACCCTGAGACAAGTAGCCTCCCCTCTACGTTCTGTTAGGTACAGCTGTTGAATGTCCAACAGTGTAAAGTCCTTAGAAGTATCTGTATGCTACAATATATTTTTAAAACTCAGTCTATTTATAATCTCTAATCCTTCGTCTCAAGGCTGTTAGACACTGCCCTTTTTTTGAAAGCTGTTCTTTTGAGTGCTGATTTTAGAACCAAAGTCTCAAAGCATCATAGAAGCCCTAGCTCTTTTCCCTAGCCGTAAGCCTTCGAATTAGTTTTAATGGCATGTCAATTGTAAAGCTACACGAGCTACTGCAGGTTATGGCCAATTCAAAACTAAATAGGATTGGGAATACCATTTGGTGTGATTATATCATTAAACCACAATTGTCTACCTCCTTGCATTCCTGTGCTTAATATTGGTGTTGGCAATAATATGAAATCATAACACCTTTGATACAAGAAATGCAAAGCTCTTTAAAATAGTGTCATTACAGCATCCCTGTGAAGCATTCTCAAAAAATATCTTTATCTGTGTGTCCTCAATTAAGACACTGGTTGTTGCTGAATCAAAACATGAAGCATGTCCCCAGAAGTCAGAGTTTTTAACTCTGGGATGATTGTTCACTTCACTTATAGCGACTAAAGTGAAACTAGATAAAAACACAATCTTATAATCCCATTATTCTTACTAATTTTATAATACTGACCAATTCCTTTTTTAAAGAGAAATGCTGTCTATTTGAATGTTAAAACTAAAACCTAATAATATTCTTGAAGCAATAGGAAAGGCTAACTTAAATAATACTGATGTTTTGTTTTAATCAAATATAAATGCTCTTTAACTTCTTTTCTAACTTGTTTCCATTTTACAGATAAAGTTCTACCTATTTATGATTGAAATGGCCAATTCTTAGAGTTGCTCAGACTCAGTTAAATACAAGATAAAGAAGATTCCGAGGAGAGAAGTGGTCATATTCAAATCAAATTATCAGATTTTTTATCCTCTGTTACTTCTTTAAATTGACTGCCATTAATGCCTAGATTAGTAACCTCAAGAGGCAGCCTGCACTAGATAGAAATTCTGCTCCCAAGGTACTGCATGATTATGTTGTGAGATATTTGCAGAGAGGTTTATTTTGGGCTGGGTGAAATTAGCATCTTTGTTTACAAGAATACCATCTCACTGATCACGTTAAAGTACATGCCTAATAACCAGCATTTCTTAGGCTTTTATGTTGCCCTTAATTAGACTCTTCAAACTTAATTAGAGGAACAAATGGTACTTTTTGTTCTTTTAAGTCCCCTTTAACAGCTTTCTCACACATAAAATGTTCCCGCATTTATAGGTAGTTTGGCTTCTGCTTTAAGCCTACTGGTTAACTGCTCATTGGTTAACTCCTCCTTCATTCAGAGTGAAATCCCCTCTATTTTCGTGGGTGCCTTTGATCCCCCCTCTTTTATCTTTCGATTTTCAACCATTAATATTGTTTATTTTTAGATAAAAAATTATTCATTAATTTTTTTTGCTGTTCTTGTTTGGGAACAGCATTTTGCGCAAGGCTTAGAAACTGGCAAAACTAAATTTGTTGAGCACTGGCACATGCAGGGAGACTAGGACAGCTTTTGCCTTAGAAATTGCAGAGAAAAATTGAGTTTCCACACCCCCGCTCCTGGACTTGGGGTGGTGGTGGTGTGGGAGGTAACACTGTTTTCATTTGAATTAAAATAAAAATGATTGGCCTCATTTTGATACCTATTATACTTTTGAATATTTTTCTTTATTTTTGTTCAATAAAGGAGTTATTGCATTCAGAAAGCTGGCACTCAAAGTAATAAACTAATCCCAAGGATGTGAGATTTTTCAGCCATGCTGTCTGTCTGCTTTGTGCCACTAATGGTAATATAAGACTATTAGAAGTGAACCGAGTAAATGAGAAATAGTCTTTGCATTAGAGCAGGAGTCTGTCACTCTTCTGGCAACCCTGCCGAGAGCTACACATCAAAGCCACCACACTGTGCTAATAGTGTCACTTATCCCACAGCCTTTACACTGTCCCATATGCAGTTACTATGCAGGGGGTGTGCGCATGAGGGTGAGAGGGGAGTTGACAATGTGCTAGAAGAAACCGTAGGAGATAAAGTGAATGTGATTTATCACCTCTAATCCTTGCAATGGAAAACATTTAGGAAGAGCAAATAATTGAGGTCTTTCAGAAATATGTTTTTACCGAAAAAAATCCTTGAATTAATTAGAAACCTAAAAATGGAGGATTAAAAATAATTTTTGAAAAAACTCATGAGAAAAGCTTTAATGTATTTATATAATTGGAAGAAAGAAATTATGCTTTAAAACAATCTTCTTAAAACTACTTAGTTTTGATTATATGCCTGAGAGAACATTAAAAGAATCCCTTCATTATTATTTTTGTATATGGCAATCACAATCACAGATATCTACATAACTCAAGTAGCTGAAACAAAAACATTTCTATTAAACTGAAAGCAATCAGTGATAACATATCTATATTCCACTTATTGCTGTCTTCCATACTGGGCTAATATTGTTTTTGTATTTGATTTTTCTTTTTTGTTGTTGTTGTGTTGTTTGTGTATATAGCAATCACTGAGTGGCACCAGATTGACATGTTGAGAGGGTGAGAACCAGGCAGACAGCACAGACATGTCAGGCACAGACCTTCCAGCGGTAGTAGGGAAAGCAGCATCCTTCATGCCCTTAGGTGAGTTTGTAGGGTGGGTGGGGTTACCTGCTCCAGCATCTCTGCCAGGCTTTGGATAAATACAATGGCCTTGTTTCTAGGTCAGTCTATTCAATCGGTCTCTTAGGGACTGAGCTGGCTGTGAGTACTTCTTTAAAACTGTCCAAAAATTTGGGGAGAGATAGGAAAGAGAAATTTAAATGACTGAGTTGAAGTTTGCCACTATGCTTTAAACATGCACAGGGTTAGTGTAAAAGATTTTCCAATAATATTCCTGTGACCCAGGAGAATAAAAAATAAGCATCTCAGAGAAGAAAATCACCAACAGATAGAAAAAAGGATTACAAACAAAGCAACAGATCACCTTCTTCAGATTACCCCAGGACCTCTTTTGCAGAATTTTGGCAATTCCCTCTCATTTGGAAGTCAAATCTGACAATCCCAACTCATTGGGATAGCATCTTTAAGCTACAAAGAAAGAAATCATAGCAGGGATGCCCTGAAATTTCCACATCTTAAATCTAGAGAAGTCTCTGAGTCCATCTTTCATTTCCCGTTTAATCTCATAATTAACATACAGAATGATTCAACTGTAGAAGAGGTAGGAACTTTGACTACATAAACATGCAACAAGTGACAATTTCTTGACAAAGACTAGGAAAGAGAATCTTTAAACAGCAGAAAGAAAGGAAAAAAATGAAAAAAATATTTTGGGTCTTTTCAGTCTAGGCAGGGACCTCAGTGGTTTGATATTGTGTTTCTACATAGGAAAATATACAAATGAAATGAATTTTGTCAACTCCAGAAAACCTGTTCCTTACTCCATAGTCTCACCTCAGTTAATAGCATGATGTCTACCAAAGCTAGAGTCATCCTCAGACCTTCTTGTGCCTCTACCCTCTCGTCAACCACCAAGCACTACTGATTCTCCCTCTTAAGCACCTCTTCATTTTAAGTCTGTCCTCAGTGCCACTGCCTTCTCTTTGGGACAACTCTACATTTGAAACCTTGCTCTTCATTCTTCACATTCTCCTCCAGCCTTGTAAGGTAGAGAAGATTCATGTGAAGCCTCTTTGTGTTTGATGGCAGGGGCCTTAGCCTTCATTATTTTTCTGTAGGCAACTGCCTATCAGATGGATGGTCTCCCTAGATATAGTCTGTTCGTGCTGCCAGAGATCTTCTCTGAAATTGCAATACGCCATGCTCCCATTGTGTCATCTCTAACGCCTTCTGGGAGAGCAACAGTTATTATGATCAAAGCCTCCCGATCTTTCCCTCCTCTACTAATCTTGCCACCTTCATTTCTTCTCAACTCCCACGTGCCCCCTACACTTCAGTGACGAGGAACTTCTCACTATTCTCTGAATATGCCACTCTTTCAAACTCTGTTTTCCCAGATGCTGTTTCTTTTCCTGGAGTGCCCTTCCCTCTTTTCTTTGCACAGTAAACTCCCACTCATGCTGTAAGACCCAGCTCGAATGCCATCTCTTCTCTGAAAACTTCCCCACTTTTGCGAAGAAGAGCTGCACTCTCCCATTCAGGGATCTACTGGTCTTTCATGGACATCTCTCTTACGATAATTGTAGCCAGTGTCACCCCCTGACCTGGGCAGTGGAGCCCTGATTTAAATATCTCTGGGCTCCTTCAACTGGGGAGAGGTTTATGGGCTCAAAGAGATGTATTACCCAGAGTCATAGCCTTTCCCTTTCTATATCATACAAGACTCCCTACATGAATGGTTCCCGTCCCATTCCAGAAGCTGGCTGGAGTTCTTTCTCTGAATCTTTGTGTCTAAGAATTGTTCATGTGGTTGATGTGAACACCACCAGGTCTGAGGGATCGATGGAATGTAAATGGAGTGTGGATTCGTTGCCTAGTGTATCCACACACACATGCCCAAGGACCCTCAAGGTAAAAGGTAGAGCTGGGGGTGAGGCAGTGAAAGAATTAAGAAAGGACACAGGCTTGGGCCGGAAGGATAGTATCTTTGATGACATTATTTTCTAGCCTGAATCTCCAAGGAATCCAGGAATTCTAAACTTGAATCTGGTTGTTCATATTGTTAAGAAGGTATATTTGCTAAGGTAGAAAAAGAAACATATTTTACTCAGCTGTTGCTAGCTTAATTTAAAACTTTTAAATATTTAGACATCTGGTATGTGGGCCTCCACTTAAATTCATGCTCAGGTCTAGCAAGTGTTATGAATGGGCCTGCTTGTCGTATAATTACTTGACATCCTAATCTCTTTAACTGGGCTGTGAGTTCTATGAAGGTTAGGACTCTTAATATTTTTATTAATCGTTCATCATACTGCTTGGCACAGGATAATCCTTGATAATTTATAATATTTGTTGATATAAAGAATTATATTCGTCATACTTGGTTTATAAAAGCAGAACTGTGTATAACACATTTCAAGCAACAGTATCTAAACTGGTTAAAGTTAAAAAAATCGGCTCTATGGTAACTTCACACAATGATGAGGGGTATAGTCATTCTCAAACAATGAATGATTGATACGTGATTTTAGAAGTGAGACTATAAAAGATGTATTTAGTTAGCTCCAAAACAGATTCTATGTCCCCACTTATAGCAACTTGCACTAAACTTACAACAGTGTGTCATAAACAAAAGCCTTTGGATACATATTCATCCACTTCTGTGAAAGGTTAAAAAAAAAATGAAAAGAGATTAACAACAGTTAAACAATTGCTCCAGGATAGATACTTTTTCAGCTGTTTTACTCACACTTAATCTTCAGGACAATACTATGAAGCATGTATTATTAGCCGTATTTTAGAAATGAGGGAATATAAGATTCAACACATTTTGGTAACTTGCCCAAGGCCACAAAATGTGTAAATTTCAAAGCCAAAATTGGTCCCAGAATGAAAGGTTATGCTCTTTTGACCAGAGCTGGCAGCCATAAAGGTTACTAGCATGTATTTGCTTTGGAAATTGTCAGCCATCAAGACTTGAAGCTTTTGGTGCCACTGAAATGAGTACTAAGCCTACATTGATGAAACAGCATTGGTCTTTCAGGAGACAACAATTTGCATATGTGCTCTATACAGAACACTAGGTGAGGCACTGTGAAGAGCTATACAAGAAATACACACATAGATACACATGCATATATGTGTGTATATTCATTTCTCAATTGTTTTAATATTAATTAATACCTATAATTAATCAATTAAGAATTTTATTTTTATAAAGAAAAGGACAGATAATGAAAACCAAATGATATCAGCGCATAATTTCCAGAGTACCTTCTGGTAATGAAAATCAGTTAACTCAACTTTATTCCTCAAACAGGTATAGCTTCAGTCCCAGATGAGGATAATTTCATCTTCTCCATGGTTATCTTGGGTACTATGAGATTCTCAGTCTTCAAAGCCTGAATTATGCTGACTAAAGCTTACAGAGGTAGGAAAACATATGCATAAATACATCTGAGGGAAAGGGTTAAAACAAAATGAAAAGTTTTATTTCTCTTTCAATGCCACCCTTATTGGGCTCTTTATTTCTTTTTTAGCTTTAAGTGTCTAGTCAAAGAGACATATTTCTTTCAAATTTACTGGCAAAATTCCCTAAAGGTCTTTGTTATGATTCTCACTGTACAGAGCTGCTCATTGTGAGATGAAGGTGTAAGAACACACTTTCATTCTGACTGGAGTTAGGTGGTATCTCAGTGAGGTTTTGATTTGCGTCTCCCTGATGTTTAATGAAGTTGAGCATTTCTTCGTGTGTCTGTTGGCTGCTCGGATGTCTTCCTTTGTGAAGTGTCTGTTCATATCTTTTGCCCACTTTATAATTGGGTTGTTTGTTTTTTTCTTTTCAGCACGTTTGAGTTCCTTGTAGATCCAAGATGTTAGGCCTTTGTCAGACCTGGAGTTGGCAAATACTTTTTCCCAGTCTGTAGGCTGTCTTCCTGATCTCTTGATGGTTTCTTTGATTCATTAACAACTCAAAAAATAACAGCTGCTGGAGAGGGTGTGGCGAAAAGGGAACACTTCTACACTGTTGGTGGGAGTGTAAACTAGTGCAACCTCTGTGGAAAGCAGTGTGGCAATTCCTAAAAGCTCTAAACATCAACCTTCCATATGACCCTGCAATCCCCCTGCTGGGAATATACCCTGAAGAACTCAAATCACTCTATAAAAAAGATACCTGCACATGAATGTTTATTGCAGCATTGTTCACAATAGCAAGAACCTGGAACCAACCACACTGTCCATCAAAAGAGGACTGGATTAAAAAAATGTGGGACATATACACGCTGGAATACTATGCAGCCATAAAAAAGAACAAATTCATGAATTTCGCAGCAACCTGGATGGAGTTAGAGTCTATAATACTAAGTGACCTCTCACAGAAACAAAGATCTGAGTATCACATATTCTCACTCATATAGTGGAACTTGATCATCCATGCACTACTATAAGAAAATGACTGACAGTGTTGGGAAACTATGGGGGGGGAATGGGACTAATGGTAGTAAACATCTGTCTGGAGATGGGGAGACATCTGTTATCAACAAGGGGGCCTGAATGAAGCATATTTATATACCTAACCCTTAACTGTACCCCACAATATCAAAATAAAAAATATTGATAAAATTTTTTTTTTAAAAAAGAACACACTTTCAATTACTTTGATCCTTATGTGTAGCTACTGACATTTTATCATAATTTACTCTAAATATCATATATTTTCTAAAAAATGTATACTTTTAGTTTCATGCTTCTAAGACTCATTATATATGTATGAACCTGTAACTTTGGGGATGACAGGAGTGAGTTTCCAGTGTTCATAGCACATCTTCTCCTTGAGTAGAAGAGTAAGCTATTTATACCTTGGAATATCTAATGTCACAATTAGACTTACTCATGCATTGCACCAGTCTCTTTGCTCACTCTCACTATCACAACTCCTGCACCTCACACTAGAAGTCATCTGAAATTCCATTCCTGGAATATAACTTCTTTGGCTTGGATCCTATTAAAATGCATGTATAACCACAGTGATAAGATTGACTATATAAGCAAATGAATGAAAGGGTGAAATTGCTATGAATGTGCCAGATTTTTCATGGAAATTGACCCTGACTGTATAGACTAAGGCCTGGGTCCAATATGACTGAGGAGATTAACAACAGGAAAATTCTAGGGGACATGGATTCACAGGACAGTTTAATAATTATTTTAAAAACATCTGGCCAATTACTCAAATTTCCAAAAGCCTTGTCTTGAATGACCATTGTTAGTCTGTCCATGGTTATAGATTGAACATCAGTTCTGGTAAACATGTGCCAATTGTTAGAACAGTAGTCTTCTGAGTGGAGAAACCTTCAAGTGTCAGCCTTTTAGTTTAGGACACATCTTGCTCTGCTTAGCCCAATGACTCTGTGTTCAACTTCTAATTCCTCTTTCACCAGAAGGTTATAAAGTCCTTTGATGTTTCTCTCTTGGGCCCAGAAGAAAACATGTTGAAGTGCAAAATGGCTGGGCTCTTCCTGCACCATCCTCTGAAGTTTCTTCTGAACTTTTTGTTGCTCCTTTCTCCCCATGTCTCTTTCAATATTAGGTTTAAAAGACTTTTAAAGATTTTTTCTCTCTCTCAAAAAATACAACTACAAATACAAAGCCTCTGGGTTTAAATTCATTTAATAGTTAACCTTTCTGATGCAATGGCTCATTGAACAATGTTACAATGAGCATGTCTTAGTCAGCTCTGGCCACTGTGACAAAATATCATAGACAAGGTGTCTTAAACTACAGACATTTATTTTTTATAATTTTGGAGGCAGTCAAGTCCAAGATCAAGATCATTCAATTCTTGGCAAGGGCTCTCTCCCTCACTTGTACGTGGCTACCTTCTTGCCATATCCTCACATGGAAAAAAGAGGAATCTCTGATGTCTTTTCATTTTCTTGTAAGGGCACTAATTTCATCCTGGGGGACCTCCACCCTCATGACCTTGACTAAACCTAATTACATTCCAAATGGCCCATCTTCTAATTCTGATTTGCTATTATTAATAGAATTTCTTTCCTAAGTGTTGAACCACATGGACTTCCACTTTTCTTACTCTTCTCTCAGAATTCAATAGGTAGTTTGGCTAGTTACAAAATTATATTGTGCTACAGATTTTGTTTTGTTTTTAGTTCATCTTCTAAGCCCTCTTTATTTCTTCTTTGCAAAACCTCTCCCCATTTTGTTCTTCCTTTTTTACCTATTACCACATTAAATCTGTTTTCTACATGGAACAATTGTCAGTCTTGATCAGCATTCTGTTTAATATAGTGTCCCCTTGGGATAATAAGTTATAGATATAGGTTTATTATCTTAAACATCTATTTTAAATAATCTTTGAATCTAGTTAAAGCTTAACGATAGCATTGAAAAGCTTAAATAGCCCTTAAAAATCATCAGTCAAGTCAATGTACTCTCATTGTACTGATGAGGACATGGAGAGCTAGGGAAGTAAAATAACTTTCCAGTGGTCACATCATAGGACTAGACCCTCAGTTCTCTAGGGCAATATTCTTTGCCTAGTTATTATCGCAGGACTTTATTTCTTCAAAACTTTTTTCTTCCAAATTTAGCTCTCACTTCTATTAGGAAGCATTGAATTAAGTGTAAGGTTTAGGTCCCATTCTGCCTGGGTAGATCAGGCTGGACTACATTAGTGATGAAAATTAGCACTTATGTGTGCCTTGGGCTTAAGATAAGTCAAAGCTAATGGAAATAATCCAGTGGACTCCAAAACAATTTAGTATTTTCTTCTTTTTGCTTTGGTTTATAAAGTAATCTGTATACGTGGGGAATTCTAAGTGGATCTGAAAGACGCAGGTGTTTACATTCTCTGAAGTCACATTTAAAAAGTCTTGTTTTCCACAGGCCTGAGGTGTGGGATACACACCATACACACAGATTTCTTTGTGTGTGTGTGTATGTGTATAGTTAAGTTGTCATGAACTATGCTCGAATCAACTTGATTCCAACCATATGGGATATAGCAGAAATAAAAGGTGGAAGAGATATGTATCACATACAAGTTCGCTTAACAAAGCTAAATATGGATGGGCCAATTTTAACAGTAAATAAGAATTAAGAATTAATTATGCTGGCTGAGCATGTAGGTTTCAGTTCTATCTTCCCTTTTAAACCCAAATTAGCACTTCATTTTTGAATTATAGCAATACAGTAGATTAGCTTTAATTTTGTGACGTTGAGGTAGGAACTTTGGAGCAAGGATCTAAAAAGCATTGCTTTTCAGAATTAAATGCTCAGAAAACTTCAATATAGAAATTGTTCAGAACAAGGTAGATTTGGTGATTGTTGCTCAAGATTTGGAATGCTCAAGAATACAGATCTCTCTGCAACGGTAGGAGATGAGTGTAAAATGTATTCAATTGATCATATTTTTTTTTTCATTGAGTTCTGACTTCATTTTCTTCCATGATCCTCTTGCTTGCTGCACTCCAGATTTATTGGCCTTCTTACTATGGCATGTGCCATTCCCATATGTAGAATGCTATTTCCCCAAAAGGTCACAAAGCTAATATTCTTCCATTTTTTAGGTGTCTACTCAAGAATCACATCCCCAGAAAAGTCTTTGTTGACCATACTCTCTAAAGTGGCACCCCAGCAACTCTTAATTCCTTCTCCCCAATTTATGTATTTTCATAGTATTTCTCACTAACAATTGTAAATGTATTGTTCTGCTCACTTGTTTTTGTTTGTTATTTCATAGACCGTAGGTTCAGTGAGACTGGGGACAAAACAAGGTCCCCATTCTAGTCTCCAGGGCCCAGAACGATGGCTGTACTAAGAACTCAAAAGAGTATTTTTAAATAAAGACTGATTTCATGAATGAACATGACCTATTTCACCTTCACAGAGCACCTGTCACATGCAGGGACACGTGCCGCTGATGGAGTCCTGGTTTTACGCTGGGGTATCTATTCTTTTTCTAAAACTTCTTTTTCTTTCAAAGAAGTTGAATCTGAAGAATTTTGTAACTTTGGATTCAGTTTTTTACTATCAAATTAAAGCTAAAAATGCTGCCAGGAAGGAGGGAAAGCCAGATTGGAGGGGGAGGAGGCGAGAGGTAGAAGAAGGGGAAGCAGAGAGTTGGGGGAGGAGATGGCTGAAAGATCCAGGAAACCTGAGGAGAGGCAACAAAAACCAATTAAAGTTAATGAACTACAGCTAAGCTTTTTATTTTAGTTTTTTTCTCCCTCTCACACTATACCAGGCTTAACTTGGAATTATTTTTCTTGGAGAGACACTTTCAAAAAGTAGATTATTTCCTTCCCTCCCCCCATGCTCAGAAAAAAAAAATAATATAACACTTGAATCAACAAAAGCATGAGGATATGTTTTGTGCAGCTATCTAGTGGATTTGTCACTTGGCCTTCAGCCTTGGTTCCACCACCTACTAAATTCTGGCAGAAGCCCAGAATGTCACAAATCCTGTTCTCCTCTATCTTCACATAAGCTGAAAGTCGGCCCTACTGAGGAGTTATCTGGAGGCAGGAGGCGGAGGTCCAATTGTAGTATCTAATATTAGAAATAGAGACGCCTCCAATGGTTTTTGGCAGACTGAGCCTAGAAAGAGTGGCTCTGGCTCTCCCACTCAAACGTCTTAAATAGTTTATATATCTGCTTGATTAATTTGGCTGGAAACATGATTGCAGTTAATGTATTAGGTATAGAAGTTTAGAGGAAGATTCTTATCTCAATGATACTCATCCTCCAGAAAAACTGATTCTATTAAGCCAGCTATGTTTAAATGATGAATCCTAATGATAATAAAACCCTATCTTATATTTACTGGGTGTTTTGTATTACTCACAGAACCCCTCAAATTTGAATATGAATGAAAAGTACTTCACTAACATTTTTCTATTCATTCAACGTTTTGGCACAGTATCACGTTCAAATTTATGATTTCATTCTATAATGCAAAAAATAGTATAAACTGAACTAAATTATTTCAAGATATTTGAAATCTGAGCTTCTGACACTCAGGTTTCCCATGTGAAGTGTATTTTCAAATACTCTGGTTTTAAATAATCCCTTTCCCTACCTCTGAAGTCATAGGCTTGAAATCATAGAATTTTTGTTTATGTTATTTCTTGGTTTCCCCATTTTATTCCATGCATTCCTTTTTGGGTTCCTAAATGATATATAATAGCTGTCTTCTTTCATAGAATTTAAGGATTTTAAAGGTAAGAGCAGCCACACTGAGTATTCAGAGTAATGCTAACTCCTCTCTCCATCACCTCCATCTCTTCTCTGTGTCTGACAGATGCTTCAAGTCCTGGGGTACTTACTGTTACTTGTTGTTGCTTACTGTTGAAGCCTATCCTTTGTTAGAAAATCAAATGATTAGAAAATTGACTAAAAGCATAGAAACTGTAACTTCCCCTCATTGTTCTTGGCTCATTTGATGACTCATTCATTTACTCATTCACTTGTTTATACATGTACTCAATAATCATTTGTTAATATTCTACTACATATAGAGGC
Organism: Cephalopachus bancanus; assembly: GCA_027257055.1. Classification (NCBI taxonomy): domain Eukaryota; kingdom Metazoa; phylum Chordata; class Mammalia; order Primates; family Tarsiidae; genus Cephalopachus; species Cephalopachus bancanus. The sequence goes on along the minus strand of JAPVLO010000164.1, from coordinate 1,983,688 downwards.
TATCCCAGCTCAATGTCCTAGAGCATCACAAAATTTGCCTATACTGGTACATGTTACCTTCCATTTTAGAGCTGGAAAGAGAAAAAACTACATTTGTAAGTATAAATATCTGCACTTCTACTATCCTGACACACTATAATTTTAAACTCTATTCTGTTTCTGGTCACTCTCCTCCAGAAAAGCCTTTTCATGTCAATATCTCACTTAAAATGTACATCCAAATATGAGTGGGTTTTTTCACATTTAAAGAATGGTAAAACTGTTACCTCCCACATTTGAACACATGCTTTCTCTTAATATAAAGAAATATAAAAGTGCTGTTTCCTTCATATATTTACACATTGATCATCATTTACTTTATGTTATCTGGAAAATTTAGATTTTGAAATAAAGATGGAGTACAATTAGGTCAAGAATTCTCCATCTTGTGTTTGTTGTTTGCATTGTGTGTGTGTGTGTGTTCTGTGTGTGTGTGTGTGTGTGTGTGTGTGTGTGTGTGTGTGTGTGTGTGTGTGTGGTGTGAATGAGAGAGAGAGAGGGACTCAACCCTGGGTGTTGTTTTTATACATTTTTCCATATTAAAGTTTATCTTGTCAAAGGATTATTCTTCCTACCTGTATACTTATCTTACTTATGCAAATAAGATGACAAGATTACCAATAGAAAAACAATGACAACAGCAGTAGAAAAAGGATATGAACAGATAATTCACAAAAGAGTGAATGACAGTGTTTAGTAAAGGTATACAAATTCATCCCTCAATTATAATAAAAATATAAACTTAAACCTCAGTAAAACAATCTTTTTGTCTGCAAAATTGCCAAGTGTTGATTACTTTCTTTTCAAATTGTTGGTTCACTACCGATGATAAGGAAGCTAAATGCATTCATTTATTACTTGTTTGGATATAAATATAGTAGTTATAATCTTTGCAGAAGCCAATTAGAAAATATAGAGGAGGGGTGAACATTAATAACATTTCTTAGATTATATTCTAATAAATGATAAATAGGGTTAATTATTTATGTACAACACTGTTTAGCATTATTTATGACAGTAAAATGTGAAAGTAGTGAGATATGCAACAATAGAAAAATGGCTAAATGAATCAAATGTACAACCAATGAAACATAGTACATTTATTACCACTTAAAAATATTGAGTAATATGAAAGACTCTTTCACTGTAATCTTAAGAGGAAACAGTAAAATATTAAATTATATCTAAACTGTAACTTTCATGAGTTCGAGGGTGTCTGCTTTTATAGCGGACTGGCCCCAGTGCCTAGAATATTCACAAACATAGCAGATAATGTTGTGTATATATGCTAAATGAAATAATGCATGGATATGTGGAATGTTTTCACTTAAAATTACACATCCACACATGCACAATACAAGAAGAAATACCATAAGAATATCAATAGTATCCACGTCTCTGTGTTGGTCACTATGACATTTTAATTTTTATATTTTCAGTAGTTTCCACATTTTCTGTTTTATTACTAGTCAAAGTTTACTGAACCAATAGCCTTGCTCTCTTTAACCAATCATTCTAACTTGTGAAAATATTTTTTACTTGTGCTTCTCTAGTTCAATTCTGAAACATCCCTGATAAATTTGGTGTCTTTGTGCCTCAATTATACATTTTCTGAATAGAATGGAATCCTTTACAGTACTAAATCATTCCTTCCAGTTTGAACAATCATTTAGACAATGATCTAAACAATTTTAAACCCACTTTATGTTAACCGTATTAGAATGTGGGAATCTGTCCATGCCCTTCTATCTTGCTCATGATTTCTTATAAAATGTTGTCAATAGCTTCTTGGTAGCAAAATTACCCATGTATAGATTTCATCCTGATTTGTACATCTAGCAAGCCTCTCAAAAAAGAAATGTTTAGTTTGGCTTAGTTTGATCTTAGCAGCAATTATTTCTTCTTCCTAATTTTTTATGACGCAGATATTTGAAGATTTTAATTGGTTCCAGAATTTTGTTTTTAATCATGTCAAACTTCACTTTCTCTTCTTTCCAGGAGCTCCATTTTTGAAGATGGGTGAAGCATCCACTTGTCTCCTGTGTAGCATCCAGGCGACATTTCCCTGATGCTGTGGTCTGACTGATTTCACCAAGGGTGGGCTCACTTTCACATCTGCAGTTGGTTAGGAGGTTGCTTTTTCCAGATAACCTTAGTGATGACTTTCAGTTTGCCCAGGTGCTGTTCATTTAGGTTTCAGTATTTAAACACACTTTAAATGGCAAGATGCTTTCTTACTATGTTTTTGCATTTTTTATTTCCTAATTCAATGCTTACTTTGCTTTTCCTAGTTAGGAGCTCATTCTGTAGACTGTGGAGATAATTCATGGAAAGGATCAAGAACTCTTTGTTCTCATTTCCTGATGAAAACTGACAACACCATTAACTCCCGAGTTTATTCTTTAATACCCCCCAGCTGAATTTTCTGTGTCATCTCCTATCTTTCCATCATATTAGAAAAATATTTTTTCTTTTAACTTGCTATTTTGAAATAATTTCAGAATTGTGGAAATAGAAAAAAAAATAGTACAGGTAATTAGCCGTGCAAATTCCCTAAATGGTAAACCCACCCCAAAATTCCCTCTCTTAATCTGTATGAAAGTCAGTGCATGTATGATACCTCTATCTAAATGCTTCTGTGTGTATTTCCTAAAAGCAAAAATATGTTATTTTATACATTTATATAATGTATAAAAGTACATACATAGTATAATTACATAAGTCAATAAATTGGCTTTGATACTATACTATATTCTACTTTATCATTATAAAATATATAGCAAATAATAGTTAAAATATTCAAATTTTACCAGTTATTCTAATAATGTCTCTATAGCAAAATAACTTTTTTTTCTGATCCAGGTTTACGTGTTGTTTTTTGTTGACATAAATCTTTAGTCTCCTTTATTCTAGAATCGTTCTTTAGTCTTTCTTTGTCTTTTCCAACTTTGACATATTCAGAGTCTAGACTAATTATTTTGTACCATGTCCCTCAATTTTTGTTTTGCCTGATGTTTCTTCATGATTAGATCCAGGTTATGCATTTTTAGCAGGAATACCATGGGAGTGATGCTGTGTCATTTTTAGGAGACACATGATGTCCATTTGTCCCATTAAAGGTGAATTATCTTTGATCATTTGGTTAAGGTGGTATCTGCCAGTTTTCTCTCATAGTTATCATTTCCCCTTTCATAATTAATAAGTATCTTGTGGGGAGATACTTTGTAAATATCCTGTCTCATCAAATATTCACTTTCTAGTTTTTGCATTCATTGATAATTTGTGCCTGAATCAAATATTACGATTCTTTCCACATGGTGAATATCCAATTCCAAATTTGTTAACATCTTTAGTTGGCATTTTTCTATAAAATGGGCTTTTCTTTCTCCCCCTTTAAATTATCTATTTACTTTTGTATGTTTGCAATGGCGTCATGGATTCTATATACATTTAATTCAATGAGTTATGAATATTTGCTACAAAATTATTACTTATTTTGATGCATAATTTATCTCAGATTTGGCCAGTGGTAGTCCCATTCAAACTTTTTGTGTGTATGTATTTTAACATGCTCTCAGTTTTTGAGGGTAAGGAGTGAAGGAAGCAATTTCGTCCTGAACTCAAAGATGTTCCATGCTCATCTTGTATTTTTCCCAGCTCCTTTCTAGCTGATTTTCCAAGAATTCCTGTTCCTGTTTCCTTTTAGTATAAAATGATGTCTAGATATCAAGGTATAGATGCTAGGTGTAATCATTGCTACTGAAGTTTCGAGGTTGTTTTAGAAGACACACACACACACACACACACACACACACACACACACACACACACACACCCCTCTACACATAAACACTCACTGCTATATCTGTTTCATTAACGATATATCCACCCACCCATCCATGAATTCATATGGATAACTTTAATAAGAGTTCCTTCCAGTCTTTCTTCTTTCGTTAGTTGTAATCCTCCTCTGACAATGAAAAACAAGCTGGTTATATTTTGATATGTCAGAGAAGGCCTGCTTTTCTACTTGGAAAGCATTAGCAAAGTTTTTAAGTTACAAATTAAATCATTGAGCATGGGGTAAAGCAAAGGGGTAGTTGTATATTAGAATTATGGGAAATACTGAATGCCCTGAATGTTTTCCCAGTTTCTTTCAATATATTGCCACCTCTCTATCTCTGAGATTTTAAAACATCCACACACTTGAATTATTTTAAAAATAATCTTCAGACGGTGTTCGTACTTTTACCACTGAGGGTCTTCGCCTATTGAATAGCTAGCACGAGTCTTTACTGCACCGAGATAGCAGCCCAGCACTGAGAGCAGGCTAATGAGAGCTGGCCAGGCCAGTCAGAGCTAACAAGGGAATCCATGCCTGCAAGAATTTAAAAACAACAATAAAACTAAATAAAATCAGCTTAATTTATATTATAATTGTGCCTCAGCAATTAAAAGTAAACCTTCTAGTAATAAAATACTCTCTTCTGCTGAGGTTGAATGCCCCATCTTGTCTCACTGGTACATCCTTGAGGTCAGTCAAAATGATTCAGCCAATACTCTAAGAAGATATAGCTAGACTGCCATTGTCACTATTTTTCTATGTGCTTTCAAAATAGGGTTTCATGTTTATGTAAACTTCTTAGTGGAGAATTATTTTGTGGTTATAATCTCTTTTTGCCAGATTCAAGGCAGTGCATAAATTGCTACAATTATTGTTTCTCAAATGGGAACCATGAACAGATCCCTTTAAAAGAAAAAAACATTCTCATAACTCATTTGGATGTGCTTTTTGAACCCTAGTTTGAGGAGGAACAATTTAAGAATCACATGTTTAATCTTTAAAAGTAGTATATTCAATTGTAAATTATAACTTCAAAGAAGTTTCTTTATAGCTATAAAGCATTTTTAAAAATGTACCATCAAAAGTGACAGCATACAAAAAAATTCTTATGGACCTTTTTAATTCTCAAGAATACATTCTCAGATCCTAGTTTGAGAGATCCTGTGCTAGAATGTTAAATTGTCCTCCTGTGTCATTCAAAGAAACAACTCACACATATTTTTTTCTAGAAATGCTATTGGATCTGAGAACATCTGCAACAGTCTGAAACACATTTCCCCCAGCATTTTTCTTTAGTCTGTCTATAGATATCAGACATTCTCACAGATTCTGTGATATATTAGTTTTACTGAACAAGCACCATTTATGCCACTACTGTCTTGAGTAGTGTCAATCTGAACTTAAAATGTGTCAACTTTGCTAACATCCTTAAATTCTTTTTTTCAAAATTATGAAGAGTTCCTAAAAAGAGATTGGGTCATAATAGAAACCATTTTAGAACAAGTAACTGTGATCACTAGAATTTTGGAAGAGAAACACTTAACTTCTTGTAAGAAGCAGGTTCAAGTTATGCCTTCCCTATCACTTTAGAAAAGGACTGTGAACAATATCTAGAATCTGTCTTCCAGATAGGAAACAAAAAATTCCAAATAGAAGAATAATTATTTCCTACACCAGAATTTGGAAAATTAATATTTATAATTGATTGACTAATTTACCACAAATTCAAACTTTTTTCTTCATGCCTTTATGAAAATAGAATTCTCAGAGGCCATATGAGTCTCTTAACTGCCTTTTTCAACAGGGAAAAAAGTGAATGTCCTATTTATTGTTAAAAATTTATTAATGAAGACATTTTTAGTTTTAGAATTTATTTAATTTGATTTTGATCTTCCTCTATTCAGAAATAGTGCTTAATTTGAATATCTACTTAAAATGGAGGTGTGCAGTGTAAACTCCTTTTAAGATTTTTAGCATATCTGAATGGTACTTAATTAAAATAATTTTGAAGATCTTATAACACTGTTTGGATGCCAATAAGTGTCCTTAAACAAATTCACATTAAAATAAGACTGTATTTAATTCAATATTAACTAATTGAGACTCTTTACTAATTTTGATCAACTCTTCCTTAACTTAGTCACAAAATTCATGTTTTGTTGCCCAATGATCCCACTCTGATCTAATCCTTTCACTAACTAGCCTTAGGATTTTAAGAATTTTACTAAACCTCTCTCAGACTCAACTTCATCTTGTAAAAAAAAAAAATGCTAGTTTCTCTTCCATTCATCTCATAATACTATTAAGAGATCAAATGAGATTAATGCATTTGGAATTGTTTTTTTAATTTGCAAAGCATAATATACATTTAAGTATTATTTTATTTTTGCATTTACAAACTACTTTAGAAAACTGTCTATATTTGAGTTCACTACTTCTAAAAATAATGACCTAGAACGGTGCTTCTCAAGCTTGAGTGTGTCTCAGAGTCACCTGGAAGGCTTTTCCAAACACAGTGTGGCAGACCAATCTGATCCGGTAGCCGGGGCGGGGGGGATTTGCCTTTCCAACAGGTGCCCAAGAGATACTGTAACTTCTGGTCCAAGAAACACTCTAAGAACCACTAATCTAGAATTCAGGGCAGTATTTTCCCATATGTAACAAATACCTAACAAACATTATTATTGAAAAAATTGATATATAAACTCCATTTACCTCGCTAAGTACTTTGACTAAACTACGCTTTTCTCCTTAAGCTTTAGCTCCATTTCCAGTAAAATAATAGCCCCATTGAATCAGACTCGGAGGCATTAATATTTTATGATAATCTTCAGCGTATTTTGTGTTGTAGCTTCCTAGCTCTGATCATCAGACCATTCTCGGTTGAGCAGACTCCATGGCTGAGATTATTTGTCCCAATAGTTACCGCCATTTGAACCCAGTAAGTATGTAAGAATACACTTTACTTCCTTCATGTGTTTGTTGTTGTTTTTAATTGAAAAGGAAAATTGCAGATATTCAATCTTTTGAAAAGTCAAATACTCTCCAAAAGAGGTGATTTAAGTCGGAGAAGATAATAATGGAAGACCTGTTACTTATAGTTTCCTATCCATGTACAAGGAACATATAAGTTGGAAATTAAATTATTTTCAGAATAACTCACCTTTTACACTTCAGGGAGGCCATATGCATCTTAATAAATCTCCAGAAAAATTATGGTCTCTCTGAAAATACACTTACTATGGGAATATAATTATTAATAAAGGAAAATTTTGATGATGAAAGTAGTATATTCCTGAGGCTATGCAAAGTGGATATAGAAGGGTCTATTTAGATTGTAGAAGACCATTGACCTTAAAATTAAATTTATTGTGTGTATATTTTCCATAAAATGACCCTAAATGTACTGAGAGCAAAATGGCTTGGATAGTAACATTTGTTTAAGTTTTCTATTTAAAAACCAGATTCTAAGATCAAGGCTTTAGGGAAGTTGGCTCAATTAGATAATTTCTTTTTTCCTTTTTATATGTATTGTTTTACCAGGGACAGATTCCTTCTTAAATTAGACTAGTTCTTTTCATACAGTGTCTTCAGGAAGTAGAGTTGGACCAAATGGCAAGAAATATCATCCAGAGAGTTTATGCGTGTTGAAATGCATGGCTAAAAGAAAAATATATTTTGGCTATTTTTATGGTTCTGTAGGAAAACATACCTTCCGGTTCTCTACCCCTAACATGAATCATCAAAGGGAGCTAAAACAAGTACAGCAATGGTCTAAAATTTTACAAACATTCACAGTATATGTGACTGTCTCTTGAAGAAGTTCATGTCAAGGTCATCTGGCTCTTCCAGAGCACATGGCCACCCCATGCAGACATTACATGAAATATCTGGAACAGAAAAAAGCCCATTTTAAACACAAAGATTAGGTGAACTTTAAGCGAATGTGACTCCATTTTAAGAATTATATTTTCTAGACAAGAGACTCAGGTTATTGTAACTGGGCCAATACAGAAACCAGCTTTTTTTTTTTAAAGAAATCTCAGACTGTAAAGATGAGAATATGGAAATTTATCTTTGCTAAGTTATGTTTGAAATGATATCAATTGAATATTATAATTTTACTACTTCAATCTAGGTGAGAAGCCACTACACAAACAGTACATTACAATTTGAATTGCAAGATGACAAAATTCTTCCTTCAGAGAAGATCCCTCCTCCCCAATTTATAGGATAGAAACTAGTTATTATGGATCCAGACCAGCAATATCCCTAGATTTCTCCTGCTGATAAAACTGTCCCTTTTTTTCAGGAGCCTCAACTTAGTCAAAGTCTGCAGCTGAATGTCAAGAAATATATTAAAACCTTAGAGAATGAACCATATTTAGACTGCCAAACAGAATTACACAAAAGGTACAAACCAAAGGATCCCTGCAGAGTTACAGAGGAGGAGAATCTGGCCTGTGGCTCAGGTTGGAAAGCAAAAAATGAAACAGAAAAACAAATATCATCTGCTGTGTGATAATGAATAAAGGAGTTATGTAAAGCCAGCAGAAGACTGCTTTTGTTGTTCTGTGTTAGACACTGAGCTCAAGATGTCCAATCTATTTTTGAATATTTTTCAAAATCAGATATTTAGTAGAACCTGTGACCCCATGTTGACAAAGTGTTAGGATCGGACAGATAGCAATCTTTCCCGATGGATTCTTGTTGGAATAGAATAACCCGACTAAAAGTTGAGTTTATGTCCTACCACTTAATTTTTTTACATGGCTTTGTAAAACATGTGTAGTCTCTCTAGGTGCTAACCTGGTACTTAAATGTCATCCCTCTACTCCCCCAAGAGATGGTTCCTTTCTATATGTGTGATTAGATATTATATCTTATGATATATCATTTGAAATCTCACAGTTTGAGCATATGTCTGCTATTCCTCTTCTTGGAGTCTTTTTCTTTTCCAAGTAATTTCTTTTTTAGTTGGATTACATGTACTATTGCCTGGTTGACAAACCAAATGACTCAGAAAGGCATCTTTCTTGATTACTACATAAAGATGGATAAAGATAAAGGATTCACACATTTATGTTCTGCTTTTGATGAAAAATGTCAAAGACCCATTTCTTGGCTTCCTTTTCTCTGCAACGATAATAATGACCATCAACTTCCTCTACCTAGAATTAACTTCCAAGGCAATGTCTTTGGAGCACCACAGCTGCTGATTATTGAAACGTTATTCACTAAAGATAACCAAATTGATTTAGGGCCTTATGTTCATTTACTCAATTGGTTAAATTTTGGTTAAATTCTTCATGAGTACTTGTACTTAAAATTTAGTAGATGCTTGTGAAAAACAAAGAAAATTCATTCAAGTTGGTGTTTAAATACCCCACTATCAGTAGCCTCACATTTTGCCACATGGGCCAATAATATTCTAAACATCCATTACATCAAGTGAAAATGGGCTTCATTATGTCTATTTTGTACTGACCCTGTAATTTCCATTTCTGTCTATTTTTACATCTCCACTAAATTGGGTTGATATACACACCTCCATTTTCCCTCATATTTAAATTAAATCCCCTAATTGCAAAATTTAAAATTAGACCTGCCTTGTTTTTGATTGTAAATGTCAGATTCTAGGAAAGACACCATCCTAATGGGCCTGTTGGTAATCACTCAATCAATCAGTGCAAGGTTCCTCTTGTTTTTATCATGTCAGTTTAATACAGAACATTAGACTTCTCTCTTGCTTTGAAGTTCAGCACCCCTTTCAAGGTGTTCAGTATCATTCTGTGTTTTGTTCACCTTCTTCCATGGCATTTGAGAGGGGCCACGAAGTAGCAACTAGTTTGTAATCCCTCAGTTATGGTAAGAATGGATTAGGTGTTAGCCAATTGCTGTTCTCCTGACACTAATTCTCAGAGGGTAGGGCTCATCTTAGGAGGTTTTCTCAGATCCTGCCAATCATTGTCAGGTGCTTTTAAATAGAAACACATTTCAACACTTCAGAAGCTCCTGAAAAAGAACTTGTACATTTTTCTTTTGTTGTCTCTTTAGCTTTCTCACTGCTAATGACTACTGCCAAGATGTATAAATGGAATGGCTCAGCTAAGAGAAGAATCTATCTGAGGTTTGAAAAGTCTCCTACCCAAAGACAGTTTTTCTCTCATTTTGCGACTGCTTTGGGACTGGAAATATAAGATAGGGAAACAGAAGATCTCTTTCAGCTAAAGCAGTTGAACCACCACAGAGCAGTTGATTCCTTAACACGAGTTCCCTGACCGTCTTACTGCTTGAGATTCAGAAACTGAAACTCTTCAGGAAAGGAGATTTACACCTGCTGAGATTGAAAATGAATGTCTAGAATTCTCGAGAACAGATCATTTCTGGCTTCCATAATTTACAGAATTCAAAAGCAATATGACATCCATATTATTGAATTTGCAAAGAACTGAGGTTATCATATGAATACCTGTGAAGGGTAGGAGAAGGAGTTATTACTGGTTTGGAGGAACTTTCTAGATTAGTACAGAATGTTCGGTGTCTTGAAAAATCCACTCAGTGAAGGGCAAACCAGAACAGTTGGAAACCCAAGAAAGGGATATAAGAATACCACAGCTGACAAATCCTCCACTAACAACCACTGGGGAGAGGAGAACTTATTCAGTAAATGGTGCTGGGAAAACTGACTGACCACATGTAGAAGATTAAAACGAGACCCTTACCTCTCACCATACACAAAAATCAACTCTACGTGGATCAAAGACCTAAATGTAAAACCTCACACTATAAGAACCTTAGAAAACGCAGGAGACCCTTTTATGGAAATTGGAACTGGTAACAATTCCTGTTCAAAACTCCAAGGGCTCATACCATAAGAGATAAGATAAACAAGTGGGACCTCATCAAACTGACAAGTTTCTGCAAAGCCAGAGAAACAATCAAGAGAGAGAGAGGAAACAGCCCACAGACTGGGAAAAAATATTTACCAACTGTATATCTGACAAAGGCCTAACATCTAGGATCTATAAGGAACTCAAACATGCCAAAAAGAAAAACAAAACAAAACACAAACAGTTCTATTAAAAAGTGGGTAAAAGATATGAATAGACATTTCTCAAAAGAAGACATACAAGCAGCCAACAGGTACATAAAAAATGATCAGCCTCACTAACCATCAAAGAAATGCAAATTAAAGCTACACTGAGATACCTCCTAACTCCAGTCAGTATGGTCATCGTCAATAACTCAAAAAGACAAAAACAAACAAACAAAAAACAGAGACTGGAAAGGATGTAGGGAGAAGGGAACACGTCTACACCGTTGGTGGCAGTGTAAACTATTACATCCTCTGTGGAAAACAGTGTGGTCATTCCTAAAAGATCTAAAAATTGACCTCCCATATGACTCAGCAATCTCCCTTCTGGGAATAAACCTGGAGGAATCAAATCATTCTATAAAAAAGATACCTGTGTACGCATGTTTATTGTGCCACTATTCACAATAGCAGAAACATGGAACCAGCCACGCTGCCTATCAAAAGTAGACTGGATTAAAAAAATGTGGTATATATGCATGATGGAATATTATGCAGCCATAAAGAAGGACAAAATTATGCACACGCAGCAACTTGGGTGGATTTAGAGTCTATAATATTCAGTGATCTACCACAGAAACAAAGAACTGAGTACCAAATGTTCTCACTCATAAGTGGACCCTGAAAAATTATCATAGTACCATAAGAAAGGGATTGACTGTGGTGGAAAACTGCCAGGGGAGGGAGGGAGCACACTTCATCATAAGGGTACCTTATCTCAAACCAGGAGAAGTAGGGACCAAAGTGAGGCCCAAACTTTACCTGTACAATCACCATTTGTATACCTAACCCTGAATTGTACCCTACATCTTTAAAATAAAAATTTTTAAAAAAATACCACAGCCATTTTTCATTCTCTTTATTTCAGTTGGTTTCTCTTGAATTAAGTGTTCAGATATATGCATGAAGCATTTCAGTACTGTATGTTTATAAGTACATGCATGCATTTCATATTTCTTTTTTATTTTATTTTTTATTTTTTGAGTTGGAGTCTCACTCTGTCACCCAGACTGGAGTGCAGTGGCCGCTCCTGGCCACCGCAGCCTCAACCTGCTGGGCTCCGGTGATCCTTCTGCCTCAGCCTTCCAAGTAGCTGGAATTACAGGTATGCGCTACCATGCCCAGCTGATTTTTTGATTTATTGTAGAGACGAGGTCTCGCTGCCCAGGTGGGTCTCGAACCCGCGGGCTCAGGCAATCCACTCACCTCAGCCTCCCAAAGGTGCGGGATTACAGACTGAGCCACCGAGCCCGGCTCATATTTCTTTTTTATTTGATAATTTTTATGATTTGGTAGACACATTACTGAAGAAGAGAAGAAGTATAGAATACTGAAACCATGGAGTCCAATAACCACTTTTGTAGGGAAATGGAGCAGTTCACTTTCATGGGAGACTTTGGAATGCAGGTCAATGTAGGCTTAAACAAAGAGTCACTTATATTTCCACACTCATGCTCAAACACATACTTATTTTCTTAAAGTTAATGTTCTATATTCTGACCTGCTAGTGGGCAAAGGGAGGTGTGAATTCATCTTGAGAAATCCATGGAATGAATAATCTACCTTGAGAATTGATTTGATATCTCTATTGACACAGATGATATGTAGCTATGTTTACAAAAGTTGGCGTATATGCAGAAACCAAGAAGGGAATTTGAGTCTCCCTGGAATTTTGCTTAGATCAATTTAATAAAACATTCATGAAGATATATTTTCTGTGGAGCTCCTGATGGGGCTGAATTGAGTTGATGCAGTGTACTGTTATAATGGCAGAGGAACTGAGCAATCAATAGTGGGGAAGTATTGGAGTACTGACATTCAGGGCCCAAATAGCAGGACTCAGAAGTAAAACTTGCTTAAGAGCCTGTCTTATGTGATGCTGTCATTATAAGAATAGGAAGGGTGGTAAGCCTTCAAAATCATGGTGTTCCTAAATTTCAAATATCTGTGGTCAGGGTAGAGAAGAAAGAAAATTGAGAGAGTTGAAGCAAAACAATCCTTTAGTAAAGTAGTCCCCCTTTATCCACGATTTTGCTTTCCACAGCTTCAGTTACCTGTGTGGTCAACCATGGTTCAAAAATAAGTGAGTACAGTAAGATATTTTGGGAAAGAGAGAGACCACATCCACATAACTTTCATTGCAGTGTATTGTTATAATTGTTATTATAGTTGCTAATCTCTTACTGTGCCTAATTTACATATTAAGTTTTATCATAGGTATGTATGTATAGGAAGAAACATGCTATATATAGGGTTTGGCACTATCTGTGGTTTCAGACATCTGCTCTGGGGCCTCAGAACAAATCCCCCACTGATAAGGGATGATTCCTGCATAGTACAGAAGAGACTGGCCATGCTATTTTCATATACTAATTTTACTCCATCTCTTTAATTTTTAATTAACACTAATTAGTCTTTTTCATCAACTAACTTATAAATTAGTAATGTCTCAAATAATTCAAAAGTATCACAAAAATAAATTTTAACTAGTGCCAAAACAAAAATAAAAATTTGATTAGTGCTATACATGGTGCCCTAGTATCAGCTGGTAGGATTAGGAAGGCTTTCTCTAAAGATGTACTCACAGATCTTGAAGGGTGCATGACTATCAGTGAGAAGGAGGGATAATGTTTTGGACAACAGGAAAGGTATTAGCAAAAGTCCTGGTTTGGAAGAGCACAGAGGATGATGAGCAATCCAAGTTTCTAAAGAGTAGGGTAAAGATAGGGTAGTGATTAATATGAAATTAGAAAGATGGGATGGGTTTATGGTAAGCGAGATTTTAAGAGACAGAGGATTAGGTACTGTAAGCAATGGGAGAAAACAGATTTTAAGTAAGACAATGGCATGATTGGTGTTCTGATTAAGAATATGATCTGGTAGAGTTGCGAAGAATGCATTAAGGAAAGACTGTTCACAGGCAGATAAATTCAGAAACTCTTAGGAGAGTCTAAGCAACCAGAGATCAAGGGCTGATTCATATAGAGGCAATAGTAATGGAGAACAGGAATTTAGATTAGAGTCACTGATGAACTAAACTGTAAAACACTTTGCATTCTATGACTTGTAGGATGGAAGGAGAAGAGTTGAAGGATGATTCTAAGTTTTGCAGATGAATGCATGAAAGAAAGATGACTGCTTCACATGACTAGAATATTAGATTTTTAGGGAGAGATGGGTGTTGAACTTGTTGAATTTGAAAAGATGGTGGACTAGCCATAGGTAGCTATCCTGAAAGCAGCTGGAGAAAATTGATGTGCAAATATTTTTTCTGAACAGAGATCAATTTAGAAAAAAATAATAATTCTATGGGGTAATATAGATGAATATATACACACAAGTCTATGTAAATATATATGTTAACGTATGTAAATATAGTTGCAACTAAATTGTGCCTAAGCATTCTTTTGCTAATTCACTACTATGCTAAAGGAATTTTGTTTTTTGAAGTTTTTAAAAAAATTACATAATTAGACTGAGTATTTTGTGGGTTATGAGAACAGGTAGCATGGAGCAAGGGATTTCAAAAATTTAGAAATATAAATTTTATTTGGCATCAAAGTTTACTATCAAACCAGGAAGAGACCATGATGCTTAAAGTATACTTCTTAAATTATAGAAGGAGTAGCAACATAAGGGCTGCCTGGGGCCAGGTGGCTCTTGGTCAGTTGCAGAAAATGTGACAGCATGTTCAGAGATGGGAGGAGCTTGTGATTTCAAAATAGCATGGAAATAACTGAATGCACTTTACAGCTGCTATATGAATATAGAATCAGGAGGCAACGTACTTTATCACTTTTCTGAAAGCAAATCAATTGCAGCAATCTTATGAAATCTTTATTTCAGGTTCATTCTTTTCGTGTCTTTGCAACACAATGATTTCTGTATGAAATTCTAGATATATTTTCATTAGCAGTCAGCTCTGTTTGTAGCTAAGCTCTATGACAGTGGCATATTTTCAAGCTCCATCAGTGGTTGTAATGATGGCATAACTCTTGGAGCACTGATCAGAAAGGATAGGCTAGTCCATGCTGCAGTAACAAATATACCCTGTCATCTCAGTGGCTTAACACAACAAAGGCTGGTGAAAGGCAGCAAGGATCCGTCTCCAAGCAGTGACCCAGATATCATAATTCATTCCATTTTGTTCCTCTGCCATTTCACATATAGCTCCCAAGGGGGTAATTAGAAGGAAAAAAGAGAGTTTTAGAGGAGTCATTGTACTCTAAACTGCCTCAACCTGGAAGTGATCCTTTTCATTTCTGTTCACAGCTCTAGTCATGGAGGGAAGACCTTGTCTTGTAGTTCTAATCTAACTATAAAAGAGGCTGGGAAATATGGAGGATCATGTGGACATTAGATAACTAAACGTTTTTGCCACAGTGCCACTTTCTAGCTACAAGACATCTCCTTTTTCTTTTATCCCACTTATAGAATAAACTAAACCCTCCCCCAGGGATATAATCTAAAATTTGTTCAGGCACCGAGTCCAACTTAAAGTCCAGGAATTCTGAACTCATAAAAGCCTCTGAATTAGATCCAACTATGTCTTTATTTTTTCCAGCATCCTATGACTTGAAAGACAAATTGTATCTACCTTCACCCCAAACACAACAATGGAAGACTTTAATCAGGAAATGGAAGAATTGAAAATAGTCCACTGTCCTTGGTTCATGGCGAATCTGAAATCCCATTGCAAAGTTAAGATAAAAGCCCCCATCTTGAGGGGATGAGAAGGCGGGCAGGGAGTGGGTGTGAGTTTCCTTAATAAGGTATTGATTCTTTATTTCTCTGTCCATTGTTTTCAGTAGTCCCACGTGAAGTGGATTTGAGCAAAGATCCCCTTTTAACTATGGTGATTTTTTTGTTTGTTTGTTTTTAGCTCACTTTCTGCTCTTGGAAGGTTAGGGTCCAAAGAGTTGTTTTAAGTCTGGAGCAGATAGATAATTTTTCAACAAGTCACTTAAAAACTTAATAAGTTTCAAATCTATATACTTCCAGTCAGTTTCATATTCCAGAAGCCTATCCCAACATCTTTTTTAGACATTGTCCTTTAATCTGCTAAATGTCTTTGCTCTTGATACCTTTTCTCTTTTAGCTTTAGGGTGGCTGTCGTGATATTAGGTTTGACTTAAAAGAATATATCCTTAATTTGATCATTGCAATGAATCACCTTAATAATTCAGAATGTTTGCCATATCATAAATTAAAAGCAGAATGTTTGTCCTGATAAAGATTTTAGAAGAGACAATGAGGTTAGTGATAGAAACATTGAAATAATCTACATCCCTAGTTCTCAATACCCTGCCTGGAGGATTATCAAAGTCATTTTTTATTTCCAAAAAGGGGGTGGAGGAGAGGATGGGTGGTGCTAGGGCTACTGGCATTTAGTGGATAAAGGACAGGGACATTGCTAAATATCCTATAATGCACAAGGTAGCCCCATACAATGAAGAATTATCTGTTCCCAAATGTCAAGAATGTCAAGGTTGAGAACCCCACCTCCCAACACATACAGACTTATTCCAGAACCACTTACTTTTGATTACTCCAGAATTGGTCAACCATTTTTTAGATAGATTGGCAGGCAGTGCACCTCCTTCAGATCTCTTGGAATACTCAGGGTTGACTTGGTAGATAAAGCCACTATCTGTTGATAGTTCACTATCTTGAAGGGAACCAGTTTTACTTGTTTTATGTATTTTGATTTAGATACATGATATGCATCCTTAACACAATTCTAAGCCCATAACAGCTACCTAATAATATTTCCGAATGAACTATTCCTAACTATTAAATAAAAGGGTAGCTTCTTCAGTAGGTTTAATATAAGCTTATCCTTTAGAATAAATAAGAAGTTTAAGAATTTGGCCAAACAGCATCATCTTTCTGGAGGATGAATAACTGTATGGTAACATACTAAAAATAGAATTAATCAAATGCAATAGTGAATATAGACAAAAACAAGTAACAAAGCAAAAATAATTCTATAGTTTTCATGAGAAGCAATATTAAAATTGTATTCCCAGAAAATTAGAAACATTTTGATATGCCCCCCTTCCCCCCATTCTTGAAATGATTTGGAACAACTCTATTAATCAGCATTTTCTTTAAGAAGAATTACTATCGATGTGAAGGGTTAACTTCAGCATAGAGTGTGCTGCTTACTGAAAAAACCACAAAAAGCTGATAAAAATTAATTGTTTCTTACTAATAACTTGTTGCTTAGAATCACTTAGTCTTACCTGCAAAAAGAAAAAAAAAAAGAAAAAAAGAAAAAAACCTTTTTGAATTAGAGGATTTATATCATCCCAGGCTTATCTATTATCAATACTTTCTCCGTTTTGTTGTTATGTCTGTTTCTTTCCTGTGGTCATCTTAGCTGAAAAGAGAAAAAAATGCTTGAACAAAATGTCCTTTGAGCAATCTCTCTTCTCTTCAAAGAATACATCATAATAATCACAAACTTACATATTTACTATTCAATAACTGTAAGGGGGATTTATTACAGTATGTTACACTTCTTGCACTCCTTATGCCATGTTTCCACTTTGCCTGTTTTGATAGTTTTAGATTTGAGCCACATGAATTATCACTTATTTTAAATATACAGTATAGGCATTTTTGCAGAGAAAGAACGCAGCCAGAAAATAGAGAAATTGTCCAACTTCTTATAAATGAAATTGTCACAAGTAAAATGCCAATTTATTCACCTTGTCCTTTGCCCTAACATCAGTTTATTCTATTTGATGCCTTTTTTATAATTATGAGTAATACCCCAAATATTTTACAGCACAGATATGAGTCACAAAGCGGAGGAACTATAAATACTTTTTGTTCTTGAGAAACAATGAAGCTATATATTCTTCACATTCACCCACCTCATATGCTGCTTCATTTAAGGTTAAGCTTTTTTAAAAACAACTTTCTCCTGCTTTTGGCATTCCAATTTCCAGTACAAGATCTGTTTTCTAGTAAACTGTTTCATTTTATCTGATGCTTCATAAATGTATCTAAATCTAGCTCATCATACTCTGCTGGCTACAGCTAATCATACACACAGGTTTGAATTCCTCCACTCCTATTTAAGAAAAAGAACAAAAAGTAAGAATGACAGATATGTTCATAATTAATATCCTACTGAGTTAATCAGTAGATCCTGGGGAATGCCATGAGGCTTTTGATGCTTTTATCTATAGACCTCTTGAAACACACGGTTAACAACAGTTTGGGGAAGATCTGATCCTTGCAAATAAGGTAGTAAATAGTATTACATCCCAGACATCTCTTTGAATAACCTAATTCCATGCTTGATTTTGCATAATTCAGTGAGGCATTTATGGTTCATATTTATAGCCAATACTACATGCAAGTGTTGCTGTTTACTAACATCACACTAAACATTTCTCGTAGGCATTTCAAGCAATTTGAAGTATAGCTCTTTTAAAACTAACTAAATACAGACAAGATGGGCACTTTAATTTGGAAGTGGGTATTTCAGAATTGTTGAATTGTTGATTACTCCCTTCTGTACTTTGTGAACGTGAGAATATGAGAGACATGGTAATTCACTGAAGGGGATGATGAGAAGACCGCCCTATTGGTACTGAGTCTTTACAGTGAGACAACCCAGAGTTGAAGGCTCAGTCTTCTACTGTACAACTCCTACAATTCCCTAAGAGCTCTGGGTTGTGTTAACCTCATCTGCTAATGTGGAATACTATTACTTCTGTCTTAGGATTTGGAGTGTCAAGATGAAGCAGTGCTTGGGACATGAAAAAAATGGAGATTTCGAAGTCCTGTTTCATGGGAATGTGAAACTTTAATTGTAAGAAGACTGTACTGTATACAAAGATTAATTTTTGTTATGCCATGGTTTGCATTTAAGTTTTGGCATTAACATATCCAGGTATGTGCTTGGCACAGAAGGGGTATGCAATAAATGTCGAATGAGGAAATTTTGGTTTAGACAGACATCTTGGAATTTAACTAGGAATTTGGCAAAAAGGAAAAAAAAAAGAACAAGAGGAGGTTCATCAGCTCTCTCTTGACTATCTTTCAACTTAGGATTGATGCAGTGTTATCTTGAAGCAGAAGGATATATTATATTATCATTTTAGGTTCATTATACTTTGTTAATTATGCTTCAAGTACTTTTATTTTGTGTTTGCCTAGTCAAAACATTGCCTTTACTACAACCTAATGTTTTCATTGAAAATTATGATCAGTCTTTTTTTTTTTTTTTTTTTGAGCTAGAGTCTCACTCTGTCGCCCAGGCTGGAGTTCAGTGGCAAACTCACAGGCACCATCCATCTCAGCCTTCCAAGTAGCTGGAACTACAGGTGCGTACTACCATGCCCAGCTAATTATTTATTTATTTCTTTATTTTTATTGTAGAGACGAGGTCTTGCCAAGTTGCCCGGGCTGGTCTCGAACCTACAGGCTCAGGCAATCCACTTGCCTTGGCCTCCCAAAGTGCTGGGATGACAGGCTGAGCCACTGAGCCCAGGTTTTTTTTTTTTTTTTTACCTTTTAGTTTTTCTAGAGATAGGGTCTTACTATATTGACCAGGCTGGTCTCAAATTTCTGTGCTCAAGTGATCCTCTTGCTTAAAGCCTCCCAAAGTGCTGGGATTACAAATGTGAGCCACCATGTCTGACCTTAACAGTTTTTCTGAGTAACAGAATTTATATAATCTCAGTCCCTGAGGGGACCAGCGATGTGAGAAGTTGAGGAGCTAGGCACTTGCACCCCCTATGTTCTGAGATGAGGCATGATACTGGCAGTTCCTGTGTACTGCTTGCTTAGCAAGTATCCCTGTGCTCTAGGGAGTAAGATATTAAATAGAAAACAAAGAAACAAACACACAAGTGAAAGGCAGGTTCAAAGTAAGATTGAGGAAGAGAGTAAAATGGACTATATTTTAGTGATTTTAATTGCATTTTCCCAAGTTTTTCTAAACAAAGGGGCTTCACATTTCTATTTTGCGCTGAATCTTGCAAATGATGCAGCTGGTTCCTCTACACGTGGCTGACTCTTCGATGCCTAGTGACTCATCCTGACCTGCTTGTGCCTTCCTCTGAGGTTGCATTTGGTAGAACTTGTCTCATCACTCCCCTTCTGTCTGTTTCTTTAACAGGTCTATTTCTGTTTCCTACCTCAGGAACTCTATACTTGCGGGTGCTTCCTGCTGGTATACCCTTCCTCCTTCCTGTCCTCCATTTGTAAGTGAAAGTATCACTTCTTGAGACAACCTCCTCTAACCACTCTAATAGAAGGAGCCCTTTTCCCACAGTAGTTATTCCTATCACAACCTCCTCTTTTATTTTCTTTGTATACCTTAGCTACTATGTGCTTTTTTTATTGATCATTTTTGCTCAGCATGATGTAAAATGCCATGAGAAGACATCTTATTGATATCGGTAAAAGGGATACAGCTACAATAGTGGGTAGAAAAGGTCCCAGTGCATAGTATGTATACAATAATTCCTTGGTAAATAAATGCATTGCAATGTATTCATTTTAAAAAATTAGGAAAGATATACTCTAGCAAAAATGCTAGGATTTAAAGGGGACTATTAGGAGACTTTTATTCAGTTGGAAAGATGGAAGCAGATACACAGTGGGACCCCGCCAAAAAAGGAATTTATTTATTAAAAATTGTGTATTTTTACATGTTTGAACTTCAGTCACCTTCAAAGTACTCTTCGTTTGATGTAAAATACCTATCGAAACACTTATTCCTTTGCTCAAACAGTTTTTGAACTCATGAATTTTGATGGCTTTAGTGCTTTTGCCATTTTTTGTTTTACCTCTTTCACATTGATAAAATGTTTCCCTTTGAGGACTTTTTTCATCTGGGGAAATACAAAAAGAAGTTGCTTGGGGTGAGATTGAGTGAATAGGAAGGGTGGGGGCACGAGGTCATGCTGATTTTGGTCAAAAACTGTAGAACACTCAACAGTGTGGGCAGGTGCTTATCATGGTGGAAGACTTGCCACAACTTGGGATGCTTTTTCCACGAATCATGATGCAACCTTCTCAAAACTTTCAGATAAAAACTTTGGTTAACTGTTTGATCCAGAAGAACAAATTCCAAGTACACTACAAGGGGCCTGCCCTCCAACAGATAATACCATTTTGGGGGCTCATTCTTGTTTTATTAGAAATCATACATACTTATGTGCCTAATTCTGAATTGTACCCCATGTCTTTAAAATACAATTTAAGAAAAGAAATCGAGCTGGGCTCGGTGGCTCAGCCTGTAATCCCGCGCCTTTGGGAGGCTGAGGTGAGTGGATTGCCTGAGCCCGTGGGTTCGAGACCTGCCTGGGCAACTTGGCAAGACCTCATTTCTATAATAAATCAAAAAAACTAGCCGGGCGTGGTAGCATGCGCTTGTAGTTCCAGCTACTTGGAAGGCTGAGGCAGAAAGATCGCCGGAGCCCAGCAAGTCGAGGCTGCGGTGGCTGGGAGCGGCCACTGCACTCCAGTCTGGGCGACAGAGTGAGACTCCAACTCAAAAAAAAAAAAGAAATCATATATAGCTTTAATGATTAAATGTAATGCAAATTAAATTTAAATGTTACGCATAATGTTACAAAGTACCAGAATATTTTTTGGTTATAATAGAGTGGAATGGTTTAGAATAGTTTGGGGCACATAAGACCACAAGGAACTCAGTCTTTGTATGGCTGTATTTGCATGGAAGAGGTCAGGTACTCAGAAAAGTAGCCTATGTGGGTATTAACTATAGGAGCTAGTGTGAGGGGACACTCGTCACGGGTTTTAAGGTTAATGACAGAAGAATGGTTAAGCAGGGAATAGTTTTCAAAAGCACATTCTGGGAGTCAGAACTGATCTTCAAGAAGGTGAATAGGGCTTCAACCTTTAGTTAGGCTAAAAAATGGCTCAGTGAAAGGTCATTACTTAAACCAAGGCTGTGGGTGTTCGTACTATATGCCAGTGCTTCCTTAAACCAAGCTTAGCCTTGAGTTCTCCTCCTAATCATCCATGATCCATCTCTTGGTCACATCATAAACTCTTTGCTTTGGTTTTTCTTACCGTTTTTTGGAGTTGACTTATTGAGTTTCTCTCTTTGGTCCTGAGCCTTCTTTTCATGAAAAACGACCCCTTCAGTTGCTGGTAGATCCATAGCACTTGTAGGTTCACATATCTTAAGGCCCTGAATCTTCCTTGAAGAAGCACCAGGTTTTCTTCTACTCCAAGAGAACAACATGGAGACTGAAAGCGTGGCCAAGACATGAAGGGGTGGACAGGCAATGATTCTGAAATTACCAGGCTGGAGAATATCTAGTTTTAGCTCCAGCTGGATAGAGCAAACAAGTAGCAGATTTTAGAAGGAACAGCCCACAATTCAGAATTTTAGAGTCACACACAAAATAAAGTGGGTTATGACCACTGGATCCAGGGAGAAAAATTTCCACATACTCTCTGTTTTGGTTTTAGGCATTTTCTTATATTAGTTTCTCTTGAAGTAGAGCCTCAACTAAGACAATGACTAAAATAAGGAAAGACAGTGCTGTGGTTTAAATGTTGGTTTTCTCTAAGACTCATGCTGAAATTTAATTGCCATTGTAACAGTAATACAAGGTGAGACCTTTAAGAAGTGATCAGGATGTGAGGAGTTTTCCCTCACAGGGGGTATTAATGTCATAATAAAAGGATGAGTTCAACCCTCTTTTGTTGCTCTCTCGGCTCTCTTCTCCTCTCCTGTCATGTGAGAAACAGTGTTCCTACCCTCTGGAGGATGCATCGTTCAAGGTGCCACCTTGGAAGCAGAGACTGGGCTCTTACCAGATGTCAATCTTGCCAGTGTCTTGATTGGACTTTCCAGCCTCTAGAACTGTGAGAAAATAAATTTATATTCTTTACACATTACCCAGTCTGTGATCATCTGTTATAGTAGCACAAAATGGACTAAGGCAGGCTGTAGATGATCAGGAGAAATCTACACATGCTTGAGTAAAGAGGATAAGGAAGAGAAGAAAGTTAAGCAAAGACTCGATTTCAGGTGTCTAACTTCAGCCTGATCCTGCAGAGAAGCACTGGAGCATAAATTGCATCACATAATCTGTCCAGCTTTGAGGAGGTGGGGTTTTTGTATCCTGAATGAGTTACTCATTGGCTCAGGGTCATCCAATGTGAAGGATGTTTCTCTCAGCTACCTCCAGTGAGGTGATTAACAGACTCTGTGGGATTATCTACCTGGAGAGGCTGAAATATAACCTGCTAGCAGCAGCACCCACAGCAGCAGGTAAAAGGGATCCTTGAATATCTGGGGTGGGGGAATCATTAATTGCTGCAATAGGAATCCAACTGGCAGAAGTAGATATAGATGAATGTGTAAATGATTTCAGCCAGAGTGCAGATTCTTTATGTTCTCTGGGAGTTGTCCATTTCAGAACAGACAGAGTACATACTAGTATTAAAGCAGGACCATTCACATATTAAATGTCACAGAGAAACCAAGAAAAACAAACAAATGGGCTTCAACAGATAGATATCGGATACCTTTAAGACTCACTGATTCATTAGATTTGTAGGCATCACTTGCAATGCCTTAAGGAGAAAAAGGGTAGTAAGAAATTGAGATGAGGTAAGACATCCGCGAGAGGCAAACCTAATTATTAATTTATCTTTTGAGCATAAATTTATGGGGTGCAAACAATTTGACATCGTTGTGACCCCATGGCACTACAGGCTATATCACTAGGAGCAGAAAATTTACTTTTGATTTTCCTTATATTGTATATACAGTACGCATTACTTTCATGAATGTATATTGCTTTATTGAAATTTCAAAATATTTTCTGTACACAGGAGAAGTTTATTTTTGAGATAAACAAAAGGGATTCATTTCAGAAAGCTTTGGCTCTAATTGAGCTGTGTAAAACATCTAATATTTATTTTTAAAACTCGTGCTTTTTGGGTAAGGAACAAAATGCTTCTTTGTAGGTTCTATTGAAATGAACCATTTGAGTAATGACTACATTAGAACTTCTCTGAAAAAGAAGAGAAAAATCATCATAGACAGAGGGCTAGGTTTGAAGATGGACTGACAGAGTACACATCTTTTGATCATTTGATAACAGCCCTGACCAGTATTTGTAACACTGAACACACCAGAGGCATCATGTTTCTGAAAGTGGATACATTTTGAATTCAGAAACACTTGTTTTTAAATTATAACTTGGCTACCTGTGTGCCTGTGGAGGGGGAAATTTGGGTAAGTTATTATACTTTCTGAGTTCATTTTCTTCATGTGTCAGTGATTCTTGCACAAGAACAAGTTTTTACGAGAATAAATAAGGTGACGTATACGCATTACCTGACATATAGTTTAGATGCTCGGAAATTATTAAACCTCTTTTCCTCACTCCTCAAAACCTAAGGTTGTGTGTATTTCACAAGATATGTGTTATGTTTGCTCTAACTTGATCACCTACCTTAGAATCGGTGACTATCAAGTAGAGAATGAGGAAGGCTGGATTTCTTAGCATTCCTGGATGGTGTGTAAGTGAGTGAACAAACAAGAGCACAAATAGATCAAGTGTACCCAAAGATTAAGGATGTAGGAAAAAGCCCTATGATTTCCAGGGAAAGAGCTCACCAAATAACTGTTGATTTATACATAATGCATACTTTAACCATATAATAGAGTTGTAATGTTACAACAAGAAAAGAGTAGACTTACATGCTTTCTTTTTCTCTTGAGAGCTAAAATATATGATATAATCTCTAATTATACCTTGCCATTTACACACTATCTTCAACAAATGTATTTCCAGTATTTTATACAGGGTCTTTAATCTTATTTTTTCCCTTCATAATTGAGCCATAGTTGACTGGGTTTAAATCTAATAAGAGCCTGATTGGGGTTAAAGATGTGCCCTGATGGGAAATGCCTAATGATTTCATCTTTGTTTCAACTATATTAAGCTTATGAGACCTATGATTTTTATCACTATTATCGGCATTTTCAGTGTTCATTTTCCACTCATTTTGGCAAAATAATAAGGGCAAAGAGCAAAAAATATTCAAATAATTATATAAAGCCTGCTCTTACAGACAAAGATGGCATGACTGCCCAAACAGAACTCTTGGCTGTCAGGCGGTGCCACCACACATTAGTGCAAAATGTTCGTTGATCTGCTGATGTATGAAAGTCTGGATTTGGCATACAAAAGGCACTTTGGAGTGTCGATGTATAATGCATGAAAGTGTTGGCTGTTCAGAAGCTGAAAATATGAAAGTCAGGGACAGCCTGTATGTATATGAACAAAGAAAGGGCGACAGATATAGTAAACCCTGGCTGACGTTGTCCTGTGGGTGTTAAGGAAGACTTCCGAGTGGAGGTGGTTTTGAGTGCAGTCCTTGGAGGTGAGTAGACTTGGACAAGAATTGACCCACAGTCTAAATGTGCACCCATCTTGGAACTGTCAAAGAGTATGGTATGCTCAGGAAGGGTGAACGCAGAACATAGTGTGGAGAGAGGCTTCAGGAAATTAGTCCTGCATGATATGTCAAGGAGTTTGCGCTTCATTTTGTAGATCAGCAGGTGTTTTTGAAAATGAATTGATTGACATCATTTTAAAAGTTAGGTGATTTTAATAAAAATTCTGGATTTCATGCTTTTCTTAAGAAAAAGAAACACTGAGTCTTCGTTCCTGTGAGGCAATACTTGGGTGGAACAGGGCTGCTACCTTCATCTGCGGTGTCCCTTCCTCATCTATTTTTTCCCCTTGACAAGCTTCACTCATCAACTAAATGATCAGACTGGCCCTGGGAGGCAATTAAATTCAAGGGCTCTGAACGGGATGGGGAACCATCAGAGGCTTGCAAGTACAGTAGTGAGATAAATTCACTTAGAGCTTTTATCATAAATTAGGCACTTTGTTAACTTCTGTACAGTAGAAATACAGGTCTGTCAGCTACAAGGAGATGGCTTGAGAATAAATTTTTAGAAAGACTGAGAGAAATTAGGAGGTTATTTAGAAATTCCAAATGATGTGGAGATCTGAGTATCTTCTGTACTTTTGTATATTCCACAGCTCTAGGCATATTGCCTTCCATGTAAGAGGTGCTCAATAAATGTTTGTCAGATTAACATATAAGCTAATAAACATTTAATCACATTGTGGACTTTTTCATGCAGTGTTTGGGCCCCAGTTAGTCATTTACTGAGTTGAGGTAAAGAAGTAGAACTCTGTGACAGCCCCAAGTAGAGACCATCATCAGAGGTTTCGGGTAAATGCTTTTCTATGCTTGACTTGATACAGGTGCATTATTAAGTTATTTCTAGTTCTGTGCTGGTTTTACACATTACCTTCAAAGTCAATAGTGCTAAATACGTGAATATTAATAAAGCCATTCACTTTATATTATTGCTTTTGCTTTTTTATAAAAAATTGAGTAGATTCTAAAAATGCTTATAAAATACAAGGAATATACAAATAATTATTACCCAAGGAATGCTTATGTATGCATCACACAATTGTAAAATAAAACATCATATTCCTCTGAAATTTGTGCTCCTTTTTCTGAATCCTTGCCGTTTTAAAAAATCACCACTCTGAACTTGTTTATCATGTCCCTGCCTTTCCTTTATATATATATATGTTTATTATTATTATTATTATTATTATTATTATTATTTGAGTTGGAGTCTCACTCTGTTCCCCAGACTGGAGTGCAGTGGCCGCTCCCGGTCACCGCTGCCTCGACCTGCTGGGCTCCGGTGATCCTTCCGCCTCAGCCTTCCGAGTAGCCGGAATTACAGGCACGCGCTACCATGCACGGCTGATTTTTTGATTTATTGTAGAGAAGAGGTCTCGCTGCCCTGGTGGGTCTCGAACCCGCGGGTTCAGGCAATCCACTCACCTCAGCCTCCCAAAGGCGCGGTTATTTTTTGAATTGAAGTCTCACTTGGTCACCCAGACTGGAATGCAGTGGTCGCTCCCGGCTACCGCAGCCTCGACCCGCTGGAGTCCGTCCATCCTTCCGCCTCAGCCTTCCGAGCAGCAAGAATTACAGGCGCTCGCTACTGCGCCTGGCTAATTTCTTGCTTTCTTTTTTTTTTTTTGAGTTGGAGTCTCACTCTGTCGCCCAGACTGGAGTGCAGTGGCCGCTCCCGGCCACCGCAGCCTCGACCTGCTGGGCTCCGGCGATCCTTCCGCCTCAGCCTTCCGAGTAGCTGGAACTACAGGCATGCACTTCCACGCCCGGCTGATTTTTTGATTTATTGTAGAGATGAGGTCTCGCCAAGTTGCCGGAGAGGATCTCGAACCCGCGGGCTCAGGCAATCCACTCACCTCGGCCTCCCAAGGCGCTGGGATTACAGGCTGAGCCTCCGAGCCTGGCCTCTTTATATTTTTTAACCACATGTTTCTATTATTAAACCACATGTTTCTTACATTTATATTGTCTTTACCTTTCCAGGAGCGGAATAATCTGTATGTATTTAGCAACTTAGTCTTCCCCTCACTATTTGGTTTCTGAGGTTTGAACATATCAATGGGGTTAAAGGTAATTAATGAACTTTCCATTGCTCCTCAGCATTCCATTGTATGATGATACCCTGATTTACATATTAAATACGTTAGTGGATACTTGCTGTTATAAACAGTGCCAT
Organism: Cephalopachus bancanus; assembly: GCA_027257055.1. Taxonomy (NCBI): domain Eukaryota; kingdom Metazoa; phylum Chordata; class Mammalia; order Primates; family Tarsiidae; genus Cephalopachus; species Cephalopachus bancanus. The sequence goes on along the minus strand of JAPVLO010000164.1, from coordinate 1,956,055 downwards.
CATGGATATTCTTAATTGTATCTCTTCGTGTGTATGTAACCCTATTTTCTTAGAGTTTGAATCTATAAATGGAATTTCTGGGTCATAAGAAATGTATGTATTCAAATATCATAGATAATTTCCAACTGTCCTCCAGTGTAGTTTACCAGCTTATATGACCACCAGCATTGAATATATGTATCAATATTCTGTTGGCATCTCATATGTGCCAACTCTTGGTGTTGTCAGACATTCAATGTAGTTGCACATTTAGTAGGTGTGTAATGCTATGTTACTGTAGTTTTAATGTATATTTCTCTGAAAGTTACTGCATTTTATTACTTTTTCATTTGTTTATTATCTATTTGAATATCCTCTTTTGTGGAGCATCTGCTTATTTATCTGTCCACTTTCTATGCTATGCTTTCTTATTTATTTAGAAATACTTTGGAAATTCTGGATCTTAGTCCCTGTTATAAATGTTGGAAAAATTTCTTTTTCTTAGTTGAATAACAAAAATTGTTCAAAAAATTGATTAATTTGAAAGTGATTCAATTCCTAATTTTACCTTGTGTGGTTTGCACTTTTTCTATTGTGTCAAAATTCTTTTATTTGAGCTTATAGAAAAATTCTCCTACATGTCATAAAATTTCCCTAACACTACTGGGTTAATTTTTTGGAAAGGTGTGAAGTAAAAATCCAGTTTTATTTATATGTTTTCATATGGATAACAAATTGTTCCAGCGCTGTTTATTGTAAATTTCATCTTTTTATGATTGATCTGAATTGTTATCTTTATAATAAATCAAGTTTCTCTGTACACATGGGCTTCTTCCAGACTATTTTGTTTAGACTATATTTCAGTCTCTGTAGCAATACCATGTTGTCTTAGTTTCAATAATTTCAAAATACTTTTTGAAATATGGTAAGAGACACGCTTTAATTTATTATTCAGAATAGTCTTAGCAATTCTTAGCCCTTTAATCTTGCATTTTTAACCAGCTTGTCAACTTCTTTTTAAAGAAAATCATTTTAGCAATTGTTACCAATTTTATTGATAAACTTGGGAGGTTTGATGTCTTTATGGTTTAGAATCCTCCATATGATTGAACCTGTCTTCATTTATTTTACTTTCCTTGATACTTAAGAAATTTCATAATATCTTAAATAAATTTTCTTACAGATCCGTATTAGATTTAGTCCTCAGACTTCATAGTTTTTTTTTAAACATTAAATGATACTTTAAACTTGTGGTTAGAGTGTAAAAGTGTAATTGATTTGTGTATGCTATTTTGTATCTCACAAGCTTGCAACACTTGGCTTCTAATTAATTCTAATATATATTTATTTATTTTGCTAGACTTTCTACTTGGAAATAATATGTCGATAACTAATAAAAATTTTACTTTCTCATTTCCAGTGCACATACTTTGATTTATTTTTCTTGCTTTACTGTGCTGGTCATGACAACTAATACCATCATGAAGGTAAGTGAGAAAAGGCACCATTGTCTTGTTCCTGATGCTTCAGGACAAATTTTCAATATTTTGCTAATAAGAATGGTGCATGCTATAAGTTTTTTCTAGTTACCTTTATCCAATCAAGAACACTTCTTTCATTTCTTGTGTGCTGAGAAACTTTACTACATTTTCTTTGGAAAAGTTCTTATGCCCTCTTGTTCTCAAGAGATAATTTCATGGATAGAATACATTATTCACAGTTTTTTTTCCTCTCATTGATCATAAAATTCTATTAAGTTCTTCTTTTACTGAGTCAACTATCAGCCTATATTTCATTCATCAAAAATATTTTTGTTTTTAATTATTCTAATTTTTCTTTACCTTTGGTATTATGTAGTTTCATTGTAGCAAGTCTAAACGGGATTTTTTTTTCATTTATCTAACTTGGGAAATTTGGCGCTTTTTAAATATGTGGATTTATGTCTTTCATTGTATGAGATAATGCTCAGTAATTATTTTTTCAAATATCATCTCTAGGGTCTACTTATGCGTGAGAACATATTGTAATACTATAAGAAAAGGATTGGCAGTAGCAGGAAACTGCCGGGAAGGAGGGGCCTGGAGGTGGGATTGGCAGTAGTAGGAATCTGTCAAGGGAGAGGAGGCACACCTCATCAACAAGGGTACCTACATAGTGAACATTTGTATACCTAACCCTAAATTGTACTCTACATCTTTAAAATAAAAAAAATTTAAAAAGAAAAACAAAACAAAACAAATTTCACCTCTACCTTAGTTCTTATCTTTTTTTTTCTTCTGTATAGGTTTCTGTAAACTCAGTCTTAAATTGAGTTTTTCAGAGCAAGCAAACTGTGTGAATTAGGCTGCAAACGCATGTGAAAGTTGTGTTTTGTTTATAAATGTTTTAAACTTTGCCTTTGCTATGAAGATTGGACCTTTGGGAAGGCACAGATTTTTAGGTGTTTTCTCTTAGACTCCTCATCTGTTTACTAACTTCATTTTAATGTATTCCTCATCTATTCTTATGTCCACTAATTGAATTCTAAATTTTTTTTTTTAATGTCTATAAGTTCTCCTTGGTTCTTTTTCAGATCAGCTTGGTCATTTCCTTTAACAATGTGTTTATTTTTCTACTTGTTTTAATATGTATTTTACTTTAATACATATTTACTTGTTTTAATACATATTTTACTTAAAAAATATATTAGATATATTTACTCAACAGTTGCTATTTATAAATCCATTCCTGCTATTTTATTCTTGTTTTCTCATTTGATGCCTTTTTGATGAAGTTGGGAGTGAGTTTTGCAATTTAGACTATGATCTTATGTTTCTTAGACTATCAACTGTGGGAAAAATTTCAGACCAAGATGAAGGTAGGTGCTCAAGAAAGAATTTCCACTTGCTTCTCTATGGCATCTGTGCATATGACCTACTTTGGAAGCAGTGTAAATTTAATTTTTGGCTCGAGATTTTCAGAGTATCTACCTGTGTGTACCTACCTGTACAAAGTTATGCTACAAACTTATGTGAAAACCAACTTTTACTCATGCGATCTTAGGGTGCTATTCTTAACTCTACTTTTACTACAAAAATTGGACCTCTGGAGTTACAGCTTTTTAGGGATTTTTCTCTTAGACTCCTTGCTTTGAGCAGGCCTTGGTTTTTGTGTCTTGTCCCTTGAGTTCTGGAAGTATGTATGAGTGACATCTCAAGTTTACTTTGTTTAGTAAATCTCTCAGGATGAAACCTAGCTTCAGTAATCCACCTAACACTTTATTTTCCACATTCACTTATGTTTTAGTTTAAATTTTTTCTTATTTTCTTTTGAATTGACCAATTTAAGAAGATATCTGACATTTTCAGAAGTTTTTCAGTGGAAAGTTACTTCATATTGCTAAAAATGAGTCTTAATATTTGCTTTTTGACTGCCAAATATTAATGTAAAACTTAGAGGAGAAAAAAAAGTTATCATTGGTCGTTAGTAATTTCCTTATAGTGGGTATCATCTCAGCACAGCCATGCCAGAGAAGAGAATTGTTCCTGACTGTGCAGAGTGGTATGAGACAGAGACCAGTGAGAGCTACTCTGTGGAAAAGGTTAGTCTCCATGAGGGCCAGAGGGAGTTTCACTGTGCAATGTCTAAAATGACAGGAGTAAAGTCAGCGTGCATATCTCAGATAGAGTTGCCAGATAAAATCAGGACATCCAATTAAATTTATATTTCATATTTGTATTTACCAATATATCTTAAAGCATACATTCCCTTATTCTCTTTTATCCAGTCATCTTTTGCCTCAAGTATCTAAGGTAGTATTGAATATGGTGGATATATAATTTATGAGCGCTCTGTTGTGACTGACTGAAAGCCTCAGAGAAGTATTCTTCAGACTTCAGTGTGCAATATGAATCACCTGAGGGTCTTGTTGAACTGCAAACACTGAATCAGTATGGTAATTCCTAACATGGGAGGGTTCTGCTGTTTCAACAAGGACACTACCTTGCAAGTGAGAAAAATGTCAAGCAGTAATCTCTCCTCAATAGACAATAACTTCCTGCAGCTTTTTTTCTGGAATCTTCAAGGCAGAATTAATTTTCTCAGTTTTTGAACGTCATTGTTAAGCACATGTAAAAATCACTGAAAACATGTGCCCATGTGTTTGGAAGGCTAAATTCTTGTAGCATTTTTTCAAAAATATGCCACCTTACTACTTAAAGTGCTGAGGTGTTGGAACCCACCACTATTCCTTTGACCACTTTAAAGAGACATAAGTAGTTGTGGATACTTCACAGATAACCAAATAAATATCAATTTGTATATGTGACATCCCCTGGAGCAAGTCAGTAGAAACCCCACAGGTAAGAGTTATTTTAGTTAAACAAATTTCCACAAGGTCCTTATTCCTTTATATCCCCATATATTTGAGGTAGAACTGGACTAGTGTTAGGAAACCCTGTAGCTTCTATTGTACAAATTCCATTGAAGGGAGTTTTATACCTGTTGAATTTTCACATGAACTGCATGTAGCTTTAATGGGGAAATCTTAGCGTAACAGATAAAATGACAGAGACATGCTAGAATAATTTCCTTATATGTTTACTTCCCTTTCTATCTTGACCTCTGACCAGTTCAAGCCTACATTTATAAAAATGGCCGAGAATGCCTGGAATGAGTAGAATAACTCTCTGGGGTTAGATTTTTCAACATTTTGTTAGAAGCTAGACATTCTCTTTATCCTTTGAAAAATCTGTTCTCAGTTTTTCCATGAGACAAGTATATAATTCAAATTCATGAAGAGTTAAGAATGTTCAGAATAGTACACTAACATACTAATGAGTATGAGCTTTGTATCACCTTGTCATCCTGGCTTTTTTTGTTTGTTTGTGTGTGAATTTTTGTGAATTTTTAAATTTGCTTCTTTCCCATGGTAGTTCAATATTGGTTGTTGTTTGCCATTATTCTGAAATTTTGTTCTATTTATTTTTTCTAGCATTATCATGAAAATAAATATAGAACATGATATATTTAAAAAGCAACAATTAAAAAACCACTCCATTTTCTAATTCATCAAATACCATATTTTTTGCATATGAATGGTTATACCTCATTAATGGCATCTGTAGTATAACTCTGTAATTAATATTTATATATTAGCTACAGTATCTGTTCATATGAAAAAAAAATTATATAGTATAAAATTGAATGTTTTAAAGCATTCAAGTAAACCAAAAATATTTCCTCAAAAATGTGTTGAAAGGATGTAACAATCCAGCATGTGATTTTAATTAATGTCCAAGTAACTAAAAATGTATTTAGTTCATAAAGAAAACATATTGACATCTAATTATGGATCATAGAATTTGGTGCAGCAAAACTGTAGTGCATCTGTTCAGTGAAAACATAATCATGGAGAATACGAAATGGCACAATATATAACGAAAAATTGAAATAATGCACAAATAAGACCATTAAAAAATCACAGTGTGAAACCAAATAGAGTTGGGATTTAGCAAGAAAGGTTTGGTAGCTCTAGGTTTACTGATAGCAGAGATTGTCAAATTCATACAAAATGTTCTCACTATGCTAGTTGTAAAGGTAGCATAAATTTTCTTTCAATAGAATCCACATTTTAAAGTAGAAAGGCAAAGTTGGTGTGATTAGGTCAAGTTCACATTGTCAGACTAATTATAATATGTATAGCTTGGACTAAGGATTATCTTTTGATAAATCATTTTTTAAAAAATGAATGATGACAAACACTAAATAATGCCAAGAATCTTTACAGTATCACTGCCTCAACCTTCTTTTTTTTACATCTATTGCTTTAGCTCAGGCCATCATTTGCTCTCACCTGGAATTTCAATAGCCTCCTTCTTAGTCTGCTAATTGTTCTGTTCATAGTGGATCCCAGACCTTCTGGAGGCTTTCCCCTTCAATCCACTCTATAACTTATAATCAGCAGTGATTCTCAGATTCGAGCTTGCATGGGAATCACCTGGAAGACTTGTGTGAACTCAGGATGCTGGGCCCACAGAGGTTCCCAACCAGTTGATCTGGAAAGATGCCTGATAATTTGCATTTCTAAGGAGTTACCAGGGGATGCTGATGCTGAAGGTCCAGGGACCATGTTTTGAAAACCCTTGACTTGAAGCCTTGTAGGTCACCTTAAAGCCTTGTAAGTTACCTTAAAGTCAGTTATGTCTTTCTACAATTTCTACAACCTTTTATTAGCATCTCATGGTCTTTAGAATCAAGCTAAGCTTAGCAGGAATTAGCAATTGCCATTATGTGCCCCACTCCCTCCAAATCTGTCATTTTTGTTCATCTCCAAGTTGTCTCTCTCTGGGCACTTGACGCTATGGCACATAGATTTACATGCTATTCTCTACACGTGCCTAAAATGTTTTCTATTTTCATCCTTTTGCTATGCCATTGCAGTCCATCTGGAAATTCCTCCTTTGTCTCTATGTTTCAGTCATTCAAGTTTCAGCACAAATGCTTCCTCCTCCATGAAGCATCCCTGATTCTCTCTCATCTACTCTGGTCACAAGTAATGCCTCACGTCTCTGAACTCTTCCTGCACTTCATTTCTCTTGCTTTAATTTCTACTTTCTCTGCCTTCTAGTATTTTTACTTCAACACATAGTTAAATTCTTCTATTATCATGTAAGGTATTTCAGAGCACATATTGGGTTTCTGTTATTAACGTGATGACCATGAAAATGACAAAGATACAGGTGATGATGACAAAAATAAGAGCAATTAATATTCACTGGATTCCTACTATGTGGCTAGGGATTTTTCTCCTGTTATATTTGAAAGTCAAAAAATCATTCGTTTTTTATTGTGTCACTTGTCAACTTAAATCTTATGCTTTTGTGTATAGGGACTATAATTTGACTCATCATGATAATTATTTTTGAAAATTTTTAAAACTACAACTTTATTATTTTCATGAGCCAATCGTGTTAAGAGTGTGTACACAATATAAAATACAATAATAAAAATGATAATGTAATGAGAAGTATTCCAGAATATATTAGTCATGATGTGCAGTGATAATGAAGATGATCTATTGTCAGGTGAATACTTCACAGATTGGATTGTATCGTCTACTGGGCAAGTTTTTCTCTGTTCAGTATTTTCCATACTATAAATTTTTGAATAACTCAATGTCATTCAAAGAATAAGCTCAACATTATGTACTCACTTACAGTGTAAACTTGAGTATCTGGTGGTCATGTAGGTGGGATGAAATATGCAAATATCAGCATTCTAAAATCCTTTCTGAAAAGGAAATATAACTTTCAAACAAAATAAAACTTCTGGAGTTCCAAAACCAAAATGATCAGGGCATTGCTCTTGGGGTCCTTGGAAACTAGGAACCATTCTTTGGAGCACCATTTTGAATTGGGAGTAGGGTGCATGAGGGAATTATTGAAAGAGAAGAGAAATTTTGAATAATGGACACTTCTGGGTGTTGGAGATTTGTTAGACAATCAAAAAAAGAGGATTTGAAGAAGGGAAGAATCCTGTATGAATACATTTGGAAAAGTACAAGATAAATCATAAACCCTGCCCTCTACTGGCACTCTCCCTGTAGGCCACTGAAAATTTCAGTCAGGTAACTCTATGTCATATGATATATGACCCTGATACAAGAAAATTGAACTAAACAACTTAATGTCTTCAGGTTGATTTTTAAAAGTCTTCACCCTATTGCATCATGTAGTGACAGACCTGCATACACCAAATGTGTCATTCTGCAATTTTCACCTCAGGTTTCTAATGACCTCAGATCTTTTGAATATCTTCATTCACTGTACCACATTGATAACAGTCCCAAGAATAAAGGAAGAAAGTCTACTGTCCTGACTTCAGAAAAAATATATCCTTAGACATCCTTTACAGATACAAACCTGAATTCGTCCTAAAGAGCTCCATTTTGAGGGAGTTTCAAACGATTTTTCTCCTGAAACTCATTCCATTGTTTAACAGCTCACTTTTCTGTGCAGACATCCTTCCTCAGATCTAACCTAAACCCTCTGGACTGGACTTTATTCTTCTCCCTTTGTTCTGGCCTCAGGGATCAGAAGAACAGATGAACATCTTCTCTCACTACTTGAAGACTGTTTCTAAGAAACATTAAGCTTCCAGCGGGCCTCTCTTGTTAATGCAAAATCCTACTCAGGATAGAAGCTGAGGCAATCTTTGAAGTCATCATGTAAGCCTTAAACCCCCAGTTTCTCTTTTCCTAACCGTCAGTCACTTAATGTCTTTAGTTTTTCTATTTTACTCAAACGTAGCTTATCACACAAGCTCCAGACATATAATACTAATCTTATTCACACTGAGGTGTAAATGACTGCTACCATGTGAAATGAAAGCTGTGAGGAGGAGGGGCCTTAATTTTAACAAAGAACGTTTTTCTTCTTGCATTTAGATTTTGATTGCATAGTTACAGTATCTGTAAACTAGATAAAGAATGATAGAAAATTACTGTCAACTTCACTAAAATTGCTCTGTGTTGCTGATCGGATCAAATGTTCCAAGAATGTGCAATAACCCCTTCAGTTTTAATTTGTTTAATAAATATTTGTCGAGCATCTAGCATGTAGCACTGGAAATCCAGCAGTGAATTAGACATTGTCTTACAGAACTTATATTCTTTTTTGGCATAGAAACTCAATAGCAAACCAACAAGAATGAGAAAATGCCAGGAGTGAGACATGTTCTTCAGATCAAATAGGAGGGTGATCCTATTTTGATCTGGGAGTCAGGAAAGGATTTTCCTGGGGAAGTTGAGATCTGAATAGTAAGACAGACTCAGTCCTAGCCAATGAGGAAGAATAGTACCCACAGGAAAGATAAACATACTACAGGGTTGTTTTCACCATAGAACAGTCATACCTCATTTTATTACACTTTGCTTTATTAAACTTTGCAGACATTGTGCTTTTTATAAATGGAATATTTGTGGCAATGCTGCATAAAGCTAGTCTATCAGCACCATTTTTCCAATAGGATGTGCTCACTTTGTGTCTCTGCATCACATTTTGGTAATTCTCACAATATTCCCAACTTTTTCATAGTTATTATATCTGTTACAGTGTTGTGTGATCTGTGACTATTGTAATTGTTTTGCAGCACCACCAACCACATCCATAAAAGATGGCAAACTTTGTTGGTAAATGTTGTGTGTGTTCTGACCATTCCATTGGCCAGCTGTATCCTGGTCTTTCCCTCTTCTCTGAGACGCAGTATTGAAATTAGGCCAATTAAAAACCTTACAATAGTATTCTAGTTAAAGGGGAAGTCACACATCTCTCACTTTAAACCAAAAGCTAAAAACGATTACCTTAGTGAGGAAGACATGTCAAAAGTTGAGGTAGGCTGAAAGCTAGGCCTCTTGTGCTGACAGCCAAGTTGTGAATGCAAAAGAAAAGTTTTTGAAGGAAATTAAGGGTGCTACTCCAGCAAACATTCAAATAATAAGAAAGAAAAACAGTCTTATTATTGATAAAGAGAAAGATTTAGTGTTCTGGTTTGATGATCCAACCAGCCACAATATTCCCCTAAACCAAAGCCTAATCCAGAACAATGTCCCAACTCTCTTCAGTTTTTTTTTTTAAAAGAAGGATTTAGTGAGAGGATACAAACGCTCCTACAGTGGGAGAAGACTCAAGGGGTTACCCCTCTCTTCAGTTTTACAAAGACTGAGAGAGATGAGAAAGCTGTAGGAAAAAAGTTAGAAGCTACTGGTAGTTGTTTCATGGGGTTTAAGGAAAGAAACTGTCTCCATAACATACAAGTACAAGGTGAAGCAACAAGTGCTGATGGAGAAGCTGCAGTAAGTTATTCATAAGATTTAGCTAAGATCATTGATGAAGGTGTCTATGCTAAGCAACAGATTTTCTGTGTTGATGAAACAGTCTTCTATTTGAAGAAGATGCCATCTAGAACTTCTATAGCTAGAGAGTAGAAGTCAATGTCTGACTTTAGAGCTTCAAAGGACTGGCTGACTCTCTTGTTAGGAGGCTAATGCAACTAGTGACTGTAAATTGAAACCAATGCTCCTTTACCCATTCTGAAAATCCTAGGGCCCTTAAGAATGATGCTAAATCTACTTTGTACTCTATAAATGTAATAACAAAGTCTGGATGACAGCATATTTGTCTATAGCATGGGTTACTGAATATTTTAAGCTGACTGTTGAGACCTACTGCTCAGAAAAACTTTCCTTTCAAAATATTACTGTTCATGGGCAATGTACATAGTAATCTAAGAGCTCTGAGGGAGATGAACATGGAGATAAATGTTGCTTTCATGCCTGCTAACACAATATCCATTCTGCAGCACATGGATCAAGAAGCAATTTTTACTTTCAAGTTTTATTATTTAAGAAATACATTTCAAAAGGCTATAGCTGCCAGAGACAGTAGTTCCTATGATGGATCTTGGCAAAGTACATTGAAAACATTCTGGAAAGGATTCATCATTCTAGATGCCATTAAGAACATTCGTGATTCATAGAAGTAGGTAAAAATACCAATAGGAACAGGAGTTTGAAAGAAGTTGATTCCAATTCTCATGGATGACTTTGAGGGGTTTATGACTTCAGTGGAGGAAGTAACTGTAGATGTGGAAGAAACAGAAAAAACAGAATTAGTGGAGCCTGAAGATATAACTAATTTGCTGCAATCTCATGGTAAAACTTGAACAGATGAGGAGTAACTTCTTATGGATGAGCAAAGAAAGTGGTTTCTGAGATGGAATGCACTCCTGGTGAAAATGCTGGGAAATTTTTGAAATGACAACAAAGGATTTAAAATATTTACATGAACTTAGTTGATAAAACAGTGGCAGGGTTTGAGAGAACTAACTGCAATTTTGAAAGAAGTTCTACTGTGGGTAAAATGCTATCAAACAGCATCGCATGCTACAGAAAATCTTTTGTGAAAGGAAGAGTCTTATCTATGCTGCAAACTTCGTTGTTGTCTTATCTTAAGAAATTGCAACAGCCAACCTTCAGCAACCAACACCCTGATCAGTCAGCAGCCATCAACATTGAGGCAAGACCTCCCCGCAGCAAAAGCTTACGACTTGCTGAAGGCTCAGATGATTGTTAGCATTTTTGCCAATAAATTATGTTTAATTAAGGTATGTACATTATTTTTCAGACATATGCCATTGCACACTTACTGGAGTAAACTATAGTAAACCCAACTTTTATTTGCACTGGGAAACCAAAATATTTGTGTGACTCTCTTTATTGTGACATTTGCTTTATTGCTGTGATCTGGAATCAAATCTGCAATATCTCCAAGGTATATCTGTAACATGTTGCTTACTAAGGGTCAGTTTGTCAACTAAGACCCATAGATATTAATACTATTAACCAGTACAAGCATTGGTCATTTTAACATCTTTAGCATCTTATGTGATTTTCCTTATAGAGACAAGGAAACTGCATCCCTCCACTTCATCATATACTTTTTACATTTTGCTTAATAACTGTCAGGCTATATCCAAACCTTCAGGGAACACCACTGTTCCATATTTGGTATCTTTATCAAACTTAATTTATTAGTATCTTTTACATTTTTCCAGGTATCTGATGACAATGGAAATCTAAATTCTGGATTTACGTTCATGATGGATTTCTTAATGGGGTCATAGTTGGAAGAATCAGAAAGAGGAATTTTGTCCAGCTGTGAAGGATTTAACATATATTTCTTTTTTAGGCCATGAGTTATGAGAAGGAATGTAGGTTACAGTTGAGAGGGATGGAGTTGGAATAGTTCTAAGGTCATTTTTTAAATAATCAAATGTAGCAACAAAATCCTTGCATAGAACAAATCTGTATACATCTTGAACACTATAATTAATGTATGCTATTGATTGGTCAATATTCTGTGATCCATCAATAGCTATCTTGGACTTTCTAGACAGATAAAGGAGAAATAATCATTTTTACCGATTAGGAGGATGCAAACTTTGAAAGACAAATGCATGGTGATCTAATGCTTTAGGTATTAATGTTACTTTCTTCAAGTCTATTAATTAAAATGCTGATAAGAGGAGAATCAGGAAAAAATGGTAGATTGTATGTACCTTTTTCTTTCAAATAATCATGCTCTTAAACACGGCAGTTGAAATTCTAGCCTGGTGGTGCTACTGATGATGCGATACTCTGAGAGTAGCCCTTGCAGTCAACGTATTTTACTTGTTCACATTTAACTTGTTTAATAGAATCAATTAGCTAATAGGTATGAGATCATCAGCAAGCCTACTATAAAAATATACATTCTTTGATACTTAATGCATATGACTTTTTTTTTTTTTTAGGTAAAAATGATTTTGGTGAGTCAGCTCAAGAATTTCTGAATGAAGGTGGAAAGTGCAGATTCCCTAAATAAGCAAAAGGTATTTGTGGTTAACAGCATTACAGGGTCCAAAATTCTGAGAAGAGAAATTAATTTATATTTGCTTCAGAGAGACACTATTTATCTCTGTTGGCCAACATACTCTGAAACAACTATTTGATTTTAATGGATATATATCTTGCCACTCTGCCATCAGTAATTTGAACAGCTTGAAATACTGTATGTCATCTTACATTGCTTTCTCTTTGTAGCAAACACAATCATTGGATTGTTTTTCATTGATTTAAAAACATTGACTTACTGAAGTATGAGCCTGTGTGCAGTCATAATTCTTGTCTTTTCTTCCTCGGCAAAGCCTGTGATAATTCTTTGAGTTTTAAGCAGGTGTCATGCATCAGATCCAAGTGCTTAATAAATGCACCAGAAGTATATTTTCCTTAAGGCCTTGTGTTTATCCCATTTTCATTCATCTTGTGAAATATTTCAAATGCTTTTCTAAAATCCTGGGAGAGAGCAGGGTAGCATTTCCACTTGGCAAGCAGAGCTATACGTGTAGGGTTCTCCTGTCTATTGTGACCTTAACCAACGTTAGTGATTCCCAGCCTGTGTGCCAAGGGCCCATGAAAAGTGACAAAGTTATTGGATGGGGCCCATCAATCCATATGTAAACCAAGCATTTTTTGTAATGGGAATAAATGTGTCTAACATAAAATGTACTGTGTTTTTTTTCTAAATGCATATAAATGCTTCTGTAGTGAATAAAATACAAGTACATTTAAATGTGATCCTGAACTCATGATGGTTTTTTATTAATTTATATTTTCTCATTTAATGGGTAGTCCAACTTGGTTCCTTTTATTTTTTGGATTTGTAATTGACAATGCTCAATGTATTATATTTTAAGAAAAAATGATGTTATTGACTATGGGTGTGGCACTGAAATCAAACTGAAATAATTTGTGCTACACTAGAATTGTGAGCTGGTTACCAACAATTTCACATTCACTTTGATGAATATCATACTAATCAATTACAGATCATATAACTAGCAATCACCTTAATAGCTATTGTATTGAATGCAAGTAGTCATTTAGTTTTTATACCAACTCTGTGAAGTAGTTATTATTATTAGTTCCATTTCACTAAGAGAAAACCAAGACTCGGAGGACTCACGAACATTGCCTTAGCATCCACAGTTAGCTAGTAAATAGTGTGGGGTTTGAAAACTGGCTTGGCAGTCTGACTCCCAACTCCTTGATCGGTTGGCTCCATCCCAGGGCAGAGCAGTTTGATATGCGAGGCATACATTTCCACGCTGTGCTTGATTCTAGAAGGCATTCATTCATGCAAGGGATATGGCTGGACCTTCCTTAATTTGTGTTGAATCTAATCAAATATGATTTTTCAAGATCATTTATTCTAGAAAGGTTTGTTTGTGACATCCATGACTACATTAATGCTGTGCAAACTGGGTAATTGCAGCAACAACCCCTTAACACTTAACCAGCCACCGTCTACCAGACATGCCCAGTTTTGACCTACCCTTTCGGTTATCAAGAGAGGCCAAGAAAATAAGGAGGGAGGAACCAAGGAATGATATGGAAATTTAAAAGAGTGTGGAAGTAAAGAAGGAAAGAGCTACATGCAGTTCATGGGTTTGAAATCGAAAAGACCCAGGACTTTGTCAGTTAGAGTCCCTGCTCATCTTTTACATTTTTAATTCCTCGGGCGAACTAGGTGCTAGCCTCACTTACCCCCTCTCTTCTGCATCCTTCTTCTCATTATTCTGCCTTCCACTGTGGAAAATCCTACTGTTTGTTTACAATCCAGAGTTTTAAAGAGGCTGAACTAAAATTGGCTGCTTCTGGGACATCCCTGCCAATGGATGGGATCCAAATTGGCTCTGCCATGAAGAGGCAGCTATGCCCACATAAGGATATTTTGGCTTAGTGCTTCTGTCGTCTCATTGCCAGGCAGACAATCATCCAGGAGTGGGAAAATACAGCCGGGGCAAATGTTTACAGCAAGAGTGGTCAGCTGGTGGGAACACTAGTCTGAAGAAAAGGCTATCTGGACATCGTGTTTAGTTCCTCCTGGGAAGCACTTGACAATGCTGGGTAAATCACGCAGTCTCTTAGTCTCCAGGTTGATGGACAAAGGACCACAGCACATATACCTCCTGTCTGCCCAGAGTTATTTTTTAAGTATTCAGTTTATTTATTACAGCTTTGATTGCACTGAAGAGAACTTTCTTTTCTGATATGAGAACAGGGAGGTAACTCTCTGTAGCTTTGCTAGTGCTATAGTCAAGTTTAGGAGGAAGAACAATTCTCCCAGCTCTAGAAGAAAGGCTTCCCTGTAGATCTTTCTCATGGCCTAACACGTTACCTGAAGATGGGAAGACAGGGTGTGTGTACAAAAATCACATGCAGAAAGCATATGTGTAAAACATAGACATATATACAGTATTTATGTAAAGACGTCTTTATCTAGACATTTCAGCATAGCTCCTAGTTAAGCCACAACTTTTATAACAGGAAAGCAAATCAGATTTGACTACATTGGCTGTTTCACTGGAGGAGCCACACAGATGGGCAAGAAGCACAGACAAATTGCTTTTGGCTCTGCTTTCCTTTATAACAACATCCGATATTTTTAGTTCCTTTTTCTTTATGCGTTGTGCATGTTTCTGCCTCATATAGAAAGTCATTGCACATTGTCTCCATCGGTTTTGCCACCCTCTACTAGTAGCCCCATTTAGCATTTCATTTACCTTTCAAATTTCTGAGATATAAAAGTCTCACGAGGAGAAGTCTATTGTTCAAATGTAGATGATGAGCAAGTGGAAGTGGCTTAATGTCATGGAAATAGTTCTTATGAACAGAAGAGGGAAATTTACATTTCTGGTTGCCACTAGGTGCATTTCTAAGCTGGGTGGACTTACACAAACTTTAGCTTCAAAAATTAGAGTAGATGTTTCTCTATGACAGACCCTGTTTTAATGGGATGAGCTGAAAGGGTCATTTAAAATAATCATATACAGTAATGCCCTTATGAACCTTTCACAAGTTGGCCGCTTTGTTCCCGTGATCTTGAACTTTCTAAATGGCAATAGTTGCTATTCTTTTTTCCAGATTTCTTGTGATGTTACAATGTCAGGTTAGAAAGAGATGACATTGGATACATGCCATTAAGTATTCTTTCTCATAATTATTATCTTCCAAAACAGATCTATGAGCAAGGAATTAAAAACATATGACTCAAACAGTGCAGTAGTTTCTTATAATGTCAATCATAGAGCTACCATATGACCAACCAAATAATTTCACTCCTAGGGTACCTAACCAAAACTTGTGTTCATATAAAGACTTGTCCACCAATGTTTATAGCAGCATTATGCGTAATCATCCAAAACTGGAAACAATAAAAGTGCCCATCAACTGTTATAAAGCAATAAAGAGAATGTGGTATATCCATCTAATGGAGAACAATGCAAGTTATAAAAGTTATAAAAATTCAAACAAGAAACAATAGAGTAACTTCAAAAATGTATGCCAAATGAAAGAAGCCAGACACTAAGACTATATGTTGTATGATTAAATATATTTGAAATGTATTAGAAAAAGCAAAACCATGAAGAAAAACACAGATCACTAGTTGTCTGGGGGTCAAGATTAAAGTACAGCTCAACTGCAAAGAACATGAGGCAACTTTTTGGGGTGATCAAAATGTTTAAAATGGGGTGATGGTTGCACAACTATATACATATTTATTAAAAAACTTAAACTGATATTCATCACAGATGAATTTTATGGCATGTGAATGAACCTTAATAAGACAATGATTCCATTTCTATAGCTCTACAACCAATTTTGCATGCTGTGTAATTTCAGGGAAATTGGGGTATGGGTGTGTGACAGCTACCTTCCTCTCCAGTATTCCAGCTCTGATATAATTTTCCTGTTTCTTGAATATGCCAAATTCATTCTCTGCTCTGGGACATTTTTCTGCATATGCTGGAAGTTGTCTCTGGGATGTTTTTTCCAACCATGTTTCAGGGCTGGTTCCTCTTTTTTCAAATTGCTGCTAATGCTGCCTTTTCAGAGAAGCTTTGTTGAGGTGACTCCCAGTCCCATAGTATTTTTTGTCCCCTTGTGAATTTCTTTAACAGTTTCTCTCAGTTTTGAGTTAATTTAATTTGTGATGTGTTTATATGTATGTATTTAGTCTTTAATAAAATATAAGCCACCTAAGTGGAGTATGTCTATATATACATACATACATCAGTGCCTGCTACTATGTGGACATTTCATATTTTGTGATGAATGAATAATTAAGAGGGTTTTTTTGTGTATTAAGCCACAGGAGGTTAGAAAAATCCCAAATATTTTCAGTGGGTCTACATATATTCTAGTTTTCTTCAAGGATTTCTAGGGTTCTTAATGGACTTGCATCATCTAGCACACACTGGTATTCCTGGGAGTATTCTGGAATTTACCTGATATTCTGAGAATCTCTGTGCCTGGGTGTGTGTCTTGACTGGTAGAGAACTTCCAGCATCTGTGAGGTTTGCCTTCACTTTTCCTGGTCTATCTCTTAAAATCTTACATGATCCTGCTAGGCATAAAGGCTCTAGATTTATTTGGTGACATGGAATTATCAGTTGCCAAATATTATTATTTGGCATCTCATCAAGTACTTGAAAAACATTTTTTATAATCGAATGTGAAACCCATTATACAGAACTAGTGTACAGTTTAATATGGCCTAGATAATGAGGCTTCCCCCAGATCTTATCTTCCTCTCAGAAAGCAACTTGCATTCAGGGAAAAAAAATCTCCCTCATTACATAACCTGACAAAATAATATAATATAGTTTTAATAGCTACAGTTAATACATTAAACATACGGTTTCTTCAATACTTACTAATTTTTACATTTCTCACTACTAATTATGGTATTAAATCGTTCACTCTTTAATTTGTTCTGTCATAAGTTTGTATTTATTCCAGACGGAATGGTGATAGAGTTGAGACTTTTGCACTCCTCCCATTAGCTTATCGTTGGTATAAAACTGCTATGTGTTGTAATGGTTTATTATCATATTATTCTTGGTGACTTAACTTTCCTGTGAAGATTGCCTCAATTTAGCCATTCCAGATGTGAAATTGTTTCAAAAGGTATTTTAAAATCTTATCAAGACTGCTTTATATCATTTCAACACCATCTTGATATCTACTGGTTATAATTTCCCACTCTATTGTGCTGCCTGTTTGCTACAGGATAACTTTACTAACATGATATTGTATAGACACACTGGGCAGTTATCATGCAAAGAGTCAAAATACTCCCAAGAAATGCTCTTGGTACCAAAATGAATGGAATAAGGAACTGCTCTTTACTTCAAGGTGGGTAAATTTGTGTTAAGTGCTTGTGTCTCCGTGAAGTAAGGCAGGGTTTGTGGAGTGTGCAAGGAGATATACAGTACCCATTTATTTTCAGGATCTTTAAAAAAGATGTACAACTTGATGATTTGATGTACATATACATTGTGAAAGAATCACCATGATCATGCGAATTAACCGATTTATCACCTCATATAGCTTAATTAATTAATGGGATATAAAAGGACCTTCCCTGTGAGCAAATTTGAAGTATACAGTATAGTATTGCTACACATTAGAGCTCCAGAAATTACTCATTTTGCATAACTGAAATTTTGTTTCTTTTGATCATCTCCCCATATTTCACTTCACACAGCTCTTAATAACCATTGTTGTACTCTCGGCTTTTATGAGTTTGACTATTTTAGATTCCACATATAATTGAGATTATGCAGTATTTGCCTTTCTGTGTCTGTCTTATTTTACTTAGCATAATGTCCTCTAGATCCATCCATGTTGTTCTAAATGACAGAATTTTCTACTTGGAATAATATTCTTTTCTCTCTTTCTCTTTCTCTCTCTCTCTTTCACTCTCACTCTCTCTCCTTCTTTCCCTCCCTTCCTCCCTCTCCCCCAACATAATCTGTATACCACATTTTCTATATCCATTCTTCCCTTGATGAAAATAGGTTATTTTTTATATCTTGGGTATAGTGAAAAATGCTGCGATGAACATAGGAGTGCATATATCACCTCAAGATCCTAACTTCAATTCCTTTGAATAAATACTCAGAAGTAGGATTGTTGGGTCATATGGTAGTTCTATTTATAATTTTTTGAGGAACCTCCACACTTCCCATCCTCCCTTATTTTGGAGTCCCCAGAGTCTATTATTTCCATCAGTGTGTTCATGTGTGCCCATTGTTTAGCTCCCACTTATAAGTAAGAACATATTTATCACAGCATTAATCATAATAACAAAGTCATGGAATCAACTGAAGAGTTCATTCATATATAAATGGATAAAGAAAATGTGGTATATATACATCATGGAATACTATGTGCCATAAAAAAGAATGAAACCGTGTCTTTTGCAGATATACATATGGACCTGGAGGCCATTATCCTTAGTGAAATAACTCAGAGACAAAAACTTATTTCTGTCATACTTTATTGTTTGCCTATCTTCTTTGGAAAAATGTCTACTTAGATCCTTTATCTATTTTTAAATTGGATTGTTTTTCTTTTTCTATTTTTCTTATATATTTCGGATATTAACTGCTTAGCAGATAAATGGTTCACAAATATTTTCTCATATTTCAAAGTTTTTTTTTCATTTTGTTGATTGTTTCCTTTGCTATGCAGAAGCTTTTCAGATCCATGCAATCTCACTTGTTTATTTGGCTTTTGGTGTTATGCCTTTAGTACTGTATTCATATGCTTTTATTACTATGTCTGAAAAATCATTTCCAAAGCCAATGTCAAGGAACATTTCCATATATTTTATTTGAAAAGTTTTATAATTTCAAGTCTTATCTTTAAGTTCTTAATCCATTTGAGTTTATTTTTGTGCATGGTGTAATAAAAGGTTCAATTACATTCTTTTGCTTATAGATATGCAATTTTCCTAACAACATTTTGTAGAGATTATATTTTCCCCATTGTGTATTATTGGCATCATTGTTGAAGATTAGCTGACCATATATGGATGGATTTATTTTTGGGCTCTCTAGTCTATATGTCTGTTAGTTTATGTAGTCTGTGTGTCTGATTTTATGCCAGTACCCCATGGTTTTGCTTACTATAGCTTTGTATTATATTTTGAAGCCATGAAGTATGACACATTCAGATTTGCTCTTTTTATTCAAGACTTCATTGACTCAGGGTCTTTTGTGATTCCGTGTTAATTTTTGAATTGCTTTTTCTATTTCTGTGAAAAAAGTCCATTAGATTTTGATAGAGATTATCTATAGATTGTTTTGGGTAGTATAGGCACTTTAACAATACTAATTCTTCCAGCCCTTGGACACAGGGTAGTTTTCCATTTGTCTGTGTCTTCAATTTCATTCATCAAGGTTTAGAGTTTTCAATGTATATAGATCTTTTACCTTCGTGGCTAAATTTATTCCTTAGTATCTTATTATTTTGGTGCTATTAAACAAGACTGTTTTATTAATTTCTGTTTCAGATAGTTCATGATTTATTAGTGTATTGAAACACAACTGACTTTTCCATGTTGGTTTTGTATTTTGCAAATTTACTGAATTCATTTATTCAGTCTAACAGATTTTTGGTGGAGACTTTAAACTTTTCTCTATATTAGATCATGTCAGCTTCAGAGACAATTATATTTATTTATTTCCAGTGTGGATGCTTTTATTTCTTTTTCTTACCTAGTTCTTCTGGTTAGGACTTCTGTTACTATGCTGAATAAAAATGATGAAAGTAGACATAGTTCCTGTTTCTGATCTTAGAGGAAAAGTTTTCAGCTTTTCACAATTAAGATGTGAACTTGGTAGCTGGGCTCCGTGGCTCAGCTTGTAATCCCACGCCTTTGGGAGGCTGAGGTGAGTGGATTGCCTGAGCCCGAGGGTTTGAGACCCGCCTGGGCAGGCGAGACCTCATCTCTACAATAAATCAAAATATTAGCCAGGCGTGGTAGCGCGCTCCTGTAATTCCGGCTACTTGGAAGGCTGAGGCAGAAGGATCGTCGGAGCCCAGACGGTCGAGGCTGCGGTGGCCAGAAGCGGCCACTGCACTCCAGTCTGGGTGACAGTGAGACTCCAACTCAAAAAAAAAAAAAAAAAAAAAAAGATGTGAGCTTGTTATTCGTGATCTTTATCATGTCGAGGTCCATTCCTTCTATACCTAATTAGTTGAGAGTTTTTATCATGAAAGAGTGTTGAATTTTGCCAAATGCTTTTTCTGCATGAGATAATTATATATTTGATCCTTTATTTTGTTAATGTGGTATATCATATTTAATGATTTCTATGTTGTAGAATCTTACATCCCGTGGATGAATCCCCACTTGATCATGGTACATGCTGTTAAATTCAGCTTACTTGTATATTGTTGAGGATTTTGCTTCTATGTTCATCAGGGATATTGGCCAATAGCTTTTTTTTTTTCCTTCATCAATCCTTGTCTGACTTTGGTGTCAGGGTAATGCTGGAAGCTTTGTGAAATGAGTTTACAAGTGCTCCCTCCTCTTCAACTTCTTGGAAGAGTTTTAGAAGAATTAGAATCAATTCTTCTTTAAATATGTTATAGAATTCACCCATGAAGCCATATGATCCTAGATTTTTTTTATTGGCAAGTTTTGATTACTGATTCAATTCTTTACTAATTATTGTTCTGTTCAGATTTTCTGTTTTTTCATGATTCAGTCTTGGTAAGTTGTATGTTTCTAGAAATGTATCCATGTCTTCTAGGTTATCCAATTTGTTGATGTGTAGTTTCTCATGGCAGTCTTACGATTCTTTGCATTTCTATGATATTAGTTGTAATGTCTCCTTTTTCACTTATAATTTTGTCTGTCTTTTTTTTCTTAGTCTGGCTAAATATCTGTCAATTTTGTTTATCTTCTCAAAAAAAACCTCCTTACTTTATTGAGCCTTTTTGCAATTTTTTTTTTTTGGCTTCTGTTTCATTTACTTCTGCTCTGATCTTTATTATTTCCTTCCTTCTGCTAATTTAGGGCTTAATTTATTCTTTTTCAAGATACTGGAGGTGCTAGGCTGTTTGAGATTTTTCATTTTTCTGAATGTAGGTACTTATTGATATACACTTTCCTTTTAGAAATGCCTGCACTGCATTCTATACATTTTGGTATGTTCTGTTTTCATTTTTGTTTCAAGGTATATTTTGATTTTTCTTTTGATTTTTACCTTGACCCATTAATTATTCAAGAGTGTGGTGTTTAATTTCTGTATATTGTGAATTGTTAAGTATTCCATTTGTTGTTGGTTTCTGGTTTTGTTTTATTTTATTTTATTTTTATTATTGTTTTTGAGTTGGAGTCTCACTCTGTCACCCAGACTGGAGTGCAGTGGCCGCTCCCGGCCACCACAGCCTCGACCTGCTGACTTTCCGTCTCAGCCTTCCAAGTAGTTGGAACTACAGGCGCGCAATACCACGCCTGGCTAATTTTTGATTTATTGTGGAGATGAGGTCTTGCCAAGTTGCCCAGGAGGGTCTCAAACCCGTGGGCTCAGGCAATCTATTCAATTCAGCCTCCCAAAGCGCTGGATTACAGGCTGAGCCACTTTTTAATACTTTTGTCTTTTAACTTTCATGGTAGAGTTAAAAGGGATTTACTTGTCACCCTGACAATATTAGAGTATTCTGAATTTGACTGTATATTTATCATTACCAGTAAGTTTTACACTTTCATAAGTTTTCATGTTGGTATTTAGTGTTCTGTTCTTTCAATCTGAAGAACTCCTTCTCGCATTTATTGTAAGGCAAGTTTATGGTGATTAACTCCCTCAGCTTTTGTTTGGAAAACTCTTTATTTTGGAAGGATAGCCTTGTCAGTTTGGACTGTCTTTTCAGCATTTTGAATATATCATTCCATTCTCCTGGTCTGTGAGAAATCTACTGCTGAGAAATATGCTAATGGTCTATAGAGAATCTCTTGTATGTGACAAGTTGCTTTTCTCATACTTCTTTCAAAATTCTGTCTTTCTTTTTAACTTTTGACAATTTGATTATGTGTTTTGGTGAAGATTTCTTGATAGCCAGCCTATTTGGGGTTATTTGGGTTTCATGAACCTGAATTTTCATTTCTCTCCCTAGATTTGGAAAGTGTTCTGCCATTATTTTTCCTCTTTATCTGCTTTTTCTGGAATCCCATATTATTTTACCCGATGTTATTCCAGAATTCACATGGTCTTTCTTCACTAATTTCATTATTTTGTTTTTCTTTTTGTCCTTCTGACTGGGTAATTTAAAATAATCTGTCTTTTTTTTCTTTTCAGCATGTTTGAGTTCCTTGTAGATCCTGGGTATTAGGCCTTTGTCAGATATGCAGTTGACAAATATTTTAAAAGTGGGCAAAAGATATGAATAGACACTTCTCAAAATAAGACTTACAGGCCAGGTTCAGTGGCTCAGTCTATAATCACAGCACTTTGGGAGTCCGAGGTGAGTGGATTGCCTGAACCTGTGGGTTTGAGACCAGCCTGAGCAACTTGGCAAGACTTCCTCTCTACAAGTCAAAATTTAACCTGGCATGGTAGCGTACATCTGTAGTTCTGGCTATTTGGAAGGCCAAGGCGGAAGGATCGCCTAAGCCCAGCAGGTTGACTCTGGGGTGGCCATGAGCATGTGTGCTACTGCACTCCTGCCTGGGTGACAGAATGAGACTCCAACTCAAAATAAAATAAAGTAAAATAAAATAAAGACTTATAAGCAGCCAACAGATACATGAAAAAATGTTTAGCCTCACTAATCATCAAAGAAATACAAATAAAAATCACACTGAAATACCACCTTACTCCAGTCAGGATGGCTATCTTTAATAAGTCAAAAAACAACAGATACTGGAGACAATGTGGAGAAAGGGGAATGCTTCTACGCTGTTTGTGGGAGTATGAACTAATACAACCTCTGTAGAAAACAGTGTGGCGATTTCCAAAAGATCTAAAAATCAGTCTTCTATATGTTCTATATGACCTAGCAATCCCCTTTATGGAAATACACCCAGAGGAACAAATCATTCTACAAAAAAGATACCTGTACATGTTTACAGCACTATTCACAATAGCAAAAACATGGAACCAACTGTGCTGCCCATTGAAAGTGGACTGGTACATATACGTGATGAAATATTATGCAGTCATAAAGAAGGACAAAATTATGAACTTCACAGTAACTTGGATGGATTTGGAGTCTATCATACTCAGTGATCTATCACAGAAACAAAGGACTGAGTACCACATGTTCTCACTCATAAATGGTCCATGAACATTTATCATTGTACTACCTGAAAGGAATTGGCAGTAGCAGGACTCTGCCAGGGGATGGGGAGGACACATAACATCAATAAGGGTACCTGATCCCAACCAGGTGAAGTTAGTACCACTGAGGCCCAAACTTCACCTGTACAATGACCACTTACATGCCTAATACTGAATTGTATCCCACATCTTTAAAATAAAACAAAACAAAACAAAATAAGATGAAATGATTTGTTTTTGAGATTACAAATTCTTTCTTTTGCTTGATTGAGTCTGCTGTTGAAACTCTTCAGTAATGTTTTAGTTCAGTCGCTGTACTCTTCAGTCCCAGAATTTCTGTTTGGTTCTTTTTGTATGGTTTCTCTCATCTATGAAACTCCTGATTTTGTTTATATATTTTTTTCCTAATATCATTGATATTATCTATTTTCTTTTGTAGTCTACTGAGTTTCTTTAAGAGGATTATTTTTAATTCTTTGTCATGAAATTCATATTCCCATTTCTTTGGAATTAGCACTGTAGCTTGAGTTTGTTTTTTTGGTGGTGTTATGTTTCCTCAATTCTTCATTTTCCTTAAAGTCTTGCATTGTTCTCTTTGCATGTGAAGAAGCAGTCACTTTCTCCACTCTATTGACTGACTTTGAAAGACAAAGATCTTCACCAGTTCATCAAGCTAGAGATTTAGGAGTTCTCTCAGGCATTTTCTATGAATGTGCCTGTCCTGTTCTTATTTTTCCTTTTTCTGAAGCAGGGAGTGTTACAACTGTGTGCTTTTTCTTGTTCCCACAAAGTCAGGATGGGTGCTGAAAGCTTCCCATTTATTTTTCCCAAGAAAATCTCCTTAAGTGTTCATGGTTGTACAATTTCTCTCAATCTTGTGGAGTTGAATTATCTGCAAGGATTTGCCAATATCCTCTGTGGAAACTTGCATGCACAGTCTGTACAAAGAGCTGAGGGTGTACATTGGCAAGTTGTGGGGCACGGTGGTTGCAGGTGAAATATCCCATGGAATTTGTGGTAGCCATTTTGGTAAAGCTTGTGAGCCAGTTACCAGGATCTTTGGCTAGTTTTTGAGATCTGTGTGATAGTTTCTGTGAGCTCTACCTACCCCTTTGCCTTACTTCTGGCATTAGTCTCAGTCTATTCAGTTGTGCTGATTCCCTCAGTGATCTGAGCGAGACAAGGCAGAAGTCGCTCTCTTGGGCAACACTCTGTAAGGCTGGGGAAGCTGGGTGCTCATGCTGTTTTTACTTTCCCTTATAGGAGAAGTCACAGACCAAGGCGATTTCTCTCGACACTGAGCTGTGACACCTTGAGCTACAGATGACACAGGTAAAGTGAAATTGTTCTCCCTACCCTACTTGACATGTCTAATGTCAGATTATTTGCTTCAGTGGGGTACTGAAATTTCTTCACCAGGTCCCCTGGTCTTCACAGAAGTATTTCTGTTTTGAATATTTGTCAAAATCAATGTTTCTGTAGAGATGTAAAGGCTGTGAACTCCTATTCTGCCATCTTGCTGATGCCACTCTTCAGAAGTTTTTGACAGACTGGGAATAGCATGATGTGAGTGAGGTTCATGCCTCAGGTATAAAATTTAAGGGTATGTGAGAAAGTCAGTAATCAAATTAAATAAATAAATCAAATTAATAATAAACAAATAAACAAATCAAATTAAATAAATAAAATGGGAATGATATGGCTTGCAGGCAAGCAACCTGTTTTTATAAATAAATTTTTATTGAAATCAGACCTGGGATTAAGGTAAAGTGAGTAAAGCAGAATCTTGCATTGGTGAATCTCATCTTGTCTTTATTTAAAATTATGATAATTGGTTCATAATGATTTTTGCATTCATTCTCATTTTTAAAAATTATTATTCATAGTTCATAGATTTTTGCATCAAAAATCAGATATTAAATAAATAGTGCATGTATATACACACACGCATAAATATATAATAGGATATATGTATTCCTATTATATATATATTCTAGAACTATTCCTATATGTAGGAATATATATATTTCTATAATCTATATTTTATATGTATTCTTGTAATAGTTACTAACTACTAATTATAGTAATGTGTGTGTATATATAGAATATATATTATAGGACTATGTATAATAAGAGTGTGTATATATATATACATATATATGTGTATATATATATATATATATATTCACACATACTCTATAACACAGAGAAAATATCTACAAGCTTTCCCACAAATCCTTCCTACATCAATATAAAAAAAAAATCACAACTGGAAAAGATCAGGAAAATAAAGCTATTTAAAAGCAGCTTTTTAAAAGCAAATAATGTTTCATATTTAGCCTATCATTAATGTCGACATTTTGGTTATGTACTGAGGTGACTACTCTGAATATTTTTCTGAGGTTGCCCCATCACAGTATTTCCACACTTTTTGATCCCATTATTAAATGTGTTGATATTTTATTTGCAACAGCTTCTTCTAGAGATGCCATGCAATCCTATAATATAGAAGATGAGTAACAGTGCAGGGTGCTTCCCTATACAGTGTGGCAGAATTTTTTGGCTACTTTATGACCTAGAAACATGAGTCTTAGGAAGATAGGCTGTTCAAATGTGCTCTGAACTCAAGTGGGGGCTATTTCTTTTTCTCTCACACCTCTTGTACTACTAAACTTCAAGGCAACCTTGTATCTTCCTTGCTTCTTATTCTCACATTCTTCCTTAACACTTCCCTGCCTTTGATAATCCTACCATAATATTATCCACACTTCCCTTCTTGTTGCAGTCATCTACAGAACCCACTCATTCCTTGAGTACTTTAGCTTCTGCCTCATTGACATTCTTATCAACACTACTTTCTGGCATACTTCTTAGTGATCTCAATATCCACATCGACAATACTTCTGGGCATTGTGCTTTTTGACCACCTCTTTGTTGATATATTCCTTTACCTTACATCAAATGTCTTCTTCCAAGGTCATATCAATTACTGCATTCCTTCCATAATCTTAGTTTTAAGTATTCTACTTAGTTATCACCTTCTATCTTTGTAGCTGATAACCTGACTCCAAGCATAAGCAAACAAACCCCAGGGATCCAATCATGTCTTCACTGCCCTCTCTTGTCCCATTTCATATTCTCATTTTTCCTTTCAAACAGCTTAGAGTCCATGATTTGCAATTATAGATGTTACTTTGCATATGCCCTCATTTCCCTTGTCCGTCTTTTACTAACTAGGTATCAGGATTTAGAACCAATCACACTAATTCCAGTGTTTGAGCTCTTAATCACTACGGTATACATATATTATCTCATTTGAGATTTACTACACACCTGTAAAAATAAATTAGAAAATAGAAGCTTGGAGAAGTTAAGTCCTTCAGGATCACACAGCCCATAGATAGTAGAGTAGTATTTAAACTCTGCCTACTTTGTGTCTACATCTTAGCAGGTAAATTGCCTGGAGGAAAATTCATGCTAACTCATTTCACTTTAAATTCATGACCATTTCAACTGGATTTGTAGTGCTGTCTGGCAGAAATGTTTTCCTAGTCTGTTTTATTTTTCTGAACGCTTCTACCCTCTTCTCAAGCCTCAATCCTTTCCTCATTTTCAATCTCTTTAACAATCTTGACATATATTTCACTGAAATTAGAGAAGCAATCTGGAAAGGTTGTTCCCAGTGTCCCAACACCACATCTTCCACTCCATCTGCATGAAAAGCCATATACTTGACCTTCCCTCCTCTTGATGTGAATCAGCTGACTTTGTTCCTATGCATATACAACCCCTCCCATACTCACTAGATCCAAGTTCCTCATTAAGTAATTTGTCCCTGTCTTTGTTGTATTACTACATTTTCCCTCTTCACTGGGTCATCTCCAGTGCTATAATTTCTTCCACTAAAAAAAAGAAAATAATCCTTTTTTTGATTGCATGTCCCTGTCCAATTTCTTCTCCATTTCTCTTTTTCTTTATAACGTAAACCACTGTATCTAGGTCCTCTCTTCCTATTTTCTCGTGTTCCCATAGCAATAGGATTTTAGCTCAATCACTGCAGCAAAAGTAGCTTTTGTTTGAGTTAACCAATTTTTGCCATTTTGTTAAATCCATACATCCTCAGTCCTCATCTCATTTGATGCAAGCACTCCTTTTTAGAATAATGTCTTTACATGACTTCAAGAACATCTCTCTTTCAATTCCATTTATACCTCTCTGACCACTCCTAAAGATCAGAGTGCTTAAAGTCTCCTACACTCTATTTATTTATTTCTCCATCAGCCACATTCTTTCCCTTAGCTATATGATTTAGTCTCAAGGCTTGTAGAACTTCATCCTTGTTACTCTTCCAGTCAACATGTTTGGTTTCTTTCTTATACACATGGAAAACAATTTGTATGGAGTTTCCGTTGACACTACTTTAAATACATAGTAAAAATCTAGAATTTGACCACCTCTCACTTCCTTCACTACTATCACACTTATCAAAACCAACATAATCTCTTGCCTGGTTTATTCCTATAACCTCCCACTTGCTTTTCCTGTTTTTGCCTTTTGATTTGTGTATACTTTCATTTCCCTTGTTTGTTTCTTTTTCATTGATTCTTTCCTTTGCTTGATTTAGTCTGCTGCTGAAGCTTTCTATTGAGTTATTTTATTTTACTTTAATTTTTGCTGAATGGTTCTCAATATAGCAGCTATGTAAATCCTCTGTGTAAAATCCTCAAGTAGTTTTCCATGAGACTCAGATTAAAAACCAAAGTTCTATTGTTAGTCTGTTTCTGTTGCTATAATACAATACATTGGAATGAATAATGTATCATAATAGAAATTTATTTTTCATAGTTCTGGAGGTTGGGAAATTCAAGATCAAGTTGCCAGCAGTTATGGTGTTCTGATGAGGATTTCTCTCTGCTTTGAAGATAGCACCTTGTTGCTGTGTCTTCACACAGCTGAAAAGTGGATGGGGCAAAAGGGTCTACCTAGTTCCTTTTAGTTCTTCTATAAATACAGTAATCCCAATCATGAGGAGTCCACCCTTGTGACCTAAGGTCTCACCCCTTAATACAATAACATGGGAGTTTAAATTCTAATATATGAATTTTGGAGGGACACAAATTCTTATTCTTATGAATATTCTTGTTCTTTTGAAGCCCCACAGGAACTGGCACGTGCCAGCTCACTCACAAACTTTATTTTCCATTAGTCTACCCCTTATTTATTCTGCTCCACACTGTTATTTTTTGAGTACGTCAAGTAGTCTTTTGTCTCATAGCCTTTACTCAGGTTTTTTTAATCTTGATTTATATATTTTATTTATTTATTTTTACTGAATACCCACATGACTCATTCCCACATGGCTTTTATTTTCTGGGAATATGTCACTTTGTCAGTGAGACCTTCCTTGACCACACTCTACATAATACCTGAGTGGTCCCCAACCTTTTTGGCATCAGGGCCCGGTTTCACGGAGGACAATTTTTCCATGGACGGGGAGAGGCATTAGAGTCTCATAAGGAGCACGCAACCTAGATCCCTTGCATGTACAGTTCACAACAGGGTTCTTGCTCCTATGAGAATCTAATGGAGCTCTGGTCACCTGCCACTCACCTCCTGCTGTGTGGTCGATTCCTAACGTACCACGGACTGACACTGGTCCACAGCCTGGGAGTTAGAGGTTCCTGTTATAGACCTTCTCATGATAGTTTTAAAATTTATAATGCTTGTCAACATCATAAACATTTATTTTAAAAAACTTTTACCACCAGTAGGTATGAAATTCATATAAACAGGATTTGTTTTGAAGTTTATTACTGTTTCTTCAGAATTTAGTCCTAAAACAAAAAAGGCATTCAATAAATATCTATTCCATAAATGAATAAATGAAAGATACTAGAAAATTTCTTGTTGTAGACAACCTAATTCAAGAATAAAACTAATGAAGTTATTTCCATGGAAGAACTAGAGAGACCATTAGAAATAAGGACTGCACACAGTTCAAAGAGCACAGTTTGATCCCTTACAGATAAATGCCATGAAGACCATAATGATGCCAGGAAATCAGAGACTGTTCATAGATACTGCCCATAGGAAGCTTACAACTGAGCACTGGCAGCAGTGCACTGAAGGGAGAAAAAGAATATATAGAAACAACTATAATATGATCCAGAGTATATTCATAAGATGAGAGAAGCTAAACCAAATGCTATGATTTAATATTTAGAAAACTGGATCTCATAACATATGCAATATGATGAGGTGACTTTTGTTTAAGTACCAGAGTTGGAAAATAAAAGTTCTGTAACATTAGGGTTTTATTTTGAACACCAATTAAATAATCTAGAAGACTAGAAGTTCATAAAAATAGGAACTAGATATTTATAAGAATCCATTATTGTTGAGTAAAAGCTTGTACAGCAAAAATAATCAGCAAAACTCATCTAGACCATTAAGAGAGAGGCTTGAAAAACTTCTGTATTTGTTATTGACTGATGTTATGCTCTTCTTCACTATTCTTATCCTTCATTTTCTATAAATAAATTTTTACAAATTTATATTCAACTTGGCATAATATTCTGTAGAGTTTTATTCTGCCTAGATTCTCAAGATGCCACATGGGGTGTCACGCTTAATCTTTGTTTTTGAATCTCATTTCTAATCTCCTAGGCTTGATTGTCAGGTTGTCCTTTGTGTCCTAGATTACTTGGCCAATGACTTGACTTTTGAGTTTCCTTTGCCCCACATACCTTGTTGTCTACCAGCATCATTACTACCAAGTCATTGTATCTCCCAAGAATTCCATCCTGCACAAGAAGCTTTCCTCACTAGAAGAGAGAGGAAAGGCAGCTCATATAAGAGTACATGTAGACTCACAGCTTGCCATCTAACTCTGTGTCTCTTTGAGAACCTTTAACCTGCCACAAAGCGTAGGATAAGCATCACTTTGATAGAATTGTTTTTTTTTCTCGTGGAGGCAATAGTTTAATCACTATCTGTATCTGCCTTGAAGGACATTAAATACTTTTATTGTGAGAATTTCACAGGTTAAGAAATTTCCATTGCTTTTTTGAAAACATAAGTTCTACTTTCCAATACTAATCATCAATTTTTGTTAAACAGACATTTTATAAGTACCTATCACAGATGTATAAAAATGAATAAAACATTTTTCCTTCCCTCAAGAAGCTTTTAGGTTTTGGGGAAAGACAAAAGTATAATAAATAATTACAAAAGCAATAACTGTTTGAATTCTGAATGTGTGTGCAGAACTCTGGAGAAAGGAGTAATCTGCTTAAATTGCCTATATAGACATGGAGGATCTCAGAGAAATGGAATTTATGCTGACTAATGGAGAGTGAGTTCCATTTTTGGAATTGTTTTCCAGTTTGTCATACTCCTTTAGTCATAATGGTGGATGTGGCCAAAGGGAATATGCTGTTATTTATATACAGAGATGATTACATTTAGTCTTTTGTCCAGTGGTAGTCCTAGATATCCTCAAACTTCAAATTTTCTTTGGTCCCACTTAGGACTCAATGACACAAATATGCATTATGGCTGGTGTTGCCTGCAATCAGGGAAGAGAAAAAGGAAGGAAAGTTTTAAAACCCAGACTTTTTATTTAAACCCAAAGACTCACACATGTCATATATGTAAAAATGCTATTCTGCTTTGAGATACACTCTCATAGGTAGAGTCAGGGTGTGGTGCAAATGCTGACCTATTGTTACGCTATTTTGTGTCCACCCAAAAGGACATATTGGAATGCAAATGAATGATTGTGTGTGACAAGGATATCTGCTCTAAATTATAGGAAAAGTAGCCATCCCTAAACTATGGAACCTTATTACTATTAGATTACATCCAACATGGCTCTCAATTGATCAAGATAAATCACTAAGCTACAATACTATGGTTTTAAACCACCATTATAGTCAGTGGATATAATGATCTATCAGAGGATATAAGGCTCTTTTATAATTTTTGAATTTATGTTAATCTTTGTAGAAGTCACACAATGTATTGACAGGAACATAACATTTGAACTCAAAGAACATGGGTCTAGTTCTATGTTCTAAGATATCAGTTGCATAACACTGAATAACCTAACTTAAAATACAAGGCCACAGCTTAATTATGTGCAAAATATACTCAATAATTTTGCAAATTTATTGCCACTACAACAGTATCCATGTACAGTCCTTGCTTGTTCCCATTTTGTCCTTATCTTTTTCACTTTCCTTTCTGAATAGAGTTAACTCTACTGTGCTTGCACAACTTGCTTTTTCTAATTCATCATGAGCTTCTCTGGTGAATTGGGAATTTTACTGTTAGGTACTTAGGATACAATATGCGGTTAGGTGACTGCTGAATTGTCTAGAGAATTTTAAAGTGTTGAGTTATTCATTATTTCAGAAGAAATTTTATTTATCAGTGTGGTAAGTGAGAAAGAAAGACCAGACTGATTATGATTTCTAAAGAAAGGTGGAAATGGTTAGGAAGAGGGCAAGAAGGTACATGGAAAATAAAACATCTTAAGACAGTATAAGGAAAATGTTCTCAAGAGAGAAACTGAACTGATGCTATATATTTGTGTTTGAATGGCTCCATGCTGTGTCTATGGAGAATGGGGACCAGCTGTACTCTAGCTACTGAGGGGACCCCAGGGAAGCCACTCCTGCATCCTGCTGCCACTGGAGAACAGCTACAAGGACAGCCAGTATAAGAAAAGGGTTTGCAGAATTTGAGTTTCAGGCAGAGATAGGTTGTTGTATGAGACTAGATTGTCCATTCATTCCATACATATTTATTTAGTATCTACTATGTGACAGAAATGACAATAGATGAAACTCAAAAAAATTCCCATCCTCAAGGAGCTTATATTTCTGAGAAGTATAAGCTTTTGTTGTGAATACAAACCTTTGCTGGCTCACTGGATTTTTCTTTCTTCTTTCTCCAACCCCCACTGGATTGTTTGAAGAATCAATACAATAACCTATGAGCATTCTCATGGTATTTCTCTTGATGCAGGGTACCGTGTTGGCAGCAACTTCGTGTGGATGCTGTCCCATCTGTCACTCACTGGGTGCACGATCTTAAGCCTACCACGAAATCAGTGTCCAGAGAAAAAGATGAGTTCGTTCAACATCTGTCTCAGCTTATGTGATGTATGCAAAGCCAGACAAAGGGAAGGAAAGGAAGTTCTCTTCTCCTGAAAGTAACTTCAGCATACAATCATGCTCCTTCAGCATACAAGTACACTCCTATTTTTTACAGCATTAATGGTGGGCAAAGCTGATATCCAGGCTTTTGTAAACCCAGAGTCTGTTCAGTTAAACCTTTTTGGATCTGAAATGAGCACATGTCACCCTGAGAATAATCTGTCATAACATTGAAACACAAGGCTATTCACTGTCTCTGGGGACAAGCTGCTCTACCAACTTCATGATCAGGTGTTTTGGTTAATAGAAGACAAAGCATTTTTCACTTCTTGTGAAATAATAACAGTGAGACTGTGTTTGTCTAAGTGTTAAAATAGTCCAAACAGTGTGACAGAAACGTGTAGATCTCTTCAATATCTCTTTCTTCTTTTTCTTTAGTAATAGCTCCTTTAAATTAGTTGGACACATATTTGCCCCAAATCAAGGCAATGCTTCCCAGTCTCTCCTGTGGTTTAGCGTGGTTATGTGATTAAAGAGAAATAATGTGAACAACTTGCAAGCAGTGTTTTTAAGAAAGCTGTGTGCTTTGTTTTACATCTCCCCCACACTGTTCTCATCCAAAGTGAATTCTCAGGGACATAGTGCTAAGCCATCTTCAGTCACACACAGGTGATGTCCTCGTGGGTGGTGAAGTGGAATTAAAGGATTGTGGGTCTCTACCTCCCTGGAGCTAGTACAGCAGCCATGAACTACCTACCTTGGTGCTTTGTAAATCACTGAATGTCATGGCCTCTTGTTTCAATAGCTGAAACTTGACCTTGATATCTTAAAAAACAATACTGAATTTCATAGCCTCTTGTATGAATATCCTAACATATATCCCAACTATTACAGAGATAAATGGCCCAAGTAATAAATAGATGCAAAATATTACATTATCAATAATTTTCTTTGACTTACTCCAGAAATATATGTGAATAAATATAAGTATATGGCAACCCTATTTTCTGATATAATATAGAGAGAAAGAGGAATGTTGGTTGAATATAAAGTTCACAAAATTTTATAACTTGTTATTCTGTTATTAATAGTAACTTTGTAATAATCACGATCACTGAAAATTGAACTAAAATGGAGAAGGTCTGAAAAGTGTACAGAAGAGGGTGAAAATTATTGCATTGTGAGAGCTATAATGTATTTTCTGATTATAGACATTTATTTTTTCAGCAGTAATAATACTCTGGTGCTTGTATTTGGTTGCCAAATTTGTTTATAAGAAGGTTTTTTTTGTGAACTAACAGGAAAAATTAAACCCTTCAGCATTAACTAAATAATATCTTGATAAAGATTTTTAAAACAGTTTGGCTAGCATTTTTTCTGCTTAGAAGTGATGTCGCTGTGAAATGTGAGGATAACACTTCATGTGTTACTATTTGTTGTGAAGTGATTTAATAAATGTTTAAACAAGTCATTACCATGTTGACAGCGTTTCTTATCATGGAGTTGCAATTTTGTTATTGATTGTCATGCTAGGCTCCTCACCACCTTCCTTTGCCCTAAAAATGTGGGGACACATAAACATGACCCTCAGAGTGTGCTAACAGACTGCATTAGCTATGGATGTCAGTTCTGGAGTCTTCCTCTCATATGTCAAGGATGGAAGACAATCAGCTCTTCCTTCGCACTGATAATAGCATGCAAGGAAGGGAAAAACCAAGGTTAGGATATTCCCAACTGCTAGGAGAGTACCAAGCCTTGCATCTTTGGAGGATAATATTGTTTGCTTATATATGAGTAACCCCAAAAGAAGCAGCAGTCAGGGAAGATCCTTCTCAACTTGTCTAATACTTTATAAACTTGTAACCAAAGACTCCACATTGTTTAACTTTCTGGATTCTCACAGCAATGGCTATAATCTTGCTTTCATGAATAAGTAGAATTCAATAAGTTCTATGCTATGGGCTGAATATATGCATATCTCTGCAAATTTAGATGTTAAAATTCCTCCCTCATGGTGATGATATTAGGAGGTAATGCCTTTGGGAAGTGATTAGGTCATGAGGCTGAGCCCTCGTGAATGGGATTAGTGCCCTTATGAAAGAGGACCCTTCTGCCATGTGAGAAGGCAGCAACAAGTTGCCACCTTTGAATGAAGAAATAGGCCCTTACCTATTTCCAAACACTGGGTCTGCTGGTGCCTTGATCTTGAACTTTCCAGCCTCCAGAACTGTGAGAAATATATTTCTGTTGTTTATAAGCCAACCAGTATATTATAGTATTTTGTTACAGAAGCCCAAATGGGCCAAGGCAATGTGACATTCATTCATTTAATAATAATAATTATGGGCCCCTATTATGTGCCAGGTAAGTAATGAGTCCAAGAAGTACCATGTCTGTAATCTTGAAGCTTAAAGTTAATTGGTGGATCTACCTCTATCTTTGCGTTCAGCTTCCTGTGGTGGGTTGTGTTTGTTCTCAATGACAGCATATATGATCTGAGTATGGAGTCGTACCTTCAGTTTATGTTGAGAGATAGATGGTCTTTTTGTTCATCCACTGCATACTCTTTCTCGAGGAAATTCTTCCAGTTAGATGGCAATTCAGTTTGTGCTCAGACACCTTTTATAAGGTTATCCTGCCAGATGTATTTTCCAATCTATTTATACGTTCATAAAAGGAAATAAGTTCAGTATGACACAAACTGATATTAATATATCCATGTTTAATTCTAGTGGTCACCCATTTCTTCATAAATTCTGACAACTTAAATATTTCAACCACTTATTTTGGGACAAACTGGAGTTTTTGGTATCCACGTTTCTTCCATATTAAAAATTAGAATAATTGGTCTTCTCAAGTTTTCTGTCATCTTTCCCATTCTTCTCAAGGTCTCTTGCCAATTTTTGGATACATTTTTGGTTGTTACAACTGAGGGAAAGTGTACAACTGGCATTAAGTAAGGAGAGGTTAAAGATAATTGCCAAACATTTTACGATGCACAAAATAGACTCCCATCATAAAGAAGTATTTGGCCTAAAATATCAACAGTGTTCAGTGTGAGATAATTTGATGTAAAACAACTCAAATATTTTTATCTTTATTAGAATGTTTTCTTAAGAATACTTTTAATCTTTGTTGCTTCTTATATTTAGTTATGCTTAGGTAAAATATTGTCTATTGAAGTGTTTTAGTATCCTTTCTTCACTGATTTATTTTTTTATGAACATTGGAAAGTTTGCCTGTACTAACTACTCTAGGTAATATAGTGATATATCTTTGTCTCTGGCTTTATTAACAAAACTATATCTGTGAATTAAAATAACTGTAGTTTAAGATAATGAGTGAGGCTGAGCACCTTTTCATGTGTCTGTTGGCTGCCCTATATCATAAGTGTCTATTCATGTCTTTTGCCCATTTTTTAAAGGGGCTGTTTGTTTTGTTCCATATGTTCTTGCTCATAAGGTGACCTTGAACAATTATAATGCTATAAGAAAGCGATTGGCAGTAGTGGAAAACTATCAGGGGAAGCGGGGGTGGGACTGGCAGTTGAGGGAAACTGCTAGGGGAGGGAGGGGCGTACCTCATCAACAAGGGCACCTGCATGATCAATGTTTGTATACCTAATCCTGAATTGTACCCCACATCTTTCTAATAAATAAAAAAATAAAAATAAAAATAAAGATAAGTTACGATACAAGAGCAGACAGAAAGTATCAGAGGGAGCCAGGAGGATTGTTTATTTCCATCTGGAGGAGTGGAGAAAATATGATGGAGGTAGCATTAAGTCTTAAAGGATGATTACAATTTGAACATGCTAAGGTGAGGGGACAGTTGGGAAGAGAGAAGGCAAGAAATGGCATGGGGCTGAGGTGGACTCAAGAGACAGTCAGTGGTGGCTGAACTTGGCTTGATGTAGAGCGCATGAAGGTCAATACATGGCTAGGAAAGTTCTTTGTTCTCAAGAACAGAATACATGTGCTCACTCACAAGCAGACCCTGATCACTGGTCATGCTAGCACAAGGGTAGGATTGGCAGAGACTGGAAACTGCTAGGAAAGGGAAGGAGGAAAGCGGAAGAGGGGCACATGGCAATACACTGGTTACCCCTGGGGGAGAGAGGGTCAGCTAGAAGCCCAAACTTCATTTGCATGCAACCTACTTATATAGTAAATTCCCACTTGTATCCCACAACTTTTACAAAACAGTAATAATAATAAACATTCTTGTTCCTTGGTGGGGGGGGACTCTTTGTTTCTTATCCAGATGTTAATGGCAAAGGCCAAATTGTTTGTTTATTTATTTGTTTTGAAAATGTGCATATCAGGATCATTATAACAGTGTTTAAAAACTATGTCAAATTTTTATATTGTATATTGAATTTTTTATTGCATCTAAGCTGGTTTGACACTACCCTGAGTTTCCACATGTGTTTTTACTGCTTTGCCATCACTGAGATTCTTCAGTATCAGCAAGCAGATTTTTTTTTTTTCATTTTTGAATCTGAAAATTCGCCTTGAATATGCACATTCTCACTGCTTCAGGGGTCAAAATAACCCAAAAATGAATAATTTAGAAGACAGCTCAGTGATTCACCTTCCAGTTTAGAGTGAAAATAAATTCTAGCCTAAGACAATAAAATCTGATATAGAACATCTTTGTTAAGGTTTATAAAAATGTGCATTACAATGGAGGGGCAATACCCAATTTCCAGTGGTCCAGGAGGGTCATCAAATGTCCCTGAGAACTTGATTTAAAATATTGATTCCTGGGCCTCTGTCTACATGAAATATACTGAATGAGAGTGGGGAAGAAAACAGGAGAAAATTTTCTTCTTGCAAACGCATTAGATGATACTTGTGGAAGTAAAGTTTAAAAACCATCATTCTATAAGATGAAAGAGCCAGACTACTTAGGCTTCAGTTTGTCATGTTGTGGATAGTCAGCAACTATAAGAAATGAATAGAACTCTAGAAATGTGGCTTTGTGTGAATGAGTGAGACCTAGGAGAATTGATTGAATTACATACACAAAAAGAGTGAAGATGGGAGAAACCATAGAGAATACAAGTGAAATGTTTATTTGTTGTGATTAGCATTAGTGAGAGAAAATTACTGTAGATTTAAAAAATAAATGTATTTATTCTTCTGTAAAAGCAGAGACTCATATGCTTAATCAATAATTACCAAATCCATTTTGGGAATTGCACACGATTATAAAAACAAAGCAAAATTTAGTACATCTGATATGCTACGCCTTCCCCTTTTGTTGAACTGGTAAAAATATTACAAAACTATATTAGCTTTTAATTGAGATTCTACCCCTTTTGTCTTGTAATGACACAGAACTTTAAGGTCACAGTAACTTGAATGAATTTTTTTCTATTCTTATTCTCCTAATTCATAAATTTCATAAATGCTTAGCTTGCTTTATGAAGGGTGTTATTTTTGTATTGGTTCAGGCACTGTATTCATGTTTTATTTGGTTGTCTTTTAAAGTGTAAATGTTCTAGATGTGCTTCCAGGACTCTCAGCTGTAAAGGGGGCTGTGGCTCCATGGTGCTAATTACGTACATTTGAATTCTTAACAAAAAATTTTGACGATGAGAATGACCCTCTGTATACTTTGTTAAAAGGATTAAATTCACCTACCATCTGTTATGGTATGACCTTTGCCATAACTTTATTACTCTTCAGTGCAGTTATTTTTCCTGTGTAGCCAGGAGGCTAATGCTATCCCACTCTGTATTGCGATGATTCTATGGAATAATTGTGTAAAGCACATCGTCTTGGAGGTTCACCATAAATACGAGTCCCCTTTTTTTCCTTACCATGTTGTAGAATTGACTTTCTGGCCTCCCCCTACCTAGTGCAAATTGAAAGTAGAAATCACTTTACTTAACGTGGGAGATTGGAACAGTCATTATGACAGTCAGTGCTTCTCTCCGTGAACTTACCTCTGTAGAGGAGGCTTATACATCTCGGCCGTGTTTGGCATAAGCACTGCCACGTGACCAATGACATGTGAGTGGAAATGCGGTGTCTCTTCTTAGCTGAGGTGTTCAGAGCCAGTGCACGAGATTCAGTGTTCTCTTTTCCCTTTGCTGCCAGGACAGGCAATGCTTCATATGGGGGCTCCACGGAGAGGCTGCTCCATCAGCCTGCATCCCAGGGAGAATGCTGTTTCAACCTGGAGCAGAGACAAAGTTGACCCTCCGGCACACAGGTCACGAGCGAGAAGTAAATATTTGTTAGTGGAAACCACAGAGATTTTGTGGTCATATTAGGTTACATAACTAACCCCCACAAGGAATTTTGTGAGAACTAAATCATTAAGCATACTCTATCAGAGTCGATTTGAAGTGCCACTATTCATCTTAAGCCTTCCCCAGCCATGGACATAGGTCATAGCTGCCCCCTTTGCCTTTCAAGCCTTGTCTGCCTCCAGATTGGGTGCCCTTCCAAACAAGATCTAGGACATTGTAAAATGTTTTAGGGATTGTGCACTCTGTTTTAATTCCCATAGAAAGAATATGCATCAAATAGCTTCTCCAAACCGAACTGTAGACTGTTGAGAAGAATCATTAAGGGTACCTGATCCCAAACTAGGGAAAGTGAGAACCAACAGAAGGTCTAAAAACGTCACCTGAACAATGACCACTTATGTACCTAATCCTGGATTGTACCCCACATCTTTAAAATAAAAAATAGAATGTTGAGAAGATGTATTTTACATTTGAATGTAATGAGGCTGGGTAATTTATAGAGAAAAGAGGCTTATTTGGTGCACAGTTCTGCAAGGTGCTGGCATCTGCTTGGCTTCTGGTGGGACTTCAGGAAGCTATTACTCATGGCAGAAGGCAAGAGGAGACAGGCAAGTTCAATGGTGAGAAAGGAAGCAACAGAGAAAAGGAGGTGCCAGCTCTTATGTGAACTAATAGAACCAGAATTCGTTCATTACAGCAAGAGCAGCACCATGCCATTCATGAGGGATCCACCATTATGATCCAACACCTCCCAGTGAGCTCCACCTCCAATATTGGGGATCAGAGTTCAACATGAAATTTGGAAGGGACAAGCATCCAAACTATGGGCCATGCCACTGGACACTGCTGGGTGTCAATATGAACAGGAAATTAAGTTTTACCTGACTTGGAGGCTATAAGTTTGGAAGGAGGGCATCTTTTCCAGAGCCAGGTAAAGTCATCTTACTTGAATATGACTCTATCAACAATGCCAGGTTTAGATGCTCTTTTAAAGGAGAAAACTTCTTTATACTTTATAGCTTTAGTGTTTTCTGAGTTTCTCCCTCAATCAGCCATAGGATTCATAGTATTTAACCTAAGATGTTTGTTATGTCAATAGAAGTCTTCTGAGAATGTGAACAAAGTCTAAATAGACTTTGAGCCCACATTCTTTTTTTTTTTTTAGTTGGAGTCTTGCTTTGTCGCCCAGGCTGGAGTGCAGGGCCCACTCACGTGAGCCCATGTTCTTATAAACAAGATGCCTCCATTTAATTTTAACTAGAAATATTATTCTGACACAAGGAGAGTCATTAGCAAATAAATGTTAACCTATTAAGCTGAGCTGCTTTTGTTCTTTCTAGAACAAGTGTCATAAAAATATTCGAAGTCTTGTAGGATTCCACTCATCATTTAGCACAAAGAATTAGAGCATTCTTTATTTGTTTCTTTTTCCTAAACAAGGTTTCTTCTATGTACCTAGATGACTTAAATATTTCTCCATGTCATTAGGTGTGGATCTACCTAAGCATCTGTATCTGATACCCTTTGCACAAAGACTAAGGAGGACTATTCTAACATGATATGTCACTGTTTCTTTATTCAGAGATATAGATTGGATTCTGAATTTGTGTCAGATGTTGTCAACATAGCATCATGTCACTACAGTGAAAGAACAACTTATATTCTGGGGCATATATGCAACCTTATTCATTTATGACAAAATCTCTTGAAAGTGAGGCTGAGTGCAGTGACTCATGCCTGTAATTCTAGCAATTTGGGAGGCTGAGGCAGAAGGATTGCTTGAGACCAAGAGTTCAATATTATTCTGGGCAACAGAGCAAGATCTTGTCTCCACAAAAAAAATTTTTTTTAATGGCTGGGCATGG
Organism: Cephalopachus bancanus; assembly: GCA_027257055.1. Classification (NCBI taxonomy): domain Eukaryota; kingdom Metazoa; phylum Chordata; class Mammalia; order Primates; family Tarsiidae; genus Cephalopachus; species Cephalopachus bancanus. The sequence goes on along the minus strand of JAPVLO010000164.1, from coordinate 1,915,073 downwards.
TGGTGTGTTTCTATAGTCGAGCTACTTCTGAGGCCATCACTTGAGCCCAGGAGATAGAAGCTGCAATGAATTATGATTGTGCTTTTGCACTCCAACTGGAGTGTCAGAGCAAGACCCATCTATTAAAAAAAAGAAAGAAAGAAAGAGAGGAGAAGAAGGAGGAAGAAACATAAGAGGAAGAAGAAGGAGGAGGAGGGAAAGAAAGAAAGAAACTTTAAGGTTTTTCAACTTGAAGGCTTAATTTAAGTGGTAAAACAGCAAAAGAATACTGAAACAAGCAAACATGTATTTTTGGCATTAGGCAGACCAGAAAAATTTGGTTGCATAAAGATGTTATAGACCTAATTAAAGTCAGTTGTACCAGTTTATGAATACTGAAACTCCAAGCAAACAAAATGCTAAAGCAGCAGCAATGTGAACAATAGAGACTAGAGTAAATATTTGGATATGTTTTAAGAGGGAGATTTTCAAATAGAAGAGATATGAGCTGTTTAGTCTGCATTAATCTCTTCCTTGGATTTGCTGAAAAGTGATATTATCAATTCTCTTTTAACAATATATATATTTATATAAATGGCTACCCTATTTAGTAAATCTCAAATTCTCTTATAGATTATGGAAAGACAAGCTTAAATTCACATGTCAACCCTTCCTAAATGCTTTCTGAATCACAGTATTGAGAGGAATTCACTTCACATTGAGACTCATTAAGGACAAGAGTTCTGATAAATAAGTGATATCTACCATATTGGTGGATACGTACTGAAGGAGAGAAATGTATCTTAAGTACCCTGTATTTGCCTTCCTTGTCTTAGAACACTTTATAATTTGGGAATCACTACATAAGGTTAAATTTTTCATCTTTCATAGTCTCTAAACCAGATTACCAAGTGATTTCTTCTTTGATTCATTAGGGCGTCCCTATTTAATACCGCTAAAATCTCATTTCATTTCTAAGATTTTGGTGCACTCCCAAAATTTCAAGTAGTGGTTTGCTGGGGTGACATATAAGAGGCTATCAAGATCAAAGGATATGGTTGTAAGAAATCATGAAGAAAAAATACCTAAACTCATTCCTCTCTGCTCCTTGATAATGTTGCTCAGTACTTATAGATGTGGGTTAGAATACGATGATGGTTGAAGAAGTTTTTTTAAAAAAGTGATTAGAATGATACTATAAAGTTGAAAGAAGTTTAGATTATAAAAATGTATGTGAAAACTTACTCCTTAGTAAGATATTGAGATATTATATCCCTACCTCAACATTGCCAACATGCTTCGTGAGGTCAAGAAGAACAAAAAAATTCTGTAAGTAGATTTGTATTAAGTTACTCTGGTGACCTCAGAAATGAGTTCTCAGTGGAAGGATCCCAAGTACTGCTAATTCTGTTAATATTTCATTTTCACAGCCTTTTTTTGCTACTTTATAATTTCCCACTTTCCTTGAAAGGAGTTTGAAGTATGCCAGGCATAATTTATCTTATATTCCAGTTTTAAGATAATTCACTTATATCTCATATGCATATTTTATTTAATAAACTTTTTTATAGAAGTTAATTTATAGCAAAGTGTAGAAATTAAAAGTACACAAATTGATAAATTGTCACTAAGTGGATTCATGAATTCACCGCAAAGGCCAATACAAAGTATAATATCACCAGCATCTCATGAGTCTCTGCTTATCAGCAGTTCTTCTTTTCTGTCAGAGGTAACCCACTATTAGACTTCAAATATCTTAGATTTCTGTTTTGAACTTCATGTAAACATTAACAGTGTATTCCTGATAACTGTTGAATATTATGGTTGTGTAAGTCATCCATGCTGTTGTGTTTAGTACTAGTCTGTTCTTTTTCATTGCTTTATAAATTTCCACATATGAATATTATAATTTATTTACTTATTTTATTGTTGAAGAGCATTTAGGTTGTTTTCACCTTTGGCTTTTATCAATAATGCTGCTGCTATGAACATTCTTTTTTTTGTGGTCTCATTCTGTTACCTAGACTTGAGTGCAGTGGTACAATCATGGTTCACCACAGCCTCAAACTCCTGGGTCTAATCAACCTCCCAAGTAGCTAGCCACACCTGGCTAGTTTTAAAATTTTTTTGTAGAGGCAAGTTCTCATTGTATTACCCAGGCTGGTCTTGAACTCCTAGGTTCAAGCAATCCTTCCTTAGCCTTCCATGATACAGGCATGAACCTAGTCTGCTATGAACATTTTAAAATATATAATTTGGTTCACCAAGATATTAATTCAGTTCTATATTTAAAAATGGAAGTGATGTCTCATAGAGTATGCATGTGTTTAGTTTAAGTAGAGTCTACCAATAGTTCTCAAAAATGGTTGAGACAGTTTGTGCTTCCAAGAGTAATATATACGAGTTCCAGTTGTACACATTCCTACCAGTGAGGGCTATTAACTTGAGCTCTCTGGTGGTGTGTAACCATTTCCTACAGGTTTGACTGTCCCCACAAAATTCATGTTGAAATTTAATTGCCAATGTAACAGTATTGGGAGATAGGTCTTAAAGAGATGATTAGGTCATGAATAAAACAATGCTGTTGACCCAGGAGTGGGTTAGTTATCACAGGAGTGGCTCCTGATAAAAGGATAAATTTGATCCTTATTTGCTCTCAGTCTCTCGAGTGCACCTCCTCATCATATGATGCTTTTCACCAGGGAATGAAGATGACCCTTGCCAGATGTCAGCGCTGTGCTCTTGGACTTCCCAGTCTCCAGAAGTTTTGTTCTTCAAAAATTACCCAGTCTGTGGCATTCTTATAGCAGCAGAAATCAAACCATTGTATCTTTAATTTGCATTTCCCCAATAATTAATGAGAATGAGCACCCTTTTCTAATTGGATAGCCTCTTTTGTGAAGTATATATTTACCATTTTTAGATTGGGTTGTTTGTAGTTTTATATTAATTTGTAGAAAACTTTTTATATTTGTGTTTAAGTCCTTTGTCATGACATGTATGGCACATGTTTTTCTCTGCTTTGTGGCTTGCTTTTGGTTCTCTTAATGGTGTATTTTGATTAAAAGAAGTCCCTAATTTTAATGCCATTCACTTCACATATCTCTTTTTTTATGGTTAAGGCTTTTTGAATATTTTTTGCAGTCTTTGTCTATTTAAAGTAATCAAGACATTCTAAGTTATTTTCTAGATTATTAATTGTTTAATGTTGTTCACATTTACAGATATTAGTTGGAAGTGATATTTGTTCATGTAATAAGAATCAATAATCACTTTCTTTGTATATAGATACCTAATTTGATCAGTAATACTTATTGAAAATACTGTGTTTTCTTTCCTTAACTGCTCTGCAGTGCATCTTTGTCATAAATTATGTGCTTATATTTGCGAAGGTGTCTGTGGATTCTGTAGTTTGTTTCAATGGCCTGCTCGTGTTCCTTGCATCAATACCACAGCATATTAATTACTATATTTAAAGTCTGAATTTCTGCTAGTGTAAGTCACACTGATATCCTTGACTATCATTGATTTCAGAGTTCCTAGGGAAAACTTATAAATCTGGGACTTTATAAAATGTTGCCTTCATCTTTACTTTTTACGCTGATATCTTTTTTTCTTACCTATGAAGTAGATGTATGAACTACAACCTATTTCATAAGGATATAATGAGAAATGTTCACTTTTACAAACACCATCTAAATATTACTACTACTACTAATAGCAAAGTCATGATGAAACTGAGATTCATAAACACTTTAAAAGAAAAATAATTCAAGAAATTTAGCAAAGTCCTTAAATGTATCAATATATTTTTCATTCAAATAAGAGCTAAAAATATCTACTGCATGCTAGCTCACTTGAATTTTTTCATTCCTATTTAATGTATATTCTATGAAAGTACAACAAAGTCATAAACAGTATTCAGACTTATTTGTCAGCTTAATAGGTGTATTATAACAGCATCTCAAGTTTGTGACCAAAATCTCAACTAGATATAATTGTTTAATAAAAATGTTGTAGAGGAAAACATAGTTCGTTAGGTTCCTACTAGCTGTTTGAGAAAGCTCAGCCTTCCTGTGCACAGTTTCTCTGTATAACACTTGGTGGAATTGTAGTGCTTTTACTGTCACCTCTAAATATCATTACACCTTCGAGAATCTGCAGAGTTATATAACACTGTGGTAATCAGAATCACACCCCTCTCATAGCACAGACTCTGAGTTTTGCTGATTTAGAAAATGCAGAATCCCAAGATCTCCAGCTGTCTTACCTCAAGCTTATAGGAAGGAAGAAAGACAAACCAACGGCTGAAAAGAAATTAAGAAAAACCTCTTCTACAGTATAAATGAGAGAGAATGGACAAAAATAAATCAGACTCTCCTAGCTTCACTTACAGTCCTTTTTAACCAACAATATTTTCTTTAGTTCTTGGCCCATGGCCATGAAGAAATTCAGAACTTGAATGCAAATTGATTGTTAAAAAAACAGAGACCTAATTTGGAAATGAGCAAGGTAATTAAGAAAGAACAAGAATATTTCTAATCTCTGAGATTTTCAGAGGAGTGAACTAAACCAGATTTTGAGATCATATGGTTGTACATCATATGGTGCCACAGTGGAAAAAAAAATACACAGCAGAAAAATTATTCTTTGTTTCAGGGATAAAATTGTTATGTTTTTCATAGTTGACATTTCTGTCACACTTGAGTTGCTGAAGCAAACACCCCTTTCTTCATTAACAGCGAAAGAAGTTCACATCAGAGCTCAGCTACATAAGAAATGCAACAGCCATCACTTATACAGGTCAATTGCAATTTCTAGTAATTAAAAACAAGTAAGAAAAATGCTCGTTGTCTCACATGACACTGTCTAATTTGGTGAGTTTTACACATTTCAAAACTGAGACTTAAGGCTGAGTGCAAACAGTACACAGGCCCGACTGACACATCCAGCGTTCCTGTGAATGCAACTGGCAAAGTCATGTAACCTTCATCTGGGAGCTGACATCTACTCTCAGCAAGCAAACTTACTTTCTACTTGCTTTGCACAAAACTCACCTGTCATGATTATGTCTGCGTTGTTCAATGTCTTGTCTTACTTCACACTGGAGAATCAAAGCGTATTTGGCAAATGATTATTTTTCTGTTAGTTTTTTTAAAAAATTCCATTTTCTAGTTTCTACTTTCAGTTCCCAAGCCAGTATTTACTCTCACAGTTCTTTGTTAATCGTGTAGGTCATCAGCTGCTCTAACAAGGCAGTCCGTGACAGTTCAGCTCCTAGTTTAGGTGAACTCTTCAAAAATATCCTTGAAGTACGTGGAACTGCAGCCACTCAACATTTCAATCCTGAGTATAAACTTGTGGGATAATGCCATCAATTAATGTCCCTATTTAGAGTTGAGCTTCAATATTTATTTTCTTGTGTGTGTATGCATGTGTATATATGTTTGTTTGTATGTATTTTCTTGCTCATAAAGCAATCAATTAGTTCATCCAACCCTTGTACCTGGTACTGTGGAGCTGGTGCATGTGGGCTGATTGTGTCTGGATGGGCCTAATTTTTCCTTTCTCAATCGGATAGATAATTAAAAGTTGCTAGAGCAATCACTTTGTGGTTTTTTCCTTATGCATTTGCAAGAAGTGTTCCTGTTATATCCTTTTTAATTCTTCAGCCTGACCATATTATGTTGGAATGGTAAGTTGAACTTCTTGTGTACTAGATTTCTTTGATAATGTTGTTGCTTTATAGGTTTTAATCACTGACTATTTATGATTAGTGTTAATTACCTCAGAAATATCAATATACATTTCTTCCAAGAGACTTAATTTTCAGCATGTATGTGATTGTTAATTTTATGTTACAACTTGACTGAGCTAAGGAATGTACAGATAGCTGGTAAAGCATTATTTTGGGGTGTGTCTGTGAGGATGTTGCTGAAATAAGTTTAGCATTTGAATCGGTAGACTGAGTAAAAATGACCTTCTTTCACCTTTGTGGGTGGGCATCATCCAAATCACTGAGGGCCTTAAGAGAACAAAAAGAGAAGGAAAGGTGAATTTTCACACTGTTTGTACTGGTATATCAATCTTCTCCTGTATTGCTCAAATATTGGCACTTCTGGTTCTCAGACCTTTGGATTTGAACTGGGGGTATAACTACAGGTTATCTTGGGCCTGCAGCTTGCTGACGGCCCATCATGAGACTTCTCAGTCCCCATAATTATTCCAATTCCTCATAATAGATCTTTCTTCTTTTTTCTTTCTTTTTCTGTCTTTCCTTTCACTCTCTCCTTCTTCTCCTCCTCCTCCTGTGCTCTCTCTTTCTCTCTCTCTCTCTCTCATATTTTTCTTTCTTTCTCCTATTGGCTATGTTTCTATAAAGAACTGTAATACAGTGTACTGCCCATGCTTATGTAAAACTTTCCACAAATTGACTTCATTTTAATGTTTTATTTCTATGATGGGAAAAGTTGTTATTTAAGGACATTATCTAAAAACAGTGGATAGCAAAGATGTAAGTGATTATTGTGCACCAGGCACTTTCACATCTGACATATACATCATTGCATAGCCTAGAAAACTGAAGCTCAGAGGGAATATTCATTTATCCAAAGTTGCACATTCAGTACTTACATAGTACAGAATTCTCTAACACCAAAGCCTGCATTTGTACTACTTCTTCCTTAACTACTACAGACAGATGACATTTGAGTGATCACTATATGTCAACCTCATGCTGAGAGATTTATGTACACTGTTTAATTCAATCCTCAGAGTAATGTGTGATGGTATAATTTCCATTATTTACATTCAGTAGCAACAACTTCATGTTTCAAGAGCAGAAGAGATTGATGTCAAGCACCTTACTTATAGGAAGCAGTGCAAGATTCAAATTCAGGTCCACATAAGACCACGGACCAGGCTTGTTCCCACAGTTCTAGAAGACTCCATGCTGGTCAGCAGAAAGTGAGAAATTCTCAGAATTGATTTGTCTGTGAGGATGTTGCTGAAATAAGATTAGCATTTGAATCGGTAGACTGAGTAATTGATTAGGTAAATGATTCTTAAACCTGGCTCCATATTACAATAATCTGATATATGAGCTCCAGGCCAGATCACTTAACTTAGAATATCTGAGAGGAAGGACTAGATATATTTTTAAAGGTCAGCAGGTAAATATAAAAATGCACAGCTAGGCTGAGAACCACTAATCTGGTTGTATTTAAGTCCTGACTTATTTTCCTTCTGTTTGCCATCATCTGATGAGTTCTGTCTGTAGACCCAGACCTAATCCATTTCCTCTGCCAACCATGATGCAGTCATGGGCCTCAACCTCAGTGTTCAGCTGGGTGACATAGGAACATTTGCAGCTAGGTTTGCAAGTGATAGGAAATCTGGCTCTTAATGGCTTACACAAAATAGTATTTATTGGCTCTTAAACTCTTTCTGGTATCAAAAGTAGCTGAAATCAAACTTTACTTCCACTAGATATGGGTTTATTATCAACACCCTAGCCCAGTGAAAGACATGCTCTCCAATAGCAGAAATGCAAGTCCTTCCTTGACTCTGGTTGGCCTGACTAGAATTCTGCATCCATCCTTGCAGCATCCTCTGTAGACAAGGGGTTCTTCATGTGTGGGATGGCTTATTGGGTCACCAACTCTATCTTTGCAACCCAAAAGTAGAATCAACTGTAAGTTCAGCAGAGAGCTGAGGGTAGGAAGCAGTGCTTTTTCCTAAACAAAATTAACATGTTTACTTTAAGAAGGAAGAATATCTTCCATCTGATGTTTAATGTACATATTATATTCAGTTGAGGATTTAAAAAAATATATACCCAGGTATCCCCCTTGAGAGACTCTGATTAAACCCATAGATGTCCATTTAGCCTTGAATGACACCATCTCTTCCCTCTGTTTCCTCCTCATTTTCCATCTCTCCTATCTAAGACTCACCTCCAACAATAAGATGAAGACTAAATACTTAATTCACACCTTACATGTTGTTAGTTTTCACTCATGAAAAACACGCAAAATAATGTACTGAATTATCTTTTGGGGATTATTTGCAACAAACAGAACCAGCAAACCGAGTCACTCTGGCCCATCTAGTCAACTTGAAAGTTGATTTCTCATTAAAAATTTGGTTAATATCTTTCAGTTTTTGGAGCCTCAAATTTTCTATTTGCAAAGTAGTCAAATAAGTTATATGATTCTAATGTCTTTTCCAGCTCTAAAATTCTCCAAACTTAATCCTAACTTCAATTCAAACTATTTGTTCTAGAATAATTTAAAAATATACTTAATGAGATTTAAATGTCAAAGGGGATGATTATATATCCCCATTTTCCTGGAAATGTCCATATTTTTATCTTGGTTTCAATAAAATTAGTAATTATGCCACATCTTATTCTCATAAGTGTTCTGATTTTAATGATAAATTGTATGATCACTATTGGGACCATAAGAAGACACAAGGTCTTGCGTATACTACTAGTAATTAATATTTATCAAGCATTAGCCACGCATCAGACCATATTGTCAGTGACTTAAATATTTTAACTCACTTAATCCTTATAGCAACCCTATGAAACAGGCAACCCTGTCAGCCCTATGTTATAGATGAAAGCAAGCTTCAGGGATGTTTTAAAAAAAGCTTTCCAAATATTACAGAACAAATATGTGATAGAATGGTATATTCTTCTGCCTCTCACAATTAATACATTTTGTTAATTAATTAACTAAAAATAACAGGGATGAAGCACTGAATAAAAATATTTAACAAAGTTTGGAACTCAAATAATAACTATATTTATCAGTTATAACTCAAACTGTAACTTAGACGATGTCAATTATGAAAGTTCAGAATAGTCAAACACTGCAGTCTACAAAAAATAGAGCAAGAAAGTTTATGTTATCATGTATCTAATGTGTGTCTTTAAAAAAACCTCCACCCCAAATTATACATTATTAGTGACAAAATTAAATTATAGTAAAATATGTGTGTATAACACATCACTTCTTATGCTCAAATTTGCCTAATAAAACATAAGCAACATGTGTGTTTAATAAGTGCTATCTTTTCCCCCTTGTTTTTGTCTTCTGTTCTAAACTCCTCATTCTTTTTTATTTATTGCTTAAAGAAATAGGAATGGAAGTCATTACCTTACTATATAGTTACTTTTTTTTTTGCTGTTCAAGTTGTATATTTTTTCCTGGTTGTCCTCAAGTTAAAGTGCTAATAATTATTTAAATATCTTTGACAACTGTTTTCTCAATTATGGTTTATTTATGTATTTATTTTTAGAGCAATGTGTGAAAAACTTGTCTGATTCTAATTATTATCTCAGGATCCCCAATTTAGATCAGCTACTTTGACTTTCTAGGGGAGAGGCCTAGTAATTGCTATTTTTGACAATTATCACAGATGAATTTTAAGATCAAGATCATATGAACAAAAGCGTCTGGGAAGAACTCTATTAGACTAGAAACAATTTTTGTTTGTATCGAATAGAATACAAAGTCTGAAAGAAACCCAGTTTATAAGGATATTTGTTATAACTTGCACAATCAAAAAATCCATTTAAAATGTTGTAAAATAAATTCATATCCTGGCAAATATCTATCTGTAAAGTCTGTGAGTAGATTTATATTTTGGGAACTAAGTTCACTAAGAAACAATTTTTAAAAATGGAAAATTAAGTATATATTAAACTTATTGAGTATCTACTTTGCATTAGTTCTTCTTTTGACTTGAATTTATTGACATTAGTCCTCATGATAAAAAATCATGCCAGATATGTATTTGTTGCTCTAATTATTTACATTAAAATTACTAGAACTATATTTGTCTACTTTTTCAGTTTTTCTAATATTAAATATGAAAATATACATTTTCATTAAACTTGCTAGAAAACAACTGAGAGCATCTTTGTATATTTTAACAACAAAGATTATTTTGTTATTGATGTGATTCTTTCAAACTGTAAATTTTGTCACTTTTACCACAAAGTCCCTAGTCTGTCACATTTTTCTGAGATTGACAGAGAGCCCTTGATTCAGGCCAGCTGTTGGAGTGTGGTGCACCTACTGTAAAAGCTTTCTGGAGTTCTCGGTTATCACATTTTCATTGAATGTGGATTCCTTTTTTACGTCTTCATTTTGTACAGAGAACAGAAGAGCTCACAGCAGCCCCTAAAAGGCATCTGTTCTTTATAGTGAGATAAAGAAGCTGCAGAAGGTTTGTAGAAACTTGCTGAAGCTTGTTGTCACTTAGCAGGAAGTGTTTAGAAGTTTGCAAAGAACAGAATTACAATTTGTCAAATGTTGCAAACTTCGCAGTGAGCACACAATATTTGATTTCACCGTTGCTCTAAATAAGATTGCATTTTGTATACTTTCAAAATGGCCATCTTTCCTTTGAGGTAAAATACTAAAAAGTCCAGCACAGGAATTCACAGTCACTCAGGTAAGTGTCATTCTTCTTTTGTGTTTTTTTTTTTTTTTTGGTGGAATGGGGAAGTTAGGGACAATATTGTAGAAGTCGCAGTCACTGCAATTCAGGCAACTGCCTTGCTGATTGGGATTAAGAGAGTTTTCTTCTCTGTTTAAACTTTTCTTTCAGGTGTACAAGAAGTTCCTGGAAGAAGCCAGGTAAGTGCAAGAGCCAAGGCTTTCTCATGTGAGTCTGCATACCTGACCCCTTTGTCTACATCTCTTACACCTACTCAGAATTTATTCTTCAATCATTACATCTGTGAGACTGGCTAGAATCAGTAAAGAATACATTGAATTCTAAAAGCTTTAACATTTTTATTAGGGCAGTACTTTCTTCTCCTCTTGTCTCCTTGCCTACACATGATTTCTAAGTTCTTAATATTTAAAAAAATAATAATGTATTCAGTCACACTCTCTTCCCTCCTCTCTGTGATTTGGTTTGGTTAGAGAAAGATTGAGTTGCTTTGACTACAGAGGATTTGCCAAGTATTTAGGGTTTACCTAAGATAAATTAGGACAATGAAGCCCTCAAGCAAATAACTTAGGAGCATGAGGCATAAGAATACTGAGCTATAAGAATCTTTTGAAACTGAAAAGCACAAGCAAAGAACAAAACAAAACAAAAAAGCCTTTCAACCTTCTACATCAGAAATATCCATTCAGCATAAGTATATAGTATTAAGATGAACAAGTTATGGTAAAATACGATTTTATTGTAAACAGATCCAGTTGTCATAATGAATTGTTTAAAACCTGTATCTTCTTTATTTCTAGGGCTAAAAGTTCAAGCACAGGGAATTTAGTATTTGAAGAGTCATCTGCTGACAAGCGAGGCCTCTGGGGTATGGGAAGTTTTCTCATCTTCACTTTTTCCTACTGGTACATGTTGACTCATTCAAAATAACCTGCTTGATCTTAGTTCTGGAGACTTTCTGTGCATCTTAAATCTTAAGATTTCCTATTAAAAATAACTAAGCTTTCTCCTGGGGTGGGAAAAAATATATTTTCTGTTGTATTCAGCACTTGCCTTGGGAATTACTTGTTCTTACTCTTGCATTAACTCTCAGATGTAGATTTCTTGAAGTCTACATCATCAGGTTTGGTTAGAGATTCTTTTGTTTTTCAGGGATGGAGTTTGAGCAAATAGAATGGAATGTGCTGGAATGACCTGGAACTGGTCCCTGTAGCATCCTCCTGCCACCTTGGGCCTGTTTACATACTGCAGGTGGTCTGAGATGGCACTGGGTTCCTGTGAGACTACAGGAACAAATAGAGGCTTGTGTCATTTATCTGAATTTACCTGCCATATAAGAGAAAACTTTTCTAACATGAAATGTTAAAAAATTGTTATATCTTTGTCAGAAAGAACCATTTCTGATCATTTGTAAGAAGAAGTTTCATTTTGAAACTTGGTTGAAAATCTGTATCCTTTCTAGGTTAAACTGGGGATTGCTCTTTTGTTTACTCAGGGCAAACTGGACAGGAGACAGTCATTCTGTGGGTTTTTGGCATACTTGTTCTAGAGTGGGTACAAATGACCATTTGATGACTTTTTCCAGAAACTTTGTACTTCAAGAACTGATGAAGAAACTCATTATTTCCTTAGGAACATTACCTCTCTTAATGAAAGGAAAACAGCCTATTGGCTCTTTAATAGTAATCTAGTCAAATGTGGATACTTCTAGGCTTTTACTTCTACCATTAAGCGTAACCAGAAACTATTACAAGGCAGTTTAATTGTAATATGGACTCCCTTTTCCAATAAAGATTTCACTCTGACTTGAGACCACCTTCTTGATGCAGGAATCTTTATCAAATAACTGAAATCTTGCAGCTGTAGAGGAGGAAAAAGTTTACTATCTCAGGACCTCTGACTGGGCCTCAGAGTTAAATTGGAACAAGACAGATTAATAGGAGAAAAGCATACAGAATTTTACATGTCCACGAACACCTCCACAGGAAAATAAAGACCCAAAGAAGAGGTAATAACTGAATGCTTGGAGAGTAGGTTGAACAAGGAGTGGCAATTGTGAAAAAGTAACGAAAATCTGTGAGGAGACTAAAGGAAAATTAGAGTTGTTTTAGCAAGGTCTGTTTGTACAGATTTTTAAAAAATCTCTATTCCCTGTCTCTGGTGACAAGAATGTTTCCTCTCTTCTGGTACAGGGAGGTCATCTTTTACAAAGGAGCTTTTAATCTCCAGTTTTCAGGGAAAAAAGGAAAGACTGAAATGTCCTTCTTGCACTTGCCGTTTTTCAAATGCCTTTAGCTCAAAATAATCCTTACACCAAAGTACATATTTTGGGAAGGCATATTCTGCCACCTTACATGGTCTTTAATGGTTAATTTTTATGTTTCAGTTACTTGACTGCTGGTAAAACAAGATTTCTGAGTGTATCTGTGAGGTGGTGTTGCTGGAGGAGATTAACACTGAAGTCAGTAGACTAAGACAAGCACCGATGTGAACAGGTATTCTCCTATCCACTGAGGGTCTAAATAAAACAAAAAGGCAGAAGAAGAATACATTGTTCTCTCTTCTTAGCTGAGGCACCAATCTTCTGCTGCCTTCAGATATCAGTTTCTGGTTCTCAGATCTTTGGACTTGGACTGAATTACACCACTGGCTTTCTTAGTTTCCCAACTTGCAGAGGGCAGATTATGGGACTTCTAACCCTCTATGAGCACATGAGTCAATTCCCATTGTGTGTGTGTGTGTGTGTGTGTGTGTGTGGCGTTTGTATGTGTGTGTGCATATCTTCTATTGGTTTTGTTTTTCTGGAGAACACTGATTAATTTATAGACAAAAATACAATAAACTTTTTGGTGCATAAAAACTTCTATTTTCATTTAAATCAGGGTGTCCAACTTTTTGGCTTCCCTGGGCTTCATTGAGTAAACTTTTGGCTTCCCTGGACTGCATCGAGTAAAAAGGAATTGTCTTAGGTCAGCCTTAAATTATATAATATAGTTAGTGTATGTTTATGTGCATAATAAGACTTCTTTTTAATTTTTTAATTATAAAGTTTAGAAAAATGAGAACAATATAAAACTAGAGGGAAATTTGACCTTGTTTTTGCAAAACTAATCTGTTAATGTCTGGTTTGATGGAAGCAGTTCCAATTTTTAGTGAGTTCTCAAGGTGCTCATCAGAAATGTTTGTTCAAATTTTGCTGTTTGTGTACTTCATAACTGAAAATAGCTGCTTACAAATTTCTGTGCCACTAGAAAGTGATGTCGTGAATTAGGTGTGATTGTGAACTCAAAAATGGAACTACACATGGGTCATGAGAAAAGTAAATGCTAAAAAACACATGATGTTAAGAGATTTTGGGGGGCTGCATTACTGGCTGTCCGGGGCTGCAGGTTGGCCTGACTTAAATGATTATAAATAACTCACCACTCTTAATTTTCTACACAATTTAAATGGTCTCTACTTTTTCTTTGAGAAATTTCCCCAAGGTGAGTAGAATTACTCAAGTTTGTCTACTGATCTTAAGCTGGGTTCATATTTAGAATCATTATTTTAGAATCATAATCATGGCTGGATTGAAGAACTGAAGTCACTTCCTCCCTAACAAAGCAAAACAAAAAAACAAAACAAAATAAAATGTGGGTGGCTGAGGAAGTTCTAATTTTGAGAGCATATAGGGAAAGACATTGTTTACTGAATATGTTGTTTCTGTTCATCTTTATTTCTTTACTCCCTGAGGTGGATCCCTTCCTTGAAAAGGATCAGGAATTTTCTGAAGGACAGTGTAGAGTGGTGCTGCATAGCTGATAAGGGGAATCATACCTCTCTGACAGTTTCTACAAAATAAACCTTGAAGCTTGTGTGTGTATAAGTGGCCACAGTGGTTTCCTTCTCACAATTTCATGGTTTCCCCCATATTGTCCCTTCATAATGTCTGGTTCTCAGGTTGATCTTTGATGTTGACTATCACTGAACAGAAGGGTTTATCTAGCAGGATCAACAACATTGACATGCAAAAAATATAAATGTGATAAAATGAATCACTTATATCCACTGGCCTTAGAAAAGCTTAGTGATTGGCTTGCTGAAAAAAAATCTTGCACATATATATATATATATAATATATATGTATATATATTTTATAATAAAGTTATATATATATAACTTTATTGTAAAATTTTCTGATATAAAAGATGTGTATCATGTAATTTACAAATACCAATAAAATATACAATACTTTGCATTGCACAATGAACACAGCCAATTAATTTTGAAAGGAGGGATTTGTTCATTTTGGATGAATTATTGTATCTGCAGCCAAACTAGCTTGAAATCAATGAATGAGTGTAGTTTTGACATGAATGTTCGTTAATATTTTTTATAACGTCTACTGAATTTTCATGCTGCAAATGGTTCCCTGTGGGTGATTTCAAGCTACCAACTTGATGTAACTGAATTTGGAATTGGAAAGAACACATATGTCATTTGCACCATAGAGCAACAATAGAGCTACATAACCCCAAAAGCGTAAGTAACAGAAAAAGAAATGTAACATAATTAGAAAATTGTAAATGAATTTTGGATATTTATTGCCTTCATTTAAGATATGATTTATGTAATTGTTAATTTTATATATATATATATATATTTTTTTTTTTTTTTCTTCAAGTTTTTCTTCTGTTGCCCAGGTTGAAGTGCAGTGACACAGATCACAGCCTACTGCAGTAATGGTAAGTTTATATAGGTTAACTTTTTTTTGTAGTGGTTGTTTAACAATTGGTTTATAAAACTTCTTCCCTATATATATTAAATAGCATTGTGTTAGTTTCTTCAGAGGAATAAAACCAATAGGATATAATGCTTTACAGATGTATAAAAGGAGATGTATCATGGGAATTGACTTACATGATTATGGAGGCCAAGCGGTCCCATGATGTTCTGTCTGCAGGTTGGAGAAACAGGACACCAGGTGGTGTAATTCACTCTGAGTCTGACGACTGAGGAACCAAGGGGGGCTCACTTGTGTCTAAAGGCCCCTAAAGTTTAAAGGCCCAAGAACCAAGAGTTCTGATTCTGCAAGCAGGAGAAAATAGAAGTTCTAGTTTAAGAACAGAGCAAATTTGCCTTTTCTTTGCCTATTTGTTCTCTCTGGGCCCTCAGTGGATTAGGTGGAGCTCATTGGTGAGGGCCAACTTATTGTATCAGTCTACCTATTTAATACTAATCTCTTCCAGAAATATTTTTACAGACACACTAAGAAATACAGATGACCCTTGAGCAACACTGATTTGAACTGCTTGGGCATACTGGTACATGAATTTTTTTTTCACTCAAACACGGATTGAATATACTTTACTCTTGGAACTCATATATGCAGGTTCTGCAGAGCCAGTTGTGGAACTTGAGTATGAGAAAATTTTGGTATAGGCAGTGAGTTCTAGAACCAATCCCTTCTATATGTCTAGGGACAACTGTAATCTTTTACAAGCTATCTGGGCATCCCTTAGCCCAGTCAAGTTGTCATGTGAAATAAGCCATCACAAGAATCATCTTTCTTCCCATTACAAAGCTCTTAGCTCTGCAAAATGTAATCATATTAAAAATTGAAATTTGTTTTCACTCACTTCTAAAAAAATGCATGAAGTAATATTAAAAGAAATGCCAGTTTTCTTAAAACCATAAAAATTATGCACAGGCATACCTTGTTTTATTGAGCTTTGCTTTTTTTGCCGATATTGCTTTTTTTTTTTTTTTTACAAATTGATGGTTCGTGGTAACCCTACATAAGGTAAGTATATGGGTCCCATTTTTCTAACAGTCTATGCTCCTTTTGTGTCTCTTGTCACATTTTAGTAATTCTTGAATTATTTCATATTATTACATTGTCATAGTGATCTGTGATTCATGATATTTGATGTTATCATTGTGCTTGTTTTAGGGCACCATCGGCTGCACCCATGTAGGATAATGCACTTAATTAATAAATGTTGTGTGTCTTCTGTCTGCTCTACCACTGGCTGTTCCTGGTCTCTCTCTGTCTCGTCAGGTTTCTCTCTTTTCTGAAATGCAATGATATTGAAATGATGCCAAGAATCACATGTCTCTTATTTTAAATCAAAAGTTAGAAATGATAAAGCTTAGTGAGGAAGGTATATCAAAATCTGAGACAGACTAAAAGCTAGTCCTCTTGTCTAATTAACCAAGTTATGAATGGAAAGAGAGAGCTCTTGAAGAACATTAAAAATGCTACTCCCATAAACACATGAATGAGAAGGAAGCTAAACAGGCTTGTTGCTGATAAGGAGAAAAATGTAGTGGTCTAGATAGAGGGTCTGGTTAGCCATAATATTCTTCTAAGCCAAAGCCTAATCCAGACTAAAGCCCTAACTCTCTTCAATACTGTGAAGATTGGGGGAGATGAGAAGGCTGCAGAAGAAAAGTTGGAAGCTAACCAAGATTGGTTCATGAGGTTTAAGGAGAGAAACTGTCTCTATAACATAAAATTGCAAGGTGAAACAACAAGTACTGATGGAGAAGCTGCAGTAAATTATCCAGAAGGTCTAGCTATGATAACTGATAAAGATGGATGTGCTAAACAACAGATTTTCCATGTAGATAAAATAGCCTTCTACTGAAAGAAGATGCCATCTAGGACTACCATAGCTAGAGAGGAGAAGTCAATGCCTGGCTTCAAAGCTTCAAAGGATGAGCTGATTTTTTTGTGAAGCACTAATGAGGTTAGTGAGTTTAAATTGAAGCCAAGCACTCCTTTACCATTCCGAAAACCCTAGGACTCTTAAGAATTATCCTAAATCTACTGTGCCTGTGCTCTATAAATGAAAAAACAATGGATGATAGAAAATTTGTTTACAGCATGGTTTACTGGATATTGTAAGTCTACTGTTAAGACCTACTGTTCAGAAAACAAAATTCCTTTCAAAATAATGTTGCTTATTAATAATATTCCTGTTCACCTAAAAAACTCCAATAGAGATTACAAGAAGATTCATGTTGCTTTTATGCCTGTGTATACAGTATCCATTCTGCAGTCCATAGATCAAGCAGTGATTTTGATTTTCCAGTCTTATCACTTCAGAAATACATTCCACAAAGCTATAGCTACCATAGATAGTGATTCTTCTGTGGATCTTAGCAAGGTAAATTTAAAATTTTCTGAAAGGATTAATGGTTCTAGATGCCTTTAAGAAAATTTGTGATTCATCGGAGGAGTTGAAAATATCAACATGAACAAGAGTTTTGAAGAAGTTGATTCCAGTTCCCATGGATGACTTTGAGTGGTTCAAGCCTTTAGAGGAGAAGGTAACTGCAGATGTAGTAGAAATAGAAAAATAACTAGACTTAGAAGTGGAGCCTGAGGATGTGACTAAATTGCTGCAACCTCGTGTTAAAACTTGAACAGATAAGGAATTGTTTCTTAGGGATGAACAAAAAAGGTGATTTCTTTAGAGTCTACTCCTGGGGAAGATAATGTGAATATTGTTGAAATGACGACAAAGGATGTAGAATATTACATAAACTTAGTTAATAAAGCAGTGGCAGGGTTTGAGAGGATTCACTCCAATTTTGAAAGAAGTTCTACTGTAAGTAAAATGTTATCCATCAGCATTGCATGCTGCAGACAATCTTTTGTGAAAGAATTAATTAATGTAGTAAACTTCATTGTTGTCTTACTTTAAGAAATTCCCATAGCCACCACCACCCTGATCAGTCAGCACCTTCAACATCCAGGCAAGAACTCCCTCACTGTAGGCTCAAGTTATTGCTAGCATATTTTGGCAAGAAGCAATTTTTAAATTAAGCTGTGTACCTTGTTTTTTAATACATAATGCTATTACACACTTTCAAGATTACAGTGTACTGGGAATATAATTTATATGCACTGGGAAACCAAAAACTTTGTGTGATTCCCTTTATTATGGTAGCCTGAAACCAGACCAACAATGTCTCCAAGATATGTCTGCATATTATTAAGTCAAATGTTCTTAAACCATGATATATCAGAATCTGAATTTATAATGTACCATCTGTGTCCAATGGACCCTTTATATTTTTTGTCACTACATGAATAATTTATCAAAGTAAGAATAGAGGAATGGTGAATAATGACTTTATGAGAAATATTGATAAGAATTTAAATAAAACAAACTTTCTTCTATTAAGTAAGTTTTGTCATTTCAGCTATCAAAAAGAATGAAATATTGCCTTTTGCAGCAACTTGATGGAATTGCAGAACATCATCCTAAGTGAAATAACTCAGGAACAGAAAACCAAACACCACATGTTCTCACTTGTTAGTGGGAGCTAAACTAAGGATTTGCGAAGGCATAGAGAATAGTATAGTGGACACTGGAAACTCAAAGGGGAAGGGTGGGAAGGGTTCAAGGGTCAAAAAAATGACCTATTGGGTACAAAGTGCACAGATAGTGGTGTTATGTATACTTAAAGCCCAGACCAAAAATTATTTTTACCTCCCAAAGCTATTGAAATTATAATTAAAAAAAAAAAAAACCTGTGGAAATTAGGAATATAGTTCTTGTCAGGTAAGGAGTTGTGGGTTACAGGTGAAAGCCCACACTGGAAACAAGGAGACATTTGACCTCACTGGATCTGAATGTCATCAATTGTAAATAAAGGGAATGTATTACTTAAAAAAATCATAACTAATGGAAGAATATTGGCATGGATATATTTTGCTAAATAAGAAAATTCATTCTCATTGTTGTATAGTATTCCATTGAAGAAATAAACTACAATTTATCATATAAATATATATTTCTATCATCTTGTTTGGAGTCTGTAGTGAATAGATTTGCTATGAATATTTTGTGTGTGTCTTTTGTGAATATATGTATACACAGTTTTTAGACCACACAACTAGTAGTAGAATTGCTGGGCCATTGAGAAGAATTGCTGAGCCATTTGGTATAAATATGCTCATTTTAGAAAACATTGCCAATCCATGGTTGCACCATTTTGACTCCCGGCAGCCAACTGTGAGAATAATCTTTATCCTTTTAGACATTATCACAAGATCACAGGGGACTATAACTACTAAACTGGAATTCTGGCACCCGAAACAGCTATCTGTTGCCTCTGCTTTGTCCCTTAATACTTTTTTTTTTGGTTTGGTTTGTTTCTCCAATTACATTTTGAGATATTGAAAGAAAATAAAATACCTTTGCCTTCTCTAATGTATTCAAAAGTGCCAGACATTTATTAAGTTTGAACTGAATCCGAAGTTGCAAACTTATTGAACTATTTGACATAACCTATTTAAACTTAAAACATGTCTAAACCAAAAGAAACATTTTTCCCTCATGGAAAAACATGAAGACTTTAAAAACATTTCATGTTTGCCTACATGTATAAGTCCTGTGTTGAGTTTCATTACTCAATTTTTTTCTTAAATGATTGTCTGAGATTCTAAATCCTATTATAAATTTCCATCTTTCAACTGGACAGCAAGGATGTGTCTCTTTAAAAAACATAATTACGAATTATTCTGCCAGCCATAGCGAGCTATTGCTGTCTTGTGCTACATGGTAGTTCACATGTAGGAAATAGTGTTGGCGTTCTCTGGACATCTACCTACTACTAAAATAATCTGTGTCAACCTAGGGTTGAATAATTCACTTTAAAGCTGGTATATTAAGTTGGAAAAAGTTCCAAGTTATTGTCAAAAATACTTCCTACTTTCAGGCACACATATGCCATAATTTTTTGAAAAGCACATTGAAAGGAAAATGAGTAGAAATGGTGCCTGGGCTTGAGTTATACCAACATAAACATTTTTTTAAAGTTATGCTCTGACATAGGCAATCTTGTCTGGAGTCATTGCAAACCATTATAAAGTTGAGCAAAACCTCTGCTCGGCCATGAATAAAACCAGCACATGGCGTTTATATCAGGAAAGCAAAGAGTTTAGAAGAAACTGAGAGAGCCAAGGCTGGGCAAGATTGCATGTTGGAAAGTTCCGTAATTCATGGATCGTTTCCTCTTAAGCATATGCACGTTAACGTGTCTTAAAAACTTCAGAGAAGAACTTCTACTTTTCCATGCAAGTTACATGAGGTGCAGATAAAAAGTCTTATGATTTGTACAGGCACAAGAAGCACAGCATTTTGAGAATCCCAAGATAGCTTATGCACTTTTTTTTTTTCTTCACAGTAGAAGTAGAACTGGAAGTTCTGAATCAGGAGTGTAAATGCATTGCAGTGTAACAAAAATTTGAGAAGTAGTAAAGGAAATACAGTTTAGTTATCAGGATTCTATTATCACATCCCACTCAAGTTACCATGAACCATAGCTCTGCAGGTAATTTATTTAGGGTCTAGATACCTGCTGGTTTAGAAAATTGAAAGAAGTGTAAACCGTCTTGAAATGTTAGAGAGGATAGCATAATAAGGCCTTATCTTTACTGAATTATTTCCAATCCAGAATTAGATGTATACAAACACAATGGATTATCCAATTGTCACAATAATAGTGTTAGCATCTACATTTCTGGAAGCAGAGATCCAAATAGATTGATCTGATCATTCATTTATTCAGGAAGCAAGTATTGAGTATTTGCTACCACAATTCAGTGTAACAATAGATGAGTTTGCTTGGTGGTCCTACCAAACAGGAGAGATTGTCTGAGTCAATGTCACAGTGAAATGTTTTACTGACCTTACCGAGGCAACAGCTCATGACTCCTAACTCCTTGTCATAGCTTCTCTCTGCCTTACCACAAGCCTTTCATTTTCAGATTAAAACATGTAAGTTGTAGTCTATATTACCTTAATTATGTTTGTTATTAGAAAAAAACATGTCTTGTGTTGGGCACTAGCTTAACCTTACTGTGGATTACTAAATTTGACTATTCTTTATTAATAATACCTTCTAAAGAATATTATTGAAATTCTGTTTTTCAATACTACTAAGTAAACAATGGTCTATTCTCATGATACGGTGTCTTTTATAATACATTCAAAGACAAAAGGAAAATGTCTATTCATTTGTCATTTGCAATGTGTAAATATGGATTCAGTGAAATTGTGGATGGCTTATGTATTCCAGAATGTATTTCAATGTAAATGTTTTTTCCTATAAAAGATATAAAAGTGGTAAAATGCATTTTAACTTATAAAACCATGCACATAAATGTATATCTAATTTTAAAAGCCCTATCTAGTCTTTATTCTTTTATTTATAAATTTTAACTTTTAAATTACCTAATAGAATTGTTTTAACATATTTTTCTATGGACATAGTATTCATAAAATAAAGTTATCAAAACAACTTTTCTGTTTAATATAGTCCCCAAACCTGGGCAAGAGAGGCCCTAGTCCTACAATTTAGAAGACCCTATAGTTTATAAACACAAACACACACAATTTGTTAAGAAACACAGGCACATTAATTATTTAGGGTCAAGCATTCAGTGCTGAGACAACCCAACCCACATCTGTTCCCCTAATGAACACATTTTAGACACTAAAGAAATGCTTTTTTTGCCTCTTAAACAAACAAACAAACAATAAAAGGCAACTGTGTCCAATTGATATGAAAATTTGTGTGTGGTACCACTGCCCAGCAGTCAAATGTTGATTCAGGATGTGTAAGAATTTGAGTGGGGTTTACCTAAGTTAAGAGAAAAAAATTTTTGCATAAAAATTTGTTGTTTCCCAGATGGGTCAAGCATCTATTTTTTGCTTCTCTTTGTATTTTAATTTGTGATTCAGGAGGAACCATGAATTTTTAAATGTGGACAAATTTGCAGTCTTGAATAACTATTTCAGAAAGGTAAGAGAATGGACGATACTCCATTTAAGAGTTTTGGGCTTAATTTATGGTATGTGGGTCTTAAACTCGCCTCAAACTCCACATGTTTAGGGGCTTGTCTGCTTTTGTTTAGATTTGCAAAAAGAAGCCAATTTTCAAACCATGGAAGAAAACAAAAACATTTTAGTGGGAAAACTTAGATACTCCATAGCCTAATCCTGCATGTCTTTTCAACTTTATTCCAGAACTGACCATGACACAAGATTAGTGTGCCAATAATGCTAAGGAAGAGTACCCAGAAGAATATAGTTAGGGAGTTGAGGAGCAAGATGGAGAAGTAAAAGCATCAAAGCAAAGGGAAAATATCAGGCAGTCATAGCCTCAGCCTGTTCCATGGGGGAGCACCAGTGCAGATAGTCGGTTCTGCTATCAGCGAGAGCTGGCACCAGTCAGTTATTGCTTTGAATAGAAGAGATGAGGACACGGAAAGGGTTCGTAAACTCCCAAGAACTTCTCCTTTTTACTGGCAAATAACACCAATCACCCAGGGTCAGTTCTCCAAAAGGGAAATGTGGGATTTGGGTCATACACTTTTAGTGTCTGCCACTTCCCCTTACTATTTCATGCCATTGTGGAAAGGATGAATTCTTTTTCCCTCTTAGAGTTCTGCTGTACATAAGTATGTTTAGTGTTCTGAAAAGACCACGGTAAATAAAAATGTTCAACCCCAAAGTTACATAAGCTAGTGTGCCTAGGAAGCATTTTATCATGTGTCTATCAGCATCCTGGGAACACATTTTGAGAAACATTTTGCTAGAATGTTATCATTTCTTGTTTTTCCTATAAAACATGTGCTCTCCTACCTTTCTGACTTAATTTATGTAAGTCCTTTTCCCCAGCATATGATTTTTTATTAGAAGGAATGCTGAAGGAAGTTGTTTCTATCTCTCTTACAAAACATATCACAAACCACGGTGGTTACTATTGTTATTTTTTTACAGTCATTTATTAATGCATTACCTCTTTGCTTTTCTACTGCTCGGTAACATCCACGGAGGTAAAAAAGAGTATTTAGCCTTCTAAGTACAATGTTTAGAACTATTGCATGTCTCAGAGAAATGTAGATAACTAATAATCACATTTAAATTGAGTTAATAGAACTTTGGTTTAGATTTTATACTGATTTATTTCTCCCCAATTTTTACCTGGATATCTGGGAAAGGAAATTTTGATGTTTGTACTGTTTTCCAAGTTGAGAAGAAATATAACCTAATAAGCTGAACTTCTTCTACAGGTAATGCACTAAACCAAGTCGTCATCTTATTCTGAAGAAGCTACCTATAGGGAATGTATGACAGCAGTACTCAGAAGTTAAGTATGTAGACAGGCTTCTCACCAGCTTTGAGGACTCTGTATGGTACATTGAGATAAGAATTATTTAAGTAAATATTAACCTTCAGAGAACACTACATCTTTTAAAAATCTGAAATGCTTTTATTTTCAATAGAAAAAATATATATAATTTAGTTGTCAAAGTTCATAAAAAGCAATATTTTATAGGCTTAATTCACTCAGGACATATATAAGTATAATTTTCAGAGATAAAATTGAACCAAATTGCTGAAGGGAAAGTTCTACCTTCTATTTTTATTCTGTTTATTGATGTGAACTTCATGAGGAGCTGAGGTTTTTACTGAAGATTGTGTGCCACACAATCTCACACAATCTATAGGGATTTGCCCGAGGAGTGGACTGAGAAGTCAGCAGTGGCCTGGAGAGACAGGAGTTCACCAAGATCTAGGGGGGACAGCGCCCGGCTGCAGCGGAGGTGGGGGGGGAGCAACCAACCACTGCTCAACCTGCCAGTGAGGGTGGTTTTACTCCCCCTCCTCTAAGGGCCTTGTGTACCCTATGCTTTCACTGTTACTTGGATTTGTGACCCCCAAGTCTAAATTCCAACTTCAGATTCTCTCATGGGGACAAAACCAGTGTGTAGATCTCTCAAATGCAAGATGTCCTAAACCAAACGTATGAACTTCTCACACAGTTCCCCATTAGATCTTGTGGTTAATGCCACTGCTATATACAGTTGCCTGTATTATAAACCTTTTTTAAAATTTCTAGTCTTTTCTCTTTCTCCAGTCCCACATTCTATTAGTTTCTCTATTTTACTTTCAAAACTTGTCTTTTCCTCTATTTACACAATTTCTCTAATTCAGGCTCTTATCTGTTCTACAGTATGGTAAAACTCCTTTTAACTGGACTTTCAACCCCAGTGCCTCTCCCCTCAAATTTGTCCTTTTTAGTACTATCAAGGCTATTTTCCCAATATGCAGATGGATTAGATGTGTAATACCTTTTCTTAAAACAAATATATGAGTGAACAAGTACAAGTAAACACCTTCAACAGCTCTTTTCTTATAGAATAAAATAAAAACTTCATAATTGCTTAGCCAATTTTTCTGGTTTCTCATCCACATTCTCTCTCTTGTGCCATAGTAGAAATCCCTTGCATTTTCCAAATATTTTCAAATATACTGTGTTCTTTCACTCCTTCACATTCTTATCATTGCTTGAGATGATCTTCTACATCCACTATCTCTACCTGGTGAAACCACATTTACCTTTTAAGACACAGGCAAGATCTTGTTTTTTACAGGAAAACTTTCCTGATTGTTTCAACAACTCTGAGCTCAAAACATTTTGCTCATATTCTTAACTAGCACTTGATTTTTATTAAAGTGAGTCACACACCTCTTGGTCTTACTCATATTTGTATCATTAGAGCACAGGTGCTTGAATATTTTTGCTGAATTAAATTATTAAACTTAAATCAGGAAGATTCTGATTTATAGAGAATATATTTGCAAAACTGAGTTTTAGAAATAGGTGAGTGAATGGTGCAGTTTTATGTTTAGAGTGAGGCATGACTCAGGTGATATCTTGTATTTACCCAGCCCACAGGGCTTAGTTCTGTGTTCCTCCTGATGCCAAGGGCAACTCATACTTTAGATTTGTCTCAGTTAATTTCAAGAAGCATTTATTTTCAGTGATTACAATCTATTGTGTTTTTGTCATCCATAAAAGAAAATAAACAACTCTTGTCCTACGTACTCCAAAGTCATTCATTAGGGTCCTTGTTAAAGATTTGATGTCTTCAAGGAAAAAAAACCAAGAAGTTTTTATATGTGCTTTGCTAAAATAGCCCTCATCCAAGATATCTTGTATTTATAGGTACAATTTTGGAAATGATTGGGGGGGGGAACAAGCAACTATCCAGTCAATAACAACCACAACTACTAAAGAAGTACCCCCCCCCCATCAAATACACTGCCCCCGCCTTTTGTCGAGATCTTACTCTATTGCCCAGGCTGAAGTGCAATGGTATGATCACTACTCGCTGCAGTCTCAACCCTCTGGGTTCAAGCAATCCTCCAGCTTCAGCCTCCCGAGTGGCTGGGACTATAGGTGTGTGCCACCACACCTGGCTAATTTTTTTTATTTTTTTGGTAGAGATGAAGTCTGGCTATGTTGCCCTGGCTGGTCTCAAACTCCTGAACTTAAACAGTACTCCCACTTCAGCCTCTCAAAGTGCTGGAATTACAGGCATGAGCCGCTGTACCCGGCCCACACTGACATTTTTTTTTTGAGTCACACAAATATCACATGGAAAACAATCAGATATTCCTTAAATCTCTCAGCTACAGTTACATTCTTCTACAATGCATAACTTTCAATTGTGACTACTGAATTTTTTGATAAAACAGCAGGATCAGGCCTTTCACCACGTTTAAAAGACTGACACCATTCTCTTTGGCAGATTTTGACCACAATGTAAAATCTCCCTACAGTTTGACAATTGACATTCTTTAGCACAGAAGAAACCATTACCATCTGTCATGTGACTGCTCTGAGGATAATGAGAATGCCTCGGACATGTGGGTGGGAAAGAAATGACTTTATTCCAAGTAAAATAAATCTAAATAATACAAATGCTGTGGGAGTGTTGCTAAATATTTCTGGAGACTCTTGAGGCGCTTTGGAAGAAAATGAATCATTTTAGTAATAAATTTTGCTTCTCTTTCTCCTAACTCTGGCAATTTAAAATATCATACGGAATGAACCTGGATTTTCAACTCTACCTGTACTTCCAGGAGGGTGTCCGCAGGGCTCTGCCTGCAGGGAGGTCACCAGGAGTCAATGCAAATCAGGCCAGTTGCCTGGGGTTTCCCCCAGGACCCTCGAGGCACAGGCAGACTGTAGAACAGCAACTGTGTAGAAAAAGAAACACTACCAATACATTGAAACAAAACAAAATAAGGCTGTTTCTCATCCTGTTTCACAGAAGGGCAAGGGTTTTCTCCAGATCTTTAACCCTCGGCTCCTGCCCAGCAAGGGTGACAGCTGTACTAGCAAGATGTGTCCAACTCAGGGCTCTTAGGTAGCCACCGTGGTTTTGTTCAAGGAAGGACACAGTCTTATCTCTGAAGTTTTTGTCTCCTGTCAGACCTTTTAATGTAATCTTAACATCTATTCTATTTAATAATCTTTTGTCCAATAGACATAAATAAAGCATAAATATGTGTTTGATTGCAATGAATTAGTTTCCTAACAGGTGAAGGAATTCTTGCCAAGATTCTGCAATGATCTGGTCAATGTAGATAATGTGGTGCATTAGAGCAGAGGCGGGCAGCTCATTGTGCTATGAATAGATATAGATTTAGCATTTAGGAAAGCCTTTGGATAGGATGAAACAAAGCTATGAGTAGCAGACGGTCCTTCCTGAGTTTGATTTTAGTTAGCACTTTCACATCAGGTCAATGAATCTCCTGTTAGCACTAAGAAAATGTGTGCTCAAATAATAAAATGTAATATGGCTTTCTTTGCAAGTGCAAGTGTATTTTTGTCTAAAACATTCTGAATCCTGCATAAAAATAATTTTTAAATAAACAAAAGCCCTATTTTTACCCTTTATTCTAATTTAATTAAGTTTTTCCTGAGTGGAGGGAAATGTTTGTATTTCCCCTAATAAAGTTAAATCACCTGAGGTTAATGAAAATGGGTAGAGGAAAGAGGAGGCTAGAGATTTGTTAAAAGATACAAAATACAGCTAGATGGGAAGAATAAGTTCCTGTGTCCTATAGCAATGTAAAATGACTACGATAATATATTATATATAAACAATAATATGCTATATAATATATTATAATAACATAACATATCACTATATAATAAAAACAATATGTCATAATTTCAAATAGCTAGAAGGAGGATATTTAATGTTCTCAACACAAAGAATATAATATATGTTTGAGATGATGGCTATGCTAATTATTCTGATTTGATCACTATATATTATATGTATGAAAACATCATTATGTACCCCATAAATATGTATAATTACTGCATGTCAATTAAAAATAATTTTTTAAAAAAGTTAAAAAATGCACTGATGTTGAGACCTGTGTTGTGGTCTTTGGCCATTTGCTTCCTCTTTGACTTTGGACAAGTCACTTAGTCTCTCTAGTTGTTGGAAGCCGGCCACGGAGGCCCACTGAGCGTTAGGGATCAGGAAGGGCCGTTGACCCTGAGACCACTAGGATACGTTCAGGAGCTATTGACTCCATTTCCTCCCCCTTTCTACTCAGCACTAACCAGATTAAGCTCCTGTGAGCTTAAAACATAAAAACTCTGAGACCGGGACGAGCACAAGCTAACTTTAGAAGCTCATTGCTCCCATTCTTTCACAAACTGTAGTTTTGGCTTTCACACAACTTACAATTCAAACTCAGGTCACATCTAAGAGCCTTAGTATTGGTCACAGGCTTCTGGGTCATGATTTTAGGATTTACTGAAGTTGAATAAGGTGTAAATTATAGAATATAATTTTAGAAGACAGTCATTTTTGTTGAAAGAATGCGGCTGGGTTACTTGCAGGTAGACCACTGTGAACTTTGGACTGGGCCACATTCCATACATTCTGGGATGGGCCACTTTAGTTTGTAAAGTAAGTACTTAAGTCTCTATAGAATTGTTTAACTTGGTATTAGTATGAAAAGGGTTTATAGGCAGTACAAGAAGGGTTTAAAGGCAGTCATGGATTAAGGTTTCATGGATTAGGTTTAACATCTATTATGGCATTATACCTGAAAGAACATCTGGTGGATGGGGAACGCCCCTCACACACCTGACTGTGTATAAAAGACCCATTGTAATTCCCAATAAACGGCTTCTGCACTAGACAGGGGTCCATTCTCTTTTTCTCTCTCTCTCTCTCTCTCTTTCTTCTTCCCCCCAATCGCCAATGCCATCTCCACCTTTGGGGTACCCTGAACCCGGCTGGAGCTGGACTCTGGCATCTAGTCTATAGTCTTATCCTCTGTTCTTGAAGAGTTGGGAATGTCGTGACTACTAAGGTTCCTTTGAGCTCTTTGAATTTTATGGAAACAAAATCAAGAGAACGATCCTGTCTTCTGCCATCTCAAATTGGTTATGCAAGGCCTTCAGAACTGCATAAATAACATTGTGGCTTATGCTTATTAGTGATTCCTTTATAATATTTGCTTTTATTAATCATGTTTATGTTTTAAAACTTATTTTGATTAAAGCTGTGTATTCTTGTTGGAATTTAATAGCTGATTTGGTTTGTTCCTGTCTCCTAAATGATTGTTCACTTTCTTCTTTTCTCTGGATCCTCTTGTGAAGGCCAAAGCTTGATATCAGCAGCACAGATGTTTGAGTATCTCCTAAAGTAATTAGGGGCAGTGTATTCTGCAGCTACTCAAAATGCTTAGTTCTTCCCTTTGCTCGTTTTGTTCTGCTATGTCCTCCTTTTGTTTTCATTTTCCTTTCTGCACTCTGAAGCCCAGAGCCCAAAGCCTTCCTGATTCCCAGATTCCTATAAACTTTGAGAGGTCTACTCAACAGCAGAGCCAGGACCCTAAAGCCGATGTGTACTGTTTCCTGTTCTAGAGTTAACACATGGGGAGTGTTGGAGTGAGCGCTCAGCCCTGTGTTGTCACAGAGCTAGTCTGTCAACAAATGGAGCTTCCTCTCCCCTGAGTGTGGGTATAGTCTACCTAGGAGACTAGCAATGTCTACTGATTTAAATCTCATTCATTGATCATAGTTTTTTCTTTAATTCACAATAAGAGTATAGTTTTAGTTGGAACTGACCAAAGGAGTGGGTAGAGAAAGCAGACACACTTGGGATCTCTAGTTCTTATATGTCTCCATTAATGTGTCTGTCCCAGAGCTGCTGATGTGGCCAGTTCTGCTTGCACTCTGATGGATTTCATGAACACATACCTGGCCACACTTGAGAATTTCTCCTCCTGCCCTGGGGATTCCTTGTTGATACCAAGACATAAGAACCCAAAGAGCTAGTTGGCATTTATGCAAGTACAACACAGAAGTCCAGATTGGAAGAACAGAGGATTAGAGGCTGGGAATCTATACTCTGTAGAACAAACCTACGACCAATGGAGAACAGATCTAAAAGATCAATGTTTCTCCTTTCCTAGACTCAGAGAAAATGTCCATTTTGATAGGGAACATGTGGGATCTTTTTCACTTGATTAAGTGAATTGCACTTGATACTAGCTCTGTAAAACAGCCAATTGTGTGTTCTTTTATTCTTCTTTGCCCCCCTCTTTCTCACTCATGCTTTCCTGAGTTTGCACTCCAATAAAATATTTATGCTTAAACTGTTTTTTTCAGGCTCTGCTTCCTGGGGAAGTCAGACTAAAAGACATTGGTAAATTGAAACAATATTCATGATCACATGGAATCATTCATGACTGGGTGATTGTGACAGAATAGAGTATACCTTGTGCCACGAGATAGTCAGGAATGTGGGGGATTGTGGAGGTCAGATGTATTAACTAGTTATCTGTTTCTGTTCTAAGTCCATCATGACATTCTTAAATTTAATGCTCTCTGGCAGGATAGAAATGCATTAGGATAGAAAAAGAAGCACACATAAGTTCACAAGGATTCTCTCTTTTCAATTTTAGAGATAAGAGTCTTTCACAAATGTGAAGGGCAAAAACATTGTTGAAACCAAATCTGCTTTTTAGACTTATTTTTAAAAATATGCTTACTTTAAAATGCTTTTTGTTGTATCTACAGAGATAGGTAGCAGGAAAGATTTTGGAAATGTTGCCTATGAAAAGAGGTTTTTAAATTAATGTTGGAAGAAAATTCCTTTTGTCTATACAACAGTTTGAACTTCCCATTTGCCATCTCTATCTAAACAGATTTTTAGAAGAAACAGTAGATATTCATGTATTCAGCAGACACTTGTCGAGTGTCTGCTGTGTGCTAGGTACTGCTTTGTGTGCTGAAAATTCAGCAATAAACAAAATAAACCAGACCCCTGCCTTCATGGAGCTTATATTCTGGAAAAAGGAAATAGACAGAATCAAGAGTACACAGATAAATGAACAGAGATAACCTTTATAAGAAATAGTGCTGTGAAGACAATGAAAGGGAATGATACTGTTGTGTGAGGACTGAGGCAATCTGGTTTAGATTAGGTAGTCAGGAGACATGACTCCGTGGGCTGATCTCAGCACTGAATGATTCCCACAAGCAAATCCTGGGTTAAAAAGAAATAGACAAACATCAGGAATCTAGGGGACAAATAACAAAAGATCCAACGTGTGTATCATTGAAGTACCAAAAGAATTTCCTTGGGTTTCTCTTGTTTGTGCGTCAATTTCTTGAACATATAAGTTTATGTTTTCCTCAGTTGGAGTGTTTTCAGCCTTTATTTTGTCAAATACTATTCAGCCTGATCACTCCTTTTGGATCTTCAATGATACACACATTGGATCTTTTGTTATTGTCCCACAGATGTCTATGTCTGTCTATTTCATTTTAGTCGATTTTGTTCCTGTTTCTCTGAGTAATTTCTATTGTTCTATCTCCAAGGTTACTGATTCTTTTGTCTGTCATATTTACCTCACTGTTGACTCAACCAGTGAGTTTTACATTTTTGATTATTGTATTTTTTCAGTTCTAAAATTTTTTGTTTTTCTTCTTTTTGCATCTTCTATTTATTTGCTGGGATGTTCTTTTTAATTTTTTCGAAGCATGTCTATAATTATCCATTAAGGCATTTATGTAAAGTCTGCTTTAAAAGCCTCATAGGACAATTCCAACATATGTATCATCTTGGAATTTCCATCAGTTGATTATCTTTTCTCATTCTGGTTGAGATTTCCTTGTTTTGAGATTTAATGAGTGATTTTCAATTGTATCCTGGACATGTTGGGCATTATGTTGTAAGATTCTGGGTGCTGTGTAATCTTATTTAATTCATAAAAAAATCACCCTGCTCGGGTGTCATATGCAGGTCCAAATGGGAGCAGATATTCAGCTTCCAGCTCAGGGTCTTGCTGTCACCACCCTGGGAAAGCAGTGCACTAGTTCTCACCACCTTGCTCTGCCTTGTTGTCAGTGGTGGTGGCAAGGGGAGAAAACTTGGTCACCTGCTGGTTTCTACTGACATCTCCTTGGTGAAAATACAGCATG
This sequence comes from Cephalopachus bancanus, assembly GCA_027257055.1. Classification (NCBI taxonomy): domain Eukaryota; kingdom Metazoa; phylum Chordata; class Mammalia; order Primates; family Tarsiidae; genus Cephalopachus; species Cephalopachus bancanus. Next base: position 1,883,303 of record JAPVLO010000164.1, on the reverse strand, counting down.
CATCGCCTCACTGCTTTCTTGCTGAGGGTGGAAGTTCTGCTCCCTGTTGAGTCCTGCTAACACTGGCTCCATGGGGAGAGGTGAGAAGCAAGGGCCCAAGAGTTTTGTGATTTCTACCACAATGCTGCTGGGTGGGGTGGGAGGTCAGGCCCCTACTGGGCCCTGCTCACATCAGGAAATTGATTTATGTTTCTAAAATATCACTCTGGTCCTGTGTTAAGTAAGGATTGTCTTGGGACCAGCACAGATGCAGAGAAATGCTGCGAGCAGAGATGTCAGTCAAGGTGAGAGACTGATTTCTGTGTAGACCCACTTTACACCTCTTAGGAAACCAAGAGTGATCATTGCATTATTTCAAATAATGCTCACTTCATGATGGCTTTGATGGGAGAGTGCATATTTATTTTTACTTAGATGGAGATAATTACTTAATGTGAATTTTATGTAGTGGAGAGTTACTGTCTTCATTCCACAAAATAATGAAGGGATATGACTTTATTTTTCTGGGACCAGACTGAATTCAGTGACTTACCATGTTCTGTGACTCATTCACGGTTATGTCAAATTTCATTGGTAAAGAAAAATATTATAGGATGACAGTTTCACGTTTGGGCTTTGGAGTCAGGCAGACCTGGGTATATGTCTCAGCTTCTTGATTTATAGATGTGTGACTTCAGAATATGCATTTTAACTCTTTAAGCTTCACATTCCTCATCTGCTAAATGGGTATGAAAATACTAATTTATCATAGAGTATTGTGAAGGTTAAGATAGATAGCAAATGGCTGTGTTGTTACACTTTATCTTGGAAGACACTGTAGAATGAACTTTTTTCATCTGAAGATATTTCTATGTCTTGTGATATAAATAATTCCCTCAAAGGCAAGAAAGATTATATAAATTACTAGTGGATTTAGGTAAGAAGTTATGCTGATGATATACATATATACAAACAAATAGACGGACCAACTGATTTTAAATTGCACTGTTCAAACCTGTAGAATTACAAATTTTGGAGAAATTAAATATGTGGTTTTTTTTTAAACTCAAATTCACTGATATCAGTACTCAAAGTATGGTGAATAGAACCAAAGACAAACTTAATCAATTTAGGCTAAACTGCTTAGTCTTTTTAAAAGCAAGAATCAGAGAATTTACTTCTATTACTGGAATAATTTTAATCAGGTTGGAGGTTTATAAAAACCACAAAACCTTTCTGTTCTCTTTGTTCTTATCTCTGAGAGAGAAGTGAAGACACCGCTTGTTCATTTTTGACTCACCACACTTGACTGGTAAGTCAGTGTCATGGGTTCATCTGTGGGTTGGTCACCCACTTCTCCATTGATGAGTGGAATTTAAAGAGGATGAACTTGACTTTCTTTCTCTTACTTGACTAAAAATGACAAATATTAATAAATTTCTACTACAATCAAGGCACTTGAGAAGCATCATTCAAGAGAGAGAGAGTTATTACACACAGTTCCTGAGATGGATCCTTGACAGTCTCTCTAGAATCAATTCCCTCCCTGTCAATGGAGTTCAGATGTCCCTCTTCCTCCAAACAGCATGTGCTCAGGGAGGCTGTGTCTACCCTTAGTTTGGTCAAGGAAAGCTTGTTAATTCGCCTAAGATTTTATGTCTCCCTTTCTGTGCCAGTTTTAGTCTAGACAGCATGTGAGACTACTTGTTAAATAATCTATGGCTAGGTTCCTGGGACAGATATATTTATTCACAAAAGAAACAACAACAAAAAGTGGATGTCCTCCCTCTTCTTCTGGACATAGTCCTGTTTAGGAGTGAGGCCCCAAACCATTGCAGTCACCTTGTGGACATGAGAGAACAAGGGCCGAGAATGCCCACATCTTCAGGCAGTAGCGTAGAGGTGAGCCACTTTCTCAATCCACCCTGACACTGTGCTCCATCTAGGTTTCCAGTATTTGTTAAATACATTTTCTTGTTTTGAAAGCCAGTTGAATCAGAATTTCCTGATACTTGCACTAGAGGTAAACTGAAAATGTCCCCACATCCAAAAAGAACTTATAAACCACAGATGGAATGTAAGCAAGGTGAAAACACAATTCCATTGTGTACCACATAAAAAGTACCTCAAGGGGCAACTGAACTCAAGAAACACTTTAGGATTTTCTACTAAAATGATATTCATTGCTTCTGTCTAAATTCAATTTTTTTCACCCTTTGCTGCTCTGTGGCATGCAGTTTACATGTTATCCATACCATTTACGTTCTCACTTGTAGAATAGTTATTTATGATTTCATCTTATTTCTGTAGCTTGTAATTTTGAAGGCCCATATTTTTGCTGCTTGTACAAGTTTGTACAATTTGTATTAGTAGGAACTGAAGAAGCATTTAGTTGAAGAAATGAATATATATATATATAATTTCAGAAGAAGTTGAGGTCACTGAAGAGACGTTTATTCTACTTTATAAATACACTTGAAGATAGTGGGAGAAGCATCACAGAAGAACTTCAAATGTATCTTGAAAGATTAGTAGGTTCTGAATATGGAAAACAAGCCTAGGGAGAGTTTGTAGAGGGGAAATGAATAGACAAAAGGGATATCTAAAGCAAAGTTATAGAATTGCCTAGTTGTCATGACAGATAGAGATAAAACTGGTAAAGTAGTAAAGTAGTATGGAGTCAAACTAGGAGGTTCTCAAATGCCAGAATGAAGAGCTTGTCATTACTTCTAAGAATTACAGAAAAATGAAAGGTTGAGACGGGGCATTAAATTATATGAAAGTGGCCTTTTATAGAAATATTAATCTAAAATTCTTCTTTGCCTACCTTTTGCAATGTAATCTAAGGGCCTTTTTACAAATTTTATTTTTGAATGGGTACCTTCTAGTTGCATGTGCCAAACCATGCTGGGGAAGCTGTGTTGACCTATGCATTTTCTGAGTACATAGTATTGCTGATGAATATACATGATCATCGAATTCATTAGAGCAGAGTTCAAATCACAATATTTTCTTCAATCTTCTTTCTCCCCTTTGCCTATGATCTTCCTTCTTTAGATGCTCTCCTCTTTCCAGGCTGCTTCGTTACTGTCCTTATTGAATGAGTGGAGATATTTCCCTCTGCAGTGTGAACAGAATCAGAATCACTATGAGATGCTTGTGGCTCTACGTTGAGCAAGGAGATATTTAATAGCAGTGGAATGCTAATGGAAAAAGAGCATTGTTTTCAGAAAACTAAAAGAACAGTAATATTATAGAAGATTTGGGCAATGAGTATTTTCAATACTGCTATCAAGTAAAATATAGAATTTTGGAAAAAAATCAAGACCTGTTTAGAAAGTGTATCAAATGTGGACTTTTGCACAGGATCGGTCTTGTGAAGTTGAGTGATATTAAAGCCTGTTCAATGATGGCTGGTAGGCTAAGCAATGGAGTCTGGTTACAAGCCCAAGAATACCTAGGCATAGTCCCAAGAGAAGTTTGTAATCAAATGCAGCTTGCAGAGAGAGTTTCAAATCTTACATGATTTTCATAATGAATGTTTTGGATTATCACAATATGTTTTCCTATGCTCATTTTCATCTAGATGGAGGGGGGATTTCAAGAATCCTTGCTTTATACTTTTAATTTCAGTTCCTTAAGGTACTCAGAATTTCCTTGCCAGAAGGATCCATGTAAAAATTAGAATCCATCTTGAAATTCAACTAAAGACTGCATCCCTAAGTTGTTTCAAAAAATTGAGAGCTGAACATATTGTAATCCTCAGAGCTGTCCCTAGACAGACAATATTGCAGAAGTTTTTGCCCATGTGTCTTTGTTTTGCAAATGAATATGCAACATTACATTAGAGCAACAAAAAAAAATTAATCTTGGAATCGAAGAATCTAACAAATGTTGAATTGAAAAACAAGTTAGTTAACCTTAGAGAAAAGGAAAAGAAACATGCAGTAATTTATTAATGTCTCAGATTTTACAGTGATTTTTTTTTTCCATTAAAGGTCAAGGGGAAGGAATAGAGACTGTGTATAATATTAAATGCTGTTTTAAGTGAATATCTATTGTTGTTCCTGTAAATACCATATAATAAAGCTAAATTATTCAAATATTACTTAGAAATATATTCTTATAAAAAGCACCAGGCACATAGCCAATCTCATTTCAAAACAAAGAGGCAACAAAAAAATGAAATGATACTATTTATAGAAACTGTGGCTTAGAACACCTCTCATGACTAGAATGGTTAGAATTCTGGCATAAAACCTGGTGAAATTTTTCTTTGTATGTTCATGGAGGAGTCACTACTATGTTTAATGCTGGACAATATGGAAATTCTACTCTATATTTTTCAGTCATCTATTTTTGTCTCTTTAAATTACATTTTTGACAGCTTCTAGTCTTCTTCCTAATCAGTTAAAATATGTTGTCTAGCCTCAGTTTAAATAATAAAAAGCTTGACTTTGAATTTTTAATAGTTTAAAACTACAGACTTTGAAAAGACTTAAAAACCAAAGTAAAAATATTTCTTCGTAATTTAGCTTGAAGTATTTCAACTAACTGTTTGTATCTGGGCATTATTCTAGATAGTTTGAGAAAGTTCTCTTTTAAAACAGTTATATCTAGGTAATTTCTTAATTGAAGATAGTTGAAATAGTAATCGCTTCATCTTCATAGTCTTGGGAAAGAAAACCTTTTACATTCTGTTTAGTGGTGCCTGATGGTCAATAGTAGTTTTGGTGAGACTAAGCCAATGTCTTCATCATTTTCCATGTTCAATATATAACATCAAAGGGCTTTGAGGTTTGTGCACTGCTCCCTCTTTTTATGCCCTTTCACTCATCTAGTTTCTGTCATTGTTATGTCTCCTTTGGTATTTTTAACCTCTGGTAATGCCATTTCGGACAATGGACAATGACGTGTACTGCTGAAATTTATTCTCTTGTTGAATCAATGTTTCCTTTATAATTCATTCAACTTTCTAAAGTGATTTTACTATATACCATAACCTATGACAGGTGAAAAACTGGCACATAGAGAGGTTCAGTTTTGTAGTTTTACATCTTTAGCTATCAAGTTGTGTTCAGAATTGGATTTTCTCATTCTCTAACACGGCCCTCTTTCCATGGTGCTGCTCAGCCTTCAATTAAATGGAATGACTATATTTTAACTGCAGACAGCAGACATTCTTGCTGTTGTTCAACCCATTGTGCCCTTTGCAACATATCTTTCCTTTAATAAATTTACCTTTATTAATTAAAATATATATATATAGCCAGAGGATGTCTTAGATTCAGTTCTATATGCTGGCCAGCATGTCCACTCTGTTCTCGTTATTCCAAACTCTCTCTGAAGCAAAGCAGCATTTATGGTGGCCTTGAATTTGTTGCTGTTTCTCCTAAACCTGAGAAAACCTCCTTATCACTAGTCTAAACATTGTTAAAATTCTTTGATCTTTTAGTAATGATTTTCTTCTGAGTGATCGAGTTTTGAGTTAAGGTATTAGAGAATCTTAAAGAGGAGAGAACTGGTAGGTTATATTGTTTTAAATATAGTATTTGCCTATCTGATATATGTATAGATAGTCTCGAGGATTGCCTAGAACTAGTATACTATTATTGCTTACTTATTGTATCCAATGCAAATGTGTCTACTAAAAGTTTTTTGTACTTATCCAAATTTTGAATATGAATCCGCTTTAGAATATCTTCATTTTCATCTATTTTATTGACCATTTTGGAAATAAATCTGAGTTCAATTGAACAAATATAAGATATGTTTTAAAATTTCTATTATAAACATTATTTCAAAGTTTTAAAATTTCTCATGCAATAATTATAAGTCTTTTGGAATTTACTGAGGTGTGTATTTATTAATTTATTCATACCTACTTGTTTATAAGTCAAAGAAATGTCAAATAAGAAAGAAATTTCAAAAATATGTGTTAGTGGATAAAACATACCATCCAAACTTTGTTTACACTGCATGATGTACTGGGGTTTTGGTATTACTTCATAAATTTTGTGATTTTTGCTAACTCAGTTTGTTCAGCTTTTGAATTGTATATTCTCATGTTTTTGTATGCTCGAGAATAAGTTTTAATTCTGTAATGCAAATAAACAAAGTTTTCTTTTTAAAAAATACAGTTTATCCTAAATTTTTATTTGTAGACTTAATAGTTGATAATTTTATTCACATAAAGTTTACTTAGAACAATTTTATTAAATTAATTATAAATTTTTAGGAATTTAAGCTTTCTTATGTCTGAGCACTTACTGTTTATATGACCATCATTTGAAACTAATTATCTGTAGTGCTTATATGACCCAGACTTCATGTTGCAAATCTGAGATCTGTGGAAAATTGCTTTTATGAATAAAATTGAGGCTTGCTCTTTCTGTCATCTATCTTCTAAAGAATCTGAAAATGCTGTCTGTTAATAGGGTCATTAAAAATAGTGTACTATGAATGAGACTTTCATGTTTCTCACTTTAAATTTCTACAAAACATGTGAGGAAAAGTACACATTTCATTTGGTCTGAAAATTAATACTTTAGGGGCTAAATTTTTCTACTTTCTTTCTCTGACAAACTATTTTGGAGTTGGAAAGCTGATGAAAGTCTTTCCTCCTTTATAAGATCTCTGAGTACCAGACTGAATTTCCTGTAGAGTCTACCTATCTCAGCTCAAAAGTCTTAGTAGCTGGCCTTTACATTAGCTTGTATTTCCCTTGTCTCCCAGTCATTGTTCAGAATGGAAATGTCTTCTGCTCCAAATAGGACCTCCATGATTATGGATTGAAAGAGTTAGATATTGCAACAGGAGTCAAGTTTAGTTTTCATTGGGTGAATAAAATACTTCACTAAATAGTGCAGCAAATTATAATTTCCTTTCATTATGAAAAAGCTTACTTTTATTGACTTCTCTGTAATTTTTTTCAATTGAACTTCAAATTTATCAGTGTAAAGTTATTTTTAGTATACTCTTGTTATCTCTTTATTTATTTTTTCATTTTAAAAATGGAGTTTAAATTTCAGATGCTCTATACTTCCCATCTTGAAATGCAGAAGCTGAGAAACAGAAAGAGTGCAATTATCTAAAAAAAAAAAAAAAAATAGGTAGACAACCAAAGATTACCATGTTAACCTGTGATATAAAATACAAGAACTATAACAAAACATCCAGAGAAAAGAGAAAGAAAACAGATTTTTTAAAGGAAGGGAAAAACATTTTAACCATGAAACAAGAAGAACAGTGTATAAATAAAAAAGAAAAAAGAAAAAAAAGGAGAAAAAAGTTACTGGAAATTCAAAAATAAGGAGTTGGAAGAAGTTAAGAAAAATCTTCTGGAAAGTAAGGCTAAGTGTCAATAAGAATGAAAAAAGGAAAGAAAGGAGAAGAAACTTAGAGGAGCAGTCTAGAAGGATCTAATATCTGAAACATAGACATTTCAGAAAAAAATAGAAAAAATGAGAAGCAAAACATTAATCATTTTATTAGAATAAACCAAGATTTTCTTTTTTTCAGATTGCAGTGATTTTCTGAGACTTTACATAAAGATGGAAAAAGGACTCACACCAAAGCATACCATCATGAAATTGTATATTGTAAATTGTATATTGGTTTAAAAAGATAAATAATATATAATTGCAGGAAGAAGAAAAAACACAGCAAAACAGGCCTACTAAAAGCAACCAGAATAATTCTGGGCTTTGCAATAGTATTCTTAAACGCTAAAAGGCAATGGAGAACTGTCTCTAAAAATTAAAAAGAAAAGTTTCCAACAGACGTTTATACTTAGCCATGTCATTGGAGAATCAATCATTGTATTTTTGTGAGTTTTTAACCACTCACATTCTCAAATAACAGATTTTTTGTCTAAAAAGACATTGGAGAATGTGTTCCAGTAATCAAAGAAATAAAACAAGCACACTGAAGGCATGAGGGCATCCAACACAGTAGAGCAATAAAGGAAAGAGCCCAGACTGAGAGCCATGCATGGGGAAATCATCTCAGAAAGAAAGCTAGGGGGTACCTGGAATAAACTCTCTTTTAAGCAGATAAAGTTGATAGAATGCCTGACACATCTGAATCTCTAGTGAGAAGATTTAGTAATTGATAAAGAGTTTGGAGCTGAATTTGTAATGAGTGTCAAAGCAACCAAGATTGATGAATAAAACAAGAGATGCACAATAACTAGGGAAAACTACAGACTGGGAAAACTGATCATAGGTAACTTATTACATGGCTCAGTTTAGAGAAAAAAATTATTGCAAATATAACATATACTCTGAATATTAATCTAAACAGGTTACCAATATGTCTATTTGAGGTGATATGGGGATATGGCAGAATGCTTCCAAATTGGGGGAGGGGTAAGGGGTTGAGAAGGAAGAATGCTTAATGCTTATCCTCTGTAGTAGAGGTATATAAATGCTACTTAAAACTGAGAACTCAAACTCAAGTAGCAAACAAAACAAAACAAAAAAACGATGCTACAAATATGATAAGTTATGCCAAAATATTTACCTAAAAATTATAAATAAAAAAATGTGGTGGGACACATGGCGATATAGATCAACATATTAGCTAAGAGAGATTAATAGCCTTGTCATGGGCAGGGGAATAGGTGAGAGTAGAGGCAGAGCTCTGCATATTTTCAGAATAAAATGTGTTGAACTGTTTGACTCTTTTAAACTCTTCTGAATTATAGATTTTATTAAAGTTAAAATGAAAGAAAAACAAAATTCCCTGAAACTAATCAAGACAAAAACACTGACAACTCAACCATGTAAATTGGAAGACATTCTTAATGCTCATGGTTAAAGCAAAGCAAGGTAATTAGACACACATGGGTTTCTCAACCAGTTAAAAAATTTAACTTGGTGCTTATCTGCTTATTAAAGGGTTTTGTTTTGATGTCACCTTGGGCAAATTTGAATGTAAATAACACATTGTATTTTTCTTTTCCTTTTTGTTTTTCTTATTTACTTTCAATATGTACAGCAAAATAAACAAGTGTTCTTGTAAGACACCTTGAATTTTTCAGGGAACAAAAGAGGTGTAAATGAATAATACTGACATCAGACCAACTAAGGATTCAAAACCTACATATATAAAACAAATGGAGGGAAATGAGATGCTCCACACCAACAACTACAATAGAGATTTGGGAAATGAAAAAATAGTGTTCAGATTCAATAGCATTAGATCTAAAATTATTTGGTTAATTCTTTCAATGACCATTATGTGGTCACCTTTGTGTTTTGAGTTGTCTTAGACACAAAATATAACACACTCTTCTTTATGAAGGCAATTGAATTTGTGCATGAGAATTTATTTTATATAATAATTATGAAATACAAGACAAACCAAAATTGTGGTATAAATGAAAAGGACAGTAGAAATAATACTTTGTGCAGGTTGAAAGTTGTACAAGCCATGGAGGGCTTTGGGTCCAAGAATGGCAAGACCAGCAAGAAGACCACCATTGCTGACTGTGGACAACTCTAATAAATTTGACTTGTTTTATCTTAAACTACCAGATCACTCCTTCTGTAGCTCAGGAGAGCACGCCCTCCATCCCGTTTGCTCTCAGTAACCCTATAATCCTTGTGCTCTCGCTACAATTCTTTGGGTTCCATATTTTCCTTATTCCCTTCCACCTCTAGTTGGATTGCAGAGAAATAAAAACTAAATAACAAAAAAAACAACAACAAAAAAGAAAGTGAACCTTTTGGAGAGAGATGTATATGAGATGGAGCTTAAGGATGGGAGGAATTCTGGATGGAGAGGAGGATGAGAGGAATTCTGGATGGAGAGGACGAAAAAGAACTTACAGGTAATGAGATGGGAAACATGGATGAATCTCATCAAACAAGTGAAGGTGCATATTGGCAAGTCATGGAAAATGACATGGGTGGGAAAAAAGATACAAGTGGGAACAGATTACTGAAGGCTACAGATTTACTGTACTAGCTATCCAAAGTTATTTTAGGTTCTATAAATGCTTGACTAAATGATTTTTAAGAAGATTAGTTTGGCAAATAGGGATAAGAAAAACAGAGAGAGAAGAGTCTGGTGGCAATAAAATCAATTGGAGACTGACTGTTGGGAATTGATTCAAGTCTTTATTAGACTGGAACTGGAGGAGTGGATGCAATGAAACATATTGAGAATTGTGATATTATTTATATTCTATATTTATGAAATTTGATCAGAGAGAAAAGATTGCATCACTAACTAAAATGAATAATTTCACATGGAGAGTTTGGTGAAAGGTGTTTGAGAAGAAATGATAACTCCTTTAGCCAGTAAATATCAACATATTTGGGATATTGTCACTCTCTGTTCTTTGGGAGTACTAAAGATATCTGATTGAAATTAAATTAAAGAGAGAGAGACAGAAAGAGAGAGCGAGAGAGAGCGAGAGAGAGAGAGCGAGAGAGAGAGAGAGAGAGAGAGAGAGAGAGAAGAGATTTACCTCCTCAAGTTAGGGGAGGGGAAGTTAGGGGAGGGGACCAAAGCGTAAGAAAACATGGGGCAACCCTCCTGGGTCCCCTTCCAGCTCTGGAAGCTTTTCTGTCCTCTCAATAAATCCTGCTTTCTAAAAAGAAAAAAAAAAAGAAAGAAAGAAAAGCAAAGAAAACAAGCCATGATCACAGCACCAAGAGCACATGGCCACACCAGAGTCTAGTAAGGCAATGGCCAATCACTTTTTAAAAAACATGTCTAGTGTGAACAACTGTATAGACAGAGGCTGGAAAATTACACAAGGTTTTCAATGGGAAGAGAAAGAGGTACAAAAAGGTAAAGTTGGAGAACTTCTCTCCCTATCCAGTCCCAAGCAATGGTTACTGAAATGGTCAGGCCATTATTGCTTTTCTTTAGTTGTCCAGATAATAACTTCACACTGTATGTCTGTTTAGCTGACAAGATGTGGACTTTTTTTTGCACATAAATTATATCTTTGTTCAGTCTGATTTAATCTCCATGGATTTTTCAATGCAATGATATCTATACAAATAAATGTGACCAAGTGTGTGCATGTAGTAATGTAAATTCCCCTTGTTTTTGCTTTTTAAATTTTTTTTTTTTTGAGTTGGAGTTTCACTCTGTTGCCCAGACTAGAGTGCAGTGGCCACTCCTGGCCACCGCAGCCTCGGCCTGCTGGGCTCCGGCGATCCTTCCGCCTCAGCCTTCCAAGTAGCCGGAATTACAGGCATGTGCTACCACGCCTGGCTGATTTTTGATTTATTGTAGAGATGAGGTCTCGCTGCCCAGGTGGGTCTCGAACCCGCGGGCTCAGGCAATCCACTCACCTCAGCCTCCCAAAGGCGCGGGATTACAGGCTGAGCCACCGAGCCTGGCTGCTTTTTAAAATGTTAAAATTCTGAGATTTTTGTGAGAACCCGGGCCCAGAGGTTAATTAAGCAGACAAACTAGATCACATTACTGCAATGGAAGTTAGTGGCAGACATGGACCAAAATTCGATTTGAGATTTAAAATACATATATAGCAACCAGTGAGCCTAAGTCCTGTTCATATTGTGCTAACTGTATAGGGACAAGAAGGGCACAGTGAAGGTGATAGGGGTTGTGGGGAGGGTGAAGATGCAGGGAGGGACGGTACTTTTCCAACTGGCCTCTGGGTGTTTTGTATATTGCAAAGATGGGGATTTTTTTTTTTTTTGACTTGGAGGTACACAATTTACCTTACAACCTTGTGTTTCTTTTTTATTTGGACAGTTTGTCTAAATTATTCAGTATAGACCCAGACTATTTCCTCTCTTTTAACTTGATGAAATAATTATAGTTCTATTCCCCTTGAACAATAACAAATCAAGCTGACCTGAAAGACTGTGTTTTTCTATTTATTTCTTTTGTGTATTTCTAAAAAGTATGAAACCAATTGCTGCTTTCTTCTGGTGGTATCAAATATTCATAATTTGATCAAGAGTTACTGAAGTTTGACTTGTTTTCTATTTCACATTTGAGCTTGATGAAATGTGTCTGGAGACAATGAGGTGGGGAGCAGTGTTGCTGAGGGTGGAGACTGTGGAAACATAAAATCCTGTTCATCGTGGGAGATGCTGGGAGGAAGAGTGCCCCCACTCTCCTGTGCACAGCACAGGAACTGCTGCTCAGCTGGGAATTTTAGCAACCCTGACTTTGACACGCCCCTTAGTTCCAGGTCTGAGAAAATCACCTTGAGGAAAATCAGGAAGCAGTATCTGTAGCAAAAACATGGAGAAACCAACTGTTCATCATCATAGGCATCAATCCAGAGGACTCAGAATGAGAAAAGACACGAGGGCTAACGCTGTGAGTGATTGCAGCAGGTAGACAGGTGAATGTATCTGAGGACCGTTTTTGAGCTCCCAGAGGTAAGAAAGTACTTTTCAGAGAAAGGATTTTGGGAGGTTTTGAAATTTTGCGTTTATTAATATATCCAGTCATTCATATTCAATGGCTATTTTTCAAGCACTTACCATATATCCTGTGATACAGCAGTGAACAAGACAAGCCCTGTCCTTAAGGAACAAGACAAAGTATGAGTGCTGAATTGTTGGAATGAGGCAGTTAAAAGCAAGATATACCATATTTGCTACATATTCATAGAACAAGAAATTGGAAATAGACACCCAAAATGTTAACAGGGGTTATTCCTGAATAATAGGATTGTGTGTGATTTTTTATTTTCTCCATTGTTTCCCTCCAAATTTCTAAATTTTCTGCAATGATATGTATTATTTTTACGTTCAGAAGATTGAAATCTCTAACGAACATTTCCTGCTACAATATGAAGTTCTACTGTACGAGCTAGAGTTGGTAACAGAGTTTACAGGCCAAAGTGTGTTTAGTCAGGGACTCAGAGTTGTTCCTGAGTCAAGCTGGGAAGGGCATGACCAGAGGCATGGTCTGAATGTAAATTGTGAATTAATGCACCGCTAGAAAGAGTAGTGGGAGAGAACTGGGAAGGCAGGACAATTTACAGTCTGAGTCAGGGCTTGTTCAGGGCTCAGAATGTGTCAGTGAGAAATTCCATCCTGAGGTTTCCCAAGCCCACAGGCCCTGATTGGCAGTTCTGAAATCGAAGACCTCTGAAACCTTTAAGAGGTTTCTTTTCACTCATTTGACAGTAAAATCTGATCTGACTTTGACTCATTTGGTGGCAAATTTGGACCTTAACTAATATGCAGTTATTTACAAGCTGAATTTATCCTACTTAGTCATATAATTGTGTTTAATTTTTACATGCTGCCTCAGACATGCTGGGATTGTTAGATGATATGTTTTATGCTTCATGTGACCTCTCTGAAGCCCCAAAACATGTGACTTCCAAAACACAAATGGTCCCAGGGTTTTAGATAAGTTATTGTGAATGTGTGTATCCATCTATTTGACATTTCTCTGTATATACACTGAAGTCACTTCCAACTCAAGTTTCCTGAAACTGAACTTACCTTGTCCTTCAAACGTGCTTTTACAGATGCCTTATTCTGTTCATTTTGTGGCTATGTGCCCAGACACTGAAACTTAAAACTGTTATCTTAGTGAGACATTTAATCTTTTGTATTTAGAATAATTACAGTTAGTCTTCCAATAGGACATACTATCCCCAAACTTTTCTTATTCCAATCTTTCATATGCATTTTTTACAAATTGTCCTGAAACACATAGTTACCCAACCTTTCATAGCATCCAGCTCTCTACCAAATTAATAAAACACCTCACCCAGGATTCAAGGACCTAAACATAAGCTCCCACCTTATCTCTTTAATCTTAGTCTACACTCCTTCCTTAAACATATTTAGATTATCATATTCCAGTGACTATTTATACCATCTCTGTCTCTTAGAGTAACCTTTAAAATATCAATTAAAATCTTATATCTTCCTGGTGGAAACAGCACCTCTTCCATGATTAGCCATAAATGATTCACAGTCCTTTGAATTTGTACCATGTATTAGATACATAGTCCACAGGAAAGGTATATTCAATCTTGTCGTGTTTATGCTTGTATATTAGTGGATACCTGTTTAACCCATTGGTAGAGCGTATAGTTGCTTTTCAGTAATGTTAATTTCCTTCTATCTGAAGATGTGATATTAATAATGTCGAATGCGCCACATTCCCTAAAGTGCCATAGTAAGTGCTCAGTCAATATTTGTCAAACGCTTGATTGAAACTATTATTTGAGACCTATTTAACTCAGAGAAAAAAGTGGACTCCTAGTCCAAGAACTAAAATCTTTCCCTAAAATGCATATAACATTTCTACATTAACCCCTGAAAGCCCCACACCCACAACATGGGAACATAATCCTTGTCGAGAGATGTTATTTTGGGCAAGAAGTCTGGAAATTTCCTGAGATCCAAGAGGGCTTTCTGAAGATCATCTTCTGGAGCCCCTGCAAAAGTTACCCTAGCAAAACTTCCCACACCAATTAAATGTGCAAAGATGGCTTACTTGGAGATTAACCTCTGGGTTTAAGGGTAAATTGACTTCCTCCTATTATTTAAAATAAGTTACTTCCCACTGAATGGGAAAGCCAAATAAAGTTAACATATTGAATTCACTAGAGGCTGTGTGTTAAGAAAAGTATGTGACAGCGGCATCTATTCTCTAAACACTTAAGTTTTGTCTATCATTTTAGCCAATGATAGACAATTGCTTAAAAAAATAAAATGCATATTTGGAAGAGAAATAAAGGGAGAATAGAGAATGATGATCTTGTGACGGGTGTTTACCTTTTTTAAAATATTGATATTTTATTAGCAGTAGTAGGTACTCAGTGCTGAGGGAAATAAGGTGTTTTCTAGCAATTACTTTCATTAGTTGTCAATCAGTTTGAAGCTTTTTATTATGTTCCATGCATGGAGAAAACAATTTCTCTAGAGAATACTGATCCTGCAGACATAGTTCAGAAAAAGTCAAGTCTTTTCTTTCTCGGGCCCTTTAATTATGCCTTTTAAAACTTAGCCCCAAATCTCAGAAAACCAGTGCTGCTCCAGTGTCGCGTCAACGGACCCATCAGAGAGCTTTGGGAAGAGATGCCAAGAGTGTCTAGGTTTAAAGTACTTCCCTTCCGGCTTCTGTGGGTCTGCTGATGACAATCTTATTTACAAAGCAATAGAATTTTGCAGGCTTAATAACCTCTCTCCTTAATTGAGGTATGCTCCACATGAAGTCATTCAGGTTTAATGTGTGAAGACACTGTGCAAGTGAATGTGTACAAACACACATGTACACGCACAAAGATCAACAGTTTGTAGTCCTTTCAACTATCTCTTTTTTTCTTTCATAAGCAGTTGTTAGGTAGAAACAATAGATCAAACAATGCATATTTCCAACTTGAAGATGAATGTGAAATAACTGGCTTGCATATATTCATATTAGACCTTGAAGGCTAGTCTGATGAATGCACAATGACCACTTTTCTGAAATGCCTGTCTCCGTTGGCCTGTTTCACTCAGGCAGCAATGATACACATAAGCTTCGGTACTTTCTCAAAGGACAAAAATAAATCATGTTTCTTCTTTCATCAGATGAATATGATTCACAGTTGAGAGCACAGCAGCTACCTGTCCACTGGAGGACTCACCTGAGGTCCCCCTCTGAAGATTGGTATGCTTGAGTCAGCAGGCCAGGCCGGGTCTCCACTGTCACTGCAGAACGTCACGACCACTCCTTTGCTGCTTGATGTTTCAGTGCTAGCAGATGGGACCTTATTGTTTAAGAGTTTCAGTTTGGAAAATTCAGACATTAAGGGTTAATCTACATTTTAAAATAGTCGTCTTTGAAGGAAATTATGCTATAAACGAGAAACCTGTGTGGAGATCTGGGTTCTCTCTTTATGTTAGCTTTGGCAGGGCCCGGAGCCTGTTTTGATGATCAAGCCAGCATTGGAAACCTGTATTTTCTATCACAGGGAAACGAAGCAAATTTAAAACACTCCACATTTGCCTTTTGACACCCCATAACCAATAGATGAACTTTAATTTCTGGGAGGCCTCCCAGTGATGAATGCCTTTACGTTTATGGCGTGAGGAGAAGGAGCCGTATGTTACAGTTGGTCTTCTGTCCGTTTCTGAAGGGAGCCTGTGCCAGGATTTTGATGTGCACCCGCATTCTGGCACCAGGCTGCACACTTCTCACCCAGCACAGAGCCAGCTCACAGATCCTGCTCAGCGCAGCGACTCCAGGCGTGCTGCATGAATTTGAAGGCGGCCTCCTCCAATGTGGCAAGCACAGTCTCCCCCTTCCTACTTGCAGCCCGTCTGTGGGGCTAGGACCTCTCAGCTGCCTGTAAGGTGGCTCTGGACAGCTTCCTAGGCCAGCTACTCACTCGTGTGGTCTCCATGGTGGTGAAGTCAGGTCTTCCAGGCTGCGTCGCAAATGTTTTCTGTTTCCTGTATTTCCTGGTGAGAGGAAACTGTTGTGTGTCTCTGTTGACATTTCCATTCTACTCTCTCTGAGGGGCCGGTATTGGAGTGAATACCTTTGGGGTCTTCCTTCATTCTTGTGTCTTTCATGGGAGAAGAGTGACACTGACTAAGCCATGCATGGCAGCTGTCATTGCTGTCCATCAAAGACTTTATGGTTCTCACACACTCTAAGATACCTGGTGGGATGGCACTTCCTCTTCCTTGTGTGGCTGTGTAAACTGTTTTGCTCAATAAAAATTGAAGTGGCGTGTGTTACTTTGGACTGAGCATGTTAAGAGCCAGTGAGTGAGATCCCACTCTCTTTCTCTTGCTGCTGCAGTGATTAAAGAAGTACAGGATTGGAGGAGGGGGGGAATTTGTTAGCCTGGGTCCCTGAGGTACTCTAAGAACAGAGCACTCCTAGTCATCAGTGCTAAATGTGTGGCAGGGCAAGAAATACAGATTTGTGTGCTAATCACTGACTTTTGGGTATCACTTAAGGCTGCATCTTAAGTAGAGCCCTGCACTGAAGCCCAAGTAGTACAGAGCCAGGCCTGTCCCTGTCTGGTTTCACTGTCTCTCTCAGCAAGACAGGAGAGTCTACTCCAGGTGGAAAAGAGAAACAAAGGCAGCTTCAGCAGGTCTATCATCCTCCAACTTTTCTCCTCATGACAGGCTAGAATTGCCAAAGTCTCAAGCAAGAAGAGAGAGGAGAAGCTGCTGTGTTCTCCAACTTGCTTTATCATTAATACATTTGTTTTAGCTGGGCTCAGTGGCTCAGCCTATAATCCCACGCCTTTGGGAGGCTGAGATGAGTGGATTGCCTGAGCCCGCAGGTTCGAGACCCGACTGGGCAGTGAGACCTCATCTCTACAATAAATCAAAATATCAGCCGGGCGTGGAAGTGCATGCCTATAATTCCAGCTACTCTTGGAAGGCTGAGGCGGAACGATTGCCGGATCCCAGCAGGTCGAGGCTGCGGCCGGGAGTGGCCACTGCACTCCAGTCTGGGCGACAGAGTGAGACTCCAACTCAAAAACAAAAATACATTTGTTTTGATCTCCACTTGGTGCTTACTGGTTTTTTCTCACACTGGTTAGGAAGGCACAAGTAAGAGAAGTGATGATTGTTTTTCAAAACCTCCAACGTTTTATACAGCATATCACTCAGTCTTCTATGTAGACAACAGGCAGAGTATACCATTTTTTTGTTTCTTAAAACTCCTGAAATGGTCACAGCCTAATGACATATACATGTGTTAGTCAGGCTTCTAAGGTGATCCCTGAGTTTCCAATCCCAGTATACATGTTCTGTAAAATTCTGCTTCCTTTGGTACATAAATGAAAATATCACTTGTACATAAATGAAATATTACTCCTATGGTTAGGGTACATTGTATGGCAAAAGTGAAGAGATATTGTCTATGTAATTATGGGCCCTAATCAGTTGAGTTTGAGTTATTCAAAAGGGGGGTTATCCTGGTTAACCCTAATTTACTTAGGTTAGCTTTTAAAACTGTTCAATAATATATTTATTATTGTTTTAATCTACTAGGCTGGACACACTGGCTCAATCATGTTATTCCAGCACTTTGGGAAGCTGAGGTGGGAGGATCTCTTGAGCCCAGGAGTTCAAGACCAGCCAGGGCAATATAGCAAGACCTCATCTCTATGGAAAACTTAAAAAATAATAATATACTAGAATTGTGGTATTTTGTTATGCAGTAACAGAAACCTGAGAGTTTTTTCATGAAATATCTGGCTATTATTTCCATGATAATGATCTAAATACGTCCTACTATCCTCTTGGCTCTCTGAAATTCGTTTTAATTCTTATTTGCAGCAGTGAGATTGGAAGAGGTTCTTAAAGTGGTTACATATGATCTTTGCTGTCTTTGGTGCTTACCTGATCAAGCCACTGTAAGCAGCCATAGGGAGCTGCTAGGTGTCCACTCACTTGTGGACAAACAATGTCTCCCTTCCCTACACCCTTGGCTAAAGTCGGGCCCTACTAGCCATGAGAACCGGGGAAAGCATCAAAATGATTTTGGGATACCAGGGAGTCTGTAGTGTACCTTTATAACCAAATTATGTGCCCTTTTGAGCATATTCTGGAAAGGGAATTGATGATGGATGCTGTATCCAATGGACTGGCTGGAAAACATGTAACTTGTATGCAAATTATTCTGTTTCACTGGAATCGGACAAGTTGGTATTCAGTACACATTGAACCTGTTTTATACCTGTGAAAAATTAAATGTAGAACCCACCTTTGTTTAGAATGTAGAACCCACCCTTTGTTAAAAAAATCATTAATATTTTCAAGATGGCAATGGTAGAGCATTGAATCAAACATGGGATGCTTCTATAATCTGTATAGGTCACACATCCATGAAGCCAGCCTTGCTCACTTCCTCTCCGGAGAAGACTGAGTAAGGGAGTGGAGGGAATACAAACACTTAATCCACCTACATGAATACCCAGATCATGTATAAAAGAGGTTCCCTCACACAATGACATCTCCAAGTCTCTTATTCTGAAATAGATCAGAATCATACAATCATGAATCAACTATAATACTACATGGCAGCCAAGGCTGAAACTTTACCCCATCTTTACACATATTTAATATTATGTCAAGCCACACTCTTCAACAAAATGGTCAGAAAGTGTCGAATCAGGTCAAAAGACAACTTAAAAATATTTTAATAATAAAATGTCAACAATACGATAACCCATATTGAACTATAAACCTTTCATATTATCAAGTTCCCAGGGAGAAAGTAAAATTCAATTAGTAGAGTTCCAAATAAATTAGAGACCTAAATTCTTAAAAATGACATCTGAAATCACAATCCTGGATTTTGTTAGTGAAAAATTCAAAGAAATGAAAGCTTACCTGAATTTTTTTAATGTCTTATATTTTCGTTCTCAGCAAGAAGGGTTCTTTAAGATAAAGATACAGAGGGGCGGAGCTTAAGATGGTGGCCAACAGGTCGAGCTGTAAGAATCTCCTTGGAGGCAAGTGACAATAAAGACTCTCTGCGTGAGTAAGTGAGTGCTGGTGGGAGCGTGAAAGTCCATCTGAGGGGATACTTGGCTGCATGCACCCAGGTACCCCTTCTGAGGGCGACTGCAAGCCCCCACTGCCCTGAAATTGGAGTGCAGCTCTCAAGATCGCTCACAGAAATGTCTGCTGCCTACGGCAATGAGCCTGAGAAAAGCCTGCTGAATCCAGCTGATTCTCAGCACTTGGCCTGGCACACACCATCACCTGTCATACCGGACCATTGGAGTGCAGGATTTGATTATTGGAGAGAGAGCATTGGGGGAATTCAGAGAGGAATACATGCCTGGTGAGGAGCTGCCCACTGCAGCCATTTTCCAGGCAGAGATTTGCATTGCCCACTCAGCTCCCACCCCCTTGCCCTCCACCCTGCAACTTGTTGCCTAAGTGGCATGGACAAACTATTACCCCAGGCACTCCCTTACCATTGAAGTAGGAGAGACTGCTCTGGGCTTGCCTCACTGCTTTAGCACCTAACAAAGTGCTGGAAGGGGCTGCCAAGGGAGCCCAGAGATCCGATCTCTGTTAATGGCAGATCAACTACTCAGGGCTGGATCCAGAGGAAATATCCTGAGAGCACAAATTTCAGAGGGACCTGACCGGTGTTGAGTTCCAGGTGCCCCACCCCCTACCCTGATCTAGCCTGGGACAAAGGGTGTGGCCAGAAAAGGACAAGGAAGAACTCCAAAGAGATCAGTGGTGAAACTGGGGCTGATCCAAACCCCCCTCACCAGCAATCCTATGAATGTCAGACCCACACAGCTGGGCCATGACTGAGAGGGACAAGCCCAGTTGGAGCCTGGACATCAGTCGCAATAGGAGAACCCCATTCCAGGATAAGCCCAGCTGGGGCAACCTCGTAAGAGTACATCCTGGGAAAAAGACTATCCTTTACATCCCCACCAGAGATCTCCCTGACCATATGAGAGGGGACTGCAGCCCCACCCACCTTCACTGCCCCTCTTCATTCCTTGCTTCATTTCCTGAGGAGAGAATGAAAGATGTGGTTCTGCTGGAGAAATCTGATTAGAGGTAACACTTACAGAGGCTGCCACAAGGGGAGAGGTTTTTTTGTCTTTGTTTTTGTTTTTTGTTCTATTCTGCTTGTTTTTTTAATTTTCAATTATTTTTTAAATTTAAAAATTTTATTTGTTAGTTCATCTGTTTTTAAAATATTTTTCCTTTGTGCATGAAGGTGTATATGAGGCTCTGACCTGCATCCCCCCCAATTTTTTTTTTCTTTTCTTTCTCTGTTTCTTTCTTCTTTTATTTGTCATTCTCTGTTTATGTATGTATGTGAGTGATTGAGTGTTCATCTTTTGATTTTGTTGTTGGTTTTTGCACTTTTGTTCTTCTGGTTTTTTTTTACATTCTTTTTTTAATAATTTAAGGGATGTGTCAATATAGGTGTGAGGGTTTCACCTGAATCCCCCCTTTTTTTCTTTTTTATTATTCTCTCCCCCCCTCTTTTTTGTCTTTCTTTTCTATTCACTTTTTACTAGGTATATGTGTGTATATTTAGTTTTCTTGGGTTTTTTTTTGTTGTGGTGGTTTGTTTTGTTTTGCTTTGTTGTTATTGCAGATAGTTTTGTAGTGTGGGTTGGTTTCTGCTTTGCATCATCATATAGAATGGTGATGGGGAGTGGATCTCAGGGAACACATACCACAATAAGTGAACATTTTAATTTGCAAGTAGCATCTGTCTCTTAGTGCCCCATCCCCCACTTTACTCAGATTTCAAAAACTACAAGAGACAGCAAAACTTCCCATCCACCATCCTATTTCAAAATAGAACAAATCCAGAGCCCGGATCAGGGAAGAATAGAGGACTGAGCAAACACCAGAAGGGAAAGCCTCTCCCACTGACACTGAATAACAGAACTAAAGAAAAAAAACCAAGAGATCTGTCACAAATATGGAAAAGCCAAAGGAAGACCTCAGGCAATTCCAAGTCTACCAAAGACAAAACTCCTGAGAAATCAGACCTTGGTGACCAAACAATGGAAGTCACCAACAACTGACCACAGAATACAACAGGGATCAGGGAATGGCTGTAAAAAGTGAATAAGACTTCAGAAAGACAAGATGCAACACTGAAGGAACTTGTAAGAGAGATTCTGGCAATAAAAAATTTCATCCAGGAAATAAGATGACAAGCATGGAAAGCAGAATTAATCCAACTGAAGAAAGAATCTCAAAACTTGAAGACCAGAACATGGACTTAGCTTGGTCTGTAAAAACCATAGGAAGAATCTCAAAACTTGAAGACCAGAACATGGAATTAACTTGCTCTGTAAAAAACATAGAAAGAAGACTCAGAAAGAAAGACCAAAGCCAAGAGATGTGTGATTATATCAAGAGATCAAACCTACACCTGATTAGTATCCCAGAAGAAGAAAGGGAAAATGAGAACAACTTGGAACAAGTATTCCAGGAGGTAATCCAAGAAAACATTCCCCATCTCACCAGAGATGTGACCAGCCAAGCACAAGAGATACAGAGAACCCCCACAAGACATCAAACGAGAGGACCCCTAGACACATAGTAATTTGCCTACACAAAGTAGGCACAAAAGAAAACCTAAAGGCAGCAAGAGAGAAAGGTCAGACTACCTACTGGGGAAAACCAATCAGAATAGCAG
This sequence comes from Cephalopachus bancanus, assembly GCA_027257055.1. Lineage (NCBI taxonomy): Eukaryota > Metazoa > Chordata > Mammalia > Primates > Tarsiidae > Cephalopachus > Cephalopachus bancanus. The sequence continues at coordinate 1,861,193 of JAPVLO010000164.1, read as the reverse complement.
CAGACCTATCAGCAAAAACACTACAAGCAAGAAGGGACTGAAGCCCTATATTCAAAGTCCTCAAAGAAAAACCATTTCAGCCAAGAATTTCCTATCCAGTCAAGCTCAGCTTCATTTGTGATAGAGAATTAAAATCCTTCCCAGACATCCATTCCCTAAGAGCTTATGCAGCCTTCAGACCAGCTCTACAGGAGACACTTAAAAAGGTATCGAGCACAGAAGAAAGAAAAAAAGAATGACCACACACTTCCCAAGAGGACAACAGAGCACAGAATCAACAGAGAATATAGCACAACAGGAAACTTGAAAACACATGCATACATTAACCCCAAGCCAAAAGAAAACAAGGAAACAAAGAAAAAGCTGTATAATAACCTTATGACAGGGATAAGCAATCACATTTCAATAATCAGCCTGAATGTGAATGGACCAAATGCACCACTGAGAAGACAGAGATTGGCAAACTGAATAAATAACCATGACCCCATTATGTGCTGCATCCAGGAAACTCATCTCACCAAAGGGACACACACAGACTTAAAGGTAAAGGATGGAAAATGAGTTTCCAGGCAAATGGATCACAAAAGAAGGCAAGAATTGCAATCTTAATATCAGACAAAACAACCTTTAAGCTATCAAAAATTTTAAAAGATGCAAAAGGACACTACATAATGACAAAATTTCAATATATCAGCAAGAAATATCCATCCTAAACATATATGCATCCAACACAGGAGCACCAGCATTTCTAAAACAACTACTAAACAAGCTAAAAGAAGATATTGACTCTAACACTATTATAGCAGGGGACTTGAATACCTCCCTGACAGCCCTAGATGGATCATTGAGGCAAAAAGTCAACAAGGAGATCCAGAACCTAAACTTGACACTTGACCAAATGGACTTAATAGATACCTACAGATTATTTCACCCAAGAACCATGGAATATACATTCTACTCATCACCACATGGAACATACTCCAAGATTGATCACATCCTTGGCCATGAATCAAGCATAAACAAGTTTCATATGGTTGAAATTTTGCCATGTATATTCTCAGACCACAGTGGAATAAAAATAAATATCAAAACCAACAACATGTCTCCAAAGCCCACAAAGACATGGGCACTAAACAGCATGATGCTGAACAATGACTGGGTCAACACTGAAATCAAAGAAGAAATTGAAAGATTCCTGGAAACAAATGAAAATGAAGAAACATCTTACCAAAACCTCTGGGATGCCATGAAAACAGTTCTAAGAGTGGAATTTATATCTCTATGAGCACACATCAAGAAAATGGAAAGGTCACAAGTGGAGAGCCTAACAAATCGCCTAAGTGAGCTGGAAAGAGAAGACCACTAAAACCCCATCTTTAGCAGAAGAATCCAAATCACAAAAATAAGAGCCCAAATATGGGAAGTGGAAGACAAAAATATAGAAAACATCAACAAAACAAAAAGCTGGTTCTTTGAAAGAATTAACAAGACTGATGGACTCCTAGCCAGAATGAACAAGAAAAAGAGAAAAAAAGTCCAAATAAACACAATCAGAAATACAAAAGATCAAATCAGAAAGGACCCTGAAGAAATACAAGGGATTATCAGAGATTATTATGTACACATATATGGAAACAGACTTGATAACCTATATGTAATGGAGGACTTTCTGACATCACACAACCACCCTGCATTAAAACAAGAAGACATTGAGACACTAAATAGACTAATAACAACCCAGGAAATTGACTGTGTCATACGAAAACTACCTACCAAAAAAGCCTTGGACTGGATGGCTTTCCAGAAGAATTCCACAGAACATACAAGGAGAAACTGATACCAATCCTACTAAAAGTATTCCAGGTAATTGAGAAAGATGGAATTCTCCCCAAATCATTTTACAAAGCTAACATCACACTAATGCCCAAACTGGGTAAAGATCCAACAAAGAAAGCAAACTATAGGCCAATATCCCTTACGAACATAGATTAAAAAATCCTCAACAAGATTCTAGCAAATCGGATCCAAAAACACATCTCAAAAATCATTCACTATGACCAAGTAGGCTTCATCCCCAGAACGCAGGGCAGGTTCAACATTCGCAAGACCATAAATGTAATTAAATACATCAACAGATGTAAAAACAAGAACCACATGATTATCTCATTAGATGTAGAAAAAGCTTTTGATAAAAGCATCCCTTCTTGATAAAACCCCTCAAATACCTAGGTATAGAAGGAGCATTCTCAAAATAGTAAGTGCCATCTACAACAAACCCATAGCTAACATATCGCTAAATGGACAGAAACTAGAAATACTTTCCCTGAAAACTGGAACAAGACAAGTCTGTCCACTCTCACTCCTTTTGTTCAAAATTGTGCTGGAAGTCCTAGCCCAGGCAATTAGACAAGAGAAGGAAATCAGGTGTATCTAAATAGGAAAAGAGGAAGTCAAGTTATCCCTCTTTGCTGATGATAGGATCCTTATACCTTGAAAATCCAAGAGAATATGTCAAAAACCTGCTTGCACTAATAAAGGACTTTGGCAAAGTCTCAGAGTACAAAATAACTGTGCAAAAGACAGTCGCATTCCTATACACCAACAACAAGCAGGCAGAGATCCAAATTAAAAGCACAATCCCATTCACAATACCCAGCAAAAAAATGAAATACCTCGACATCTTTCTAATCAGAGAAGTGAAAGACCTTTACAATGAGAATTACAAAACACTGCTCAAAGAAATCCAAGAAGACACAAACAAATGGAAAAATATTCCAGGCTCATGGATAGGAAGAATCAACATTGTTAAGATGTCCATCCTACCAAAGGCAATCTACAAATTCAACGCAATACCCATTAAGTTACCAACATCATTCTTCTCAGACCTGGAAATGACAATACAGAAATTCATATGGAAACATAAACGACCACGAATAGCCAAAACAATCCTTAGCAAAAGAAGCAAAGCAGGAGGTATCACACTTCTAGACTTCAGACTTTACTATAAGGCCACAGTAATCAAAACAGCCTGGTATTGGTACAGGAACAGGCACATAGACCAATGGAACAGGATAGAGATTCCAGAAGCAAAGCCTCAATTCCTCCAACTAATCTTTGACAAAGCCTCCAACAAAAACCACTGGGGAGAGGAAAACCTATTCAGTAAGTGGTGCTGGGAAAACTGGCTGACCACATGCAGACCATGAAATAGGACCCCTACCTATCACCATACACAAAAATTAACTCTAAATGGATCAAAGGCCTATACATAAAACCTCAAACTATAAAAATCTTAGAAAGCGCAGAAGACACCCTTATGGAAATTGGAACTGGGAACCGATTCTTATTCAGAACCCTAAAGACCAATAGCTTAAGAAATAAGATAGACTAGTGGGACCTCATCAAATTAACGAGCTTCTGCAAAGCAAAAGAAACATCAACAGAGCAGGGAGATAGCCCACAGAATGGGAGAAAATATTTACCAACTGTGTATCTGATAAGGCCTAACATCTAGGATCTACAAGGAATGCAAATGCACCAAATAGAAAAAAACAAACAGTCCTTTTAAAAAGTAGGCAAAATACTTCAAAAGAAGATATGCGGGCAGCCAACAGACACATGAAAAAGTGTTCAGCCTCACTCATCATCAGAGAAATGCAAATCAAAACCATACTGAAATACCACCTAACCCCTGTAAGAATGGCCATCACTAATAAAACAAACAGCAACAGATGCTGGCGAGGATGTGGAGAAAAAAGAATGCTTCTACACTGCTGGTGGGAATGAAAACTAGTACAACCTTTTTGGAAGACAGTGTGGTGATTTCTGAAAGAACTAGAAATTGACCTTCCATATGACCCAGCAATTCCCCTATTGGGAATATACCTGGAGGAACTCAAATTATTCTACAAAAAAGATACCTGCACACGTATGTTTTTTGCAGCTCTATTCACAATAGCAAAAAACATGGAACCAACTTTGTTGCCCATCGAAGCTGGACTGGATAAAAAAATGTGGTACATATACAGAATGGAATATTATGCAATCATAAAGAAGGACAAATATATGAACTTTACAGCAACTTGGATGAATTTGGAGTCGATCATACTCAGTGATTTATCACAGAAACACAGGACAGAATTCCATATGTTCTCACTCATAAGCTGAACTTGAACAATTATAATGCTATAAGAAAGCGATTGACAGTAGTGGGAAACTGTCAGGGGAAGAGGAATTGGCAGTTGAGGGAATCTGCTAGGGGAGGGAGGGACATACCTCATCAACTAAGGTACCTGCATGATCAATATTTATATACCTAACCCTGAATTGTACCCCACACCTTTATAATAAAAATTTTAAAAAGATAAAGATACAGCTTTCACCAATTTAGTAATTCTGAGAAAAAAAAATTTACATTTTAGGGAAGAAAACACAGCCTTATAATAGTATTCCATAGATATATTTAAATAAAATGTGCCGTATAGTGACCATGATGAAAACTGAACAGCATGGAGGATTGGAAATTATCAGTAGCAGGTTATTTTACATGTGGGATCATCATTTTGACACCATGACAAAAGACTTTGGGCATTCTCACTTCCTGCTATCATCAGGACGCAAACAGCAGAAGCATAAACCTAGAGAGGGAGGGTCTACTATTTAATTAAAAATGACTTGGTGGGAGGAGCATGGCACAGAGAGGCCTTGGGTTGTTCTAGAATTGAGTGACATCTTCTTGTGAGATCAAGGCAGATCCAGTGATGAGAGGCTCTGTGTTCCATTCCTCCCTCCCTGAGCAGCTTGAAAGGGTGACGGAGACACAGCACAGCTTCTATGACAACACCAGTGGCTGCTTTTGAGATATAACAAAGAGCAGCCTTCTTCTTCAGGCTGCAGTGTTGGCTGTAAGAGAATATGGAGATTCTACGAAGATGGCTGAGTTTCAGTGGTGACCAAAGGTGGCAGACATTCAAATCTCCAATATCAGTTAGGACAGCTTCTTTCTTCAATGTGACAAGTCTGAGTTCTAGCATCACAATAAAGATGTTATACTGACTGTCAACAGTAAGGATCCCTTGAATGCATCCCTGAAACCATGATAAGAACACAGGTTATTTTAACATTTATCACTGAGGAGCCTCTGGAAGACAGAGTAATATTCTTCTGCTAGATAAAATGGAAACTCAAAGGCTTTAAATATTAAATAACATATTTATCAGTTAGAAACAGAGTGCATGCGTGATATGTAATAATAAAAGCATTTTTCATCAGCACATGTGTGTTTACTTGAGTGCTGTCTTTTTCCTTTCAGTGGATTGCCAGCTATGTTTCAAGCATTTCTACCTTTGCCCCTCATCTGCATTTTTGCTCTGAGGACAAGAATGAAGAAGATCCCTTTATCCCATCTTCACTGCACTTTCCTGCACCTTTTGTGGTAGGGCTGAGTCCCCAAGAGCCTGGGTCATCAGGAGGGAGCCATAACAGCAACGATTCTTCACACTGACTGCTCATCCTGAGGCAGAAGAACTGTGTTCAACTGGAGAGCCAGTGAGTTTGTGATGGTGAATTTAGAAGCCTCTGCCCTTGACCCCTTCCTGCAGTACCCGGAAGTCTTGGAGTGGCTAATGGTGGTGGTGGTCAAGAAGTGAATTGGGTAGCCCATGTCCTCTGAGTCCTCAGAAGAGAACATCTGTGAATAGAGGGTAAGATATAGCTGATAAGGTTTTTGTTCTTCTCAAAACTAATCGTTTTTCTCTAAGAAAGAAGAAACCAATGTAAGGGAAATGCTATTCCTCACTAAACTGCTAGGACCTTTGCGCTATTCTACATTCAAATCAGCCCATGATCTCTACAGTTTGATTGATAAGTTCTTACTGGTTTGATAGCATTAAGGATGACCATGTACATTCTAAATAACGCTGATGTGGTTTTAAGAAGATTTAATATATAACCCTAGGACAAACATGGTAATTCCAAATTGTTACTGTTAGAATTTCCTTTAAAGAATTTTAGGATTCAAAAGCTTTTCATCTTTGCACCTCCTTCTTCACATTTTATCATTTTCTATAGAAAGATACAATAGAAAAAACAGAAAATGTAAATGTAGGAACAATAGCTGTATAAAACCTATAAAATTTAAGATATAGGCCAGGCATGGTGGCTCATGCCTGTAATCCCAGCACTTTTGGAGCCTGAGGTGAGAGGATTGCTTGAGCCCAGGAGTTCAAGACCAGCCTAAGCAACATAACAAGACTTTGTCTCCTCTGCATAAAATAAAAATTAGAAAAAGAAAATTAAGCTGGGCTCGGTGGCTCAGCCTGTAATCCCACTCCTTTGGGAGGCTGAGGTGAGTGGATTGCCTGAGCCCGCGGGTTCGAGACCTGCCTGGGCAGCGAGACCTCATCTCTACAATAAATCAAAAAATCAGCCGGGTGTGGTAACACATGCCTGTAATTCCGGCTACTTGGAAGGCTGAGGTGGAAGGATCGCTGGAGCCCAGCAGGTCGAGGCTGCAGTGGCCTGGAGCGACCACTGCACTCCAGTCTGGGCGACAGAGTGAGACTCCAACTCAAAAAAAAAAAAAGAAAAAGAAAATTAGCTAGATGTAGTGATGTGAGCCTGTAGTCCCAGACACTTGGGAGGCTGAGGCAGACAGATCAACTGAGCCCAGGAGGTCAAGGCTGTGGTAAGCTGGGATCATGCCACTGTGCTCCAGTCTGGGTGACAGAGTAAGACCCTGTATCAAAAATACATATATAAATTTTAAAGTTTATGATATAGTACTAGGAATAAACAAATTCATCACCAAACCATATATGTGTAAATTGAATTTCTCTTACCCTAGGACATAAAGGTTTCCATCCTTCATTGCTCCTCTCTCCTAGTTTCTACCTTTCATGCCTCCCTAGTCATCAAGCCCAGCAACTCTTCTGGCCCCACTCCTCTCTCTCAATTCCCTACTACCATGCATGACCTCATGGTGCCCTATTGTATTACTTCCTATAAAAGCATGGATTTTCCAGCTGCGTCAGCCCAGAATCCCACTTTCAGGTTAGATTGGGAACACAGAATCTTCTTTTATGCAGGAGGCTCTGGGATCCACAGGCCCCGGCATCCCACCATGCCTCACATTCCTTCGGTGGTTGTCATTATGTAATTGTCTTAATCTGCTGCTATCACAGAATCCTATGAGTCACTCACTGAGTGGATTGTAAACAGTAGAAATTAATTTATCATAGTTCTGGAGGCTGGGAAGTCTGAGATCAAGGCACCAGCACTTTCTGATTCATAGACAGCCATACACTTGCTGTGTCCTCCCGTGGTAGAAGGGGAAATGAAACCCTTCAATGTTTCTTTTGTAAAGACATTAAAAGGTTCTTCTTTCATGACCTGATCTCCTACCAAAGGCCTGACTTTGAATATGTGATGGTATTTGGGTATGTGATAGTATTCCCAAATGGAATGGGAACAACATCACATTGAGGGTCAGGATTTCAACATATACAATTTGGAGAGGACACAAATATTTGGTGTATAGCAGCAATATAACACAAGGGTTTTCCTGCTTCAAACCTTGCCATTCAGCAGACGTCATACACATATCAATCCTTTTCGTTTGGGTTAGCATAGGTTACAACAACAAGACATTTTATAAAAAGGTGCAAAGAACTTACAGTTATTGTCTCCCATCTGAGATAATAACTAAAAATGTGTTTGGTTTTGTTCCTTCATTTTTACTTTAGAGGATGGATGTTACCAAATCTACCTAGGTTTCCAGATTTCACTTTAGTAAAAGTCAGTTTAAAGTGAGCCTTGTGTCCTAGCCTAATGAGGTAATTTAGGCAGATATATTGGTATTCTTAGGGCCTTAAATGAGCAGTTATTTCTCTGTGAGAATATCCAAACTAGGTGAGGCTCAGATGCTTTTGTAGTTGTCCCAAATTAACCCTCTCAGGATTTTCTCACTACATACTTTGTACTTCAGTCTTGTTTCCCATTATTCCTCTAAATCAGTGGATGTCAGCTGGTGTCCTTACAGTATTTTGGTTGTTACAGGACCCCTATAGATGTACAGCCATGAGGAGAAGGTGAAACACAAGGAGTTTTTATGTTATGGAGTTGTCCTACCACACTTCAGCCAAAGTAGCTGTGTGGTTTTTGTTCTTGTTTTTCATTTTACTTTCTCTGTTTTACATTTGAATTTGAACAAAGGGACGCAGATTCTGCCTTTCCCAAATCTCAAATCTTTCTGTCCTTCTATGTCACAATTTCTTGAGAAAGGGTATCTAGCCCATCCTACTGATTTACTCCCTGAAAGATCACAAATGCTATCCCAGTTTTCAACATGACTTTCATTTTTATCTTCTATGACCACCTTTGACACCAACGACGATTCTTTCTTCCATCAGGACCCTCTACTCTCAGCACTTTTAGGACATAACCCTAGCTCTCTGACAACTTTTAGGCTACTTCTTTTTTAAAAACTTTACTCCCCACAGATGTCGTCTGTCTTAGATCATGTTACCTAGATGTAGAGTTTGGGTTTTTGGTCGGGTTATGTATTGGAAGTGCTCTCAAGAGAAGGGGTCTAGGGAAACAAGATAGGGCAGGGGACAAAAAAATACTATACAAGAATATGGCTTAATTAGGAAGATAACTTCGGTCTGATTCTATAGAATAATCTGGAGCTCAATTTGCACCACTGTGTTTTGTCTTTGAGGCAAGGGAGCTGGAACTTGCACCCAGAGCAGCAGGGAGATGGCTACCCCAGCTGGTAGAAAGGACCTGGGCAGGACCTCATTAGTATCTCCTACTTCTTTTTTAGCTGTGTTCTCTCCCCTTGTGATGTGTTCCTTTAAAGCAATGCAATTTCACATTTTACATATATGTGTGTATCTGCCACATGCATATCACCAACATCTTGTCCCAATTACAGATCTTCATTTCTTTTTTTCTTTTTTTTTTTTTTTGAGTTGGAGTCTCACCTGGTCGCCCAAACTGGAGTGCAGTGGCCGCTTCCGGCCACCGCGCCTCGACCTGCTGGGCTCCGGTGATCCTTCCGCCTCAGCCTTCCGAGTAGCCGGAATTACAGGCATGTGCTACCACGCCCGGCTGATTTTTTGATTTATTGTAGAGATGAGGTCTCGCTGCCCAGGCGGGTCTCGAACCCGCAGGCTCAGGCAATCCACTCACCTCAGCCTCCCAAAGGCGCGGGATTACAGGCTGAGCCACCGAGCCTGGCTGGATCTTCATTTCTTATGCACACTGGGTGTCCTTCAAAGTCCTCATTTTCAAAGCTAAGGTCATTAATCATTATTTTATCACCCCAAATTGACTTTGCTCTATTTGTTAATGGTATCATTATTCTCCATGTTACCAGGGTTTGAAAGACTTTAAGCTATATATCATGCTTTCTGCCTTTGTTATGACTTGGTTTTTATTTGTATAAATTTAAGAGATACGAGTGAAGTTTTGTTAGATGGATATACTGCATAGTGATGAGGTCTGGACTTTCTGTGCAACCACTGCCTGAATAGTGTATGTTGTACCTATTAATAATTTCTTGTCCCTTACCCCCCTTCCACCCTCCACACTTTTTTTTTTTTTTTGAGTTGGAGTCTCACTCTGTCACCCAGACCGCTCCCGGCCACTGCAGCCTTGACCCGCTAGGCTCCGGCAATCCTTCAGCCTCAGCCTTCCAAGTAGCTGGAATTCCAGGCATGCGCTACCACACCTGGCTGATTTTTTGATTTATTGTAGAGATGAGGTCTCGCCAAGTTGCCCCGTCGGGTCTCGAACCCGCGGGCTCAGGCAATCCACTCACCTCAGCCTCCCAAAGCACGGGATTACAGGCTGAGCCACCGAGCCCGGCCACCCTCCACACTTATAATGCCAATGCCTATCATTCCATACTCTATGATTTTGTGAACACTTATCTAGCTCCCACTTATTAGTGAGAACATGGGGTATTTGACTTTCTGTTTCTGAACCCTTTCACTTAAATTAATGACCCTCAGTTCCATTCATGTTGCTGCAAAAAACATGATTTCATTTTTTATAGATGAATAGTATTCCATTATATATGTAATATATGTATAATTTTCTTTATCCAATTATTCATTGACGGGCACAGATTGATTTCATATCTTTGCTATTGTGAATAATCCTGCAATAAACATGGAAGTGCGGGTGTCTTTTTGTTATAATTATTTCTTTTCCTTTGAGTAGATACCCAGTAATGGTATTGCTGGATAAAATAGTAGTTCTATTTTTAGTTCTTTGAGGAATTTCCATGCAGTTTTCCAAAGAGGTTTTATTAAGTTACATTCCCACCAACAATGTATGAGCATTCCCTTTTTTCAATATCTTCACCAATATTTATCGTTCCTTGATTTTTTAAAATAATAACCATTCTGACTGTTGTAAGATGGCATATCATTGTGGTTTCGATTTGCATTTCTCTGATGATAGGTGATGTTAAGCATTTTTTCATATGCTTGTGGCCATTTGTATCTTCTTTTGAAAAATGTCTGTCATGCTTTGATTTCTTTTTCTTCATTCTCCATTTTCAATTCATTGCAAATCGCCAATGAGTCTACCACCTTGATGATTTTGTCTTTGTTCATGACAATTTTCTTCATCTTTAGTTCTTTTCTACATCTGCATATGAAGAAATTGATAAAGAAATAGAGCACTGAATGATGCTGAACTTTCTTTCTCTGATCTATTGCTTTCAGTTATACCTCCTTTTCCTTAGTCTTTGTACATGCTCTTGTCATGTTGATGTCTTCTCAAAGTAAAATTTCTTCAATCTCTTGCCACAGGCCAAAGTAATCTATAGAAATATATTTAATAGAGATGAATAAAAACTCATTAACATTTTGAAGACTATACTTATGACTTTTTTTTTCTAATCAATGTTATGTTCAATACCTAACTTAGTGCTTTTAAGTAAGAAAATATGATCCATGAAATATTTAGTGAAGGGAATACTTGAGGTCAAATACCATGCAATGTCTAAATTAATCTCAAATTATCACAAACTGGCCATCACATTTGTTGTATTCCTACCATGCAAGGTTGTCACATTCTGTCTGGATATAAATGCCCATAGATCTGTAAACATGGCAATAATAATGATTGCAACTTCTTCTTAAGATGAAGACAGCTTTATATTTCTGGATGACTCTAATATTATGTATTTAATTATAGTCAAAGAGTATTTTTGTATATTTGATGCTCAGGAGATTCTGTTAGGTACCATCTCGTTAATGCCCCTGCCCATGGGCCGGCTCTGTCCCATACAGAATCAGGTTTGGTCAACTCAGTGGAATAATTATACATTTCACAGCTGAATGAGATTTAAGCTTTAGAAAATAATGTTTGATTAGTTCTGAAACTGACAAGGCACAACGTTAGAGGCAAATTACAGTGAACAAAATTAGTAATTACTCTCTTTCTATACTTAAAACAAATGGTACATTTTTTCTGTTATGTATTAGTGTCAGATACACAGACACTTTAGAATTGTATAAATCTTTTATTTTATTAAGGGATATTGGCTTAATAAAAATATCCATATGAAAATAAATTACGATCAAAATAAAAAGAACATGACTTGGATAATTTTACCTTCAATAGTAGCAGACTAGTCTATGGTTATACCACCCTGCACATATCTGATCTGATCAATAGTAGCAGACTATTTGATTCAAACAAGACCTCCCTCTTTAAAATAAATAAATAAATAAACTAGTCAAAGTTTTAAAAAGATTTCTTTTTGAGAGCATTAAAGAGCTTATAAGATAATGAGGTATAGTTAGGCCTAGACTTGGGGGAACTCAAATAAGCCACTCAAGATTGCTTTTATTTGGGGAAATTTTCCCAACCTGAGAGAACCTCTACTAAAATAAATTGTGTTTGGTAGTCTTATGAATCGAGGAGGATAGAAATCAAAGTTCAGAGCCTGCCAAAGATGGAGACTCTGGTACCAATTAAAACTGGGTTTGTTAGAGCTATGCCCATCAATAACTGGGAACCAAGAAGGCAAATAGATATTACAGAAATTTTCAACCAGAATTTCATCACTTGGGGTCAAAAAAATTTCAACTCTCTCTACCCACTTCTAGAACCTATCACAGATAATCACTGAAGGAAGTTATTATTTTCTTAGATTTCAAAATAACCTACCTAGTAATTTATTAAATAAAACTTTTATCCTACAATTGAAGATAAAGTAATTACACAATATCAGAGACAACATACAATTGAAATAGATCCATAAAATATGAGTAGTTGGAACTGTCAGATACAGACAATAAAACAAATTCTCTTATTTTTAAAAAAAATATAAAAGGTTAGATTAAACAATTTGGGAGGAAACTTAAAATTATAAAAATGACATAGCAAGTTTAGAACAAAGAATAAAATGTATACAAATAAAAACTATGATATAATAATTTAAAAATTAAGCTTATGGGTTTGAGAGCAAACTAGACATTGCTGAATAAATATTAGTGAACCAAAAATAGATCAGAAGAAATTATTCAGAAAGAAGTAGAGAACAACATGAAGATAGCAAAAAATACAGAAGAAGCAGCTTATGAGAAAAACCAATATCCATTTGATTTGAATCCCAGAAAGGAAGAAATGATACAATGGAATAGAGGCAATAGTTATGAGGAAATAACTCCAAACACCCATCTTCAGGTTTAAAAATGAAAGATACCCATCTTCAGATTGTTAAAAACCAATGAATTGAAAGTGGGAAAAATAAAAAGTCTTCTCTTAGACACATCATAGTGACACTTGATAAAACCAAAGAGAAACATTGTAAAGCAGCTAAAGAATATTACCTTAAAAAATAAAACTCAATAGTTGCAATGAGAGCTTACTTCTTGAATGCAACATGGAAACCAGAGGACAGAAGAATGATGTTTATAACTTATTAGAAAAAAAAATGAAACTTCAAAACTAGAATTTTATACTCAATGTCTATATCCTTCATAAATGAATGTAAAAATGAAAAGAAAAAATCCATGTGAACAATACAAAAAAAGAAATATCTACTAGTAGGTTGCACTAAAAAAAAATTCTAAGTGGCATACTTTAGGCAGAAGAAATATAATCATAGATAAGAGGCCAAAGATGTGGGAAAGAAGGTGCAAAACTAAATGTGGAAGTAATGTTAACTCAGTACAGCATCAATAATAATGATCATTTATAGGATTTATTATATTTCTAGTTTAATATCATTAAGACACCTAATAGCAGTAGCTTATAAGTTAGGAATTGGATAAATGGAATTCAGGTGGTCCAAAGTCCTTAGGTTGTTCGTTGTTGTTGTTTTGGGTTTTTTTAGATTGGAAAATATAGTTTATTTAGAAAGTAAATTAGAGAGAGAGAGAGAGAGAGAGAGAGAGAGAGAGAGAGAGAGAGAGAGAGAGAGAGAGAGAGAGAGAGATTCACTTCCCCAAGGTAGGGGAGGCAGCCAAAGTTAGGAAACACGGTGACCATAGCTCAAGGATCCACTTGGCCAGACCATAGCTTAGCAAAGCAATGGTGACTGCTGTTTGAAGTTGAATGCTTTTTAAACCTTCCCCTTGATGGGGGCTGGTTGTTAAGGCAATTAGGTGATAGTCTGCTCCATGTCATCACAGAGAGCACATAAGCTTAGGTTGTTATAAAAAAGAGTAAAGGTGTTGAAAAGCATGCACAAAAATTTATTAAGAGTGCATGATTAGACCAGGCATTGTGGTTTATGCCTATAATCCCAACATTTTGGGTGACTGAAACAGGAGGCTCATTTGAGACCAGGAGTTTGAGCCCAGCCTGAGCAACAAAACAAAGTTAAAACAATTTAAAAATAGTGCATGTTTACAATTAGAGCATGTACAACGCTTCCAGTACTGTTATTGCCCTGAGCCATGTTCCATTGGCCCACTAAAGTGTGCCTGTTGGTGTAGTAAAGTGTCCAGCATACACACTGACAACTTAAAATTGCAAGTATCTACACCCTCCTACCTTTCTGTCAGAAGGAATTCTATGACTCTCTGGAACTTATTTTACCACAATAGACACAATGCATTCTGTGCAGAAAAGCTAGCTATGACAAGGGCATCCCTCAACCAATAGGAATAGAATTTGGTGAAAAATACCCTAGCTACTCAGTCCTTTAGTGAAGTGACTCTAGCATGCTTTACAGGTTCTCTGAGGGTCCTCAGTGACATGGGCTCCTGCTGTACATAGCCATGCCTCACCCTTTAATACGCATCTTATTGGCTTCTTTTCCTTCTGTGTCTCATATCCCACTATCCCCCCTGTTCTTCCTGGGATTTCTTTCAAGTAAACTTCTGGCACCTAAGTCATTATCTTAGGGTTAGACTTTAGGAAAGCCCACCTAGGACAATTGCATCAGAGTTGGCCCTAGAGAGCAGACCTTTAGAATGTGATTTTGGTATTGGATTTCTGTCCATCAGATGACAAGGACACAATTGCTGATAGTAAGTAGGTTATAGAAAACATTTTGTGTATTGTACTATCATAATTCCTTAGACCATGTCTGTGGTGACTGGCATAAGACAGAGATAGAAAGGAGTAGTGCTGGTTTTTGCAACAGGTCTCGTAACTGCTCAATAAAGGAGCCATGGCCATAGTTAGCAATGTGGAGCTAGCTGGCTTTTCTTAACTGACCTAGAGGCTTTCAAGAAAAATACAGTTTGACTTAGGTCGGTTATGAAATCCAGAAGTCTTCTATGAAAGTACTTAGATAAGCAGTTTTGTCTTTCTTGTTAGCTGATAGCAACCTCACATCGTACTTAAGGATCAGAGGCAAGGTGGATGTAAATATTGTAGTGAACAATGGGGTAGACTTTAATTTGATCTAGACTTTGATCCAGAGGGATGGATATAGTAAAAATTTGGCCCCCATATTGTCATAGGAGTGGGAGAGCTAGAAAAGAGACTGAATGCACTGCCTTAGCAGGGATTTATGTTAATGTCAGAACACTAATGGAGAAGAAGAGGGATTAGCATACCTCTTCAACAAGGGTGCCTGCATGATCAATGTTTGTATACCTAACCCTGAATTGTACACCACACCTTTATAATAAAAATTTAAAAAAAAAGATCTGACTAGGAAGGAGTGAGAGGAGATGTTGAAAAACCTCAAACCTTCATATGTCCTTAAGTCCTTCAGGACAGCAGAAGTGGTGTTCTCTCCTGTACTGGAAGAGAGCAGCCTCACAATGAACTTAACTATCAAAGGCAAGATAGACGTAATTACTGTAATGGGCAATAAGATTAGAACAACTTTGATCCACTGAGATCAATGGCTAAAAGATCATGGGGGTCCTAGAGGCTAGATGGATGTGCAGCCAACCAAAGTACTTCCCAACTAATCAAAATGATCATAAGCAGGTGAGCAAAAGGCCAATGTTAGCTTCCACAATGGAAACCTTCTTAACCAGCCTATTAAAACAGCAACCTACTCTTCCTATAAAGATAGTCTACTTGCTACTCTCACTCTCACCCAGTTCTATTATCCTCATTTATGTTTATTTAAACACTACAATTTCCCTGTTTTTATGCTTCAGTTTTATTATCTGCTTTCCCCTGTCCCCTTGAATAAGCATTTCCAAGAGCATTTTGAGGGGTCTGTTTTGTATATTCGTGTATTCCAATCATCTAGAAATGACTGACACTTAGTAAGTGCTCAGTGAACTTTGGTTAATGAACAAACTAGCCTTCTTCACCGTCATAGAAATATTTTTTTCTACGTATTAATAGTACTGTGATGGAGTACAAATGGTTTGTATCAAGCAGTGCTTTAAGAAAGAATTCAACAAATCTTATGACACTGTCAAAATGTTGTTCATTCCTTAGTTTGAAACCTTTGTGAATATTCTCAGAAGGCATTCTTGGCAAGCTGAGGGGTACAAAGAATTGTTAAAACTTTCCCTTATGCCATGTATACACATTGGTCTTGCCGACATAGGTTTTGGGTTTTGTTTTCCTGAATTACATTATTTTTTCTCTTTAGTATTTTCTTGGATGTGATTCATTCTACTCTGTTATTTTTTGTGTCATTACAGTAACTAGAAATCATTTAAGGGAAAAGATGGGATGTATTTTACAAGTATTAATTAATTATCTTTAAAATGAACAGTTCTCAATGGACCTAGAGTTTGGAAAGAGTTAATGCACTATCCAACTCTCCTAACATACTCTGAGAGAGGAAGGTGTGTACTCCAAAGACCCAAGTAATGATGCCATTAACCTTTCCTAGCCTAGCTATATAAAGCACTTCACCATTGGTTCAAGTGACTCTTTTTCCTTTCATTGCGACTAGCTAGAATTTTTATTAAGTGTCATTAATCAAAGGTGAAAAATTCTCTGAGCAGAAAAATTGACAGTAAAACTGGCTGCTGTATGTGGAAAAAAATAAATAAAAGGGTTTGATAATTATATATTAACTCAAACAGTAATAGTCTTTTCAAATCATCACAAGTCGCAGGTCCTCTTTGATTTTAGGGGTCTAATTTGGGGGAAGAACTATTAATCTTTTTTTCATTTCTTTGCCTTTCTTATTCAGTAATTGAACTGTTCAGGTGTTATTGATTAATGTAGCTTTCTTAAATGACAGGTTAGCATGGCAGCCAAAGCTATTCTCTGTGCTGTTCTTACGTCTGAAATGACTCATGAGATATTCTGGAATGTGGAGAAAGAATGAAGATTTCAAGTTTTCTTTAAAAACAGATAGACTTAAATACCATTAAAGGGGGGAAAACTCAGATCACTGGTGTTGGGGCTAACGGAAGGGAACTTTAATGTGCATTAAGAGAATTAGTATATTATAAATATATCAGATTTTGGGAAAAATGAACCTTAAGAGGACTTTTATTAATATGATCCCATGTACCTTTAGTAGAAGTCACTGAAGGAAGAAATTCTACTCTAGAGGTAGTGTATTAAGTGTATTAAGGTATGTATTAGCCACAAGTAGATAAATAAAGCTCTTTATAATTTTAATCAGCTCACATCACAGAGAGAAAAGAGTAGACACAATCTCGAGAACTAGGAAGAAAACGGGATCCATAGAAAGTAAGTATTCAGAAAGGTAGACGCTACAGGATTATCTCATAGCCCAAAACTGCCAATATCATTTATTTTGTAGAATCAACATCTGTGCTTTGCAATATAATCAGGGGATACAAGTGCAATGTGCATTCTGTTTAGCTTGCAACTCTGGTGTTTTTTCTCTCACACTGTTTGTGTTAATTGCCCCTTGTGGTTGGGCTGCGTACTCTCTAATCCCCATCGTGTGCAAGTGAATTTGTGCTGTGCTTCTCTCAAACACACCTGCAAGAGATTTTAATAGCTTTAAAAACTGAAGATGTTTCCCTAACTCTCTGTTGCATAACAGTCATGACTACCTGAGGTATCATCACAAAAGATAATTTAATAATAGCTATGGTGATGTAGGCACCTGAAATTCCATCTGGCAGTATACACTGTAACATAATTATACATATAATACACACACACACACACACACACATATACACACACATATATATAAAGAGATTTTTATAAACTTAGTTAATGTATTTCCATATATATATATATATATATATATATATTTCCATATATAAATAGTGCATGCTCTTGTTTGGACATCCAGAAGAAAATTCCAGCAATAAGTTATAATAGTGAACCCATACTGAATTACAAGTTGGTGAATGCTTTGACAAATTATGACCTGTTTCATACCACCCCCCTGAATTTTTCTCTTAACGTTTAAATTTAGGTTAGAATAAAATTATATAAATATAGAATGGGAAAAATAATCTGCTTCACTAGCACAGTCTTGTTGGAGCTATGGCTTCAGAAAAGCAAAAATAAATGCTACTTTTACTAAAATGTGCAGCAGAGTTAAATGCTTTTCCAAGTTTTCAAAAATGTTTATTTATTATACCTTAAAAAATGGATGACCATGTTTAAGGGAGGGGGATAATTTCAAGTAGGGCTAAAGTATTTTTCATGGGGGAATCAGTTACTATATTAAATAAATAAATGAATGATTATTTGGGTGGATAAATGAATGAATGTGGGCATTTTTTATACTAATATTTATATATTCATCAATTTATATAATTTTTTCAATTCAATCTACCCTGAGAATGTATTTTTAAGAGTGGAAAATTTTAGAAAAGTGAGCATCTTTCATGTTTTTGGTCTTTGGTCATCACTACATGACTGTACATCTTTCTTGTCAATAACCAAATATTTTGAAATTGTTCATATGAAAAGTAGAGGGTCAGAGTGTCTGACTTGGCTGGGAAACACTTGCTTTCTTTCTGCTTTCTGATCATGCTGCTTGTTCACTGCCTCCAAATATGCAAGAAAGAACACCTTGGATTTTCCTACCATTAGAAATCATGTATAGATGTAACTAGATCTCATCATAGCTGATTTCTTGTGTGTTGTGCAGAAGGGTAAGAAGGAGCAGAGGTTAAGTCTTGCCAAGAGAAGTGTCTGCTAGATAATTTTCTAGTTTGTGTTCAATTTTCTCCATTGGATGCTCTCAGCTTACTGCTAGCTGGTTAGTTTTCTTTCATAGTTGATATATGTTCAAACTATTTTAACTTTTACTACTGTAATATATTGTTTAATACATCATATCAACTTTATCAAAGGCAAGAAAAGAAAAAAAAAAGCTGTTTTTAACTGGATGATTTTGATGCCATTGATGTCTCACTTGAATGCTTGTTTGTTCTGTATCCTTTCTTCAGAATCTATGTGTAACATTTTGAAAATTGGGCTGGAGACTTTGATCAAGTGCAGCTAGGCATCAAAAAGCACATATTATCAGTCTGTTTCTTAAAAGAAATAATCCTAGTGAGCTGAAAACCTCAAACTCTATCTTGAGATGTTAAAATTTTCCAATGAGGTTGAGTCTTGAAATGCCAAAGAATATTGCAGGAAAAAAAAGCTGTCTCAATGTAATTTTTTAAAACTTCAAAAATGCTGGTTTGTAATTTGGTTAAAATTGTATAAATATTCAGTTCTTTTTGTTTTTTTTAACCTAAAATTTTGCCCATTTTATTGAAACATTAGCTTTTTATCAAAGAAGGAATTAATGACATGAAAAACAACAATATATAGCCTATATTTCTCACTTATCGTTTTTCAGCAAACAAAATAAGCTCCAAAATGGAATAGGTTTTATTTTAGTAATATAAAATAATAATGTCATACAGTTTTTGCACAATAAAAGCCATTAGGTGTCAGACAAGAATGCATTCACCTGCAAGGAACAGAAAATATCACTAACAGTGGCCTAAGCAGTAATGACATTTAAGTATTTGTAAACAAGAGGAGAGATGCTAGTAGGAAGGACAAAGTTGGTGTTAAATTTCTGTCTTGCCAAGTAAGCTTCTACTTCTTTTCTCTTTCACTCTATCATGCTTGCCACTCCACTGCAAAATGAATGTTAAAACTCCAACTGCAGTTAGAAGAATAGGTAGTGCTGGTAGGTCTGTCACTTTTTCTCAGGAGCACAAAGCTTTCTCAGGTACACTCCAGGGGACTACTGATTATATCCCATTGGCCAGAACTGTATCACCTGGCCATTTTAGCTGCAAGAGAAGCTTGTATCTAAGCACTTAGCTTTTCTAAGATAATGGAAAAGCACATATATAGCAATTTCAGCTGTAATAGTAGACGGCAGTAAGAGTAGAGTGTAGAGAATCATGTCCCCAGAGTCCACCGTAATTTTCAAGCTCTAGCTGATGTCCAAGTGAATTCTAACAATTTGATAATAAGCAAATGGGACAACAAAGGAACAAAGACATCTTTAGAAAGTTTGTTGCAAAGTATCTCACTGTGCAATAAATTCCATTATCTAATATGACTGATGTATGTTATAATTTTAAACAAAAATGTCACTAGTTGCTTTAGAACAAAGAGCATCAGTTGTATTATGTCTACCTTAAAAATTAGGATGAAAAATGTGACTTTCTCTTGAAACAACCATTTCATATAATACCTTTTAAGTAAATCATTATCAGAAGACTAATGTGATTTTTTTTGGTGAGGATGTAGTTAAATGAACACTAGTATCACTACTCAAATGAGTATTCATAACCACTACTTGTTTAATTCTAGAGCAGCAACAAAATGGCAGAGAGGACAGCTGCCACATCATGTACATACACACACTCCTTCCTACACACGCTATGCTTTGTACATCAGATGCAGCATAAATACCGTGGCATGTGGCAGTTGCTATGGTAACACTTTTTTTTTTAATGAAGAGCAGATGGAATAGGCATATAAAACTTGCATAAGTTTTTAGTAATCTGTGAGTTACTGTAGACTAGTTGCTGAAGGAAACTTTAAAATTCTAGCTTTTCTAATTCCTCCACATAACATGTTCAACTATCTCTTTTCTCCTTGCCTAGTTCAGTCCATTTTGGTATCCAAATGGCAATGGAAAATTGTTAACTGTTCCCCCCGTGCTACAGAAATTGTGTGTAATTGCAGATTGTGTAATCATGTATTCCTGTCTTTGCTTTTCCAAATAAATTTCTATTATGTAGCTTTTAACTCTTTCATTGAATACATATGTACTTCCATTGGCTCCATATTCTGTCCATTTTGTTTAAATTTAATTCATACAATATACATGATAATTTTGAGAATAGCTCTAATTTGTATATCATACTTGATAATTTTGAGAATATTTCCAAATATGAAATAATGACAACATTTTATATGGTTTGTGACATGATACTAAGTATTATATAATATATAAGTGCTATCAAGCATATAATTAGCATTTTGAATGAGTTTTTGTCCTGTTTGTTTAATCATCTAATCCAGGTGGGCCTTGTTCTGAAGTGTCCTAATCATGTATACATTCTAGCTGCTTTATGGAAATGGGCAGGAAAAAATAAAAATCAAGAACTGATTAGTGGTTGTACTATTATAACCAATGACTTTTCTGTATTAATAACTTTCTGTATTTATTTGGAAAACCAAACAGTAAAGGACATTTCAACATAATCCAACTACTACTTAGTGTGCACTAAGCATAAGGCAACATAGGACAACCACACCTCTACAGTTAAGGCACAGGAACTAATTTCAGAATCAAGAGAATCATGGGAGAAATAAGACAAACAAATATCCCTAATATAAAATTAGACCCTAAGGTTACTAGGAGGAAGATATTAAGAATCCAAGTAGAAATAGGCCATATTTGATAATGACTCTCTTTGATGTCTCTTTGTCCTTTGGCACTATAGGTTTCATGCATACTCTTCTTAGATATTTGCTCCATGAATTTGTGATCTTGTACTTTCCTAGTCCCTTAATATTCTTTGATGGCAAATTATCAGACTAGAAGTATTCTGGCAAAATTGATTAACGTAGAGAATAAATACACTTTTATTTATTCTTTGGACTCTTTCTTGGTAATTTCTTCAAATGTAAGTCAAGCTTATAGATGACCTGTGTATTTTTTTTCATGTGAGAACAAAACTGAGTAGCGAGATTCACAATAAAAAAATTTAGTTATCTTCCCAGCATGGAAAGATATCCTTTTGGACTGCACCCTGGCTGCCATTTTAGATGCTGGGGTGGCTTATGTTTCTGCTCCAATGGGTAAAAAGTTCATGATGTGCTGTTGCAGTATTTTCCAGCCAACCATTTACATGTGTTTAATGAGTGATGTACCTGTGCTCTTATTGCCCAGGTGCTCTCAGACGTGCCTGACAGTAGCAGCTGATCAGTAGAATTTCAGAAGCGATAGAACCTTATCTCTACAGAATGTTCATCAAGGCACCACTGCTGCTGCGATTTCTATAGACCGATGACTGATGGCAAAATCTGGGGCTTTCATCATTAACCTACTATCTTACCTGTACAGCCTCTATTTATTAAAATGTACTATATGCTAAGTCTGTAGAAGGCCCTGGAAATATAGAGGTCAACTAACATGACAGGCTTCTAATGTTTGTGTTCTAGAGGGAGCATCAGACACTAAACAAGAGCATACTTTTTTTTTTGAGTGAGGATTGTAAATTTTCTCTGTTAAGAGGCTTTCATGGGTTGATGTACTCGAGAATAACTGGGGAGTATAATGTATACAAGATGGTGGGTATGAGGAAGCTGCTCCAGAAAGGAACATTTGAGGGGAGAGCACATGCGCTCCTAAATTAAACTTGAAATTAAAATGGTAGATGTTTCTGCTTTAAGCACGGATTGTCTGTGCTTTGTGTATTCTGTAGCATTTTCTAAATAGTTGGTGTGTAAAATCCAAGATTTAAAAAAAATCGTTGGGGATGGAGAGTTGTGTTACCAAGATAGCTCTTATTGTGGTATCAAGCTTGGAACTGATTAACAACCCCATGCATTGACATAAACCAGGTAATCATAGCAGTTTAAAAATTATTATTTAATTTTATTATTATATGTGTTATAGTAAGCTTAAAATAATTATATGACAGAGTAAGGGAGAAAACATGTCATTCTTCAGAGTTAATATTTTGAATTAAAAATACATTTATCATTTCTTAGTGATAAAATAAGACTACTTAATTTAATCATTCAAAAAGTCCATTAGTTAAAAGAGAGTATATTCATAATGTTTTAGCAATAAGAGACAAAAATGTTCGTTTTGGTGTTCTGAGAAAATCGCATGGAGGTACTATCCATGCTGGAATTATAACTCGAGAAAGTTATTCTTCCCTCTCAAGAACCAATACACAATAATTACTATAATCATACTGCACTCCTTAATAAATTAACCCTTCACTCCAGGGAAAGCTAAGGAGAATTAAGCCATGCTTAGACTTCTAGAGAATTACATGTATTTTTATATTTCTAATTCATTACAAAAATAATTGTGGACTCTAATTGTGTTTGAGCTGCTTATAATTGCAAAATAGCTGTTAAACAATTGCAGCAAAGGCTTGGTTTTGTAAGACATTAATGACTGTTCAACCTCTAGTAAGACACTTAATGTGGAAGGACGTGAGAGATTTATAATTGAAACAATCTTCTCAATGAACTATTTGCTCAGAAAACAAACAGCTCGCCTATACCTTGGCACTAGTAATAGACAATTAATTGACAATATTGTTGACAGTGCATTGGGCTGTGCTTTGACACTTATTAGAAACAGGATTTATATCCATAGTATTATCATAGGACTTGTGATATCATTAACCATAACTCACTAGCAAAATACAGTATATGATTGGGCACTATTCTCCTACTCAGTGTCATTAGAGAGTATTAATCAGCACAATGAAGAAGGTTGTACTGTTTTTTAGTTGTGATTATTCCCTCTTTGTATTTCAAAAATGGTTTTAGATGAAGTCCACATAAAAAATAGATTTAATAGTTAAATCCTAGAATGGCTCTGGGGATTTTTTTTTGTTCCAAGACAGTTTATATAAAATGAAATAGAGTCATCATCACAAATAAAAGTGGTTAAATGTGTTTATTATTTTTATATACAAATACAGTGAATTTCAAAGAAGTAAGAAGTAGATTGATTGGATTTTTGTAGTCCTTACCAGTATCTTTTCTGTACACTCCCCCTTACCGGCTCTGCCCATACACCTGTCCGAATGCAGTGAAACAAGGTTTGTATTTGAAGAGAAGACATGAGATTGAGACTTGTTACTTTCACTCAGTGTCATATCCGGTGTCAAGTTAGAAATTCTTGGAACCCCAGCTTTCTTTTCTATGAAACTGGTAAGCTAATAAAACCTGCCTGGCTACTTCATAGTATTCTCCTGAAAACATCATGAAAAATTTTATGTGAAGATGCTATATGTATACACATATCCACACACATATATACATATATGAATATCATTCGTTGATGCTTCCAAAATTGGTTTTTAATTCACATTAATGTAAGCAAGAGAGTTTGTAGTTTCCCATTAATCATTTCCCATACTTCCCATTTGCATTTTAATTGTGATAGAAGGCTTAAAGCAAAGTTATTGTGGTGTTATGACTAGCAATGTAAATTTTAAAAGTAGTACAGTAGAAGGATCAATTATTTGGAATTTTAGATTCGTTTTGATTCTTGAGTTTATTTTTAACAGGCTGTGTGTCTTCAAGTAAATTACTTAATCCTATAAGCCTAGGTTTTTTAATCTGCAAAATGAGATTTAAAAACATACATTGCAGAGATATAAGAAGATTAAATAAAATAGTGCATGTAAGGTTATTGCATATTGTAAGTACTTAGTTACCACTAATGATTACAAATGAGAACATCTCAGAAGTTATAGGACTTCAGTATATTCTTTTTTGTCTGAAATTGTACCTAATAGTCTATTAGGCTCTGCAGGCTTTGCTATACCATTGATGAAAAAGGGAAATAATATTTTCTTGTACAAAAGACTGGTTTTTCATAGAATATGCTTTCGTTTCATAGTTGTACATTGTTTTCTCAATTCATCTTTTTTTTTTTTTTAGATTCAGGGGGTACCTGCAGGCTTATTACAAGGGATATTGTATGATGGTAAGGTTTGGGTTTCTATTGAGCCTGTCACACCAATGGTGAGCATGGTACAAAACAGGTAGTTTTTTTGTTTTTGTTTTTAACCCTTGGGCTTCTTCCCTTCCCCCTTTAAGAGTCCCCACTGTCTGTTAGTCCCTTTTTTATGTCCATACCCAGTGTTTAGCTCCCACTTATAAGTGAGAGTATGTGGTATTCAATTTTCTATTTTTGGATTAATTCACTTAGAATAATAGCCTCCAGTTGCATCTATGTTGCTACAAAGGACATTATTTTGTTCTTTTCTATGACTGTGTAGTATTCCATGGTGTGTATGTACCACATTTTATTTATCCAGTCTACTACTTATGAGCTCCTAGATTTGTTCCATGTTTTTGCTAATTTGAACAGCTCTGGAATAAACATACAAGTGCAGGAGTCTTTTTGGTAGAGCAATTGATGCTCCTTTGGGTATATATTCCATAGTGAGATTGCTAAGTCAAATGGTGAATCTATTTTTAGTTATTTCTAATTCATCATTAAATAATAAAACAGATATATTATCTACCGTGTATCTATATGGTATAGGCTTAGCTACTGTATCAATTTTTATTGCTGCAAAAAAAAAAAAATAGCCAACAACCCAGCAGCTTAACCAACACAAATGTATTCTGTCACCATTCTGAAGGCCAGAAACATGGGTATAGCATAGCTGGGTTCTTTGCTCACCAGGCTGAAATCAAGAGATTGGTGAGAGCTACAATTGTGTCTGAGACATACAGTCTGTGTCCAAGCTCATGGTTGTTGGCAGAATTTAGTTCCTTGTGGCTGTGGAA
Organism: Cephalopachus bancanus; assembly: GCA_027257055.1. Taxonomy (NCBI): domain Eukaryota; kingdom Metazoa; phylum Chordata; class Mammalia; order Primates; family Tarsiidae; genus Cephalopachus; species Cephalopachus bancanus. The sequence goes on along the minus strand of JAPVLO010000164.1, from coordinate 1,835,834 downwards.
CTCAGGTCACCGCTTTCTTGCAAGCTGTCAGTTGGGGATCAGCTCTGCTTCTAGAATTCACCTGCCACGCCTGACCATGTGGTCCTCTCCACAACTTAGTGGTTTGCTCTTCAATGCTGCCATGAGAATTTCTCTCTACAGTCAGCTAAGAAGGAAACTTAGATGACCTGCAAAAATCACAGAGGTGACAATTCTATCAGAAAGGATTATGTATGTCATGACACCAATGGTGAGAATCTTGGGGGTCACTGAGAATTTCACCTACCACAATTTCCTAAAAGAGAGACACAATGTGTGACCCTCCAGTGTTTGCTCTTAAGTTTCAGCAATGCTGTCCATCATTTTGCAGTTTTTCAGAGGTCTTCCCTCACTCCCCCAGCTACCCCACCTCCCACCTCCATCCATGGTCACTGTTTTCAGCTGTGCGTGTAGTGCAGAGCATAACTGTAGGCAACACCATTACTGGCAGGCATGATTAGATTTTCATATTTATTGTGATACTTTTTTTTGGTTAAATGGAAGAAAAAAGTCTTGAGGAAGGGGGATTCTTTTCTAGTTGAAAAAGAGTACTTGAGCAGGGACTGTCCATGCTAACTGTGCTGACCTATATCACTTTTCTCTCTATGAGACACACAATGGATTCCACTTACCCAGCTCAGTAAAGGTAAGTATGGCCACGTGACTAGGTTCTGGCCAAGAGAATATGTGTGAAATTGATGTGTTCCACCTTAGCCCTGGTCCCCAGAAACTCTCTCTCTCTCTCTCTCTCTCTCTTGCTCTCATGTTCACTGACAGACTGGAAAGAACCCTGGGAAACTAAAGGAGGGCAGAACCAGAGATGTAAGGGCAAGGTTCTCTGAATGTGGATTATCTGCCTCCCTTCCCCACTTCTATGCCTTGGACTGTGACATGGATAAAAAAAATGTATATTTTCTGAAGTCACTGAGATTTCTAGATATATCTGTCATAGCAACAAGCATTATTTATCTTAGTGCAGAAATGGGTATTTTGGAGTACTGCCCTAAACAAATTTTTAAGTTGAGTGGGACTGACTTAACAGTAAGCATCTGTGAGATAGCAGATATCAGGAGGTTGTAAGGCAAGAGAGTTTTGTTCTACTGTGGCAAAACATTTGGTGTAACTTTTACCTGAGATCACCTGGCAGGTCTGAAAGTTCAGTAAATGTGGGGAAAGTGATGATAAATCTTTATGATTTTGAAGTTAAATGTCAGGATTGTCATAATTTGCTGGCAATAAGCCTCAGTCTAGATCCGATGCTCACGCATTGAACTAACTCTATATTTAGACAAAACGAGTGGATGATTTTTTCTTCTAACAACCAATCATTCTTACTACCTTCCTGCAGTGAAATCCAAAAAGGCTCTATTAAAACATACACAATATCTTTCAGAAAGGGTCATACATTTGTGTAATTGTGATTTTATCAGAATTTTATCAGTTTATCAGATTGGATATCCTACTTTGGGGGGTTCTGAGTGAAAGAAAGAGAGAATGAATGTATGCTAAAGGCAAATGCAGGTAGAAATATTTAGATAATGCTAGTATTTGCCATGCAGTGCTGTTGCTGCAGATAGCAGTCCTTGGTGCTATGAGAAACCTGCGTGAACTGCTAGAAACTCTGCCAGAGAGAAATGGTGTACCTTTTCAGGCCCTTGGACTTTGGCCTACAAGAGTTTTGTCCAGTCAAAGAAAAAGATAAAAATGTAAAATATTTATGATAATATGACCCTCAGCAATGGCTCATATTTGTAATTTCAGCACGCTGGGAGGCCATCACAGTGGATTGCTTTAGCCTAGGAGTTCCAGACCAGCCTGGGCAACATAGTGAGACTTTATCTCTACAAATAATCTAAAAAATAATAATAATAACTCGAGCATGGTGGTGTGTTCCTGTAGTCCCAACTACTTAGGAGGCTGAGGCTGGAGGATGGTTGAGTCCAGGAAGTTGAGGCTGCAGTGAGCTATGATTGTGCCACTGTACTCCAGCCTGAGTGATAGAGGGAGACCTTTGTCCTTAAAATAAATAAATAAATAAATGTAAATAAATATAATATTTTATATAAGTAATAGTAATAATGAGTAGTTAATTTAATAGAATGTCCTTCAGTAGCATTTTATTCTCATACATTTTAAGTTTCCTTTCAAGTGGCAATGTCAGACAGGTTGATAGGAGACGCCATAGATACACAACTAGTTTATCATGTATTCTGACAGTCATTAGGAGACAATGACAGGTCTGCTGTGCCTTGAGCGCATAGACCAAACTTCTTTCTTCTATATGCAGTATGTAGCACAAATGCTTTCCCTCACAATCTTCTATTTCATTATACAAAACTTCACAGATTTTCTTTGCTCAAGAGTTAACTAGACCACTTATTGCTCCATTTCTAATGCATATACATTATTTTTACTAAATTAATATCATTTCCATAGTGGGGGAATTTATTGTGGAGGTGACCAAGACATGTACATGGTTCAGTTTTCTTAAATTTTTACTCTATTTGGTCAGTACCCAAGAGTAGATGTTCTTTGCTCACCCATTCTTAAAGTGGAAAGAACGCTATCATTCTGAAGTTTCCTTCTTCTTATTTTGTTTTTCCACCAAGTCTTTGTGGCCAATATCCATCTCTATGAACTGATTATTTACTTACTAAATTTCATACATTTTTCTCCTTCAATACGGTGGGTTCCTCTTCCTAGAAATACTGCCCTTTTTCTTAAAAAAAAAAAGAGTCATTTATTTAACCCTTACAATAAGCCTTTGGGGGTAGTTACTTATCCTGGTTTTGAGATAAGAATACCAAGGGTTAAAAAAGCAGGGGTTGCACTCAAGGCCACATAGCTCTATGTAGCTGAGAGCATTTAAACGTTGACATATTCTAATTGCAAGTCTAGAATCTTAAAAGAGTATGCCATATTTTGCTCAAAACAGTTGTATTCTGCCTGAGATAAATATTGTCTTGGTTCTATAATTTTCAATTTCCTATTATAATCTGAGTTTTAAGTTAAAAATGAAAGGTTTCCTATTTAGTGTATTATATGACTATAAAATAAGAGAAGACTAAGCATAGAATTAACATCTAATTTTAAAAATATTAAAGTTAATAATTCCTTATATCAAAAGAGTTAGATCAGACATGAGCCTATGTTCATTTCATATTGATGTTCCATGTTACTTACATCTTCCAAGTAAACATGTAGTGAATCAGCCTAATTTATTTAGTTCAACATAGCTCCAAGTAGTGATGTTTGATCTTATATATAATGGTGGCCTTTTTCAGTGAATATGTACTTTATTTTCTTTATGATGATATACGAAATACATATTAATGGTAGAAAACTTGGGACATACAGGGATGCATTGATTTCTATGCTATTTGACTATTGGAGGTCCTAATACTCTTTGCTCTTTTTAAAAATAATAGGAAAGATATTAGCAAATTGGGGAGACTCCTTTTTTCATAGTGAAGCAAATTCTAAGATTACCTTAAACATAGTTCATTGGATGTAAGGCAAAGTCCAGCCTTTATCAGAGGTCACACAGGTTCCATATGGGCACTATCTAACATCATTTTTGTTTGACTTTAGTAAACCTTTTTTCTAGAGCAAATAAATTTGAGCAATTATTTTATTTGTCATAGTCATTAAGGGAAATTGGCTCACATGACTAGGAAAAAGGAGTAAAATCTTATATCCCAGTCTAAGACTCAGTTCTTGGTAACCCATAAGTGAAATGATGCTATCCCTCATTTTTTTTACACTCCAGTTTCTGTGCCTTAAACATTAAGTGGGGCCCAAACAATCATTCACAATAGTCATCAAGTGGGTACTAATTGGTAGGTATTATGCTAGGTACAGCATTAAGAACTAACTTTTTATCAGCCAACCTAATGTGGGATTGTGTCCTTGTTTAGAGAGTGAAAGCTGAGTAGTGAACCCAACAGTCTACCTGAGGAAGTTTCTGGTTCATGTACTTGGAGTATTCTAGTGAAAAACTATGTATCCTCAACCCATCTTCATCTATTTCTCCTCTGGGCAAGCCCTTCTTTTATAGTAGGACAGTGACCTCTATACCTTTGAGCAGGAAACTGGTATCCATATTGTCTCTAGTTATGTGAATAACTTACTACCAAAAAACTTATATACAGAAAATTTTCAAAATTAAAAAATATATAATTAACATTTATCTCAATAGGAAACTTTTATGCATTCCTGAGCCAGGGTGATACTAATTGATGCTAAGACAGCACCAGATTCAATTAAAATGGACAAAATTACTTTAATAAGCAACATTAACTATCATAACACTACCTAATAAATTACATTATCTTCAATTATTACTTCACAATATAGTCGTTTGCCTATTATTATTGAATTCTTTTGTAGTTGTTACAAGAATATTCTTAGGACTATACTTAAAAACACATCAAATATGTTATGATAGTCAATATTTATGTATTTCAAATTTTAACTCACAAACAAGAAAAACAAGAAAACAAGAATACTGAAGACTAAAAATATATTGAAAATAATGAAAATGACATCACCTTGGGTCTTCTACTTTGGAAGATCCTAATAGTTTGAACAATTACTGTAATAATAGTTTATCTTTTTAGAACAGTTTTTAGTTTACAAAAAAATTGCAATGATAGCACATAGAAATTTCATATGCTTCCATGACAGTTTTCCTTTTTATTAAGATGTCACATTAGTATGGTACATTTATTATAGTTAATAACTGATACTAGCCGGGCACAGCGGCTCACACTTGTAATCCCAGCACTTTGAGAGGCGGAGACACAAAGATTGCTTGAGGCCAAAAGTTAGAGACCAGCCTGGGCAACATAGGGAGACCTTGGCTCTACAAAAAATAATAAAAAATATTAGTCATGTGTGATGGTGAAGACCTGTAGTCCCAGCTCAGAAGGCTGAACCCAGGTGTTTGAACTTACGGTGAGCTGCATGACAGAGTAAGATCCTGTCTCTAAAAATAAAAATAAAATAAAATAAAAAAACAATACTGCTACATCATTGTTAATTAAAATTCATACGTGAAGCCGGGCTCAGCCTGTAATCTCGCACTTTGGGAGACTGAGGTGAGTGGATTGACTGAGCCCGCGGGTTCGAGACCCACCTGGGGAACTTGGTGAGACCTCATCTCTACAATAAATCAAAATTAGCCGGGCGTGGTAGCGCGCACCTGTAATTCCAGCTCCTTGGAAGGCTGAGGCGGAAGGATCGCTGGAGCCCAGCAGGTCGAGGCTGCAGTGGCCGGGAGCGGCCACTGCACTCCAGTCTGGGCGACAGAGTGAGACTCCAAGTCAAAAATAAATAGATAAATAAATAAATAAATAAATAAATAAAATAAAATAAAATTCATACGTGATATTCCTATAGTTTTTCCTAATGCCTTTCTTTGTTCCAGGGTTCTATCCAGGACACCACATCGCATATAGTAGTCTTATTTTTGAAGTTTGTATTGACTGTGACAGTTCCTCAGACTTTTGTTTGTTTATATGACGATCTCAGTCCATTTTCTGCTTGTATAACATACTATCACAAACTGATAGTTATAAAGAAAAGAAGTTTATTTGGCTCATATGTCTGGAGCCTGGGAAGTCCAGAGAACATAGCACCAGCATCTGGTGAGAGCCTTTATACATCTTCCCATGATGAAAGGCGGAAGTCAGAAGGTGGAAGGGGGAGGGAAGAAGGCAGAAGGCAGAAGGGTGCACATAAGACAGAGAGAGCAAATCAGGCTGAACTAATCTTTTTTATCAGGAACCTATTCCCATGTAACTAATCCAATCCCACAATGACAGCCTTAATCCATTCATGAGGGTGAAGACTTCACGGCCTGATTGCCTATGTAAGTTCCCACTTTTTAATAATGTTACAATGGCAATTACATTTTAACATGATTTTTGGATGGTATATTCAAACCATAGCCGTGATCTTGATAGCTGAGAGTATTGGCCAAGTATTTTGTTAGGATGTCCCTCTGTTAGAATTTGTCTTATGTTTTTCTTTTTGTTGTTGTTGTTTAAAATTAGTTTTTTATTTTTTTATTTTAAAGATGTGGGGTACAATTCAGGGTTAGGTACTTAAATGGTCATTGTACAGGTAAAGTTTGGTCCCTATTTTGCCTGGTTTTAGGTCAGTAACCCTTACTAATGTTATGTTGCATTGTCCCACTACTACCAAATCCTTTCTTACAGTATTATGATAAATATGCAGGGTCTGCTTATGAGTACCTGATGTTTTTTTTTTGTTGTTATTTTTTTAAAAGCAGAATTTATTGAGAGGACAGAACAGCTCCCCCAGTGGGAGGGGACCCAAAGAGGTTGCCTGTCTGATGTGTTTTTCTAATGATCCACATGGTGTTATGGATTTGGAGAGGAAGGAGAGCAAAGAGGTAAAGGTACCATTTTTATCACAATATACCAAGTGCACTGTATCCGTCAGTGTTCTGCAGCAAAACAGAACTAATACAATATGTGTAAAGAGATTTATTTTAAGGCAATGGCTCACACAATTGTGAGGGGTAGTGAGTTTAAAGTCTGTAGAGTAAGTTGGCATTCAGGAGTTGATGTTGCACTCTTGAGACATAATTTGTTCCTCTCTGTAATACCTCAGTTTTTGCCCTTAAAACCTTCCACTGATTAGATGAGGCCCACTCTTAGTATTGAGGTTAATCTTTTTTATTTAAAATCAACTGTTTGTAGATGTTAACCTTATTGAGAAAATATCTTCACAGCAATGCTTAAATTAGTATTTAATTAAATTACTGGGTGCTATAATCTGGCTAAACTTACACGTAAAACTAATCATCATGAGTACATACTATGAACATGATATGTCACTGCTCATGCTAACCTTGATCATTTGGTTGATGAAATGTTTGTCGGGTTTGTAAAGTATTTGTAAAGTTATTCAATTTTAAAAATTATGAATAGCCTATACTTAAGTTGTGGGGATTTATACTTTCCCTTTTTGAGGGCAGACTATCTACATACATTATTTAAGATTCTGCAAGGAATGCTGTCTAGCCTTTTATTTACTTATTGACTTATTTATCATTTGCTTATGTCAGTATGGGCTCATTGATATTTACTTCATACTTGGAATGGTAATTCAATACTACTTTATTTATCTTAGTTTTTTGAATTGTTTCAGCTTTGGCCATTGGGAGAACTTTCAGTTGCCTCTTGTGTCTCTTTTTACACATCTCTAACTAGCTAGAATTTTTTTTCTTTAATTCACAACTTCTTTACATTATGGAACTATAAGATGTTCCAGATTTATCTTATGTATTTCCAATCCCAGTCCTAGAATTATCTGTCGCTTTCAATAACGACTCTCACACGATTCTTCTGCAAGCTGCTTTAATCCCAGGTTACTACATCGTTCTTCTTCAGCTTCAGCTGTCTCAGCTGTTTCAGCTTCAGCTTCAGCTGTTTCTCTTTCCCGTGACCTTAAATCTAGTATCTCTGCCAATCAATTAAGGTAACGCGGCACACACCGATAGGCCTGCGAGAGAGGAATGTATGCTAACATCCTCCAGCTGCCTAATTAGGGCTTATTTTGTCTTGAGGTCTGGCCGCTTCGGGCGCCATGTTAGGGCGGAGGCGCTCCACAGCTCCCCCTTTTTTATTTGTTTTGGCAGGAGAGGGTAGTGGTCACAGCCCCCATATAACAAGGACCATGTAAGACAGTATCTCGCGCATGTAATCGCCAGACCGACTGCCCACCTGTCCGACACCGATTTTCTGGGGATGGGAGAGGCGGTGTCAACCCATATGCAGCTGGACATGCCCTCCACGGGATAACTCCTCCTGGGCCCCCGTGTGCAGTACTATTCTCACATCCTGCCCTGTTCTTATTGCCCTAACGCGGCAACCCAGACCTGAGGGGATTGATCCACCTCCATGGCAGCAAAGGCCTGCGCTAGTAGCGCACAGTCACGTGCATTGCGTTGATGCATACGGCAGAGACAATAGAGGCACAGGACACAACAAGAGAATAACAAAAAGGCCATTGAACCCATTCCCGCCCACTCTTTAAGATGGTATGCCGCCTGGGCGATCCAGGAGGCCAAGGTTTGAGTGACTACTGGATCTACTCTGATGGAGTTGACACTGATGATTTCACGACGTAGAGCCTCCGTCAGGTTGTCGAACTCTTGGGACCAATTACCTAAAAGATGGAGGGAAAGCTCTCGAGAGAGGTTAGCAGCAATAGTCATATTGTGGTATGGGATGCCGGTTACGCATAAAGCAATAGTGTGCCATTCACACCCTATTTGCACCATGCGCCAGAGAATGTCTACTTGTTCTTAGGAGAGTTTTAAGAGCCTGAAAAAGCGGGTGAGAGGAAGTAGTGCCCATGTTAGCAAAAAGGGGATCACCTCTACACCGAGGGCCCTTTTAGATCGCCTCTTTACCGAGGACCTTTCTAGTTTTTTCCCTCCCTTGTGGGATCTACATACCAGTCGACTGCCCTGAGCAGCTGCAGTTCTGAATCCAAGGATTTCGGCTTCTTCGAGTTCCCCGTACGGGCCACCACTTGTCGCTTTCAATAACGACTCTCACACGATTCTTCTGCAAGCTGCTTTAATCCCAGGTTACTACATCGTTCTTCTTCAGCTTCAGCTGTCTCAGCTGTTTCAGCTTCAGCTTCAGCTGTTTCTCTTTCCCGTGACCTTAAATCTAGTATCTCTGCCAATCAATTAAGGTAACGCGGCACACACCGATAGGCCTGCGAGAGAGGAATGTATGCTAACATCCTCCAGCTGCCTAATTAGGGCTTATTTTGTCTTGAGGTCTGGCCGCTTCGGGCGCCATGTTAGGGCGGAGGCGCTCCACAATTATCCATTTCTATGTATATACAAAATTATGTGTATATATATATACATATATATGTATATATATATGCACACATTTATAAATATTTCTATATGTAATCATCAGTATCTATGTTAAACTAAACATGGTTTTATACTGATGTTCCCAACTGTAACCCATTACTACAGGGATCATTCCAGCCTCTTCTCCTTGCTTATCTGTAAATTTCTACTCCATCAGTGAGAAACCTGGCTCCTATGATCCACCATTCATTTATTTAAGTTTTAATTCTAGTATACTAGTATAGCAGTATCAGAATTGTTAACCAATGCCATCATGGGAAACAATTTTATCAGCTAAAATAGCATGCTTATGTACAGCTCCTTTTGTCTTTACTTGTATAGACTCCACTCATTTCCAAAGTTAGCTAGGTCAGGATCTTTTCACCCTCTTTAGTGAAATTATTGCACAATTTCCAATACAGCTAGATTCTTTAGTCATAGTCTGCATTCCTTTCTGAGATCCTTGACCCCTAAATAATTTTAATTTCATAATTTATACTGTAACATTCTAAGGGTTTTAATAGATACATAATGTCATTTATGCACAATTATGATATCATAGAATTGTTTCATTGCACTAAAAAACACCATATATTTTATCTAATCAAATTTACCCATCCTGCTTTTGTGGTAACCACTGATTCTTTTTTTATTTTTTAACTTTTGCTGTTTGCCTTTTCTGGGTATTCAATTGGAATTGTACCATATATAGTTGTTTCATACAACTTCTTTCAGTTAGTAATGTACATTTAAGATTCAATCATGTCTTTTGATGTGAATTGGTATCTCCTCTTTGGTCATAACAATATTCCATTGTTTGGCTGTACTATAATTTGTACACAGTTTTAAAATAATCTGTTTCATAAATACGGGTATGTTGTAGGTACAATTTTTGAGTGTTTCCTCATCAGAACATGTTTGATGTCTTTAAAAAAATAAAAATTTTAGTGGGTACAGAATCTTTATGAACACAAACTTTGTTTTCAAATATCTGTAGTACTACAAATTGATATTTACTGAGTATAGTTCATCAATTTGCAAATGTAAATTTTTATTATATTCTAACATCTCTGAAATTGTTATGAAACACATAATTAATTACTTCATACAATCATTTTGGGGTGGCACAGTTATGACAGTTTTGTCACACATGTACAAATTTGGTCACAGTTTCTTATTTGCCACATCTTCAATTACATATATGCATTGGTGTTACTGTACATATTGAGTTTTAATGCCATGTCAAATGTCTTCTAAAGAATTACACAGTCACTCAGCAGTTAAATATATAAGTACTGAATATTTAAAAAGTCACAGATCAGAGAAGGGGGCATACATTTGATATAAATACATCCTTCTATTGTTGGAAGGATGATTATAATTCCACTTTTTGGAAAGATTAAGCAACCTGATTTATGTTATCAAAGAAAGTCCAAAACCCTAAAGTAGAGAACTGAATTCTATTAATTATTTATTTTACAGATCTATGTGAACAAATATTGCCTATCACACTCAAATAAATGCAATTGAAAGCATGAGGAACTGCCAAAACCTTGGTGTAGCTGAAACTAATTTCAAAGCAAACGAGAGACTCGTGTGATGGGTTGTCACTCAGGATTATCATTAAGGCATTATGTCACAGTTTAATTGGCAGTCTTTGGCTGTCTTACTAATAGTAGATAAAATAACGGTGTCTTTTACCATCCTTGAAATCTTATATTTAATAACACATGGTATGTATGATGTGCTGTACTATGTGTTTTATGTACTCAGTATCATTTAAGCTCATCTTTCATCCAGTAAAAGAGGTAATAACAGCAGGCAGGTATTATTGTCCTCATTTAGTGATGATGGCGCTTAGAAAGAATATGTAGCTTATCTCAGGTCATTGGTAAAATCTGGACTTGAGTTTTGATAGTAGAGCCCATGTTCTTACACCTCACCGTAGTGCTGCTACAGTGCTTCATTCCCTTCTTGTATGTATTATTACTGAGAAGCTTGAAGTTGACCTGGTTTTTCAATTGTTTTTGAAATTCAAATATTTTTAACCCACTTTTGGATGGTATCTCAATTCTGCCTTTCTCCTCACTTTTTTTCCCATTCAGGTATCTGTTAAAATAGTGACTAAAAATTTAATATGTTAGAGGTAGGAAAGAATGACTAATATCACACAAAATTTAAGGTAATAAAATATAATTTGAGAGGTTTTTACAAAGTAGATATATGCAAGAGAGGACCAAACTAGATACATGGCTGAGAGTCCACTTAAAATTTACTCCTGAAAAGTAGATAATAATCAGGTATTGTACTTTGTTATCACTAACAATCAGTAATATTTGAAAGATGAGAAATACTAGGTTTGTGTGGCAAATTTCTTAAGCAATGGAATGTGGGCTAGCAGGAACACTATATTGGCCATCATGTGATTGACCAATATAAATCTTCAGGATTTTTCATGAAATTGCATCAGTAATATGGGAAAGATTTAGAAACTCTCTCACATTATGAAAGAAAAAGGGACAATATTTTACAAACAATAAAAAATACCAAGGAAGACTTGGAAGACAGAGAATATAATGTCCAATATAGGTTTTTTTTTAAAAAATGAAGTCATTCTAAAAACATCCTAGAAAAAAGTATTCATATGAGAAAAATAATAATATGATTAATTGAATTGCAAGTATTTATGACTATAAATAAAACTAATGCCTAGAAGTTACTAATGCCTAGATTTAGGTTGGTGAAATATATAATGCTTAAAATTATTCTGTAAGCATCATGACAGCAAAATAATGTTATTTCAAATAGGATGAAAATGATGGCTTTCTTAGGAATCACATATTAAACTTGTAGCACTAGGTAATTTTCTTCACTGAATGCTTTTGTTGCAGTCTATCTTTTCAAGGATGTTTATGTAGTGAACAGCTTTGGGAGAAATAGTACCTCCCTTGGGAGCAAAAGACTGGTACACATACTCTCCACCTGAAAAGATTTAGCATCCCTAAGATTATTGTTCTCCTACAACACAATCTACTATGTGCTCCAGAGTTACCTTTCTGCTTTGTGCTGGAGAGTAGGGCTCTGAAAACAGCCCAAGAAGATGATAGTATGATTTCTGTGAGTAATAAAGTTCTGTGTCCTGACCCATGGGTATTGTGTCTTCTTTTAGTGTACATTCCACTTTTCCAGTCTAACCAGTATAACTTGTTAGCTTGCAAGAAGTAAAATCTTAGATTCTTTGTTCTTGACAAAGCCAACTGAATTTTTTGAGAAATGACCAAAAGAAAAAAAAAAATTTTTTTTAGATGCAGTGTATCTCAGAAGACATATCACTTGTTTTCTCCTCCCAGGAATATTTCATGAAAAAAGATTAGCACTGGATCAAAATTGTAAAAAAAATAAAAATGTATGTATTGGTAAGTCATAATATAAAATTATTGCTAATGAGCTTTAGGACAATTAAGTATAAGAGTAATTAGAAGCAATACTTTTATATATGCTTAAAAAATAAATTTTAGAAGACATAAAATTAATAATGGCTACTTAATTATAAACCCTTGGGTAAAAAATTCCAATAGTACCAGCAACATCTTGGAGGTGAGTGGACGAGGTAAAAAATTTAGGTAATTTTGAAAATGTCCTCATTTTCCATAGAAGATAGTTAAGATAACTATTTTGTATATATTCTTAGCATCCAGTATGCTATGATATGAATAAAAAATTGATAGAAGTAGGAATTTTATTGTCCAAAAGTATTAGGAAAATAGACCAATTTAGTAATATAAGAAATAGGCAAATAGAAAATTTTAAAATGCAATCATCAAATTCTGAAGTAACTGTCAAAATATGGATAGTATCCAGTGTTGATTCACCAGAACAACAGAACAAAAGCAGATAGATGACAGATAGATAGTTAGGTAGATAGAGATAGACAAAGAGGGGATTTATTATGGGAATTGGCTTATGCAATTATGAAGGATTAGAGGTTTCACAATATGCTGTCTGAAAGCTGGAGAACCTGAAAATCTAGTAGTATAATTTAGTCCAAGTCTGAAGACCTGAGAGACAGATCTTCAATGTCCAAAGACAGGTGCAGAATTAGTTCCAGAAGAGCTATTTCACCCATCTTCCACCTTTCTATTCTATTTGGATCCACATTGAAAAGGGTTAATCGTCCTGACTCAGTTTACTGACTCAAATGCTAATCTTTTCCGGAAATACCCTCACAGACCCACCCAGCCATAACATTGTACCAGTTATCTAGGTATCCCTCAGTCTAGTCAAGTTGCTGTATAAAATTAATCACCGTAAGTGTTGAAAAGAAATTGTGGTATATTCTCAATCAATATTCATGTCAGTGTAAGTAGATAAACAAATTTCGGGTTCAGTCTGCAGTATTTTCCCCATTGCCCAAATGTGTATTTTGACCTGTTAATTATAGCTCTAAAATTATGTCCCAATAAATAGTCATATATATGTGCATGCGATTATATAAACAAGTGTGAAGATATTTATGGTCTTTCACTTAAAACTGTTTTCCTTTTCCTCTCTAGTAGTCAAATTGTAGACAGACCATGGTTTCCCAACTGCCTTCCATTTCTCAGTCTTCTTTATGTGACTCTTACTTATTGAAAGTGGGCAGAAGTGATTATCTAGCTCTCTACCCTTATCATCTATCTGTTCTTGCATGATGTCTACTTTTAACATGAGATCCCTCAAATATTAATCATGGTTACTTTAAATTCCCTGCATGATAATTTCAACATCATATATAAGCCTAGTTCTGATGCTTGTTTTGTCTTCTTCAGATTGTGTTTTCTTACCTGCTTTTGATATGGCTTGAAATTTGTTGTTGAAAGCCAGACATGTTGAAAGTCAGACATGCATTATCAGGATTAAGAATGGAGGTAAATAGGCCTTTAGCATTAGGTTTTATGTTTGTTTGATTAGAAGTCAAGCTGGTTTTAATGTTTGCAGGAGCTGCAAGTACCAGAGGCTTCAGATTTCTCTAGTGTCCCATCTTGTTTTTGTTTCTTCTCTTGACTGTGGGCTTCCTTTAGTACTCATCCTCAGAGACAGTGTGTATCTAGTAATCCACTGATAGGACACTGAAGTCCTCTTGGTATAGTGGTAAGGTGTGGGGAACTGAAGATTTCTATAATTCAATCTTAGTTTTTTAGTAGCCACATGTCAGTTGGTTATGACCATCACAAGATTTGCTAGTCTGTCTTGCCCCATCTTTTAGGTGGGACAGAAAGTATAAAGGGAACCATAGTAGGATGAATGCCCTTTCCTCATATGGTACATAGCCCTTACAAAGTCTTTTCCCTGCACAGCAGGTCATTGTTGTGTAGAATGCTCTGGGCCTATTTCATAATTCTCTCCCCCCTGTCAGATCCATAAAGGAATTATATGTATAGTTAAAGATGACTACTTATGACATTTAAAATCAGTAAGGATATAGTTCAATAAATGGTAATGGGACAGACTGGGCTTGGTGGCTCAATTTTGTAATCTCAGCATTTTAGGAAGCTGAGGTGAATGGATTGCCTGAGCCCGCAGATTCGAGACCAGCCTGGGCAACTTGGCGAGACCTCGACTCTACAATTAAAAAAAAATGGTAATGAGACATTTATTTGGACAATACATCAAATATTTATTGCTTAAATTAAATTGATTTGACATTATTTATTTAATAACTTAATTGCATTTTAACAGTATATCAAAATAAGTACTTTCAACAGCATATGAGAATAAAGTTCAACTTGACTAAAACATTTAATGTAGAAATGAAATGTTGAAATAACTGCAAATATTGGTGATATTTAGCTGCAAATATTGGTGATATTTAGCTGATCTCAGAGGAAAGCAATGCCTATACAGGAATTAAACCAAAGGAGAACTCATAATTAGCAATAATTCATGGTCCAGTATAAACTTAATTTAAAAAATTAATATTATAACAGTGATATTCAATGAACTGATAAATATATTTTCCAATATATATATATCATAAAGGAATGACTAGAACTCTGAAAAAGACATGGCTCCTCTCATCATCCTAGAACCCCCGAACACTTTATAAAAAATGAACAAATAATATGAATAAATAATTTTTATCCCCAAAAGAATAAATATGTTAATATTTTCAACCTTTTCCAATAATTCTTCTTTTTGAAATTTAAGGAAGTATCAGACTTGTTTTTAGATAGACATGTCCACAATTTTTTTTTACCATGTAGTTCAGTGCTTCTAATTATTTATTTATCACCACAGATAAAGTTTATATTAATATGAACAAAAACTACACATGATAATACTCAATAAGGTTGTTTCGTAAATAACTACCAATACTGTTTTAGTCCATGTCACTGTGTCTTGATACAGTAATTAAAAATTGCAATGTAAATACCCATGTAAGAATTAGGTTGAATAAATTGTCATAGGAAGTTAGTTAGTCACCCACAGAATGGAAAAAAATATTTGCCAACTGTGTATCTGACAAAGGCCTAACATCTAGGATCTACAAGGAACTCAAATGCGATGAAAGGACAAAAACAAACAGCCCCATTAAAAAGTAGGCAAAAGACATGAACAGACATTTCTCAAAAGAAGATATACGGGCAGCCAACAGACACCTGCAGAAGTGCTCAGTATCACTCATCATCAGAGAAATGCAAATCAAAACCACATTGAGATAGCCCCTAACCCCAGTAAGAATGATCACCGTTAGTAAAACAAACAGATGCTGGCGAAGACGTGGAGAAAAAGGAAGGCTTCTACACTGCTGGTGGGAATGTAAACTAGTGCAACCTCTTTGGAAGACAGTTTGGCGATTTCTGAAAGAATTAAAAATTGACCTTCCATATGACCCAGCAATTCCCCTATTGGGAATATACCTGAAGGAACTCAAATCATTCTACAAAAAAGATACCTGCACATGTATGTTTGTTGCAGCTCTATTCACAATAGCAAAAAGCACAGAACCAACCATGTTGCCCATTAAAGCTGGACTGGATTTAAAAAATGTGGTACACATACGCAATGGAATATTATGCAGCCATAAAGAAGGACAAACATATTGACTTCACAGCAACTTGGATGGATTTAGAGTTTATCATACTCAGTGATCTATCACAGAAACAAAGAACAGTACCATATGTTCTCACTCATCAGTGGACCTTGAACAATTATCATAATACTATAAGAAAGGAATTGGCACTAGTGGTAAACTGCCAGGGGAGGGAGAGTCACACCTCATCAACAAGGGTACCTGCATAATGAACATATGTATACCTAACCCTGAATTGTACCTCATATCTTTAAAATAAAAAAAGAAAGTCCATTATCTAGTTAAATGTTCAATGACCTTGAAAAGTGCTGTTGTTAAATGAAGTTGGTGGGTAGAGGAAGGGAGGGACAGATAACAAAGCAAGATCAAATTATCTTGGTTTTCTAAAAAGTCAAAAATCACTCACAAATGTAGTTCCATGAATGAACAAAAAAATTTCAGGATTAATCCATTCATGGTGATGCTGTGAGTACATGATTGCTGCACACTTTCTTTTTCCCTTCCTTTTTTTCTTTCTCTTCTCTTTTTCACTTTCTCAATCTTTCTGTTTCTCTGACTCTTATCTATTCTTTCTCTTTCTCATTTTTTGAAAGTTTTCACTAAATATGTATTACTTGTGTTAGCTAGAACATAATGAAATGTTACAAAATATTGCCAAGTGTTATCTAGGTTTTTTTTTTCCCCCCACTTCAGGAAAGCTTTTGTTTGTTTGCTTAATTACATCTTTGTCTCTTGCTTCTCTTAACAGTTCTGATTTCTTCCTTGGGAACTCTGTAATTTTAGGTAGGTTTTCTGCCGTCCTCTCTTTTTGACTTTCTCTTTTTTTCTTTTTTTGAGTTGGAGTCTCACTCCATTGCCCTTGTTGGAGTGCAGTGGCAGGCTCATGGCCACACCAGAGTACACCCACTGGACTCTAGTAATCCTTCTGCCTCAACCTTTCAAGTAGCCAGAACTACAGGTATGTGCTACCACACCCGGCTAATTTTTTTTATTTATTGTAGAGACGAGTTTTCGCCAAGTTGCCCAGTCTGGTCTTGAACCCGCAGGCTCAGGCAATTCACTCTTCTCAGCCTCCCAAAGTGCTGGGATTACAGGCTGAGCCACCGAGCCAGGTCTCTCTTTTTTTCAAAATACTTTCCCACTGCTTTTGTGAGAGAGCTTCACATGTTTGTCCTCTGTATTACTGATTTGATTTTAGCAAAATGATTTTATATCAATGCTATTTTATACTAATCTTTTTTTCCTTTCAGTTTTTTAGTGTTCCATGTAATGTAAAAATAAATAAAAAAATAAAAAGAAAAATAAAGAAAATTAAATTAAAATTAAGGTGTGGTTCAGTGGCCCACACCTGTTATCCCAGTGCTTTGTGAGGACGAGGTTGGAGGATCACTTGAGGACAGGAATTCAAGACTAGTCTGGGCAATATAATGAGACCCCCATCTCTCCAATTTTTTTTTAAATTAGCTGGGCATGGTGTCTTGTACCCACAGTCTCAGCTACTCTAGAGGCTGAAGGATCACTTGAGCCCATAACTTTGAGGCTACAATGAACTATACTCACACCACTGCACTCCAGCCTAGGCAGCAGAGTGAAACACTGTCTCTAAAACAATAAAAATAAAATAAAATAAAAATAAAGTTAATCCCAGTTTGCTAGGGTCTTTTTTCTGTAGAATATTTAAAAATTTTACTATACAGTTTTCTCATAGCAACATCATCTTACAAGCTACTGTGGATACCAAGTTGTTTCAAAAAATTTTCTGATGTAATAGATAAGGTATATAGCTATGGCTTCATCAAGTTTTTAGGATGATGTTCCTTTTTATTTTATAATATTCTTCCTAAATCTTGTATTGGTGTTTATTTACTTTAGTATAAAATACAGCTTTTCGGAGTTGGTGTTTACAGATATTTTATTGCCTTTGAGTTCACCTGCCACCCGTGGGGGTGCTGAGTTCCTCTTCAGATCTACACTGTGATGAAATTTGACAGGTACAGTCTAGGTGTTCAGCAGTCTCTCCCCTGGTGAGGTTCTGTCGGACTGAAATGAGAATCTCATCCTACAGCCACTGTGTGGTTCTTGTACATTCCTAATTAACTAAACATAAAAAAGACAACAACAACAACAAAAAACTTCCACAGAAATTTCCCTGTGTGCTCTCAATAGATTTATATCCCTCAGGTGCCAAAATCTACCTTCAACTTGTGCGATTGTGTTATGAAAGTTCAGCCTCTAAATGGAAATAGATGTAGGGTTCTTCGAAACCTCTTTTAGTAGGGAAATGGTTGCCTACTTTTCAGGTTATAATTCACTCTGACTTCGAAGTTGAGAACTACAACGTGTGGGGGTAGAGGGAAGGTTTTCAACCTTTTTCAATTGGGCAGGTTTCCTGTGTTTTCGGCAGCTGAACATACATAGCTAGCTGGTTTTGTTTATAAGGCATGTCCTATCCGTCTTGTGTTTTATGGAAATTCCTTCAAGGTTCTGTTAATAAATTGACCACAGGGCTTTATGTTGTGTAAAATTCTTTGAAAATGTTGAGTTTTTAAGCACATATTCATAGGTATTTTCATACTTTTGAGATTTAGGAGAAGTTGCATCTTGGAGTTTTTTTAAAGATACTGGAAAGTCACCAATCTAAATAATTTGTTAACACTTAAAATGTAACCAAAGTGAGGAAATTGGTAGAAGGAAGAAGATTCTTAGAAACACATTAAACTGCAATAATTTTATTTGTTTTCCCTTTGCCAACTATGATATCACTTCCAATGTAGATTTATTTTCCTTTCCTTCTTGAGTTTTTGATGTTTGATATTTTTGTACTTATAACCCTATATCCTCCCCAGCCCCTTTAACTTATCTGATAGGTCTTCCAGAAATGTCATCAGATTTTTCATGGCAATTTTTAACAAGAATGCTGATCATACTCAGTAAGTTCAGTAACAGTAAAAATCTTATGTGCCTCAACAATTTTGGGTAGAGTTTTTTTTTTTTTTTTCTTTTCTCTCTTTCTTACCTTGAATCTCTTCTCTCCCTCAGTCTCCCTCATTACTCTTTCCTCATCTATGTGCAAACCTCACTACGCTGTTCTGATGTTTCCAAGCATCCCATTTCAGAATCAAAGATTATTTTCTTATTTCAGTATAAAAAGACCTTTCCTAGCCACTGCTTCCGCGACTGAAAAGTGCTAGACATCTTTCAATCACAGGCTGGACGAAAACAAGCAAAATTAGAACACCTGGAATACCCAGTAATCCCTTCCTCCCTTCACACACATGCACAATAGCACTCCATTTATAATGAGTTGAGAGAAAAGAGACCCAGCATGAGTGCGGGTTTGGTCAAGTGGGGAATGATCTCACTTGTTCTGCTTATTTTTGTGCTCTCGTGACCTACAGGCCCCACCTGCCTTAAGGAATTCTTATCAGTCACCACTTGTCCAACTGACAAACTGTATACCACCAGGACCGTATGCCACATTCAGTGACATCCTAAGGGGGTCAGGGGTGAGATAAGCGCAAATAGAAGGGGTTATACTCATGAAAGCAAAGCAATTTCTTATCATTTAATGAGCCAATAGACAGGGAAGTTAAAGAAACATGATCAACATGTTTCTTTGCATTTCTTAATATCAATTTTATATTATCCTTTTCTGAGTACCTGGGGGAGGGCTAATTTATACATGGATCAATACAGATTTTACCTACTAGATGGTCATATTGCAGAAAATGTGCGTAACATCAAATTCCTTGAAAATTATCATGATGCATATTCATAATACCTCTATTTCTAACAGTGTAGCAGATACAGAGAGAGTAGGTAAAAGAGAGGAGGTCTGTTTTATTTATTTATGTATTTATTTATTTGAACCAGGTTCTTACTCTGTTGCCCTGGCTGGAGTGCAGTGGTGTGTGATCATGGTCCAACACAGCCTCAACTTTCTGGGCTCACGTGATGTACCTCAGCCTCCTGAGTGGCTGTAATTATAGTCTTGGGCCACCACACCCACCTTTTTATTTTTTATTTTTTGTAGTGATGAGGTCTCACTACGTTGAAACCCCAAGCTGCTCTCAAACTTTTGGACTCAAGTAACCTCTTGCCTCGGTCTTCAAATTCCTGGGTTTATAGGTATGAGTCACTATGCTAGCCTAATTTATTCTTAAAATTTGTTTTCAATTTTGGAAAAAAACTGCAGTTTTAATTTAGTCCTATAGAGATTTGGCTTGACACCTCTAAATTGTCTGACTAAGTTATAAGTTCTAGAAGGTGGGCTCACATTCATTCATGAATATTTTTGGGTGATAAAGATATATCTTGATTTATTTTATTCAGTATATAGGATTCTTGGACCATCGGCAACAGCAATCATAGAAAATTAATTCTCTGAAAGAAACAGTTTGAACTAATGATGACACATTTCTCTGAGTCCATTTTCTCCTAAATTTGCACATTTAATTGTGCTGATTTCAATTAATGGACCACACAACAAAATGCTATGTATTTTGTTTGTGTGGTTCTGTATATGTGTATATTTTATGCAATTGTGATTCCCAAAATTATACAATACACACAGACACACACAGAGACACACACCCACGCATACTGTTAGATTTCCATATATAGAAGACAAAGTAATCCATGTGTTCTAGCAATACAAAATGGCATTCTGTTGAAATAATAACAAAAAAAGTTGATTCACTAATTTGGTAGGGACGAACATTTAAATTTAAATAATACTTCTTTTAGCTTATATAAATTCTAGATACATTTCCTCTTGATGGACTTTGAGGAGGAAATGGAAATGACTGTTCTCTAAGGTTGTGTTCTCTAGAAGCAGAGCTTAAGGAAAGGCTTTAAGCTGTACCTGATTTGCAAATGTGTCAGGTATGAAAAGGCACATCTTGGTGAGGTAGCTCTTTCATAGTGAGGCCAGTTCTCCAGAGAAGGCAGCCATGAACCATCGTTCCCAACACTCATAACAACTGGCAGTGGATGTACCTGCCACTAAGCAGATTTCAGTGGAACACCACAGTGTCAGCTGCAATTGTACATGCTCTTCATTGAAGTAATCAGATATCTTTGGCAGGATGTATGCTTTCCTTTCCTCATAATTTTAATTAGATTAATAATTTAATTATTTATTAATATTATATTAATCCTACGAAAATTAGGATTTTTTTAAGCTAATGTTTTTGTAGATCACTAGAGAGTATTAGTGAATCTAGTGTCATGGGTCAGTTCCACCAGATAGTCCTTCATATTCTGTGCCTACTCTTGGCTTCTAGCTTTATTCTCCATTCTTACTGAATCATGATATTGGTAACTCATAATTTTGCCAAATGATTATTATACAGATAACATATGATAATATTTACTATGGCACCATCTGGAACTCATTTACTATTATGCTGGATTAATTAAAAATTAATATTTTTGTGGAAGATATGCATATCAATACATTTTAGAATGGAATTGTTATTTCAGAAAATCTTCAGAGGACCTTTTAATGAAGAATTTCATAAACTTCTTAACTCTTCTATGATTCATTCACTTAAGTGCTTTATATCTGAAGCTTATAAGATCCTGTTCACTGGAATTGTTAAAATATGATGCTATTATTTCAATGAGTTTTAAGCCTGGATTCATGCATGCATTTATGGTACTAGCATGAAGTAAATTTCTATTTCTTGGAATAACTTTCTTACAGACTATTTGTTGTGATAAAGCTTCATGGTTCCGCATAAGAAAGATTTAGCTGTCATGCATAAGATAAATGATATTTTAAAGGTAAGAAGACGAACACTTAAAAATAAATAAAAATATGGCTTTTTGCACCAAGCTTCTTGTTTTAATAAGCAATGCAAATAATTGCATAAGTATAATAACAGTAAAGAAAAATATCAAACATTTACATAAAGCATATTATGTGCCAAAAGGTGTTCAGAACCCTTTCAATACATGAATACATTTAATCCACACAACAACCACATGAGGTTGTATAACTATTATCTCTGTTTTATACATGAAAAAACCAAGGCACAATAATTAAGTGACATTCCTGGAGTCACACAGCAAGTAAGTGATAAAGATACAATGGAAACAGACCCAGGCCGGTTCTGGAATTGAGTATGTGGCCATCACACCAACAGCAACATTCCCATGAGTCATGGTACCCTTCCTTCCCAAGTGAAAACATACACAAACAAGGAGTAGAGAGTAATGCTCCCAATCACACTCGCATGCATAGGAGATTACCAGTAAAGTGTTGTCCCTTAACTAAACCATGAACATTAGCCTTAAAAACTACCTGTGACAGTATTATGATGGTATCACCTAGATGCTCTTACTCCTTCCTCTCTGCCGCCCCCTCATCTGCCTTTCCCTTATCCCCTTTCTCCCCTCCTTCCTTTTCTTTACCAAATACATTGTGATATTTAAAAAGAAAATTAACTGGTCAAGGGATTGAAAACAACCCTAAAATTTTCCAAATAAGAAAAGAATGCAAGGAACTTGATAATATGCTTATAAAAATACTGTAGTTTTACTTATTTTAAAAATTAACTTAAGTATTATATACTTAAAGTAAAAACGCTTTCTCTACATTCTTACTTTGCTTTCTGGAAGTTGAGTGATGCTGAAGGTGACCGAGGAGATTGTTCTAATGAAGTCCTTCTCTTACTGGTGGTTAGACCACAGCTTTGCAACTTAATTTATTACCAACTATTGTTTTTAGACTTCGAAGATATATTCTAAATTATCACTAATAGTTAATATGTGAGAGAAATTTGCCTACCTTCTCACTTTATTGATCCAACTCAACTAAATTTAGACTCTTTAGATAATTCTCCTGGAATGAAAGAAAATATATATTTGTGATTTTTAGAACAAAAAAAGGTTGCAATCGCTTTCTCTGCTTGCATGTATATATTTTTTTATTCTAAGATTTTTGTTTCTTTTTAGAAAATGAATAATTCTTTTTTCAATATCATCTTTTAAAAAGTAAAGAACCTTTTGCTGTTTAACTCTCTCTTTGGAAAGGGAAATTAGCAGCTGTAAAGTATTATTCAGACTCAGTCTGATTATATATCTAGAAAATGAAGTCCTACCTTAACTGTTTAATTAAAGATTGGAAGAAAATATTTAAGCAGGTGTTAATCAGGTCTTTAAAAAAATATTGCAAATTCCAGCCTTTCCAGGTGCAGTTAAAGTTTTTCTTTCTACCTACAAAATAAAGCAGACTCTAGATAGAGAGATAAAGTCTATTTTGAGGCCTAGAAGTTTATTTCTTAAGGTTGAAGAATATTGTGCTTATTACCCAACAGATAATGCTGGCTCTTTTTAAGCAAATAATACATTTAAACATATTTTTACAGATTTATAATTGATATTATATTATTTACAATTAGTATGCATTAAAGTACAGTATTTCAAGTGCATAATTTGACAAATTTTGACATATATATATATACACCCATGAAACCATCACTGCAATTAAGATAAATAATACAATATAACGCTTTTTATTGTAAAATGAAAAAACATAAAGTACACAGAACAAAGTCATACAACTCAATTACTTATGACTAAGTGAACACTCAGATAGCTTCCACTCAGATAAAAAAATAAAGCAATGCCAGTCCCAAAGAGTGCCTGGTACCCCACCAATCACTGCCTTCTATCTTGCTCATAAAGGTAATGTCTAATCTAATTTTTTGGTAAGTATTTACTTTCTTTACAATTGTAGTAAATGAATTGCATTTGTAAATACTGTAGCTTGATTTTATTTATTTTTAATGTTTGTAAGTGAAATAATGAAGTATGTGTTCTTCAATGTCTGGCTTATTTTAATCAATATTAGGTTTATGATAATTGTATTTTATCAGATAGCTGTTGTGCATCCATGCAAATAATAATGTGATGATTTTCTCCTATATTTTGTTAAGTTGGTAAATTATATTGACTTATATTTGAATGTAAAGACAATTCTACATTCATGTAATAATACCGACTTGGCCAAGAGATAGCTGTAGATAGATAGATAGATAGATAGATAGATTTAAATAGAGAGATACTCCTATATTCCATTTACTAATGTTTTGTTTAGGATTTTTTTTTTTTTGAATTGGAGTCTCACTCTGTCACCCAGACTAGAGTGCAGTGGCTGCTCCCGGCCACCGCAGCCTCCATCTGCTGGGCTCTGGCGATCCTTCCGCCTCAGCCTTCCGAGTGTCCAGAATTACAGGCATGCGCTACCATGCCCGGCTGATTTATTTATTGTAGAGATGAGCTCTCGCTGCCCAGGCGGGTCTCGAACCCGCAGGCTCAGGCAATCCACTCACCTCAGCCTCCCAAAGGCGCGGGATTACAGGCTGAGCCACCAAGCCCAGCTTTGTTTAGGATTTTTTATGTGACTAAGCATGATATATTGGCTGTAGATAATCAGAAATTAGAACATAGAGACTAATGGGAAAGCATATAAAGCTTCTAGGCTCAAAATATTTGACCACAACATCTGAGCAATAATGGTCAGCCACTAAGATATGTTGACATAGAGTTTACCCCTAGGATGCCAGGGCTTAGAATAAGAATAATTTTAAAAAAAAACCACCTGAAGAATCAGCAGGGCAGCACACTATGGGGGAGACAGACTCCAGAGAATTCTCCAGGCAAGTTACTAAACAGCAAAAAAACAAAAAAAGCAAAAACTTCCTGGAGTAAGAATCAGAAACCAGGATTGCTACAAAATATTATCTAAATTACCCAGTTTCAAAAAAGATAGTAAGACATTTGAAGAAACAGTAAAAATGAATAAATAAGTAGATAAATAAATAAATGGAAAAACAGTCAATAGAAATTACAGGAAAACTAGAGGTTGGGCTTAGCAGACCATAAGTTCAAAACAGCTATTACAAATATGTTTTAAAAATATGCAAAAAAATAAAGGCAAATGTGCTACAAATACCATTATTCATAATAGCCAAACACTGGAAACAACTAAAATGAATATCAACTGATTAAAGGATAAGTAAATGTGACACATCTATATAATGGAATATTATTCAGTTGTAAAAATGAATGGGCTACTGATTCATGCCACAACACAGATATGGATGCCAAAGACACCATGATAAGAGAAAGAAGTCAGTTACAAAAGATTGCATAATGTATGCTTCCATGTATATGAAATATCCAGAAAGATATATCCATAGGAACAGAAAGCATATCATGGGTTCTGTGGGGGAGGGAGTTATGGGATTATAGATCAACTGCAAATGGACACAGGAATTTTGAGGAGTAGTAAAATCCTTTAAATATTCTAAAATTTAGTTGTGGTGATGGTTGTACATCTGCGTAAATTTACAATGATCTAAATTAAAAATAATTTAATTGTATACTTAAAATGAGTGAATTTAAAGTATATGCAGAAAATTCTAAAATTCTACCAAAGTTGTTAGAACTAATAAGTAAACACACTCAGCAAATTGCAGTATACAAAATTAATACAAACAAATCAAATTATGTCTGAAGGAGACAGACCATAAATACATGTTTTCCAATAAAACAACAAAAATAATAAAGTATATTAATTACAACCTAATAAAGAAGTTAAAAAATCAAATAGCAAAATCATTCTTGAAAGTCTTACATTACAGTACAACATATTTCATCTCAACAACTTTAAAACATATATTTTTACCCCCAAGTGAAATGATTCTCAGTGTTTCAATGAGAAACTATATGAAATCATTTATTTACATTTGAAAGACAGAATTTGTAAGCTCTGAAACACTGAGATCAGTGAGAATTGAAGATCCAAACCAGGGAACTGTGGATTTATATTTCCCATTTCATGCTAATTCCAGATTTAATGGTGTTGCCTCAAACTGGCAAACTGTTATTTTATTCCCATCCTTTCATCCATCTCATCTTCCCTCCCTCCTCCTTCTTTCTTGATTGCGTTTCTTCATCTTACTTAACCCTTACTCTTCTCCCCCTTTTTAATAGTAGTATTCCTCCAAGTTAAGGCATTCGAATGTGCCTCCACACTATTTATGTTTGTCAAGAAGGCACTATATATGTCTGGAAGACAGCATATATCCCCACCAAAGTGTTTACTTGATAACCATAGTTATTTCTTCCTAGATAGTGAGTATTGCTGTTGTCTTGTGCTTTTTTTCTTTGAACACTTTTCTTGTTCTTTTAAGATTTCTGCATCAAATATGAGGGGGGACCCCAAAATACTGAAATTTATTTAATAAAAATTGTGTATTTATTCGTACACGTTTAAACTTAGTTACCTTCAAAGTACTCTCTGTTTGATGCAATACATCAATCAGAACACTTTTTCCACTGCTTGAAACAGTTTTTGAACTTGTCACTTTTGATGCCTTTTAGTGCTTCTGCTGTGTTTTGTTTCACCTCTTCCACATCAGTAAAACATTTCCCTTTGAGGACTTTTTTTTTTAAATCTGGGGGAAAAAAATGGTCTCTTGGGGTGAGAGCCAGTCAGTAGAGCCAGTGGGGTATGGGGCTTAAGCAGTTTCTGGTGAAAGACTGAACATTCAACATGGTGTGGACAGGTGAATTGTCATGGTAGAGAACCAGTCACCTATTTGTCACACTCTTTTCAGAATGCAGCCTCTCACAACAATGCTAGCTGGTACACTGATCAGAATGGATTCCTAGAACACTTACCGAGCCAGGGAAGCCTGTACTACAAGTACAAGACTCCCAAAAGATAATTCCTTTTGGGGATTTCCCCTTGTATGTAGTTATTCCTATAAACTTTTTCGAGGGAAATCAATAAGTGCTATCTATTAAGTGGATAATGTACCATTGTAACCAATTTGAACAAGTTAAAATATATTTAGTTAATTGAAAATATAGCAGTTCAAAAGTGCAAGGGAAATATTGAATGTGAAAATACAGTGTTTGTAGAATTTAAATGTTGATGTTTTCAAGACTTGAAAAATTAGAAAAGGAAATTTTATTTGTTTACATTTTTATATATCCAGTTATATTTTATAATATTGAGCAATACAGAATCAGCTTTTCAAACATTTTGATCAGCTCAGACCAAATTGCATTATGCCAAGAACGTTTTGCCTTAATTTTTAATATCATGTGTCATTCAGTGAAAGCTAATCCATATGTTTATGAATCATTTACAATTAAATCATCAAAATATTGATTTAAGAGTCATTTGATGTCTACAAATAAATTTTGGAGTTTTAAAAACAGGTTATTTATTTCAGTCATTTTTTTTCCAATGAAAATTTTTTTGGAGATTGAAGATTATTTTATAACTTTGAACAATAACTATTTGAGGTTATTGACAAAATATTTACTACTACTTAAAAAGAGGTTAACGTGTTTCTTGGTTGAATAAGGTTAAAGTCTAATGATAATTACAAGGAAATGTGAATAGAACTTTTATTGTAGTTCTTCCTTTTTTATTGTTTAGTTTAAAGACAGTGTCTCACTTTGTTGCCCAGGTTGGAATGCATGGCATGATCAAAGCTCATTGCAGCCTTGATCGCCTGATCTTAAGCAATCCTTCCACCTCAGCTTCCTTCCAGAGTCACTGGGTCTAGGCATGAGCTGCTGCACTCAGTCATATTTTTATGTGTAAACAATTATATGCCCATTTGTATAATATTTTCATTTTAAAAAATCTCTTAGAACACTTGACCGAATGTCTTCTAGTTTTGCACATTTATCACATGAAAAAATTTAATAATTGTTTAATTCTTTAATAAATTTTTGAAAGTAAATCTTCAACTATTATCTAAATTCAATATCTTCCTTGTTTCTTTGCTTGATGCTTCTTTTGATTTTACATATACATATGTATATACATACATACATTTACATTGGTGATAAAGCTACAGTAATGAGTCTTCTCTTTGCCACCAGATAACTTGATTTTGAATATGAGAAAAAGTTGTTCTATTTCTAACACTTACATAAGCCTGTGTCTACAAACATATTCATATGCTTTATGAGTTTGAAAACATGCAACTCATGTGGGAAAATATTTGTCACAACACTTTCAATCAATATATACCTATTCACATCTGGAAAAGCTGAGCCTATGTAGCCTGACTCTATTTCTGTATAAATGAAGAGGTGTAACTTTGTCAAAACTATACTGGCAAATCTTTGCAAAACCACAAAGATGATTTTGGAAGTGCCAAGCATGTTAATTATGTTTTCTTTCAGCTCATCTCATGTCACAACATTAAAATATATGTCAAACAATAACATATTTTAGTGTTTAATAGTATTAATAAGACTTAATACCATTAAGGATTATAATTTGAATTATAACGTATTTTAGTGCTTTAAATTATGCCAGATATTGTGTTAAAGGCTTTCTGTATTTTAACTAGCCCCACAGCAATGAAGAAATGCTTTCTTTGCCTTTTCTCAGTTTTCAAAGTACCAAAAAAAATCACCCTTGCACAAAACAATCTAGTGTCTCCATGAATACTTCCCTATAACAGTTTGCATTTCTCTAATTATTAAATGAATGCTAAAGCTTACAAATCATACTTATCATTTATGTACCTTATATTGTATCATTAAGTATCTTATATTGCATCATATTCCTACAAATTTTCCTTAGGGGCACCAGTTGTGAATTTCAGTAGTTCTGGGTTCCTTTCTTATCTTTTAAACATACTAAATGTTTCCTTTTGTACATATCACAAAATGTCAAACATTAACTTCTTTATGAAATAATTATATCTAATTGTTGGGGGTGTATTTTGAAGATTAAATAGGAAAACTGAATAGTGTAATTACAGGCACAAGTTAAGCTTTCAATAAATTGTGGTGTACATTTTTTTTAGATTGCATAAGTTTATGTTATTTTGTGCCAACTTAACGTAGAAGATTTTAAAGGAATGATTTTTAAGTTGGACAGGTAGATGGTGATATTATTCCTATAGAGGCATTCTAGAAGCTTGTGTAGACTATTCCTTCTTCTTATCCTACCTCCTCTTATCCAGCTCTAGAACAATTTCCTGAAAGACAATTTTCCAGTAGTCAAATTGAGAACAATTCAATCATTTAAATTTACCTACTTTTTAATTTATAGTAAATTTTACTGCATGGAATAGTTTCAGTAACCGTTGGCATTTCCTGCAGTTTTATTTGATCATTTGCCATTTTGTTTTCCTTGCAGTGCTTTTAGTGTTTTTAATTTGTCTCTCCTTGACTACTTGTTGCTATAACTGAAGGAAACTGAGATAAAAAGTGATCACCTTTTGGGATCTAAGATTTCCATCAAACAACAAATCCCAGAACAGAGATTGCAGAAATGGAGAACTCACGGAGGAGAAAGACCCAAGAAGATATTTTTCAAACCAGAATTTGCTTGAGAGGGAAATGCATCACCAAAATATTTAGCATGCATTATGTTATCTACCAGGACTGTTCTGGGCCAGAATGTCTGGTCACCTTAGCCAGGTACAGACTGGAAATGGATTTACAGGTGAGGTGTGGAAGGGGAGGTGGAAGGGCATGGACTGAGGAAGCTGAGACAATAAGATATACTAAAGAAAAGAGAGCAGAGAGAAGGAAAATCTGAGGTTCACAAGAATACATTTGTATGAATACATTCAAAACATATTTATAAGCCGGGCTCGGTGGCTCAGCCTGTACTCCCATGCCTTTGGGAGGCTGAGGTGAGTGGCTTGCCTGAGCCCGCGGGTTCGAGACCCGCCTGGGCAGCGAGACCTCATCTCTACAATAAATCAAAAAATCAGCCGGGCGTGGTAGCGCATGCCTGTAATTCCAGCTACTTGGAAGGCTGAGATGGAAGGATCGCCGGAGCCCAGCAGGCGAGGCTGCGGTGGCCAGGGGAGCGACAACTGCACTCCAGTCTGGGCGACAGAGTGAGACTCCAACTCAAAAAAACAAAACAAAACAACAACAACAAAAACATATTTATAAATAAGAATATATTCAAAGAGGTATTCAACAGTACACTCTTTCTGAATATATAAATGCATTTGTCCCAAAAATGTTCTTTATGGAAATATTCTCCTGTCTATATTTTATGGATATATATTTTTCTATTGGGGCAGAGAGAAATTGAATATTCCTTAACATATTGTTTTGAAGACGAATTGAAAAGTCATCAACTAAAACTTTGCGGAAATATTGAAAAGATGGTGAAATTATTCTATCCAATACAGATTGTTGTAATTTTTTTAAGTTTAGTGAATAAAAGTACACTAGCCTTTAATGAATTAGCTTTTAATGAATTTTCTTGTAGTGAATAGACTTTTAGGATTGGCCTAAATTTTGAGTCCAGAGAAAACTACTGATCACAATTAGTGTTAGAAATCAAGACTCTTAAAAATTAAAGTTGGAATTGCTTTCAATGTTGGGTCATTTATCTGAAATAGTTGGATCACTTTGCATCTTTTTCCATTTGCCACTTCAATGGAAATCCTACTGAGGAGGGGATTAATTGAAACATAGGTTGGTGGGGGGGTGGTAGAAATGCAGAAAATAAAGTGGGTAGGAAGAAGCTAAAATTGGATTGGAATTCTCTACAAAGGCAGAATAATTAGGTCCTTAACACAGAGTTAGAGAGTTGTCTTCTGTGTATTGAATTTAAGCAGTGTAAGTATTCCTGGGAACGGAAATATTTTCTTAGCATAAAACACAGGTGCAGGTATTATACAGCCAAGGAGAAGCTGTGGTAAACATTTGAATCACCTTCCAATGACCTGGTCCAGAGCCAAGCTTTCAGTTTGCATCAGTGGCTTGGATTTCTCAGTTTACTCAAATAGAGATAGGCTCTTCTCAATGTAATGAAAGGACGATCTCAAAGTTACATGAGAAATCCATGCAAAGACAACAAGGGCTAAAATAATCTTCAAGGGAGTTAGCTATGTTTGTTCAGCAGCAAGGAGCTTTTAAATGGAAAGTGTTCACTGGCTGTTTGTACTGGACAGTGATGTTTTACATTCCAGGCATCTCACTTAGTCTCTTTGGACCAGACTTTCTGCTTTTAAGTTAAGAGGTAGTTGGCAGAATGTCTTTCCTGGCATAAAAGGGAGAAGAAACTTTTTGTTTTCATCTTTTCAAACTTTTCAGAACTTCTTTGTTTATGTCAGATTATGACAATAAAAGCAAGAAACCACGGATGACTTGTGTTCTGGTAGATAGGAAGAGTCTACCTTTGCTGAGAGTTCTGGATTTGTTTGGCATTATTGCCATGACAATGCATGTTCCAGTTCTTGTGCTGTCTCCCTGAACAGAACTGCATGTTCTCAGAACATGGGCACACTTCTTCCTTCCTCTTAGTGTACAGGGATATGTTAGCATTCATGTATGCCTTCTTTTCAAAAAGGAAAAGCACTTATTTTCTATTCTGATCTATTTGAAATTGTTTTAACGAATGTCTGAATCTTTCTCTCTTCCCAAGGACTATGTGGTCACAAGAATC
This sequence comes from Cephalopachus bancanus, assembly GCA_027257055.1. NCBI lineage: Eukaryota > Metazoa > Chordata > Mammalia > Primates > Tarsiidae > Cephalopachus > Cephalopachus bancanus. The sequence goes on along the minus strand of JAPVLO010000164.1, from coordinate 1,804,370 downwards.
ATCACCCATATTCCTTCTTTCATGGGAATGTATAGCATTTATAACATCTGCGTAAGAGTCAAATTACTGACTCTCTTCTCTCAATTCTGGCACTCTTGTTATTGTTCTTATTGACAAATATTTTGAGAGTTATTTTTAGAATTACTTTGCTTTATTTTATTCCTCAGGTTTGGAATCATTTTGAAGGGTTTTCTTTTTGTGGTGTGTAGGGCTGATAATCTTGAAGCTGTAGCTTCTCTAGTTTTTGGGTAGGAAGGCAGGAAAGAAGGGAAGGCAAAGGGAAAATCAAATAAGACCGAAGCATCTTGACTTCCAAATTATTTTTAAAAGCCTGTAATTCTGATTCCTCTGACAGTATATGATAGTACTTAAAACACTGATAGTTAAAGAGTGATGATTTGGCAATAAGAATGATGAATTTCAGTTAAATATAATTGCCTTCTGGATAGGACTGATTCACCTTTAATAGCAAGGAGGCTTTATGTCAATTCAGATCCACAATTGTAATGGACTCAGCAGAATCCCATGTGCCCCATCATGTAACCATTTCTTAACCCAAAATTAAGCTTATAAAATTTAAAGAATAAATAAATTGTTCTCAAGAGAAAAATACCATTTTGCCAATGACATATTTTGTCAGAAGTAAAAATCTACCTTCAGAAAATATTTAATTGGGTAAGTTTTTCATGTAATTGTATAAGTTGAATAAAACAAGCTGACATACTCAAGATGCACAGCAGAGGGGTAAAAATTGGTAATACTGGCCTAAATTGGTTGCACCTTTTCAACAAAATAAGGATGGCAGAGTGCAAGCTAAAAAAATAACTACCAATTTTTTGTAGAATCTAAACTCCAGCATGAAGTGTGGTAGAGGTCCACAGGAAATCATTTTTTGGGGAAACAAACAATTATTCTGGACATGTGGTGAGGCAAAGGAATTGGAATTTGGCAGGCTCAATTGCATTAATTTTGCTCTGGGTGTAAAATATGTTAATTTGCCACTGTCTGGAAGAAATCATGGTGAGTCATCCACAGAACTATTTAGAATCTATTTCTAACGTTTCTAAGTATCTATCACTTTGGCCATTGCCTTTTCTCTTCACAAATATACATTTTGCAGCTTACAACATAGCATGAAAAATCATTTTATTTTATTCCACATAAAGCAAATTTCAAACAGAAATTCTTGACTCGAATCCATAGCTGGTAAGATTTAATTTCTGTTATGCCATTATCTTGTATTTTCTGTCTGATCATAGCAGTTTTTATGAAAAGGGCCAGGATCATTCTTTATTCCTTGTGATAATAGAAATCATTTCTTTCCAATGTGTTGCTAAATCAGAACCATATTGTATCCATAAAATGAGCTCTTCCTATATCAAAAGATTTTACCTGAGTTTTCCAAGTAGTATTATTCCGGAATTATCTTAGGAAAGTATCTATGTATTGAAGCAGAAGAGGATTGCATTAAAAGTAGGGAAAAATGAATCTAGCAGGTTAAAGAAAGAATTTTGTTTTATAATCTCAAAATATTTCTGTAATTTGAAACATAACACCCCTAATACACAACCCAACTTCGGCAGATGTCTCAAACCTTTTAACAAGAAGTTCCTCTGCTGGGTCTTCAAAATTGCAGCATCCAACTACATTCGTCCCAACCACATGTCATACAATTAACACTAATCCTAAATTAAGCAATGTGAAAATAATACCTAAAAGTCTACCTGGGTTTATAAACAATCATTAGGCAATTGACATTAAACCATCAGATACAATGGGCACATAAAGCAGATACAATATCTTACTATTATGGAAGAAGTCTTAAAAAATAACAGAATAAAATCAATATTTGGAAATATGGCTTAGCTCTCTTGGAGAAAAAAACACAGGTTCTCAATATGCTGCCACCTTTCTACCTGTTTTCAACTAGGAATGATCATGGAATTATAAAAATTTGCACACATACCGATCATCTTTAAAATAGCACAAAACGCATGTGAAGTCTCCAAATTTAAGCATCCCCCACCCCCACACCCCAAATCCAGGACATTGTAACCACAAACGCCTTAAGATATTGGCTGAATCATCCCCCTTTCCAAAATTGTCCATCTGTCTTTGAGAGTGGCTGTGATCTGGAGGCTCAAGTTGACTTACTCACTGAGCTGCCTGCCAGCTTAGATGCACTTTGTAGGTGGAAAATTGTTGGTCTTTGTCCCTCCCAGCTTGCAAGTAAAATGAAGCTGCCAAGAGATAAACACATTCTAAGTTTATCATGCTATTCTTGGCCTCAAACTACAAGCCATAAGGCAACTATTGCTCAAGGTACCGTGTTTACAAGTGTTCAGTCCTCCGCTGTTTCAGAGACCCAACAAGATGGAATTTCTTACTGCCAGCCTATATTTTGTTTTTTCTAAGCTTTTACATTTCTCAATTTCTTTTTAAAAGGGGGAAATGGAGCAGTTTTGTGAAAGTATTTTGAAGGTTTGAAGTCCCATTAAAATTTTGATTATAATGTTTTGAGGGTTTTTTCCCTCAGAGGCACTATAAGTTCCTAAAAAGATTAGACATTTCCTTTCGTTATTATCAGTATTATATTTATTATTGCTATTTCAATTAAAAGTGAACAAAATGTTTAGTAATGTATTTCTATATAGACCTTTCTGATTTTTGTCATTTACCATTTTAATTGTTTACTGGGTTAACCTTTAACTCAACACACTTATTAGTACAAAACACGTTTCTCTTTTCATTGATATGTTTTTTCTCTTTAGCAAGATTTATTTAAAATAATTTAATCAGAGTTTGATAATGTTCTCAAAACCCAAAGAAAGTAGGTTTTTTTTTTTTTGAGAAAAAAAGTATTGAGTTACTGAGTTAACTTTCTTCACAAATTTCTTCCTGGCTGCATCGGATAACAGGATGTATTGAGTTCATACATCTTAAATATAAAGAGAAGTATAGCTATATCACATCCTATATTGGCACAGTATATTGACATGTATTATGTATGATGTTACACTGTTTAAATTATTAGAAATCACATTAAAAGAAATTATAATAAGATAGGGCTTTTTACCAAATCTAGGATATTTGGCAAAGATATGATAATCAAGTTCAATCCTTGATTTACAAATAAGACTTTGAGCTCTCAGAGTTTTATAACTAAATTCTATATCGTGATTTCTTTGCATTTCATTAAAAGTAATTTTCTCTTCAGAGTTCAGCATGGTACATATATAATTTACCTATGGAATCAGAGCTTAATTGTTTTCTTGAACACGATAGACATTAATCCCCACTCTGAAATTTGTTTAAAACATATTCTCACTAATCTGTGGTCATTCAATTATTTAATGCTGCTACAAATTAAATTCACTGACTGCATGACAAATGAAAAGAATATAATAAAAAAATTTACTTCTGATAGTTTAAGTTCTGAGGGTAGAGAAGAAAGATTTGCAGCAATCTACTCTGGGAGATTACAATAAAAAGTGCATCATTAATTTGAAGCACTACTTGGGATCATTCAAAAAAATCAAAACTATGCTCACACTAAAATGAGCAGAGGGAACACTAAGGACTGTCATACCTCAGGGTTACAGTGGATTGCACAGCCACTTGGTGGCCTTCTGAAGATGTACAGATAGGATAATGAAAGACAATGGATGAACATTGCATATAAAAAAATTATCTATATGCTAGTCTTAGGATTTGCCTGCAACATTCTGTGTCTTAGTGCATTTGGTTGTTATAACAAAGCACCTAAACCTGGGTGGATTATAAACAGAAGAAATGTACTTCTTACAATTCTGGAGGCTGGGAAGTTCACGATCAAGACACCAGTAGATTCAGTGTCTGGTGAAGAACTGTCTCTGGCTGTGTCATCACATTTTGGAAAGAACGAGTTAGTTATCTGGGGTCTCTTTTAAAAGGGCAATAATTCCAGTCAACTATCCTCATGACCTAATCATCTTCCAAAGGTGCTGCCCCCTAATACCATCATCTCAGGGGTTAAGATTTAAAATATGAAATCTAGGAGAGACGCAAACATCGAGTCCATCGTACTCCACTGACAGAGAAAAAGAGTAATAATCTTACTAATTTACATAAAATGTTAATTACAGTTTCCCTACATGACTCAAAAGTAGGGGGAAAGACATACTTTCTGAAGACTGAAGACCGTGTGGTCAGAGGCATTTTATGTTTTTGCTTTACAGATCTCTTCTTCTTGATTTAGTACTCTCATAAATAATATTTCATGTGTTTTTATCTTAGACTTAGTGGCTAATTTGGATATAAAACTTGCTGTAATACTTCAAAACTCAAATTAAATTGTTAAAATGTACAAAGTTCTGCTTTAAAAGCCTAAGAAACAACCTAACTTTTGAAAGAGTAAAAACTTGATTGGTCTTTAGTGCCTAGCAATGCTAGCATTTGATATTCTTTGATTGGATGAATATGAACGTTCTACAACCGGTGTAGGAGACTCTACCAGAGCAGTGTGATGTAGGCATTGTAAAAGGTGCAAGCTAGGTGATTAGACAAATGTCCAACATGTTAGTAGTCATACTGAAGAAATACTCCTGAATAGCACTTTATAGCCTTTTTATCTGTATGCGTTTGTTAACTACTTAATTTGTTTTTAAGTCTGATTCTTGGTTCAAGCTAAGTGTAACTTAGTCCAGAGTCTGAGTCATGAAGTAGATGGGTTTCAGCGTTCAGGGTCACTAGTAAGAAATTAAAGTTAGAAAAACTAGAAACTCTCAAACAATGAAACAATGAAAAAAAAATCTTTAAAAAATTAATAATATTTTCAAAAGTAGAAAATTTTCCCATTTCTGAAATACTTTTGCAGTACCTATTATGCCAGAATGTTCCTTTGACTTCCAATTTTTCCTCCATTGGAATCTTTGCTTCTGACACTTTTATTTCGTTTGGCAAGTATTCTTCAGGGAGTGTCCATGAGGTCATGCTGTGTGTATCAATTAGCTAGACTAGATAATACTGTGATAACAACAGCAACTAAGTCTTAAAATTTCCGTGGCTTACGCAGAAGTTTATTTCTCACTCATACTACATGTTCAACAAGGTGAACTAACTGCCTTCAGTTTAGTTGGGGATTCTGTTTATCACAGTTACTCCAAGACTTGACTAATGGAAGCTTTAGCTCAATTCAGTACATACTTTGATGACCAGTGAAGCAGAAGAAAAGAAAAAGGTGAACTACTTTATGATTCTTAAATCTGTAATCTGGAGGTGACATGCATCAATTCCTTCCACATTTCTTTAACCAAGTCAAACCATATGATATTGCCTCACCCCAAGCATGATATAGAAATATTTTTACCTTGTACCTTGATGCAGGAGAAATAAAAAATTCTTGAACAAACCTTGTGATTGGATTAACACAAGATACAATGGTTATGACTATTAAGAGAAGTCACTTTTTCTAAAGTCATTGGAAGTAGAAGGCATTTGATACAGAGCTGTGTTTTCCTTCCTGGTATTAGTTTAACAGAAGGGTACCATTTGGACATCTGAGCGGTGTTAGGCTTTGCTTCTATCTAAGTCTTATATTACTGTGCCTGCCATAATTATGCCATAACAATCATTTTTGGAGAAATTTCAATGCTTCCAATCTCTTGCTCAGAAAGTTATCATGGAAGTATGTGTTTCTATTCGTGAACTGCAGCTGAATAAACCTGGTTGGAAACAAATTGTGCTCTGTGCACAAGCACAAGTGAAATGCTTAAACCATGATCCAGCATATAATAACATGCTGTCAAATAAAGTTACCCAAAGAGATGCAGCAAACACGACCCTTGGCATGAAGTCATGAAGTATTCTATTTGAGTGCTTTGAGGTAAAATTGAAATGGATAATATGTTCAATCATGTGAAATATGTAGTATTGTGGAGAATTTGACTCCTGAATCCTAAGCATTATGCTAGAAATGCTGTTAAGTCTCATCAATAATTTAACTTAAAGGAACCAATACATTTTACACATGAATATAAAATTTCAGTCAACTAAAAGAGTGCAATAAAGACTTTAAGGAAATCTTATCGCATACTACATATTTTGGTGCCTCTGTTGTACTACCACTTTTCTGGCAATAGTGACATGATGATTATCCCAAACCTTACATTTTACATTTTTCCCCCAACCAATATAGACACTAGAGACCCAAGAAATTACCTGGAAAATCTTCTCAAAGGCAATGCAATCTTGCATGAACTGTTATTGTTACCTATTTTTGCATATTACATTTTAATAATTTTCCCCGTAGCTATCACTACTTGAAAGACACTGATGTAAAAGAAGAGCTAGCTCATTATTCTTCATAGAACGAATGAGAGCATGTTCAAATAAAATAAATAGGGAAGGACCAGAGGCTGTGAGTGAGCAGAGGAGGAAAAACATTAAATAATACATAGAGAGAGAACCTAAGAAACCACGAAAGTGAAAATATGTGGAAATAAGAGAGTTGACAGATAGTAGGCCAGAAGATGTATTTGTCCTTGATGACTCCGTAGTTCCATTAGCTTTTCTTTTCTTTTTTTTTTTTGTCGAAGTGGTCTGAGAGTAACCTCCTTTCCTCACAATCAAAATACTTTTCTAGAATAGTGGAGGTCTCATCTCTAGCTAGCAGAATCTAGCAACTTGTTTTAAGACAAACACTGACATTACAATTATTCTGAACCATTTTTAGTTGTTCATGCGCAATAAAGCCAAGGATATTCTATATATGAGTTTCCAGGTATTGTCTAAATCCTCACACCAAATATGACTTTTAACCTGTAAGAAAGCTATCTAGCTATTTCAGAATATACATAGAACTTAAGTTTCCTGTATTACTGGTGAAAACATGGATCTTGTTTGTTATTAGCCATTTATCTCTGATATGTTGAGAGGTTAAAAGATTCCAAAAAAGTTTCCAGAGTGAGAATTATTATTTGTGTGATCACACAATTTAAAGTCTAAAATTCAAATTGTAACCATAAGTTGTTTTTCTTGTAATGAATATTGTTCAACAGTGAGGCAGTTGATGACAGCTTTTAAAATTATTAACCAATAGCATATGAACATTTATAGTTTTGTGATAAGGGGAAAAATTTTAAAAAGCTTTATATCATATGGGTGCAATGTGTTGACTGTTTCTATGCTTGGGGACTTAAGATAACATATAATTATGCTTGAGAAATCAGACCCCTGTGATGCCAATTAAAAATGGTGGTTTTGCATTTTTAATTGGCATCACATGTCAGTTATTTGTTAGTTGCCGGTAACCGCTATAAGTCACCTAAAAATATTAAATGGTTCTCTTTTTTTAAAAAAAAAAAACTAAATAGTTTGATGCTATTATTCATTTACTTAAACAAAAGAAAATTGCATTAATTTTCAAAAAAATTCCTTAAATTGAGGCATCACATAGCTTTGATTACATTTCATGAATGGGCATCACAGTAGGCATAATGAAATGCCTCATGTTAGGAAAGTTCAGACAGGTCAAGATGAATTATATTGTAAGTAGTTAATTCATATTATCAACCATTTTATTTCATGAAGTAAGTTGACAAATGATGCCAAGACTTAGATTGTATCTATTGGACATATAGTGACCTGAGCGTTTGACATTAGCAGGCTTCAATATTTGATCTGAGTAGCTTACTTAAATATAATAGTTAGCACAACAAATATAAGCAAGTGGATACAGCACTGGACCAGGAACTGGAGGACCCATTCAAGTCTCTGATTTGCCTCTTCTTGGTCATTGTTGAGAGGATCTGCTTATGTCTTCTTAATCTTAAATCCTTATTCTGTGTAAACCAAATAAAAACACTTGGTGTTCTAACTCATGGGGACGTGGAGAACTTAAATCAAATATTTCACTTGAAGTACATTAAAAATCATATATACTCATATTGAATAAATAAATGATCACTCAGAGGCATTTTATTTAAGTCATCCATTTGAAAATATATATTAATAAATGATAGCTTAAAGTAAATGCTATGTTTATGAACAGAAAAAAAGAATGCTAGGCAATTTTTTTTTTTTGAGTTGGAGTCTCACTTTGTCATCCAGACTGGAGTGCAGTGGCTGCTCCCAGCCACTGCAGCCTCTACCTGCTGTGCTCTGACGATCCTTCCGCCTCAGCCTTCCAAGTAGCTGGAACTACAGGCGGGTGCTACCACACCTGGCTAATTTTTTATTTTATTTTATTTTATTTTACTGTAGAGATGAGGTCTCGCCAAGTTGCCCAGGCGGGTCTCAAACCCGCGGGCTCAGGCAATCCACACACCTCAGCCTCCCAAAGCATGGGATTACAGACTGAGCCACCGATCCTGGCTCAATTTATATGCAGGTTCATGAGACCTGAATGTAGATACTTGACCTAGTGGATCTCAATATCTCCTTTGTTCTTAAGAATGAAGTTTTGACTTCTTTTCTCATAAATTCACAGCAAGGATGGAACAAAAGTCCACTCAAGATTCTTTCTGTTAGAGAGATTTGTTTTGTAAATGTCTCAGAATGTATTTAACTCTCTCATTACAGATAATTTACCTATGATGGAATGTATTTAACCTGTATTCTTAAACAACTTAAAATATTGACAAAATATATAAAACAGGGGAATTGAACAACAATCAGTATAAAACAGTGATCTCTAAGAGAAGAGAGACCAATGAGCAGAGCTCTGTAATTACCTCCAGCTATGTCCTGGAAACAAGTTCATGCCCCATGAAGGGAGTTGGGACCAAGACAGAGTCCATAGTCCTCCTCAAGTAAAGGAGGCAGGGGGAGCTAAAATGGCTAGAATTTGCAGAACAGAGGACCACAAGAGAGAGCTGAATTAATAAGAGAGAACTGCCAAGACAGAAAAATTCTGGCAGTCTACACAGGGTTCTGTTCAAATTTTCACTTGGGTACACACAAGTACACACACATGAGAACTCTACTGAAGGCCAGGGAAAGAATCTACGAAAATTAGTAGCCAGAACAATAACTTACCTGATGAAGAGATAAGAATAGTTTGTATTCCCACACTCCATAGTGGGAAAACCCTGATCATGCATCAGACAATAGGTAGAATACTCAGAATGGGTATTGCCTTAGTAGTGGGGCAAAATTAGCCCTAGATTAAGGACTTTCTTGGAATTGCCTAAAAAAGTTTTAATGAAAGCTGAATGCATCAAATTATTTCAAAGTCACATGCATCCTAAGTCAAAACTCAAGAACATTCGAAGAAACTTTATATGTATATGATATATAAAGCATAATATAATGTTATATATTTTTAAAAGTATATATTGTAGAAGGAATATATATTATAAAATATATATTTCTTTTATAATATATAATTCATTTTATTATAAATACTATAGTATAGTATAGCATAATATGTATATGTATATACATATTATGTATATTATGCTATACTTGTATTATAGTATATAATATATATTAAAATATATATATATATATCTGCATCCCACCAAGTAAAACAAAAATAATATCTGGTATCAAATAAAATATTACACTATATACAAAGACTATAACTCATGATGAGGAGAAAAACCAATCAATGTAAACAAAGAGGCAGGAGATAAAATTATTAGAAAAAATATAGAAGTTATTGATATTATATTCATTTTAACAGATAGAGAAATGCATGAGCATTTTAAGTAGATATCTTAATTTGTGAATTCTATCAAATATTTAATGTAGAAATAATACCAAATTTCTTCCAGAAATTTGAAGAAGGCAGAACGTGTTCTAGCTCATTCTATGAGTAATCCTTGAAGCTATCGTTATCCTCATATTCAAAATAGAAAAAGCATTTTAAGAAAATTAAGCTACAGACCAAAATTACTCATGAATATAGATGCAAAAAATTATTAACAAAGTTTTAGCAAATGAATTCAACAATATATAAAAAAGATAAGGCATCATGAACAAGTGAGGTTTATCACAAGAATGCAAGATTTATTTAAGATTCAAAACTCAATGTAATCTACTATATTAGTAGAATAAAAAAGAAAAAAAAACACCAGTTTATCTGAATAGATACAGAGAAGGCATTTGTCAAAAATTCAGGATCTATTCTTGATTTTAAAAAATCTCTCAGCAAATTAGGCATAGAATATAATTTCCTCTATTTGATAAAGTCTATCTAGTCAAAACTTACAGTTAACATCATATATAATGGTGAAAGATTGATTGTTATAATGGCAAAATAGTGGGAGCAAATTGAGGATGTCCACTCTCATTACTTCCATTCAACCATGCAATGAGGATTCTTATGAGTACATAAAGACAAGAAAAAGAAAATATTGCATAGGTTGGAAAGGAAGGAAGGACTAAATCTGTATTTATTTGTAGATTATATTACATACAGGAGTGCAAAAAAAGTATGGCATTTGCTTCAAAAGATGGCATTAGTCAAATGAATGCTAGAGTCATCTTGCCATAGACAGGACAGTCAAAGAAAATGGTGGAAGCACAACTGAGGAAATGTCATACTACACATTGCTACTATAATTTAACTTTGAAAAGTAATACACAAATAACATAACTTAAAATGTGTATATATTTTTTAGCAGCCCCATGTATGTATTTATACATTTATAATACACCAAAACTATTAAAACTTCAAATATGTTTATTAAGATTTATCTGTAGAGAGCCAATATGCAAAAATAAACTGTATTTCTATAAACTATCAATGATCAATTTAAGGAAAACATTACTATTTAAGATAATATAAAAATGATGAAATAAATATTTGCGGTATCTGATCACTAAGAACCACAAAACAAAAATGATGAGATAAAGTAAATAAGCATTAAATAAAGAGACATACCATGTTTTTTTAAATTAAATAACTCAATACTACAAGACATTAATTTTACCAAAGTTGATCTACATATCCAAAACTTATTTCAATCAAAACTGATCCCAGCAGGATTTTTGAAGTTATTGACAAACTGATTCTAAATTGACTTAATCATATAAAGGACCTATATTAGTCAAAATGATTTGACTTTTTTAACTTTGAAAAAAATTAGAGTATTTACTCTACCTGATTTCAAAACCTGATACAAATATCCAGCAATAAAGATAGTGTTGCATTGGCAAATTATCAATGAAACACAATACAGAATTCAAAAATAGACCCACAAATATATAGTCAATTTATTGTTTTAAAAGATGCCAATACAACTATGGGGGGAAATACTAATTTTTTCAACAAAAGGTGTTGGAAGTATTTGATAGTCATGAAAGAAAAAAAGAAAGAAAAACAGAGGGAGGGAGAGAGAGAGGAAGAGAAGGGAGAGAGGGAGGAAAGAGGAAGGAAGGAAGGAAGGAAGGAAGGAAGGGAGAAAGGAAGGAAGGAAGGAGAAAGAGAAAGAGAAAAAGGACCTACTTCATATTATATACAAAAACTTAAAGAAAACATAGACCTAAATAAAAAGTTAAACTATAAAGTGCTAGAAAAAAAGGAGAAAAACTTTTATTGTTATTCATTTATTTAAATTTTTTTATTTTAAAGATGTGGATTACATACAGGTAAAGTTGGGCCTCCCTTTGGTCCACACTTTGTCTGGTTTGAGATTAGGTACCCTTATTGATGTTATGTGTCTCCTCTCCATTCTCTGGCGGTGTCCCACTACTGCAATCTCTTTCTTATAGTATTCTGGTAAATGTTCAGGTTCCGTTTATGAGAACATATGGTACTCAGTTCTTTGTTTCTGTGATAGATCACTGAATATTATAGACTGTAAATCCATCCAAGTTTCTGTGAAGTCCATGTTTATCCTTCTTTATGGCTGCATAATATTCCATAGTGTATATGTACTACATTTTCTTATCCAGTTCAGTTTTGATGGGCAGCATGGTTGGTTTCATGCTTTTGCTATTGTGAACAGGTTGCAATAAACATACGTGTGCAGGAATCTTTATGGTAGAATGATTTAAGTTCCTCCAGGTATATTCCCAATAAGGGGATTGCTAGGTCATATAGAAGGTCAATTGTTAGTTCTTTTAGAAATCATCACACTGCTTTCTTTAGAGATTGAACTAGTTTGCATTCCAGCAATGTAGACACGTTCCCATTTTTCTGTATCCTCTCCAACATCTGTTGTTTTTTGTTTTATTAATGATGGCCATTTTTACTAGGGTTAGGTGGTATCTCAATGTGGTTTTGATTTGCATTTTTCTGATGAATAGTGAGGCTGAACACTTTTTAATGTGTCTGCTGGCTGCCTGTATGTCTCCTTTTGAGAAGTGTCTATTCATGCCTTTTGCCCATTTTTTAATGGAGCTGTTTGCTATTTTCCTTTTGACACGTTTGAGTTCCTTGTAGATCCTGGATGTTATGCCTTTGTCAGATACACAGTTAGCAAATATTTTTTCCCATTCTGTGGGCTGTCTCCTCACTTTCTTGATGATTTCTTTTGCTTTGCAGAAGTTTTTCAGTTTAGTGAGGTCCCACTTGTCTATCTTATCTCTTATGGCATGCACATCTGGGGTTTTGATCAGGAATTGGTTGCCTCCGATTCCCATAAGAGTGTTTCCTGCATTTTCTTAGATTCTTATAGTTTGAGTTTCTTTCTTTTTTTTTTTTAGGTCTTTGATTCATTTTGAGTTGATTTTTGTGCATGGTGATTGGTGGGGGTTCTGGCAAAAGAAAATATTTCTAACATATAATGACAAAAGCACAATCTATAAAATACAAATATGTACATAAATTGGATTTTATTAATATCAAAACCTTCAGATTTTCAAGACACTCTTAAGAAAATGAAAACAGAAGCTATAGACTCAGAAAGACTATTTACAGAATTTATGTTTGATAATGGACTTGTGTTCAGAATAAGTAATAAACTCACAAAACTCAATAATATATAAAAAACCTAAATTAAAATGAGCAGAGATATGAACAGACAATTCACCAAAAAATATATATGGACAGTAAATAAGCACATACAATGATACTCTATATCTTTAGTCATTAGAAAATACAAATTAAACTGCAACTAGATTTCCCAACACACAGCTACAATGGTTGAAATTAAGAAGACTTACTATAACCACTGAGAGTGGAGATGTGGAATGACTTGAACTCTATATACTAATAGGGAATAAAAGATATTGTTACCACTTTAGAAAACACTTTGGAGTCTAAAAAGTAAAATATGTAAGTACCAAATGAAATAACCAATTCATAACTAGATATCTACCTACGAGAAACAGTAGCATATGTCTACAGAATTACTTGCACAGAATTATTCATGTCAGATGTCCAAGATGTGATAGAAAAACAAATTATGCAATATTCATAGGTATACGACTATTCAGTAATAAAAATAAACATGACAAAATGAATAAATCTCAAGATAGTTATGCTGAGTGAAAGAAGTCAGACAAAAAAAAGAGTACTCTGTTTATTACTCCATTTATATGAAATTCTAGAAAAAGAAAACTAATCTATAGTGGCAGAAAACAATAAGTGGTTCCCTGGGAATAGCAGGTGAGAGAGAGGGAATAAGGGGTCAGATTACATTGGGGCACAAGAACATTTTGTATGGGTAATGCATATCTCCATTACTCTTTTGTGATGATGGTGTCATGGGTGTATACATGTCAGCATTCATCAAATTCTACATCAATATGTGTAGTTTCTTGTACATCAATTATATGTTTAAAAACCTCCAGAATCAAAAATGATATATGTGTACTAAATGGTAATAGAAGCTTTTACATAGATGAAAAGTGACCGTTTACAAGATTTTAAAAAATGAAATGTACATGGGCTTTGACCACCGGACCTTTAAACGCATCTACTACTGAGGTATGAAACTAAAACTGTACCTGAGAAATACCTGGATTTGAAATGGTGCTTAAGTGTCTTACTGACTAGTCATATGAATAAAATAATCAATTTGTCTCCGATAATCAACTCTTAGGTTTAAGATAGCTGAACTACACAAATCAATGATGTGCATGTGTTGGCTCTCCATGAGCCATTGTGATCTTAATAACATTATTAGAAGAATAATGTCATTAACCAACGTGATTTCATACACTGCCATCATGTATAGCCAGTCCTTCTTATTTTCTGTTCTAAAGAACAATTTTGTGGCTTCACTTAAAGAAAGTGAAGTCTTTTGTTTCTCCCTGAGGTTGTCATACCAACAATTATTTAGCTCTAATTGGTCTGTAGGAGGTGAGGATCAGCAGCCTAAAAATGCACTTTACGGATTTCAGATTTCAGCTCAGTGGTTAAATTATAACAATCTCTCTCTTTATAGTAATATTCTGAAAATGCCCATTTTAGACCACTTATTTGCAACTCCCACCCTTCCTTCTTTTCTAGAGGAAGTCCATTAATAAGGAATAAACAGAGAATGCTTGTGGCTTTAAAATGTGATTGTTTTGCCTCTTCTTGAATGTATCCTGCTCCACTTCTTTTGCAACTGGGTGTGAAACAATGCTTATATATTTTCAAAAGTATGCCATTCAGTGTGCAGTATATTTTATTGTGTCTGAAAAATGAAAATACTGAAAAAATTGAAGCCAATATAAATCGGATTCTTTCATAATCACCCTACAATTCCATATTCCTTGCTGCTTTCTCCCTTTTTTTAGACAAAAGTTTTCTTTTATCACTCTGTGTCTGTCTCATTATGCTCATGTGTCATATATCTCTGTCACAGCTAAGGGCAGTGGTCATGTGTTTAGCAAGAGTAAAAAATTTGAAATGCAACAATATGTGATTGGATAATACTGAGGTAATCAATACCAGTTATTTGTTGGCTTGAATTTAAGACTTCCTTTTAGTATTTAATGCTAATTTGGTCTTCACAATTTAATATAATTGATCAAATACAGTATCTTATGGAAAAGTCTGAGTTAACAAGTTGACATGTTGATACTTGTAACAGTGGCATAGTCTTCCAAAAGTCAGTCAATATTTCCTTTACAAAAGAAATATAGATACATCATTAATTTGTGAATATGTTAATACTTCTACACTCCAGAAGTTCTTCTCTTCATAAACACATTCATGTTCTCCACAACCTATTTGTCTGTAATCTGGCTTTGGTTTTGTTTCCTTTCT
This sequence comes from Cephalopachus bancanus, assembly GCA_027257055.1. Lineage (NCBI taxonomy): Eukaryota > Metazoa > Chordata > Mammalia > Primates > Tarsiidae > Cephalopachus > Cephalopachus bancanus. Next base: position 1,789,243 of record JAPVLO010000164.1, on the reverse strand, counting down.
TTAATTTCACTTTGTCCTTTAACCATGACAGTGTGCTATTTGGGTAACTCTTCTCCCTAATTATAATTTAATTGCATCATCTATTTCTTTTAGAGCATTTCTCTTTTTTTCCCAGTGGTCTACATATCCTTATTCCCTTAAAGATTCCCTGATTATCTCAAAATGTTGGCAGAAAACACTAAATTATGATCAATCAAATGTTAAAAAATAACTTTTACCCAACTTTTAAAAAATATAAATCCACCGTTGCTCTAATCTAGAAAAAGAAGTTATTATTGATTTTACTCAGAATTTCTGGAGAAAATAATTTCACTGAGGCATAACTAGACAAAGAAATTATTTCAGACAAATGTGATGAGATTTTATATGATCTATCTTGTCATTGCTAATAACTATATATTATGGTTAAAGACTATAACTTAGTAGTTAGCCAACTTTATGTTCCAACACTGACTTTACTGCTTCTTAACTATGTAACTTGAACAAGTTAAACATTTTTAAACCTAAGATTCCTCACCTGTAAAGCAGCAATGATAATTTCTGCTTTAAAGTGTGGGTGTGAGGGTCAAATGGAAATACATGAATTAGGTACTAAACACCAAGTAAGCCCTCGGTAAATAAATAGAAGCGATAGAATGCAGGGAGCATTAAATACTGGACTGATTTAAAAAGAGATTGAATAATATAATCATGAGAATTATCAGGCAAAGATGAAAGATGAAAAAGTATGTTTAAGGCTATATCAACTTTTGATAACTACTTGTGATATATTATAGATACTTAAAATAAATTTAAACATATGACTTTGGGATTTAAACCTCAAAATATTTTGCCTTTGAAATTAATATGCTATTTGAGTGAATCATTGTGTCAATTATTTATTGAGCATTCATTAGATTAAAAAGATTGAAAAATGATGAAATTATATTTAAACTTTACACCTATATTTTATTTTTCTGAGTAAAAAATATTTTTAAAAGTAAAAATTCCAATGTGCTACCAGATATTGTGTGTTGTGCAGAATGTGTGTATGTGTGCGTCCTAGTCTCCTATATTTTATCTTTATTTGAGGCTGTCCTGAAGTTGGTTCACATTCATAAAAGCACTCGACTTGATTAAGCACTGACTAATGTGGGAAAATGCAATAAGGACTTTGGTTTAAAAAAACAAAGGAAATTTTAAAAAATTGAGATAATATTTGTTTAGTCCAAACAGTTCTTTTTGAGGAAAAAAAAGACATAAAACTGCTATTCTTGTAGCCCAAGAACAGCATACGTTTATCCCAAGAAATCGCCTAACACTTAATAGGGCCTGTGTTGCCATTACTGAAGTGAATGTTTGAGGAAAAATATTCATGTGAATTGCATAACCCTAAAATCATTTAAGATGTGAAATGTAGAGAAAGTATTGGTGGTTGGAGCTCACACACTGGAAAGTGGAATCATGCCAAAACACTGGCACTAACACTCTGCTCTTGTTAAGAAAATGCCAAGGAATCTTTTCACAAGAGTAACTCACAGATTGCAACACAGTTACCTTAGCTGGCTCCTGATGTGCAGTATCACACCACATTTAAATTTCCATCTGTGGTGTCTGAAACTATTGTTCTCGCTGTGAACTTGTGTTTTTTTGTCCCCCCCCCAAGTAAATCTACGGGATCTAAAAGACCATACAAGCATATTTTCGTTATGGGACAACCAACTAAACTTAAAGAAGTTGTAAGTAAAGTTTGCGGTCTTTCTATCAACCATGGAATAACTTCATCTTTCAAAACAAGTAAATTGGCATTAAAATTATGCATAGAAAATGCTAAATTTTGATATATCTGGAACCATTCATTTTTCTTGGAATGTCTTCAGTGCTGCATTGCTATATTGTGCCTCTACAAGTAAGAAAAAGAAGGATGCTGCATTCCTAGTCTTTTCCTTGCAAACCTAGTGATCAACACCCTTAAAGTGAGCCCAAGAAATTGGATTTAAAATAACTGAATTGGTAAAGGTAACTTGCAAATTGTTTTTGATACAATTTTATTCATCCAGGCAATGTTTTCTTATGTATTAGATGAGTTGTGATGCTGAAATTTCACATAGGTGCACACACACACACACACGCGCGTGCAGCATCTATTGTATGTGTAATAGATTATAAGGAACATTAAACTGAAGCTCATGGGCTAGTTATTTAGCTAATCTTTCTGCTTTAACAGAGGCAATGACTTTATGATCTTTAAGCTTTCTTTTTTTTCTTTTTTTATACAAGGGCAAACCTATTTGCACTGCATTCAACTCTCAGAGAAGTTGAAAGGGAAGTTAAATTGTGTTTTAAGGTCTTTGAATGAAAAGTTTATATAAATATGTTATTTTTTGCTCTGTGGGCTCACCTAATAACCATTGTTTATTTTTTTTGAATATATATAGAGTAAAATTTCAATATATGTATATATTACATTTCTTCTTGAATATATACACAATATGCAATTTTCGCCTCTTCTCCATTTTCTACATTACAAGTTAGCATATATAAAACACTTAAAACAGTATCTAGCATAGACCCCAATAAATGTTAATTTAATGATAATTATAATCATTATAACATTGCTATTTAAATGCCTTTTTATTCAGTACTTAAGTATCACATTACTCTTGATCAGTATTTGTAAAGAGTTGCTGGTTTTAGAACTTGCATGATCTGCAAAGACCTTCAAATGATCAGCCCAAGAAGCAACATTAAAGCAAATTCTACCTCTTTGCTCAGTAGTCCTGTTGCTAAGCAACTAACTTTGTTTATCCTCGCCTGTTTGGGTCAGGACTGGGGGTAATGAGCTGATGTGGCATGCTAGAGAAGAGTTAGTAGGTGAAGATGAACTTTCAATTTCTTGGCTTTGCATTGTTTTCTCCCTTAGTGACCTCCTAGCTAATTCTTTTTCTTTTTTTCTTCCTGGCTAATTCTGAGCATGTTTTTCCTTTTCTTTAGGGCTGTTTCTTTTAGATCATTAAATTAACAATTATCTGTAGGGGCCTTTAACAAAATGCCTCCTTCCTGAAATAAAGATAGTCCAAATAATATGACAAAGCAATTGGACCTCAAGGCAAATATTTCAAACCTTTCTAATAAAAGTAGCATAGAAATCTGTTTTTTGCCACAGAAAGTGAGATTTTTTTCCCTGCTGATTTGTTTTCTAGTTCCTTCGAGAAATGAATGGCAGAAGTGATTGACAAGCCACTATATACTACATTTCCAAAGCCAATTCTTATTATATAATATAGTTCTACAAATAAAAATGTCTATCAAGATGCATAAGTTATTTCTGTAGGAATAGAAGGGATGAGTATCATGCCATTCCATTTTGATGAACTTGAATCCAGTTTCTAATCAACAAGATTGCCCTATACAATAAACTACTGATTGTGACTGCTGGCGTTAACAGTAATAGGACAAGAAGATGTGTGGTACAATTTTCTCCATTCAGCTATTCATTTTCCTACTGCTTCGAAGGAGTCTTTATATCCTTATGATCCTTCTCCAAGTTAGCCCGATCAATTGTGCTAAATGTGCCCAGTAGAGCAGATGAATACACGGACAACTCTTGTTGATTGCTACATAAAGTGTCAGTTTGGCCTCAGTTCTTCATTTCTGTCAGAATTCTCAAAATATGAATTTAGTTTCAGGGTTTCTTTCACCCTTTACAGATAATACTCTCTACTCAAAGCCACTTAGTTTTATGACACTACTAAATAAAAGAAATAGATATGCAGAATCTGATATCCTCAGGCCATATTATCTCTGTTTAGTCTCTTTGAACTCTGCAAACTTATTTTTTCCCTGCCAGTGCTAACTAGAGACCATATGATGTGTTGTATTCATTTGGAACAAAAACCTTTATAAAAACAGTAATAGGGATGGAAAACATCAACAAAATCTCTACTTTTTCAGTCTTCATTGTCTCTATCTCTGACATTTGGACTTGAAATTTAGAAGGAATCTATTAAGCTTCAGTGAGAATTGTTTATCAACTCCAACAAGCTTTCCATTCAGAGGAATCCAAGTTCCCATTTTCATAGCAAGTTTATAACTCAATATAAATGTCAAGGCTTAGAGAACATTGCAACACAGCGTGGATATTTACTGGAAAAAAATCACTTGATGAATCTAAGAATATGCTGTTTTGTTCATTTTTAAAGAACCTATCGAACTATATTGTTGGATTAACTAAATCATATAGTTTTCTTGTGGTAGATTGCTGTGTTCGTTACAGTTACAATGTGGCTTTCCACTTTCACTCCATTCGTGTGGTCATGGATGCTTGCATGGTTGCTGTTTGTTCATTCTTACAATGTGCAATTGATGTGCTGTTGAAAATCCAGTGAGAAAGAATGCCTTCATATATCGGATTACCTCATATCTCTATTTATTACCCATTATCCATTTCTGACAGTTTAGCTATATCTCACTGAAACTGCCTGTAGTTCAAACATGCTTTCTTCCAAAGCACAAACTAGAGTGTTTTCCAGTTACTGCCTGTGTTTCTAATCACTGATAATGCCAATTGTAGAGAAACAACTAAAGATTATTAGCCATTGATGTACATCTTTAAAAGCAGTTTTCCCTCATACATTCTGTTAAAAATCAGAATTGGAGTAGTTTTTCTCTTTTCGTTGTTTTCTCTATTCTTTTGTACGTACTGGTTGTCATTTCAATAATTGTTGGATTCTTGATCTATGTACACTCTATGTTAAAAGCTTTATATGTTTAATTTTGCTTGATCCTTAAAAGAACATTACAAAATAGAAGAGGAGTTATTTTTATGCTTACATTACTGGTTTAAAAAAAAAAAGGCACAGAGAGTTTAAGTAACAACTAAGGTCATGTGCCTTGTCAGAGTAGAGCTGGGATTCCAGTGCAGACAACCTCTTTCCACACCTTTCCTTGTTAACTGTCATGCCACACAGCATTAGACTTACAGAAGGTGACATCAAAATTGAATTGAATTATTTATTTAAATATTTTCTTTTGGTTTTTTTTTTTTTGGTATCAATTATAGTCAATGTTAATCTAAAAGTTTCCCAGATAATGTAATCTTATAATTTTAATATTAATTAGAAAGCCAAACTACTAAGCCTTCTGAGTCATAAACGGTTACCATATGGTAGGACTTTCGCCACTTTTCAGTACTACTACACATTGTATGAATTGGGCATCTGAGATCTGTGGAAAAAGAAGTTATTTTTCTCAACTTTTATACCTTCTTAGAAGCAGAGCTAGAGTGCTAATTGATGGTCCCCCCTCTGCTTAGGCATTCTAAAGAAGACAATTTCTAGGGCAGCTTTTACTGTCTTTCTCTTTTGAAAGGATATTTTTTACCTGAGTGCATTGTGTTTAGCTGAGGGTCCCTATACATGCACATGAAACTTAGGCAAAAGGTGCACATGCTTACTTATACAGGCATTTAATTAAATTACAACTACTTCCAAAAATGTTTTGAAGCAATTAGATTGCTGTTGTGGGTATATGAGAAAAGATTTGCTTGCATTGAAAATCGAAATAACTTGCTGACATCTAAGAGATTGCATTGATGAGCAATGATGTTTTTGGTAGATGGAAAACCTAGGTGCTTTTTGATTCCATTGGATCAATGGAAATTGAGGAAATTTCAGTAATGCATTATGAAGATATTATTTCCGAAAAATGTGTATGACTTTGATACATTCCATGTCTTATGGGCAGAATTTTTACCACTTTCCAAAAATTCACACTTTTATGCACCAGTCCAATTCCATCTAACCGTTTAGACCAGAAATGATTAAGAAAAAGAAGTTTTTTGAGAGATTCACCAATGTAGAAAGGAGCTGCAGATATTTTTGACAAAAGTTACATTTCTTTGAGCTCTGTACAAAAGAGAGAAGAGAGCAATGTTACAAATGTCTTCATAGGATTTTCCAACAATCTTCATACCAGGCATAGAATACTTTTAGTTCCATTTACTCCTTTGATTCATATGGAATCAGGCTATATGACATCAAAGAAATCTTTTAATCTAGACTTTCATTAATTTGTTTTTCTCTTTATGTAATGAGAGAATTTACACCATATTTGGTAATTACTTTGAGGAACCCTAAGAAACATTTTAATGTTTCTGTTAGCACATTTTTAGTATTCTTTAGGTACTCAAATACCACCTTGATCTCAGCAATTTATGTTATTTTTTCAAAAGACGGTCATCATGAGGATTCCTCATAGGACAGTCATCCTTTAGGGTATTTTTCTTCCATGTTATAGCTTAGGTGGTTATTGTTTTGTTGTAGAACAATGTCTATCCCATACCATATACTCAATAAATATTTGTGAAATTAATGAGCTTTAGCAGTTTTTAAAGACAGTGTTGGATTTGTTTATTTAGTCAACAGTTTGCTTCATTTTGAGTGAAAATCAGCAATTATTTTGACCACACCAGTGAGTTTTATATCATTCATTAGGCATTTAAGTCCTTGTATGTATTCCCTTATGCATACTAATAGAAGATGACTTTCATTGTAATACTTGTTTTAATACTCTTGACTATCATAATCCTTCTCATCAGAGGAGTCACAGTAACATTGTTTAGAGATGTACACTAGAGGGTGGTGTTTTACCTGGACTCTAGACCTATCAGTGCATTGGCTTTGAGGAATGATGGAGATTTTTTTCCAGGAAATGTTCCCCATGTTTAATGTTACATAATTCTCAGCACATATGCCCCATTAACAAAGTTGATAAACCCCAGGGAATGGAAACAGAGACAGAGTCACTTGGCGGCCTTGCTATCTGGTTTCTTCCACACATTCCTGTAGGTGTTTGGTATTTCTGAGCTCCACATGCAGAGTGTCACTTGAAAACCAAAACTGATCACTAGGTGAGAATGTATTTGACTTTAACTACTGGGAATTGGAAAGCAAGCGAGGCAAATAGTGAACCTGAGTAAAGCTCTTCAACTCATCGCTTCAATTTTTATATCCTTTGAGTCATATATAAGTGCTTCCACACTTGACCTGAGAAGAACAGAACCTATCAATGGTGGTGGGATAAGTCCTTCAAGAAGAGCTCATTTTTCCTCTTTGTGTCCTCTCTTGGTTTTGCTTAGCTCTTAAAAAAATAAAATAAACTAAAAGCTTCAAATCTAGTGCAACTTGACTTTCAGAATATCTTGAATTGGATTATCAAAATGTTGCTATACTTTTTTCCCCTCAATAAACAAGTTTATGTTAATGATAGGTTATAACTTTGATTTAACTCATTTTGCTTCTAGCTGTTGCCTTCACGCTTGGGTTTTTCTCAATTAAGTCTTAGGATTTTGGCTCCATCTTTGCTCATGTCGTGAGTTCTGCTGTGACTTTTTACAACAAATATTCCAAATTCGCATGGACTTTTACCTGGACACATGACTAAATACACAAAAGGGGAAACATTCTCAAATGTATTGCCCTAAAATTTTCCTCTGAGAGAAAATGATTCCCCTGCTCTGGCCAGTGGAAATTTCCTTATAATGCAAGCAAGACTTCATCTGATGTCGCTGGTTTTCAGACCTATATTCTTTATTATTATTTTTTGCCATTATCTGATTCAGAAAAACTGCCGGAATCAAGATCTACTGGAAAAAAATTTAAAAATACAATTTCATGTGATTGAATTAAAGTTGAATTGACTGGTTCCTATTAAAGCTAAGCCCTGTCCAATACAGCCCAAGTCTCTATTGAAACTAGGTACATACTTCCCTTCAAATATTCCTTAGCGGTTGGCTCTGCCGTTTCTCTGTTCCCCTTTCTTTAGTGATACGATAACATTGCAATAATACTTAAACGCTGACACAACAGAAAACCTTGCCAGTTTGGCTCCCAACCCTGGCAAGCTTTTTGTTATAGTTGCAACCCAGCTCACTCCTTGAGTTGCACAAAACTTTCATAACTCCTCCACAACATGTCGTGTACAAGGGACTAAAGAGGAAAAGTAAGAGAGATGCTAATTTTAGACAGAGAATAGTAAATAGGACAACAAATAAAAGCTCTGTTTTGGCACATTGGAACTTTCTTTTTTCCCTTCTAAATGTGTGATTCCTTTTCCCAAATGTTGCACTAGATTTATTTTTAAAGGTGTCATCTATTTCCATTCCAGTGCTATGTCATCTATAATTTAAATTTATGAGATAAATCTTGAGGTTCACCAGCGAAGCAGCTGGAGAATTCTAGCCACTTTGCCATTGAAAATGCAGATTTGCTGAAGGTTTTTGTGTCTGACAAGCCCCATTGAAAGTACCTCACTCCCTTTCCTGACAAGCATCCATCAACATGTAATATTTATTCCTCTGTTTTAGTTTCACTACAAATAATTGGCGGTCCCTCAGCAAGAAGACGGTTTCCTGCTGAGGCAGCACCACCTGTACAGCTTCACCGAGCCGAGAACAAACGCTCTGAAAAGGAAGCTTTCCTAGAACTGATGGATAAAATGAATGAGGGATATTTACTGAAATGAGGGAAAGCCGAATTTGCTCCTTTAGTTGCATCATTATTGTTAGTTCTCCAATCCTCCTTCCATCACCATCAGAATAGCAATGAAGTGTTCATAAATACATTTTACTGCTGACAAGAAAAATCTTCTTGTTGACTTGTTTTTCGCCCATGCATTTCTCCACCCCCCCACTTTCTGATTCTGTAACTTCACAATTATTATCTTTTCCAGACTCAATCTGTGGCTAAGGGGGTTGGAGTCAAGGAGCAAAACATCATACGGTGATACAGCATATCATATTCTTCTTTCATTGGGCCCTTTTGGTTTCTGGGTTTTTTTTATGGTTTTTGTTTTTAATACCTGGCAAACATGAAGTGTTTACACCCAACTATAACTATTGTAACAGCAAAATAGGTGGACAATGTCCACCATACACTGCCATGACCTCCAGTTTCCTGGTAACCCTTAGACATAGATCTCCCTCATTAGGGAAAAAAAAAAGGGTGCTCTTAAAGAATTGTGTTTCTGTAAATATGTATGGTTTATACTTTAAAAAATCAAGGGCAAATAAAAAGATAAATTGAGCTGGGCTTGGTGGCTCAGCCTGTAATCCCGCGCCTTTGGGAGGCTGAGGTGAGTGGATTGCCTGAGCCCGCGGGTTTGAGACCCGCCTGGGCAGTGAGACCTCATCTCTACAATAAATCAAAAAATCAGCTGGGCGTGGTAGTGCATGCCTGTAATTCCAGCTACTTGGAAGGCTGAGATGGAAGGATCGCCGGAGCCCAGCAGGTCGAGGCTGCGGTGGCTGGGAGCGGCCACTGCACTCCAGTCTGGGCGACAGAGTGAGACTCCAACTCAAAAAAAAAAAAAAGATAAATTGATACATGGATTATTTTTAATGAAGGACAGATATAGCAACAATTCAGATGTACCTTAATTTCTAAGGCAGTGCTATAGACAGTGTGTTGTTCATTACCAAAATTAGGTAGTATTTATTTTGCCTCAATTTTTACAAAAATAAATTGATATATAGAATTTCCCCATACTTTTTCAACCTAAGGAAAATAAATTAATTAGATGAAACAGATTTAGTGAAAACACGAGAGACTATGTAGCTTTTTTTCATCTTTTTTTTTTTTTGGCAATTGCATTTCTCCCTGTATCCAGATAATGAGAATTTTTGCTGATGATCTTAGCAGTCATATTACAAATGGGTAGCCAAACTGAGATTAGAGTCTTAAGTGTTTTGGATTTTTAAAATACTTATTGGACATTCGAAGGGTGCCAAGTGTTCCAGCAATGGGCAATGGGTAAGTTAAAAATATCTGGACCTTTCTTCTATGTAAATATTATCTGAATAGAAGGCATATTACCTGTAAATAATTTACAGACTAATTCAGACATACATAATAACACCTATGATTTAGAGAAGGAACAAACCCAATTTAGGGATTATATTAGTGAGGGTTGCTGAATCAGCACATTTGCCACCTTCATGGACTCTTCCCCTGGACTGGCCTTGGAATCAGGAAGTCTTAGTTTCTTGTTGGTTTATATTCTAACCTTGTTTAGGTTACCATGCATTTTTGAGCCTTAATTCCTTCCTCCATCAGAGATGGCTAATACTACTGTCTAAGAATTTTATGAAGATTAAGTGGTTGATACACTATTTGGTAAACTGAAAATTGTTATAAATATGTAAAAGATCTTTAGGATTATTTCTCAGGGCCAGTCAGAGAAGGGAAAATATCTATTTGAGAATTAAGATATTATAATGATAATTATAGTAACTAATATTTATTGAGAGTTTTTTATGCGATAAGTGTAGTTCTCATTTCAATATGTATTAGCTTATTATAATACCCTTGAGGCATATATATATATATATATATATATATATATATATATATATATGCCATTCATCAATGTCAAATGAGATGTTTAGAAGATGAAACCTGTGAAGTCTGGATTTTAAAAAAATTGGTCATTATGAACTATCGAGGTCAAGAATAACCACATGGGAGAGCCTGAATGTAATCTGAACTTTTTTTTTCTTTATTTTAAAGATGTGGGGTACAATTCAGGGTTAGGTATACAAATATTCATTACGCACCTTTGTTGATGAGGTGTTCCCCTCCCTCCCCTGGCAGTTTCCCTCAATTGCCACTCCCATCCCCCTTCCCTAGCAGTTTCCCACTACTGCCAATCCCTTTCTTATGGTATTATGAAATAGAATGGATTTTGGTAATTGAGGGAAAGAAAGAGAGTAACTTGATCAAAGAGAATGGAAGAACTTGGTATGTCAGTAAGGAATCTCTGACCTAAGAAATATTCTTGTACCCCAAATATGATTTGTATTAAAAATGACTTTCAATTTGTATGACCACAATCAGGGCATGCAGTCAATTGCTTGCCTCTCAGCATTATCATTGACTATTGTTATATATTTAGCAGTTCTATATTTTAATGCTATATCCTTTGTCTTTCAAGACATTTGAGTCTAAGAGCCCTAGTTCAAAACAACAGCAGGTTTAAAATGGAAAGGAAGAGAGTGGAAGATCAAAGATAATCACCCTCCAAGATTAAAAAGTAAAGCATTTGGTGACTTCAGATGCAAAAAATGCTGGAACAGATAATGGAAAATAAAAATATTTTTAAATAGTCATGAAAACATTTTTACCCTTTGAGAGAAACAGAAGTGGCTTTAGGGTCTTGAAGTTATTTGTGGTTGGTAGAATTAACCCCAATTCTATAGATGAACAAACTGAGTCCTAAGAGTTGTGACTTGGCCAAGGTCACACTGCTAATTAGAGGTGACTTGGATTGAAATATTATTGTTTATGTATTATCAGGTATGGAAAAATACTATCCATATATCTTTTTCTTAAATTCTCACAATATGTTTGTGTGGGAAGTATTAATACCACTTATTTACAGAGGCTTTTTACTACATATTTCCAAATTGAGACTGGGTCTCATGGTATCATGCATGGCCCATGCCAATAACGCTAGGTTTCAGATGCTCAAGACAGGTACTTTTACCCCACTATGTCAATAGGATTAAAGCCTCAGAATCAAAATAATTTAATGTCATGTTTAAGTAGTTTATCAGTCCTTCATTCTGATGTGGGTTACTATTAATATCTCTGGCCAAAGTTCAGGGGCAACAAATACTAAAGAAAAACTCCCAGATTATCTGAACTCTTAATTTTGCTCAATAGTTTAAAGGATGTCCTTAAAAGACATGTGCAGTCAAATTGGTTTCTTCAACTAGGAGAAGCAGGCAGGCGTTCTGTAATTCCACACCTGCTTTGGGCCAGCCATGGCCTCTCGGGCTTTAGAAAAATGACTCAACTTTTTCTTAGGCTTATTTTGGATCTCGGCAGCACAAACCTTCTGAATGAAATATGTCTTGGGGTGGATATCCTACTTCAAATCGACTTGGTGTCTCAAACAACAGGGTGTCTAGAAATACTAGTCTCTGCTACTAGAGCAGAAATCTTAAAGAGCCATGCAAATTGGATCCACCCGGTCTTTAACTTGGGCCAATTCTTCCACAGTATGTGCAGACACATTCTTAGTTGACTTGACTGCATAATAGAGATAATTATAAGCACTTACTTATCTCACAGGGGTCTACTGAAGATTAATTAGTTAATGTTGGCAGACCAAAGGTGCAATATATGTGCTAAGTATTATTATTATTACTGTGCCACTTATCTTTAAAGAATGTTGTTTCTTAAGTCATAGTGCCTATGTGCCATCTGCTCACAGCAGCCTTCACCATCTCCCTACTCAGAGACTGAATCCGGTATCTGAATAAATAGATGTGCTCGAAAAAATCTATCACACCTCCATCTGTGCTTATGGAATATGAATTCAGACATAGGCAGAAATGCAAATCAATCACAAGTAGAGAGGCTTCTCCAGTGCCCAGAGTTACATTTAGAGATGTTGCTCTAATATTCTTGCTTTTCATTTTAGAATCCGCTAACTCACGATGCGATGCTTCCGTGAAATTTTGTCTCTTCTGCATCTGAAATAGGGTGTCATGTTAGAGCCCTGAACTGCCTTCTATTCTGTTCTCAGGAAGTTGAAAGAGAAAACTTCCCCTGAACACGTTCACTGCTGATCTTTTGCCGAAATTAGCTCCATGATTTTAATGCTTTGGATATTAGTGTAATTATCAGAAGCTAATGAGTTTTTAAAGGTTTCTATATGAAATCATGATTTTGAAACTCCTCTTCTGCCAGAATTATAACTAGGTTATAGACAACATGACATGATCTATGACCCATTTTTACTAATGACTAAAGAATGAAGATTCAGCTTCTTATGAATAAGCACTCCTTCCCGAACATGACAGGGCACTGCAACTTTGAAGGTTCTGGAAATCAGGAAGATTGAAACCTTGAACGAAAATTATCCAAATGTATCACAGATGCCACTAAAGTCATATAAATAACATTCCTTGCTTTTGAAAGTTATTGGTATCGCAATTATCATAGATATTTAATATTCTCCCACAGTAGGTGGTTCCTTGGAATTATTTCTCCCTGTCATCCTGCTTGCACTTCCTTGAGTCAGCTACTGAAAGTAAATCTATCTTCTATCCGAAATGCACCTCACTTGACCCGCACACCTATAATAATTCCAGTCTTATTTTTCTTTGTTTTATTTTCTTGTATCCAATTTGTTCATACATTTCCTACCTAATCCCAGGATATGCTAAGACACTTTTATGGTGGCTATGGAATTAATCAAGTAGGTAATAAGCTCTGGTTCATTAATGCTTCTGTGATCTGTTATATGCAGAATCTGATCTCATGGAGGATGCAAGTAATATTTGAATTCAATTCATCTCATCTAAATTATGCATCTGCCTTATAAATTGGTTAGGTTTTAGGGATATAAAGAGGAATAAAATACCATACCTGGCCTCAACTCAAGAAGATAAATCTATAACTATATTAAAATGATGAGTTCCAAACTAGGCAATTTGAACAAATCTTGAGAGAGCTCAAAGGAGGGAATGATTCATTCTGTTGAGAGTCAGGAAGGTGAGTTTCAGAAGGCTTCAGATATATGATATTTGAGTTAGACTGTGAAGAATGAAAACAGCAACACTGAGTGGAAAAAGGATGAGAAGGTACACTTACCTGTCCTAACTCTAGATCTTCCAGCAGATTGATGCTTCCTTGAACAATGCTATCATCTCTTCTTAAAAATGAGTCTTGGACACCTTTCTGCTTTTTGAAAAATTTTCTTCCTAGAATTTCACTCCCCTCTTATTTTGTTTTGTGTTTCCATGATTTTATATTGCATCTGTTGATACAGTTACAGGAAAGCACTTCGTTTTAATGGTTTACAGGTTTAACTTTAATGGTTTATAGCTTACGACAGGTTGCTATTAGATTAGCAAGTCCTAGTGTGAAAACAATCACTGTCCTAGGTTATCTGGTTTATAGTCATGTTGAATTGCCTTACCTGTTCTATCTAGTTAGCTATGAAGAAGGGATAATGGTCGTGATGAGTCAGGTAATTATCTCCCACAGCAAATTAGTGCAGTGATATTACTACTTCTTTTGATAAGTGACGTCCAGATGATGTAAAAAAAAACACTGTATGAACAAAGGTTTCATGATAGATAGAACAAATAAATAGATTGTTGGAGAACTGAGTCACCATCCCAGGATGAAATCAGTGTAAATATGCAGAACTCAAAAGGAGTTGCATTGTAGCAATTAGGACCATATTCATAGAGGTCATTGCTACATGTATAACACTTGTAACATTATACAAATGTTACATTATTAAACATTTGTATAATGTTTCAACTTGCAGTAGGTCACCAGCATCAAGTGTAGTAGTAAATAATAAGGAAACATTTTTATAAAACAGTATTTAAAACCATTTTCAGGCTAGGCATGGTGGCTCACACCTGCAGTCTCAGCACTTTCCTGCAATCTCAGCACTTTGGGAGGCCAAGGAGGGAGGACCACTTTAACCCAGGAGTCTGAGACCAACCTAGGCAACACAAGACCTCATCTCCACAAAGAATTTACAAAATAAATCAATAACTAACTTACTCCCCTCTTAAATCCCAGCTCCCTAAACCTTATTTTCTGTTGTTGACCCCCAGTATACTTGAAAACAGAGGTATCTTTCCCAATTTTGAAGTTCGACTTGGACATAGTTAAATTTCATCCTATTGATCAGAACTTTAGGCCCAAGATATCTCTGAGCCACTGTCCCTGCAAAGTTCACATTGTCCATCTAGAGGAAACTTGAATATTTTCAAGCAGAGGAAACCACAGAGAAGTGACATAGACAGCAAAAAGTAGGACTTGGGTGACAAAAGACAAGCCATCTAGTGGGGCCAATACTCTCTGTGCCCTCATGCATTGGGTCATTTGACAGAATGATATCACCAGTCTCACAATAGCAGTATATTGTACAACAGCAAAGGTAATCCTACCCCAGAAATGCTTTCACCCCTCCCTCAGAGAATGCTAATTATAGATAGGGAATGTACACAAATAGGCTTAACTCCCTAAACAACCATGACATCATCTCTTCTTAGAGAAGATGGCCTAATCTGTCATTCCTTGAACCTACAGTCTTCATATTTAAGGGTACACAGTCTCAGGGGATAGCTTTCAAAAACATCTGGGAAAATCAAATATTGTATAAACTTCCTGATTACTACTTTTTAATCATAGAGCAAACACAAAAGTACTCAGTGGCTTGAATCTTGGGTATTTTAAAGTTTGGTTGCCTTTGCCAACTCATTCTGTTAGTGATGTGATAATATCCCATAAGATGGAGATGTGGGGTTTCAGCTAGACTTGCTGATCTCTAATGGTGCTTACATTATTGGATAGCCTAAGAGTCTGAAACCCTGGTGCCTCTCAGGACAAAAGAATGTGATGGAGTGGAGTTGGCTCAGAAGGGTTGCAGCATGACAACTTATGCAATGACTCCTCTGTAGACTAAAAAAGAGAGTCTGGACTCAGGGCTGTAAATTTGGCACTGTCCATGAGTTCTAAATTGACTTTAAAATGAATGAGGTAATGGAATACTCAGACAGAAGGCTCATCCATTATAGAAATACACCTCAAATTGGTCCTTCTCTTGGTAAAGGCTAAGGAGTACTCCTAGTTAAAACTTGGCAAATTATTTGCTTACCAGGTCTTGCTGGGATTTGAATTAACTGTTATAATGAAGCAATTTTCCTAGAAACTAAATGAAAAAGCCAACATAAACAATGTCAGGGAAAGCCTTCAAAATTTTCAGAATTAACTGTTTGATCTAGTTAGCACCTCTTGTTCTGTTGGTATAGTCCATTTAAAACAACTTTCTATAAGAGGATAAAGAGTGAAATTGAAGCGGATTACACATATGGCATGGCTCTATCTATTTATGTAATGGAAGGAGAAGCAGAAAACAGAGAGAGAAGAAAATGGAAAGAAAAGAGACAGTGCTAAGTAATAAATAAAATGCTCCTTTAGTAGGCCCTAAAAATTCTCACTTGGGTCATTACAAACAACAAGAAATTAAAGAGTTTTTAAATAGCATTCAAAATGCATTCAGCTGAACATAACCCACATGTGTCTATGATCTTTCCACATTGGTCAGGAGTTGTTTAGTGAATTGAGATGCTCTTAAGTTGCATGTGGTTTCCATTCTCTAGTTTTTATAGCTTTTTGGAATTTACTTTTGATCTGTTGGGACCTCTAACCATTTTCTAACCTGAAGATGCTGTTATAGACTATACCACAAAGATAATCTCCTTTGGATAGCTGTCCCATCACTCTAAATGTCCTGGAATCTTTATTCAAAATTAATGTCAGAATTTAAATCTCCTGACTACACTATAGTGTTTTGTTCATGCCTCTATTTTGTCATTCAGTAAATTGAGGCTTTTTTAAAGATTGAATAACTTGTCCAAGTAAGTAATACAACCAACTTCAAACCCAGATTATCTGCATATACTTCCAGTAGTCTTTCCTCTAAATCACATACATGCTATTAGATCCTTTCATCTAATGTGTATGAATCTTTTTCACGGCTGCATCATTAGAATTTTAAGAGATTACATTGACCGTAGATCGTCTCTTTACCTTCCCCTGGCCCAGAGGAATACTTTTGCCTTGAGGCAATAAATATTAAGGTGAGAAATTATGGTGTGAAATTGTGTTATCGGATCATTTAGATCATATTTGTAAAGTTTGGTAATTGTCAAGTTATGAAAATGTAAAGTTTAGATCCAGTCTAAGTAATGTTTACTTTAGTAACAGATTTGAATTTTATTTTAAATTTAAAAAGTAATACATGTATGTGCAAAACATTCCAAATAGTAGAGAGGTTACACTTTGAAAACTGATTCTTCCCTCTCTTCTTGCTCTCCTGTCTCAATTTTCAGGTTAAAGTATTCTGTGCAGATTTCCAAAAACATTTACATTTATATGTCTATGTCTATGTATGTGCGGGTGGGTGGTTGTATACACAGCCATATAAAATAGATCTCTCTATCTCAATATCATATTTGGGCAATATTTTCATCACCAGCCCTGCAGCTCCCCTTGCTTTTCACAGCTGCACAGTAGCATTTCATGTATGGGTGGCCTGAAATGGATTTAACTCATTTATTACCACTTGACATTTAGAAATTTTGCAGACTTTCGCTTTTTTCAGTGTGCTGCAATGAACATCCTTGTTCCTCTTTCTTTGTTTACCAATGCATGTGTAAAATGCAGGATAAATGCCTCAAAATGGCATTACTGAATCAAAGACTATGTTAAGGTTAAGTTTACGATTAGATATGTAGAGCTAAATTCATCTTCTGTATTTGCCTGTTTTCCAGTTTTGTTCTCATTTTAAAAATTATATATGTATTTAGTACATGTAAAAGGAATAATCCTATCGAAGAAGCATTACATTTTTTTAACTGTGAGACTTTGGATAGAGAATATTTTAATTTTTAAGTAATCGTATTTATCAGTCTTTCTAGCGCTGCCTCTGGATTCTTTCTTCTTTAGAAAAAATAGTTCCATACCAAAGTATTTTTTAAAGATGTCAACTATTTTTAGTATTTTTAAAGTTTTATTTTTTGCATTTAAATCTTTGATATACCTGGAATTTGTAGGGGTACATTCTTAAGACAATAACCAGTTTTTGTAAAAATTGTTTCCCAGCATCATTTATTGAGAAAGTTATGTTTCTTCACTGACTTGAGATTCCAACTTTATAATACACACATGCTTGTAGTTATTTCTAGGCTTTTCCATCGAATCGATCAGTTTGCCTATCAGACACCAGCAGCAATTACAGTAGTATTAAAATATATCTCACTATCTTACTGAGGTATTCTCTTTTACTACTTTTATTTTTTCGGAAACTTACTGCCAATTTTTTCATGTTTATTTTTACATAAGAAATTTAGAATCAGCTTGTTCAAGTTCCAAAAATAAGGAAGGCTGTTGGTATTTTATTTGGATCATGTGAAATCTGTAGATTAATTTAGTCTGAACTTACATTTTTACAATACTGAATCTCTCTGTGCAAGAAGGTCTTATCTTTTTTTGACATCTTTTAAAATATATATCTATATTCTTTGGTAGAGTTTTAAGTTTTTTTTATAGAGATCTTTCACATTTGTGATTAACTTTATACCTAGAATTTTTTTTTTAATATCTAAGGTGAGATTCTATTTATTTATATTTTATAACTGAGTTTGTGTCCAGGAAAGAAATTAATTTTCATATATTTATTTATTTGTATTTGGATCCTTTATTTCTTTTAATTGTAATAATTTTGGGTTTTCCAGGTGCATAATCATCTGAAATAAATATTATTTTATATTTTCCAGTATTTAAAAATTTCATTTTTAAAAACATATGTATTTATTTTTTAATCTTAAAATGCCTCATCTAGCACTTCTACAATACTATTAAATAACTGAATAATAGTGGTAATTATAAGCATCCTTATTGTTACTGAATTTAATGAGCATACTTCTAATATTTCATGTTACTAAGGATTTTGCTTTCAGATACATATTTAACTAATTATGAAAGTAACAAATACCAATTATTATTTTAGTAGAATTGTAAAAATCAATATTGAACATTTTTACCAAATGGCATTTTGCTCTCTACAGAGATTATCGTATGCTTTTATCTTTTTATTTTCTAATATTTTAAAATACATTAATAGATTTTACATATGATTATTTTCCTTCACATTTCATGAATAAACCTTCTTAATTGTGTGCTATCCTTTAATAGTCTGAGATTTTCCTCCATTTATTTTGTTTTGCATATGAAAGTGGGATGGAGCTGTGAGGTTCTTTTCCCACTTTTCAAAAAAGGTAATTTCCCAGGTTTGGAATATTAATTTTATCTTACTCCATAAAAGATGAGTTTGGAAACTATATATTTCTGTTTTCTGGAATATTTCAAATACATTTGGATTTGTTTCTTCCTCAGAGGGTGAGTAGAATTCACCACTGAAACCCTTTTGCTTGCGAAGGGTTTGGCTAATTTAGGAATAGAGATAAACATTTTCTTTATTTTCCCCCTATGAAAATTTGATCTCATCTGATTTTTTAATTGTTCTTTAGAACCAATATGTAATTTCTGTTATAGTAAGAAATAATTCATTTTATCCAGACTTTCAAAATTATCTTCAGAGTGTATTTTTTCTTTTCTACTGATTTGATACTAAGACAGTCTATATTTTTTATTTATTATATGTGCCTCCTCCTCATCTTATTTTTCTAAGATCAGTTTATATGTATATGCATACATACAAAAAACCACAGGTACCCACATACGTATATTCACCTTTAGATATATAGTCATATATATATGTTTATATATTACATAGTATGTTTATATAATATATAGCATTATCAACACAATCTTTTCTTTTTTTTGTATGTGCTTTCTCCCTAATATTATGTTTTCAATATTGGTTGCATATATATGTATATATGCATATATATTGATATATGAACATATATATTATATATTTAGTTATATATGAATTATATGATTTATTTATGTGCACACAAATCAACCATTTAGTGAGTTTACTATTTTTTCTCTTTTTCTACATTTTTTTCCAATTTATTAATTTTTGGTTTTATCACTAGCAATTCCTTTCTTTGAATTTCCTTAATTTTATGTTATTGCTACTTTTATAATTTTCTTAATAGAATATTTATTATTTCATCTTGTGTTGCTTAGAGATGCAATTGTTAAAGCATGCAAATTTTCTTTTGCTCACAACCTTAGTCAAGTTTTATAGATCTGATATATACTAGTTTGTTATTTTCTAATTATTTTACATTTTGAGTTAGGCTTTTTTTTTTAACTCAGGAGTTACTGAAAAGAACTTCTAAGTGCTTAAACAATAAATATTTTAGTTTTTTTTCCTTTTATTTATTCTAATTGTAGTGCATTGCAAACAAATAATTTTTCTAAATTAATTCCATTTTCAAAAAAAATCGCTGTAAGTTTTCTTAATAAGCTAATCTGTATGCTGTTTTAGAGATGGAATTTGATGTATTTTATTTGCATATCTTTCGTTTATTTAGTATTTTTGACCAGCTGAGTTTAAAAATATAGTTAAAAATACTATTGTTTATCTTCTAACTTCCCATTGTAGAATGCAGATTTTGCTTTTTGGGTATTCTTTTTCTTATTTTTACTATTATTATCATTATTGTGGTTATTATTATTACCACTATAATATTATTACCAATACATACATTTTGAGTTTGGCATATCTCTGGAGTGTGTTGTACCTTTCCACATTATAAAGTATTAAAGCCACAGTTTTAACTCCTTTGGTATCCTTTTCTTCCTTGATTTCAACTCTAATACCAATATCACAAATTTTGCTTTCTTTTTTGTTAGCATTTTCCTCTATGTCTTTGCCTATTCTTTTTTTATTACTTTAAAAGTTCACTTAAATTCACTTTAAAATTGAGTTTTATTGCTGATCAAATTAGATAATCTTTTATTCCTAACAGTTTATTTTATTCTATTTACTTTTATCTGTTCTATTAACGTAAGAATTTACATTACATATTTCTTAATGTAATAAATATGATTGATTTTAGAATTATAATCTTATTTATATTTTTTAATTTTTTGTTTTTAATCTTTAGCTGAATGGTTTGTATTTGATTGTTTTCTTCTTTTTGTATTTTTTCTTATGATTATTTGGAATTCTTATTGACTTTTAAGTTATTCTTGTAAGTTTAAATATATTAAAACTGTTTCTTCATTTACTAATTTCAGAACACTATTGAATCTCAACACCAAAAGATGAGAAATTAGTTCACTTATTTACTATGTGTGCTTAGTAACACTTGTTTCTCACACCTTTAAATACATATTATATTAGTATTTTGTTTGATATTATGGTTATTTATAAATTTATCTGTAAAGTTGATTTGGCAGAATTAGACAGTATCATATTGAGTTCTCACCAGGAAAATGATGGTACATTTACTTCATCTGTGTCACTTTCTCTCACTCCCTTCCCAGTTTTCTTGTTATATCATTATACAACTGACAGGTAATAATAATATTAATACCCACATTTCTTTATTATTAGTTCTTTCATATAAATTAAATCACTGTTCACCAACATTATATTCTATGTCAAGTTTTCTATTCCTGGTCTTTATTTTGATTCATCACTGTCAGGTAGATTTTGTGATTACATAGTTCTCTAAAGTACTCATGGAGACCGTACCTCCTGGCTTCTACAAAATGTCTGCCTGTGGCCTTAATTATTAAAAGATAATTTGTTGGGGAATAAAAGATTTTGGCACTTTTTCTTATTCTCGACAATCCACTACTTTTTTCTCTCATAAGTTTTTTTTCTTTTTGAGTTGGAGTCTCACTCTGTCACCCAGACTGGAGTACAGTGGCCGCTCCCGGCCACCGCAGCCTCAACCTGCTGGGCTCCGGCGATCCTTCCGCCTCAGCCTTCCAAGTAGCCAGAATTATAGGTATGTGCTACCATGCCCGGCTGATTTTTCATTTATTGTGGAGATTAGGTCTCACCAAGTTCCCCAGGTGGGTCTCAAGCTCTCGGGCTTAGGCAATCCACTCACCTCAGCCTCCCAAAGCGCGGGATTACAGGCTGAGCCACCGAGCCCGGCATACTTTTTTTAAAATTTATTGTCTGCGATTAGTTTTTTACTTGTGAAACTGAGTATTTATTTAGAGTGAGAAAATGTCTTATACTAAGTTTCAAATTATAAAAAGTCAACTGTAGCACAATGTTGGTGACCTGGCCATATCTTGTCAGCACTCGCTGTTTCAGGTCACATGAGATCCTTACTGCAGATATGTACAAGTCTCTTCCCAAGGCCCACACGTGAGAGTGAGGCGAAAGTATCAGGCCTCTGGAAGACAGTCATAGAATTATGTCTTTTTTATTTTCCGAGTTAGGATCTCAGTCTGTCATCCAGGCTGGAGTGCGGTGACATGATCACCTCTCACTGCAGCCTCTAACTCCTGGACTCAAGCAATCCTCCTGTGTCAGCCTCCAGAGTAGCTGGGACTGCAGGCACATGCCACCATGCCTGGCTAAGTTTTTGATTTTTCTGATTTTGTAGAGACAAGGTCTTGTTTTGTGTGTGTGTGTGTTGGAGTCTCACTCAGTCGCCCAGACTGGAGTGCAGTGGCCGCTCCCAGCCACCGCAGCCTCGACCCACTGGGCTCAAGCGATCCTTCCGCCACAGCCTTCCAAATAGCGGGAACTACAGGCATGCGCTACCACACCTGACTGATTTTTTGATTTATTGTAGAGATGAAGTCTCGCTGCCCAGTCGGGTCTCGAACCCACGGGCTCAGGCAATCCACTCACCTCAGCCTCGAGACAAGGTCTTGTTATTTTGCCCAGGCTGATCTCAAAATCCTGCGCTCAAGTGATCCTCCTGTCTTGGCCTCCCAAAGAACTGGGGTTGCAGGTGGGATCCACAACCTGGATTATTTCTTTTATACTTCAAGTCAAGAAACTGCTCCAGCATATGCAAAGGTGCTGATTGATCAATATCATTTTTTTTTTCTTAAGACAGAATTTATCATTATAGCATGCAAATTCAGTTCTTTATTATTTCAGAGTTTCAAAACCTCTTTCAGAAGTTTTGTATTCTTTTCTTCAGAAATGAGCTATATATGGAAATGCACATCCATATACTCACATATTATATGAATATAATTTATCTCATTGTATTCTAAACATTTATTTTATCCCACTTAATTATTCACCATTTAAGTAAGGCTGCCATGATTATGTTTCCTGTCGTCTTTATCCTTTTTGTTTCTTTTAATGTGTCTTTAAGTGTTTTTTCTCTCAATTTCCATTCTATTTTTAGTTTTTGGCTTGCATTTAATTTTTTTAATGCTTTTGCTCTTCTCCTTCATGATGTGTATCTCTTTCTTGAAATTTTTATGAAAATATGACAAACAAAACAGTTTTCTTTAGGCCATGATGGAGAACACTCTGCTCCCTTCCACTATCAGGGTCACCTGATGCCTGAGCCCATGCTGATCTTCTGATTATTATTACTGTTGAATGAGGACAGCACTCTTTGCTTCAACTATTTAGTCATGAATTATGTATACAATGGAAAGGGACTTGGTAAACCAAGGTGCTTCAATTTTAACAATTTCTCTTAAGTCCAGCTGTGACTTCTGCCCTATTTAAGTAACTCCATAGAGTTTTTTCTGTTTGGGGTTGGACAAAATATCTGAATGATTCCCATCGATGCCTGATGTAAAGCATTTGTGTGGTGATATGCCTTGTTCTTACAAGAATGAAAACAATCTCAGGTGAAGGCAGCATTGGAACCAGATAGATTTCCTAGGTTAAATCTTTATATATGTGTGTGTGTATGTGTGTGTGTGTGTGTGTGTGTGTGTGTGTATCTTTAATAATAATAATTATTATATATATTTTTTAGATCCTGGGGTACATGGGCAAGTTTGTTACATGGGTATATTGCATGCTTGGTTAAATCTTGAATTCATCACTCACTAGCTACATACTATTGAAGAAGTGTCTTTTCCTCTCTGAGCTTTTCATCCATACCTACATAGGCTGTGAATATAAGTAACAAAATGAGTTTATAGCAAACAATATATGATAAACACTCAAATAGAGTCACTAACACTATTACTGAAAGACAGTGCCCTGCAATGGTGAAGCCAGTGGACTCTGGAAGCATATTACTGGGTTCAGATCCCAGCTCTGCCACATAGCAGCTGTGTGACTGTGCAATTTGCTTAACCTCTCTGGGCCTCCGTTTTCTCATCTGCAAGAAAGGAATAGTACTTTACAGAGTTCTGGGGAGGCTTTAGAAAGGATCTGGCATTCAGTGGGAGTTCATTAGCTTTAATGTTAATTGTAGCACTTTGACTCACAGGAAAGCTTAATTTGACATAGAACCTAAGTATATTTCAATCTTGATCTGTTCATAGCATTAAATAATGCCTCAACATATACGTCTCAAAGTATTTGTGACCTGTGAGCATTTAGCCCAGTACTCAGCACAGTAATACATTAGTGAATGCCTGTAAAATGAATAAATAGATTTATTGAAGGAAGGATGGAACTGTGATACCAAGGCCTCCCTCATTGTTTTTGATTGTGGAAAAAACACTGAGTTCAATTTAACAACCTTTTATATTTGTTGCTTTTGACTCATAACTCTTTCATTGTCTTCCATCCCTTTTCTTTCTTTCTGTTATATTTCTGTAAATAACTGGCATGGTTAAAACAGGTATTAACTCATAAATGAGTTGATAGGCACTAAGTGCCAATGGAGACAACAGCTTGATTCTGTTTCTTCTTGTATTAAACATATCAGTAATCTACAGGAATATAGCATGAATTGATAGGAATTTTAAGTCTTTTGAAATCCAATATAAAGATTATTATCTCCCTAAGACCAAGCCTTTAATTTAACTTTAATACTGTTGAGGATTGCTTTAATTATAGCCATCTAGCTGGGCTAGATGCCTTATAGTGTTTATTTCAAGTGTTAGCTGAATATGGAGAACTTTGAGTTTTAGGTTTTCTTCTTTATCTTATTTATTTTTATTTGTTTGCAACCACTAAAAACTCTCCTTGGCTTAATAGAAAAGTGACTTTCCATCTCTAAACAGTAGTCTTGCTTTATTTCTCCAGTTGCAGTAGAATGACTGGTCTGTGTGTAATTCTTGTTTAGCCAGTTTATTTCATTATTATCTTTATTATTGTAGATATTATTATTCACTGAGTGCTAAAAGCCTATTCGATACAATTAAATGCATAAATCAAATAGAGTTCCTGTTTTGGCAGTTGTTATCCTGAATGCTATAACTGATAATGCAGAAAAAGAAAAAAGCAATATGAGAACACAATCAATTTAGGTCCAGGGTCAATGCTATTTCATGCTTGATTCATTCAATAATGCTATTTCTGAGTACCTTTTTTAAAAATATTGCATTAAGTTCTTTGAGGGATATATTTTTAAAAAGTACAGGGTATATCTCTTTCTAGAAAAATTAACAATTTAGTTTGGAAAATTAAACATATGCATACAATATAACTAAAAAAATTATCTGATATTATATGCAAGTCAATAAATATGTATTAAGCCTATACTAAATGCCAAGTATTAAGAGAAAGACTCAGGATACAAAGATGGTTAAAACACGGTCTTTTGTTTTTATTTATTTGTTTGTTTATTTTTTAGTTGGAATCTCACTCTGCTGCACCACAGCCTCAACCTGTTGGGCTCAGGTAATCCTTCAGCCTCAGCCTTCCAAGTAGTTGGAACCACAGTCATGCAATACCACACCTGGCTAATTTTTTGATTTATTACAGAGATGAAGTTTCGCCAATTGCCCAGGCTGGTCTTGAATCTCTGGACTCAGGCAATCCTCAGGCAATCCTGCATCATCAACTCCCAATATGCTGGGACTATGGGCTTGAGTCACCACACCCAGCTGGTCAATTTGATTTTAAGAGCTAAAAGTTTGATGAGCAATAACGTATCATAGGACTACTACTAAAAGCTGAATTTAATGACAAAGTAACTATGTGTGCATTGCTCTTTTACATGCATTTCACGTTTTAACTCACATAATCCCCACAATAACTCTATGGAGTACATATTGCTGTCATTCCCATTTTATAGATGATGAAACTAAGGCATAGAATCCCGAGGTAACTTGACATAGATCATCTAGCTAGCAAGATAAACAGGTAATATATATAAATCTATACATAGTCTTAATGAGATCAGAGTGAAGGTGAGATATAGTGGGGCAGAATTTTGGAAACTCTACTTGAGAGAGCTAAATTTTGATCAAAGTCTCAAATAAGAAAGGACTTTCAGGCCGAGATGGGTGGCTCAGCCTGTAATCCCAGCACTTTGGGAGGCCGAGGCGAGAGGATTGCCTGTGCCTGCGGGTTCGAGACCCACCCGAGCAACTTGGCGAGACCTCATCTACAATAAATCAAAAAAATTAGCCGGGTGTGGTAGCGTGCGCCTGTAGTTCGGGCTACTTGGAAGGCTGAGGTGGAAGGATCGCCAGAGCCCAGCAGGTCGAGGCTGTGGTGGCTGGGAGTGGACACGGCACTCCAGTCTGGGCGACAGAGTGAGACTTCAACTCAAAAAAAAAGAAAAAGGACTTTCAAATGGGAAGAAGATCGGGAGTCATGGACATGGAGGAAAGTGCAAATTTCGAGGAGTAAAGAGACACAGGATTTGGTTCTGGTCAAGATTTTAGAAGAATTGTGAATGAACTGCCTCTGAAAAGTCAGAGAGAAATGCCACGTAAGATAAACCCACCAAAATGACCTCCTCCACCCACCAGGAGCCGGTTTTGAAGAAACTTGGGGTAAATGTTCCTGTAGTATTTGAGCATCAGCATGACACCTAAAAGCTCTGTTGTTTTCCTAGTGTCTGAGAGAGCTAGGGAGTCACTATTCAGGACTAGGAATTTCTTTTCAGACCATCACTCTTAATACTGTAGATAATACAAGATGAAACACAGAATCGAGCTGTTATCTCCATTGACACTTAGTGCCCATTAGCTCATTTGTGAGTTCATCGAATCACTTAAGTTATTAGATCAGTGACAGAATGCAAGCGGGACAAGTGATTTTAAAGAGTGTTTTGTAGGATTGCTAAATCACAGGACACTAGCAAGGCGCTGGGAACAGCAGTGTGATGAAAAGGCAGGGACATTGAAAGATAAAGCAAAAGGCCCTGAGGGTAAATCACACCCACTTTGGAAGTTTGCCTAGCACAGGTCCAGAGAAAGCTACAAGGGCAAGTCTTTCAGTGATGCAAGTAATCAAGTAATTAGTAAGGCAGAAAGTCAAAGGGATGTATTGCCCCTCCTCGAAGGTTTTTATTTGACATCCTTTTGCAGTGGTCTTCAAGAAAGGCTAACAGTTTACCAGCACCAACTGCCAGTTCATAAAATCTTGCTGGATTGCAGTTTACCACTGTGAAAATATTACACTGTGGACAGTGGCAAATGTTACAAATCAAGTTTCCTCCCTTCTCCCCTGCCCCTCCCAGCCTCTCCGACACATCTTCCCCATGGTGGAGTCAAAGTTAAGGAGTGAACATCTCAATACCATCATACCATGTACTTCAAGTGAAAATCCCCCTTCACTGTGGAAAGAGGAATTAGAACTGCCTGCAAAAGTGAAGAAAGAATATACTCCTACTTTATCATTCCTTGGAAGCATATAAGGAAACAAAAACAATTTAACCATATTTTTAGCTTTCTGCTTTTCTAAAAACAAAAGGCGCCCTGAACCCATTGATTCAAGAGTGAAGAGTACACAGTGTAGAGAATGGAGCAAGTGGATGGTTGGCCGATCTTTGGGAGACCAGTGGGGAGGGATTTAGAAAATTCAAACTTAGAGGCCTTGTATTGATTCAATGGTTTATAAAACAGTGCCTGTGGCAACTTAAACTATGCCTACTTGCAAAATGGTTACTTTTCCACTCTCCACTCTAATCCTCATTCCTCCAACTCTTCTTCCTCTTTTGTGACTTCCTTTAGTTTTTAGGAACTGTTATAAGACTGGAAAATATCAGGGGAAAAGGAAAGGTTTATAACAGGGCTACAAGAAGAACAAAGACTGTCATGGGGGATGGGGAAGAAAAAATGTGCCCCAAGACCTTTTGACATAGTGTTAGTAAATAGCCTTGAAATGTTCAGCCTGAGAGGAATACAGTCACTTAAGCAGATGGGGGGAAATAAAAGTTAGATGAAACTATAAAATATTCCAGTTACTAAACTGAAGAAGCTATTAGTGGCACTCCTCCTCTCATTTAAACAGCATGAGTAAGACTCATTCAATAATAAATTCTCATCCTGCAAGCTGTGTGTGGAGTCAAGGAACCTCTCTCATGCAGGTGTTCCATGTGTGAAATGCCAAAACAGATAATAGACACTCCAAACACGCCATACTGGGGTTATAGGGAACCCTAAGCCCAAAGACACTGTCAGAAGAAAAAGAGTTTGTCTCAACAAAAATATGTTTGTGCTTTAATGCTGCTTAAAATGATTCAGTTTGTTTTAATCAGTTATACTTTTTGTGTCATAAATTCCATATGTATACTAATTATACTAGTAAAATTTGGGTTTAGCATTGCAAGGAGAGAGCTTGTGAGCTCTCTGCGAGAAGATATAGCTTTTCCTAAAGGATACAAACTCAACTTCAGGTCATTACAAATGAAATTTACTGTAGAAATTATTTGCAGAATAGCTTGAGGGCTTGATTTGGCATGTTCATGCATGCAGAGCTCCTGCAGAAGTTATGGAAACTTACGACTCTATAAATGCCAGCTGCTGAAGGCAGGCTGCTCAGGCGCTGAGCTGAGGAGGGAAAGAAATGTAGATATGAACAAGGAAAATGGAGGTTTAGGAGCAAAGGGAAACATCAGGCTACACACTTGGCTTACACAAAAGACTATGGGAAAAACAGGGTAGGATATTGCTTAGGAGATATAGGAGTAAAAAGAGAAGAAAAAAATGTCACTGCTGCCAAAGTAAGCTTGGAGGCCCAGGGGACTTCATTTGTCTATTTACCAGGTCAATTTTAGTCATTGGTATTTTGCAACCACTGTTATTTATACAGAATAATTCATGTACACATATTTGTTAATACGTACAAATATGCATAATATATTTACACATTATGTGCACACATATGTACATGCTATGTATTCAGTACATAATACATACATAGACAAATAATAGATATATGCCATATGTAGGCAAACAATAGATATATACCTATACATACAAATAAACATATGTACATATGTAAAATGGGACATAAGTTGGAGAGGAAAGACGTAAAAACTCCAAGAAATGTATAGCTTTGCTGGGCATACAAGATATGCTACACAAGGGAATAATTGCACTATAATATATTTATTCCCATTTGTCATTCAACTCACTTCAATTTGGGTGAACCAACTCTACCTGAATTTGCAGCCAAATCATATACTTTTTAAAGTTCTCTTTAAAACTTAAGTCTGGCAACATTCAACTGATCTGCAACATTTAACCTTGACCTCGTTCCACATTTTGAAACTTTCTTTTTTAGCATTCAATATGCCATTCTCTCTTGATTTCCTTTCTCTCTAGACATTCTCAATCTTCTTCATAACGCTTTGTGTCCTTTGCTTGTCTGTTAAAAGGTGGTGTTCCCCAGAAGTTTATTCCTGAAATTCTTTACAAAGACATTGATGACTAAAATTCAGTCTATTTATCCTGATCTCAGTTATTATATATAACCACCACAATAAATATCCACTTGGCTATCTTATGACACTTAAGATCATCATGTGCAAAACTGAATTTATCATTTTTTCACAACCTTCAGTAAACATGCTCCTCCTCCTGCCTTTCCTCTCCCACTTGGTGATTCCCTCATTCTCTGAGAAACAAGAATCTTGAATCATACCCAAGTTCACCCACTACCCTGTCGTCCCCTATAATGAATTACTGTCAGCTATACTTCCCAATTGTCATTCTCAAATAACTTTTCAATAGAACATTTTTTCTCTACCAGGACTGCTTTTTTTTGTAGTCTGCTTTCTCCAACAGCCTTATAGGTAGTCTTCCTCTTTTCAAAATTGTCTCCAAATAATTCCTAGATGGATGTGTGTTAAATGTAAGTCTGGTTTAGTTCCTCCTGTTGAAAATGCTTCAATTTCTTCCAAGTCTTTAGATGAAGCCCTCAATTTCTGAGCAGGGTATTAACATTTCATAACATGTCTTTTGGCCACTCATCCAGCCCCATATCCCATATTCCTTTTTGTTTCTTTTGCAGGCTAACTCTGGATGTCTTTGGAGTTTGGTTTGGGGGTTGCTTCCTCTGGAAGGTTCTCTTCGATGCTTTTCCAATGAGAACACTTAATAGTTGCCTTTACTACAGGACTTGAGTTCATTGAATTGTATTCTTTTTTTTTTTCTTGTTTATCTTTCCTACTACATTTTAGGGCTCCTGGAAAGCAAAGACCATTCCTCATTTGGCTTTTTTGTGATAAATAGGGAACAAAATGTCTGGTGCATAACAAATGTCTGGTGAACAACAAATGTTTCATTAATGACTGGATTAGAGGCCAAATAGTGCTAAATCTGTTAGGAATTGTGCTTGGATAAGGGAAATGGGAAATCTCCTCTTTTTCACCACAACAAAACCTCAGTGGATTAGACTAATGAGCATTTTTTTCTCTTTCATGAAAAGGAAATTCATGAGTTTTCCTCAAGTATTCACATGGCAGTTCCACAAGATCAGATCCAGCACCTTTAGTTTTTCTCCTTCATGGTTGGGGCATGTTTTTCACACTCAAGGTCATTTTGTTCTCCGGCATGTCTATTGGGTTTCCAGCCTACATGTCATATTCTAGGTAAGAAGAAAGAGGAATTGAGAAAAGGGCAAAACCAAGCAATGGTCACCTAAGTCAAGTCCTTTTAAGGAACTTCCTGAGAGCCCCACTTAGTCCTTGTGCTTGCTTTTCTTTGGTCACAACAATCTGACAAGTTGGAAAATGTACTTCTTTAGCTAGGCACATTTTCTTTTGGAATAAAACTAGTATCTGTTAGAACAGAAGTAATTAAAGTAGTTTTGTTAGTTGGCAAATTTTAATGTTGACACAAGTGTCAAAATCAGTTGTATAGTGACCCATTCTATAGGAGTCCTAAAAAATTATTTGACTTGTCCTTGCAGAAAGGGAGATGGAAACGTCTATAAATGAACTCTGAGGGATGGCTAAGATTTGAATAGGTTAAAACATGGAAGGCCATTTTGAAGCAGGAAAGCACTATAAATAAAGTTTAAAATTAAAGATCAATGGTGGTAGGCTTGGGTTATTTATTGTTTACTATTGAGTCTTTTTTCTACAAGATTCTGTGCTCGTTGAGAAAAGAGACAATATCCTGAAAGTTTTATTTCTCCAGTAGATAACATAAACCCTGATACCTAGTATGTGCTCAGTGAATTATGCACCCAAATTGATGTTGTAGATAGATTAGAGAATATGTTTAGAGAATTTCTGTGAACACACATAGCAAGCTGTACTTTATTCTGGGAGGCTCTGGAGAATTTTAAGAGCAATTCTCACTCATACTTGGGAGCTAAATGATCACAAAAATGGAAATATTAGACACCAGGTACACCAATGGGGGATAGGGATCAGAAACTGCCTATGGGATACGGTATTCACTATCTGGGGAATGGGCCTCCTGAGACCCAATCCCCACCACTACACAATATGCCCATGTAATGAACATGAATGTGTACTTCCTGAAACTAAAATAAAAAATTAAAAAATTAAAAAGAAATTTTATTAAGCTATGTTAAAAAAAAAGCAATGACAATGAAATTGATTTTTCCAGAGAGTTGATTTCATGATAAAGATGCTGGAAAATGGGCAATATTTCAGAAGATCAAGTTGCAGAAGTGAGGAATTGAAGTAGACGGGAAGCAATAGATAAGCAAAAAAGAAATTCTTCAACAGCTATTGCTCCATGTTCCCTTTCCCTGCTTGATTTTCCTTTATATCAATTATCACCTTGATATATTTCAAAAATATACTTAATTTTGTAAATATTTTGTCGTTGGGGGCAATACAAATTATTATGAATTGGTTTACTGGGTTCGCATCCCTGGCAGGATATCTGAGTTAGAAAACTAGATCTGGAGTTGAGAAAAAGTTTAGAATCTGGAAATGCAGATTTAAGAATTATTCATTTAGAATTGTTTATTATAGTTGTGTGGTAGGAGAAACTACAGGGAAGACGATGTACAGTGATATAAACAAAAGGCAAAAGAATTGCTACTGAAAACAGAATTTCAGATGGTAAAAGTCTACGGCATTTGAGTTCATGAACCATTCTTTCTTAGGAGGAGATATATCTTGATGTAAAACCTAATGTGTACTCTTTTCCTCTTCCTTTACTTTCTTCTATAGTCAGAGAAGGCAGGTGTTGTTAAGGCAGGATAGAGTCTAGGTAGGAATGAAATGAGACTCTTATTTTCTTTTTTTTGGTAAAGAAAGAAAAATTTACTTAAAAGTAAATTAGAGAGAGAAAGAGAAGGGAGAGAGAAGATTCGCCTCCCTAAGGGGGGGAGTGGGGGCCAAAGCCAGGAAGCATGGCGACAGTCATAGCTCAAAGAGCACATGGCCACACCAGAGTCTAGAAAGGCTCTTATATCAATGTATGGATCCAAGTTGCTCTTTATATTGTGCATGTGCATTATTTTTATTAAATAAATTAAATATAAAAATATAGAAAAGGCAATATTGATCAAGTGGCCCTTGGAACTGCAAAAAAAGCTTTTAGATACCCAGAGCAGTGAGTTTTTGAGGTATTGCCTTGCAGTAACCAGACTTCTGGTCTGAGAGAGAATGTGGCTCGAATGAGTCAGTTTCTGTTAACTTTCTCTTTTTCCTCTTTGCTTCTAGAACCTCTTTTTTCTTTCCATGTACATTCTTAAGACATATGAGCAACCAACAGATACAAGAAAAAATGCCCAGTCTCACCAGATATAAAAGAAATGCAAATTAAAACCACACATCCAGTCAGGATGGCCATCATCAATATCTCAAAAAACAACAAATGCTGGAGAGGATGCAGGGAAAAGGGAACACTTCTACACTGTTGGTGGGAGTGTAAACTAGCACAATCTCTGTGGAAAACAGCATGGCGATTCCTAAAATCAACCTTCCATACAACCCTGCCATTCCCTTGCTGGGAATATACCGGAAGAACTCAAATCACTCTATGAAAAAGATGCCTACACATGTATGTTTATTGCAACATTATTCACAATAGCAAAAACATGGGACAAACTGTGCTGCTCACTGAGAGAAGACTGGATAAAAAAAATGTGGTACATATACGTGATGGAATATTACACAGCCATAAAGAAGAATAAAATTATGAACTTCACAGCAATTTGGATGGACTTTGAGTCTATAATACTGAGTGATCTATTACAGAAACAGGAACTGAGTACATGTTCTCACTCATAAGCGAACCTTGAACAATTATCATAATACTATAAGAAAGGGATTAGCAGTAGTGGGAAACTGCCAGGGGAGAGGAAGGCATACCTCATCAACAAAGGTGCCTGTATAATGAACATTTGTATACCTAACCTGAATTGTACCCCACACCTTTTTTTTTCTGAGTTGGAGTCTCACTCTGTCACCCAGGTTGGAGTGCAGTGGCACGCTCATGGTCACTGCAGCCTTGACCTGCTGGGCTCAGGCAATCCTTCTGCCTCAGTCTTCCAAGTACCTGGAACTGCAGGTGCCAGCCACCATGCTCAGCGAATTTTTTTGATTTATAGTAGAGATGAGGACTCCCCAACTTGTCCAGGCTGGTCTCAAACCCCAGGTCTCAGGAAATCCTCTTGTCTCGTCCTCCCAAAGTGCTGGGATTACAGGCTTGAGCCACCACATCCAGCTCCCCACACCTTTAAAATAAAAAAAAAAATTTTAAAATTACATTCTTGGTGAGGCGGATATTAGAATAAAATAAAAGGAATTTCTGGGGTTGTTCTCACCCTGGGTAAAGCATATAGCAATTTCAATTGGTTCAGTTTTCTCTCACATTTGATTGGCCACAATGCAGCAAAATGGCTAGAAAGCCCAGTTTTTTTACTGTTAACACTTCATGTGTTTGTACATATATATCTTCATATCTACCTATATTTTAATCTTTCTATTTATCTATTATAGTTTCATGATAAAATTTTTTTTTTCAATTCATTCACATCCATTAAGTGACAGGAGTTACAAGTTACTGAGCAGAGAAAGATCTCTTTCTAACCTTATACAAATTATACTTCTCATGGGG
Organism: Cephalopachus bancanus; assembly: GCA_027257055.1. NCBI lineage: Eukaryota > Metazoa > Chordata > Mammalia > Primates > Tarsiidae > Cephalopachus > Cephalopachus bancanus. The sequence goes on along the minus strand of JAPVLO010000164.1, from coordinate 1,755,344 downwards.
CTCTGATCTGCATGAAGAAAATGCAAAAGGCAATGCCATAGGTAAGCCAGGCTCAGATGAAAAGTGGTGGCTGGATGACCGCCATCCTCCTGATGACACGAGTGATGCTTTAATGGCAAGAAGGTGACATACCGTCTTGAAAAACTGAAAAAGACAATTGAGAAAAGGGATTTTTTAGAAATGTCTGGTTGCAACCAAATTTTCCTAACTAGCTAAGGAGCTGAGAAAGCTAGCAGTAAGGACAACATTAGAAAAGGAAAGACCCATGGAATATAAATAGACAACAAATTCATGTCAACACATATTTATTGAGAATTTATTTTGCTCCAGTTGTGGAGAGAAAGAACAACATGTCTGTGGGAGAGATTTGCACAATAGAAACTTAGAAGAAAAGTCTTGAAGACTATTTTGTTAAGGAGTTTCTGATGTCTTCAGATGTAGTTTGTCCTTGAAAGAGAAACCAAGGTGCAGAGCTGGTGTAGCCAGCACCCTGTAGATTTTTTTCATAAATAGTATTTTACTAATCTTGCTGAGTATAGACATATGTCTTGATAAAGTAACACTTATCATTGTGGAGTGATGAACTCCTTTGACTGTGATCTCAAGTGAGAAGGACTCTGTCCTGTCATTTGATTCCCAACAAGGATAAGAGTTTAAGCTACAAATTAAGCCAGCAGTAAATGTCACCATGGTAGTTTGCCTATTGATTTTACCTGGTAAATCAGGAAACTTATTATCTATAAATTACTCATAACTCATCAAACTAAACTTGTGATTTTTTTTTTTTGAATGAGAACTGAGGTATGTCAAAAATTACTTTAATCAAGGATTCCTTTGGTTGGGTTCAGGAAACTTTACTCTATGGTTTTTGCAGTGATGACATATACAATTCTGCAATCTGAAATTCTGATTCCTATTTGTAATATGTATTACAGCAAGCTTCTGAAAGTTAGAGACAATAATTAATCACCTTTGGACACCTCTGCAGTCCCCTTCTAGACTTAGTGTATAATTTCTATTTAATAAAAAGTAATTCTCTCATTATCTAGTAGAGTAGCTGGGCTCAGGGGATCTGAAAGCAAGTTCTAGCAGATTTTTATTTGCTTTTGGCCTCTGTTTACATGTGACCCCAGTTTTATCTGCAGAAATTATTTATGAAGCTCTTTTTTCCCCATCTTGCTTGTGAAGCAGCTCTCGGGTCTGCAAACCATTGAGTACTGTGCTCATCATGCATATATTTAGCACCCTAATCTCTGCAACCAGTTTTAGCTGCTTGTTATACTTTTCTTGACATTTTCTTGTATGCTTTTTGACATCTGCTTGCAAACTTCTGCAGCCTTTTCAATCCTGATATTCACTTGTTTCATCTGATGTTGTTATCATTCTCCTTAGATATGCAGATGTGTTGCTTTCCTCCAAGTCCTGTCCCTTCAGTCTTTCTAGAAAAACTGTTCCAGAGACCTACCACATCACTTGCTTATTTGTTTGCTTCTTTGCTTGTTTATTGTTATTCCGTTTTCTGCCTCAGCCCTCTAGCATTTGACAAATGGCATCATATTCTTCTTTTGAGAATGAAATGCCCTCAGTTCACTTTTTAATGCAATCTACTTGAAAATATACACAACACACAACAACAACAACAACAACAAAACTGCAATGGATAGTATTTCAAAGAAGATAGTACTTACTATCAGCTTTCCCAACTGCTCTGACAATAGTCACTGTAAAACTCTATTTCACAAGAGAGCCCCCAAAGTCATGAAATGAACACTTGTCAGAAATGATCTTATAAACTTAAGTAATTAGCAATGTAAGTTGTTGTCTTATTGGATAGCATCACTTTATGTCAACAATCATTCTGATCATAAGAGCTGAATTAATCATTCATTTGTTTCTAATATTGTGTATATCTACGACGAGATCCAAATGTATGGTAGTGAAGCCCCTATAGTACAGCACAGTGCTTTCTTCAGATCTCTGAATATTTCAGAAGGCAGAATCTTTTGTCTCTCTGGAACTATGCCACACTTGTAATGCAATTTATATCTTTGGAAAAGATCCCTGCAAGGATGCAGGCACTCAGCACCCATGATTTCAGGTAAGCCGAAACAGGGCTTTAGACCCTGAAATTATCCCCCATTCTGGCTCAAAGATTCATGAAAGTTTCTATCTAATGCTGTATTTCTAATTTCTGAAACAAAAGCTCTCTTGTTTCTCTCTTCCAATTATCAGAAGACATGTGGGTAGTGGTTAATTGGTAAAAATCTGTCAGTGCTGAAGGTGAGGCTGTAAGGAGTTCAGTTTTCATCAATGCCGAATGGTGTGATGTCTCACACATAATATTTAAGTCAGTAGCTTAACCTCTCTTGTATAGTTAATACAAGATAAATTATCAAAACAGCATTTTGAAGTATTTAGGCAACTCTATATTTGGATTTAGTTTGACTAGCAGCAACATATTCCTTCTTGTAACATTCATTTAAAAATTAGCTTTGTACATGATACTGGCCCTACTCAAATCACTAATATTAATTGACTCACAGTATTTAATTTTTTAAAAATAGTCATTGGATTATAGGGGTTGCCTGAATTTATGAACGATTCAAATAATTGTAAATGGCTCTGCTTAAAAAAAAATACTCTCCTGTAACCATAATAACAAAATCATTCTTAAGAAAAGTTAAATCACATTTTTCTTATTTATAAGATTTTGGACATTTTATTTACTATCTCAGAGGGAGAAAAGAAAGAAAGAAAGAAAAATGCATAGTTTTCTGGAACAATTGATGCCTTCTTGGTTCTTTAAACATTGAGTTAAGTACATGAGTTATTGAGGTGAAATAAGTTGCTTTCAACAGTTGTTAATATATCATTAATAATCATACATGCAATAAATAACAACATATGAGTTATTTCCTAAGAGATATATGACTGCAAATTGCAGTAACAAATCACAGCGTGTGTAAAGAATGCTCATTACTCTAGTGTGTACAGAAGCTGTTTTAACAACTGTATTCTTTATGGTGAAACTCACCCTAATTAGCCTTGCAGATTCCTTGGGGAATGTGTGCAGAATGTTTGACATTGTGATGCTGGCGCTAACGTGGGGGAGGAGGATATCATTTCTGCACCAAGAAACACCAGGCCACAAGCCTGGCTTTCTACTCAGTGACTTGCTTTAATGTATGCATTGTGGTGAAAGTAAATAGCTTTTTCAAACAAGTAGATAATAAGGGTGTTTGGAATTAAATGACTAATTGAATCAATATTAAACATGTAAGCTAGACAGCAGTGTGGACTAACAATTTTTCTCAATGGTGTCCCTTCCAATACAGAAAGGATGTAAATCAATTGCAAGCCTGCATGTGCCTGTGCACTGAGACTTGTAGCTGCAAATGTAAGAGGAACACAATTCCTAGTCTCTATTGTATTTGAAAGTTAAATGGACCACACGGTTTAAAAAAAAATACATACATATATATGTATAAAGAAAAAAAAAACAACAAGGTTGAAGCACACAAAAAAGCAGCATGTTTTTTTTCCTTTCAATGAAACATTATATGTGGATTCTGCTGCTCTGTTAGCTTATAGCTTGTTACTAAATCAGACCTTTCCTGCAGTGAAAAAAATTGCATCTTTTCGTTGTAATCCTTGACAGCTTAAAGTTTAATGGAGGCAGTATTTTTTTAAAGGTATATAATGGGTTGACACCATGGAAGACTGCTGAGAGCTCACAAACTCAGAAATAGCATGAAATGCAGTAAGAACAAGCTCTTGCTGATTTTTTTAAATCATAATTTTCTGTTCTTGATAGAGAAAGCAAGTGAAAGAAGCAGTTAGCTTTTTGTTTTCTTAAAGTGTAAGTTGTTTGTCTCATTCCAATCAAATGATGCTCTTCTTTCCTGGAAAAGATTCAGATTGGGGATTTATTCAAAAGGTAGCAGTGAGGTGATACAGCCATTAATAGAGAGAAAATAGAGATCTGCCTCAAAGCAACAGTAGGGAGAACATGCATTGCCAAGATGAGAACTCAATGAAAGGAACAAATTTCTTCTCTTTTGGAGGAAAGAAGCAGGCAAGAGTCAACCATCACCGGCTGACAATACCACCCTGCTTGACACCCAAATGTCATGCTCAGTTGCAGCTCAATTTACAGATTCCAGAATACCATCTCCAGATAACACGTGTTCAGGAGTGTGACTGAAGAGGGTTCAGAGATTACAAGATTGAAAATAATCTTGACAGTTGGCACCAAGATTCCTTTTGGGGAGAGATAATTCTTTGGTTTATCATGGTTTGGGTCTTCTTGGTTTAGGATTGTTCTTTGATAAATGTTTGGAAAGATAGTGTGACTAAGGGAATGTGATGACTAGAGACAAGAAGACAGAAAGATAGGTAACTATTGTACTAATAAATGAATACAAATATGAGAGGCTGAACAAAGAGGGGTGTAGAGGAAAGGGAGTAGAGAGGTGATGGCTCAAAAATATAATGTGGCACAAAGTTTTTCTTCTTTTACTAACCAAGCTGTTTACTACTTAATTTTAATTTCTTTGGATGGCTACAATACAAAGCCTGTTTCTCTCCAATGTTCAGTAAAACTGCCACATGCACATAAAACACCTTGCATGGGTAGTATTCTATGGAAAATAAAGAAATGGAAAAATGGAAATGTTCCTTGAATGAATTGACATGAAACATAGAGAAGGAAACATTTATAGAGGTGAAGGATAATAGCACAGAGTATTGAATGGCCTTAAAGGATAATACAGGTGGATGGTGGTCTGTGGTTGGGAGTGGATGAAATCTAGGTGGAGTTTGTTCTCTGACTCTATATCCAAGAAGCCAGAATATATAATATGTTCATGCTGGGTTGAGAATTAAGTTTGGTTCATTCAGACTTGGGGTGGATTCTCAGCATTTGAGCTTTGAAGAATATGACGTAATAATTTGCAACCACACACAAGTGTGTGTGTGTGTGTGTGTGTGTGTGTGTGTGTGCAGTGTGTGTGTGGTTAAGGATTAAGATAAATAAATGATATATTTATTGTATATATTATTATACATATGTATGTTTGTGTATATGTGTATATATTTATTTCATTTTATTTATTTTCTTTTTGTGCACATCGTCTTTATTCTTCGTGTTTCTCTGACTGGAGTGGAGTTTTTGGAGTTTCAGCTTGGGGTACGTTTTCTTTTGGCTGATCCCTTTCAGTCCTGGGTTCAGCTGAAATAGGTAAAGGTGTTTTTTTTGAATCCTCCAACCAGGCCCCGAAGATGGAACCCATGGAGCCCAGCAGGATGTTGGATGATGTGGAGGGTCCGGCTACACCCACCACTTCAGAGTAGCCACCAGATTGCCCGCAGCAACTCCAGCCCGTTGGCCATGGCTGTTGCGGACATCATATTGGCTGTCACAGAGGAGGCAGCAATTCCTGCCCCAGGGAAGCCCGGGGCACCGAGCCCCACAGGCACAGTCGCCAACTCCAGGGCTCCTCCGACTGCAGCGACTGCAGTGACTGCAGCAGCAGCTGGTCGTTCTAGAGAGTGAGAGAGAGACAGAGGTAGAGAGACAGACAGAGGCCGGGGAGGGGGTGGTACAGAATGAGAGACCCATTCAATCAGGAAAGATTTGTTTTCAGCATGCTTACTTTAAACTTCTTTTGGAGAAATTAAGTTACTTTATCCAAATGTCTTATTTAATAGTTTTCTTATACTTTCATTTATGGCCATAAGAATTCTAATAATATTAATTAATTTCTAATGTTGATTTTAGGAAAAAGTTTCAATGCCAGGTCTCAGACTGAGTGCTCTTGACAGAACAGTTCAGATTGTGCTCAAGAGTTAAAATAAGTAGACTTAAATATTACTCTGCATGTAATTTTCAAAAACATAGACTAGTAAAAGCAAATGAGTAAACTAAAATTTACAATAGAAGGTGATTTTTAACCGTATTATAAGAGAATTTAGTCTGGACGTGTTAAAATTTGGGTACGTCCTTTCACATATTTCAAAAAATGTATCAGTAGATGTAAATTAAGTCCTAAACTAAAATTTGATGGGCATTTATGCTCTTCGGTGCATATCTGTATCTGTATTGAATGCTGAAATTGTTCATTTAAAATAAATCACTGAATATCTCTTAAAAGAATCATAATACTAAAAGAAAATTTAAGGGACCTGTGGTCTTCTATTTATGACATGCAAATATAAATGGGTAGAACACAAAAATGTATTGACAACCTATAGTGTTTGAAGTAGTCTGTAGCATTGGGTATGATAGAATGCTGGAAAAGACATGGATTTCTAACTTAAATAATGTATACTTTAGTAGAAGAAATCACACATTTAACTGGATTGCACCATAAGGCAGGAGGCAGGAGGTACTTTGAGAGAACTAAGCATTTAGCACATCAGGCAAGAAAGATTATTTCCAGTTCCTGTGAAGGCTTCCTAGAGCTGTGCTGGACCCTGATAGATAGAACGTGCTGAGATGTGATAAAGGACTTTACCAGTGCCCAGAGGAGTGTAAAGAAAGGCAAGCAAGTAGGAATCATGATGCATCAGTAGGAAAAAGCAGATTCTTCAAGTCTGTGAGGATGTTGAACCCTTGATGGCAAGTGATGGACAACAACTTTAGGATAATGGGTCAAGGGATGAATGGGTCAAGGGATGAATAGGAACCATATTTGGTAGGAAATAGAGAGATCCTTCAGGTTTCTGAAGAGAATAACCAATGTCAAAGCTACAACTTAGAAAGATTCATTTAGCAGTGATGTGTAAGAACTGGAGATAAGGTGTCTTATTTATTTATGAAGGATTTTCAGTGGCAATACTAATGGGTCAGATTTTGTGGGTGGGCTCAGAAACCACATTATCTGGTTTCAAATTCTCCCGCACTGTGTATTTTTTGAGTGATATGGGCCAAGTTACTGAATATTTCTTTAACTCCATTTTTTATCTGTAAAGTTCCTACTTCATAGTACTATCATGAGGAATGAAGAAGTTAGTCCTGCTGACAGAAGAGCCTGCCACTCCACATATAAAATCAAAAGCCTAAGTTATTGCTTGGTAAGCAAAGGAGAATGGTTCTTATAAAATGCAATCTCTCTGAACAAAAGCTATTCAGGGTTTAAGGAAGTATGGGTCTCAGGGACTGGCAAACTTTTTTAGAATGACCATTACCCATGGAAATGTAGATTCTGCATTCTCTTGTTACATTGACTCTTAAAAGCAGGGTCACTGGAGTGAAGTGACTATAATTAGTTGACACTTGGAAGTGTCATTACTGGTGCAAAATTGTCTGATAGACCGGGATGGGCTTAAAACTGTCTCTAGTGGTTACCTTTTATGAGGGTCAAAGTGCAATTGGTCTTTTTCCTTCTTTCCAGAATATAGACTTTCTTTCTTGAATATAGACTTATTTCTTTGTCTTTCTTGAATATAGATTATAAGATCATTTTATTCTCATTCATTTTAGGTTTTTATAGCAATTACTTCACATAAATTATTATTAATTACTTCACATATTTTTATTATTAATATTTTATTTATTTATTAGACGATTTCATATAATGATTTAAAATTTTTTTCTTGAAAGCAATAAATATTATCTACTCAAGAATTTTAGCAGTGAATGATATGACTAAATTTGTTGTTAAAAAACCCTCTAGCGCCGGGCTCGGTGGCTCAGCCTGTAATCCTGCGCCTTTGGGAGGCTGAGATGAGTGGATTGCCTGAGCCCGCGGGTTCAAGACCCGCTTGGGCAGCAAGACCTCATCTCTACAATAAATCAAAAAATCAGCCAGGCGTGGTAGCGCGTGCCTGTAGTTCCGGCTACTTGGAAGGCTGAGGCGGAAGGATCGCTGCAGCCCAGCAGTTCGAGGCTGTGGTGGCCGGGAGTGGCCGCTGCACTCCAGTCTGGGCGACAGAGACTCCAACTCAAACAAAACAAAACAAAACAAAACAAACAAACAAACAAAAACTCTCTAGCAGTATGAAGGTCAATGAGAAAAATATATACATAAAATTTATTTTTCTGGGTGTATGGTTCCAAGAGCATTGATCTCAGATATATCTTTGATTGTGTCATAGTAGTAAAAAATGAGGAAAAGGAAAACAAATACAAGTTACTTTTCATAACCTTGTGGCAAAAACACTTCCTCACCAGTTTTTACCAATAAAAATAACTCACTTTGGAAGTTCCAAGGAATTTTCACGTTCAGGGGGTAAAAGGGAAATCAACTAATCCTCTAGTCTAAATTAAATGAAAATTCATTATACAAATTATTGTTGAATTTGAAACAGGTGTTCCCTTCCTACTTAGCAAGGTAAGAAATGAGAAAATTGCCACAGATTTGTTATTGATTTCAAGTGTTCTTAAAGTCAAGAAAAAGTTAGTTCTCAGAGCTACACTTCTACATTTTTCTCTGAGGAAGTCCTCTTTAATAAAAATAATTTACAGAACATCAGAAAGAAAATAACAGAGAAAGAGATGAGTCAATTATAATATTTGGGTCTGAAAAACGTTCCTCTCAAATAATCAGGGAATTGAGAGGCTACTGACTCCAAAAACTCTTAAACTATTTGTTGGTGCCACCCAAATAGTGGTATCTCTAGTGTCTGCACAATTTCGGAAATACCCAGTTCCAACCCTAAAAGGAATACAGAGATTAAAAGTTCAGGACAGCTGCGGTGAGTCTTCTCAGGGGTTCTAATTCCACTGCTTGAGACGGATAGCCCAGAAAGAAACATATTCCACATGTATCTGTTGGTAGGAATCTGTCTTCACAAAACTCAACTATTTTTGTGCAATTGTAAGAACAACTATGAGGTCTGAATAAAAGCAGACTTTCCTCTTTTTTTACTGATCTCACTTAGAAGAGCTTCAAGGGATCAGAGTAGTCTTAAAAATCACAAACTGACCACTTATAATAACACGGTTTGAAGCATAATCTCTATAAAACAATCACTAGCATATAATGTCATTTTCTTGCATTATTCCACTTCTGTGAGCATGATGTTGTGTGATATCCCAGTGTTCTCATGATAGGGTAAAAAAGGACAGTCTGAGGAGATGTTTGGCAGGCAAGTGAAACATACTTAAGGTCCAAGACTGACTGCAAAAATTAACCCAGGATCCAGTAAGCCAAGTTTTCAAAATAAAATAAATTGTATATGTACTGCCTAAATTTCCCCCTTCCCCACACAAATCATGCTTATTTAAATTCATGTGCCTGTTCTGAGCCCATCCTTATATATCTCCCAACAAAAGGCAGCCATGCCTTAGCTGCCTGCCAGGGAAAATAAAATTTAAATGGAATTACTAGTGTCGATTTGATATATTTTTCTATAGAAACATGACACATTTGAGTCAATGACTGTGCCTTTGAACTCCAGCAACTTACTCCAATGGACTCCTATGGGCCTATATTGTGGGAACTAACAATATTGAAACTGAAAAAGAATGGGCGCCTTGTTTTGAATCTGCCATAATCAACACTTTAGATGGGTTCTGAGATAGAGCCATCATTGCCAAAATTTTAATTAAGAGGGAGGGTAATTTTAGCATTCATATATGTGCTAAATTCTCCGATCAGCATACAATGAACATTTAGCAAATATCACAGAAGAGTGGCTTTGGTATAGGCAAATAGTTGTTAAGGCAAAAGATAAAGTCAAAATTCCTCAATATGCCGCTAGGTCTATCCCTACGTACCTCTCCAGCATCATGCGTTACCAACCTCCCTCATTCAGACTTGAAATTCCGGCCACAGTGAGTTTTGTCCATTCTCAGAAAGCATCTCTTTGTAATACTCCCCCCCCCCTTCTTCCCTGGTTGACCATCTATTCATTCTATTTACTCTCAATTTAGTTGCCTTGAAAAATCATCCCTGATGCACCTGCCATCTCCCCTGCAAAGTTAGGTGACTCTTCAATAGATTATTAGACTACCCTATAATGTCCTTTTTGTAAAGTTTATCCCACAATTGTTAGTTTCCATTATTATAAAACTATTTCCCCCATGAAACTATAGACATCTGAAAAACAGGAACACTTTCTTTTTCACCACCGCATCAAAGGCTTTAGTCTTGTGCCTAGCACATAATAAATACCCTAAATATTTGTTGATTGAATAAAGGTTTATATTTGAAGCATATGTAACGTAATCTAGTGCTTAACGAAAGGAATATTCCTGGGTAAACTTTGCCTCAGTCACCATACTGGTAGGTTATTTGAGTTTGGGCATGACTTTTAGTATAATAATTTATGAAAACCAGGAGTGGGATGACTCCATATTTTTCCTTTTGAATTGGGGTCTCACTTTGTCACCTACCCTGGAATGCAGTGGCATGATCCTGGCTCATGGCAGCCTCAAACTCCTGGCCAAAGGGACCCACCTTCCTTAGCCTCCAAGTAGTTAGGACTACAAGCATGGGCCACCATGTCCAGCTAATTTTTTGACTTTTTTGTCAGACGAAGTCTCAATATTTTGCCCAGACTAGTCTTGAACTCCTGGGCTCTAGTGATCCTCCCACTTTGACTTTTCAAAGTGCTGGGATTATAGTCAAGAGCCACTGTGCCCTTTCTTTTCTTTTCTTTTTTTTTTGACAGTACCATTAGATTATTTCAGAGTGTTTGAAGTAGCTAACTCTGTTTATAGAATATTCATTTTGATGTTAGATTCCCTTATGCACTCAAATTCTTTATAATGTTGTTCATCATTGCAACGGTATGGTGCAACAATATCTCTGGTCAAATCATGTCCACTGAAAATCATGACCACAGACAATGAGTCAGTTTTACAAGCCATATTGAAATATCAGATTTGTTATTTTATGGTCAGAGTAATATGAGTATTAAGCTATTTCTACCATGAGCCTGTTACAAAGATCTCATTTAGTAAAGTTTCAAAATGTCTGCTTTAGAATCAAATAAAGCAAGTTTGGTTTTCTAAGAGTGGACAGCCAATTACATCTGTTGACTCACTTCATGAATCCTATGCGATTCAGTAATGTCTTCAAATCTGGATAAAGTTTGAAAACCATAGATTGAGACAAAAGCTTATAGTTTATTTCAATTTGAGGAAATATGACCTTGTCTGGAAATATATAATTTCCAAAAGTACAAATATGGAAATGCTTTATTCACCGATTTTCTGGAAAGAATAATTATTTTTTTAAAAGCATGTGTGTTTTTTTTAAGTAGATGATAATGAATGTAAATCATTCTACAAAACAATGTGAGCTTATTTTCACATTTGTTTGAGATTAAACCGCATCCATAAACTGCTTCCACATGTATGCTAATTAACTCGCAGCAAAACCAACTACCCTACTTGGAGGATTAGAGACAAAAGCTTCATGAAATCCTACCTTTCCAGTTCAACATTTATCAGCATTTTTTCAGTCACCAAGGTTCGGTTATGAGTAAGTCTATTTTGGGGTCTCTTTCGACTCAGGGCATTGGTAATAGGATATGAAATCTTTCCCTCTTAGATTAAACATGAACCAGCCTGATGTAGACCCATAGTCATTATTGTTTGATAGCTGTCAGTAGTAGATATAAAATGAATTACGGTTTTCTAGCAATTAAATCTTAAGACAAAAAAGTCACTCTTGCATTAGTATTAAATGGCATGATTGCTAGAAACTTTAGAAGGCCAGAGAATGACTTGGAATTTAACAACATGCACACGCCTAGGATCGGATATTTTAGGTCAGACATTAGTAGTAATATTTTGATGGCTTCAGGCAGCTGTAATGTGCCTAACCCCTATTTTGGAGGACTTGATTGTACTTGATGCATGTTAGCTAGAAAGAGTAAAATGAAAATGAATACTAGTGTTTTTGTGAGTGTGTGATTGTGTGCAAGCAAGAGACAGAGACAGAGAGAAAGAGACCATGTTTTAGATATGCCTTGCTTATTATCACAAATTAGCAGAGAAATGGATTATAATATTTATTGTAAGATAGTTTTCATTTACTCATTATAGTAGTGCTTTGTTTCACTTTGCTTTGGAGTAGTTATTTAAATAAAAATTTTAAGGATTGCGCTAGTTTGCATTCCCACCAGCAGTGTAGAAGTGTACCTTTTCCTCTGCATCCTCACCAGCATCTGTTATTGTTTGTTTTACTAATGATGGTCATTCTTACTGGGGTTAGGTGGTATCTCAATGTGGTTTTGATTTGCATTTCTCTGATACCTAGTGAGGCTGAGCACTTTTTCACATGTCTGTTGGCTGCCCGTATATCTTCTTTTGAGAAGTGTCTACTCATGTCTTTTGCCACTTTTGAATGCGGCTGTTTGTTTTTTTCCTTTCAGCATGTTTGAATTCCTTATAGATCCTAGATGTTAGACCTCTGTCAGATATACAGTTGGCAAATATTCTTTTCCCATTATGTGGGCTGTCTCCCTGCTCTCTTGATGGTTTCTTTTGCTTTGCAGAAGCTTGTCAGTTGGATGAGGTACCACTTGTCCACCTTATCTTCTATGGCATGAGTGCTTGGAGTTTTGATTAGAAATTGGTTAACAGTTCCAATTTCCATAAGGGTGTCTCCTACATTTTCTAAGTTTCTTTTAGTTTGAGGTTTTACATTTGGGTCTTTGATCTATTTAGAGACACTTTTTGGGTATGGTGATAGGTAGGGGTTCCGTTTCAATCTTCTGCATGTGATCAGTTTTCCCAGCACCAGTTACTAAATAGGTTCTCCTCTTCCCCAGTGGTTGTTGTTGGAGGCTTTGTCAAAGATAAGTTGGCTGAGCAATTGAGATTTTGCTTCCAGAACAGAATCTCGATCCTGTTCTATTGGTTCATATGCCTGTTCTTGTACCAATATCAGGTTGTTTTGATTATTGCAGCCTATAGTAAAATTTGATGTCTGGAAGTATGATACCTCCTGCTTTGTTTCTCTTTGGAAAACAGTGTGGTGATTTCTGAAAGAACTAGAAATTGACCTTCCATATGACCCAGCAATTCCCCTATTGGGAATATACCTGGAAGAACTCAAATCATTCTACCAAAAAGATACCTGCCCAAGCACTCACTCTTCAAAGTAGCAAAAACATGGAATCAACCGTGCTGCCCATTGAAACTGGACTGGAAAAAAGAAGGTGGTACGTATACACAATGGAGTATTATGCAGCCATAAAGGAGGACAAACATATGGACTTTGTAGTAACTTGGATGGATGCTCAGCAATCTCTCAAAGAAACAAAGAACAGAGTACCATATGTTCTCATTTATAAGCAGACCTTGAACAATTATCATAACACTATGAGAAAGGGACTGGCAGTAGTGGGAAACTGCCAGGGGAGGTGGGGTGGGATTGGCAGTTGAGGGAACTGCCAGGAGGGGCACACCTTCATCAACAAGGGTACCTGCAAAATGAACATTTGTAGACCTAACCCTGAATTGTACCTCACATTTTTAAAATAAAAAATTTAGAAGTAAAAAATAAAAAAGAATTGCAGGAGTATCTAATTTTTCATTGATTGAAATATAGATCAAATCCCTCAAGAGAGCTGTTTCTTCCATAATTTCCATCATCTTTGTATAGTTTTTGTAATAATTACAGTAATAATTATGAGCAAATAATGCCAGTGATAATATTAATCTATACCTTTCAGATTTCTCAGTATAACACAAAAGCCTAGAATTCCCACTGTTGTTTCATTATTTCATTTGTATGTTTATTCAACAAGAAATTACTGAACAACAATTCTGTTTCAGGTTCTGTGCAGATTCTGGTTATTCACAGGTATGCATAAATATAAGTGATGTGTTTCTTTATTTTACAAAGTTTAAGCATGGTGTGGTGTGTGTGTGAGTGTGTATATGTAATTTAAAATTATGAAGAATTTTGTCAAGGAAACTTAAAAAGGTCTTTGAAAGAGAATTAAGAGGGATTTACCTAATTTAGAGTGAAAACCAGGCAAGGCCTCCTTGAGCGTTTGCATCATTGAACTTGATTGCTTCACCATGTTAATGACAGCTGCTTGGCTTTATGAATATCTAACCAATAAGAGGGAAAACTGTTTCGTTTTTAAAGGTACATATTCTAAGTAGCTTTGGAATGTTTCTTTCTGCAGTATATTGGCCACTGGCTCCCAACATAATTGTATCAGAGAATCTTTAAAGAGTGAAAAATTGAAAGAGACTAGTTGTCTAGGGGAACTAATTCTTCATGTTGTCCCACCCGCTCCTGTCCTCAGCCCTCAAACATCCCCTGTATAAACACTCTGATTGACTTCCTCGTACTCATTAGAGACACGGAGATAGTATGAGATAACCCTACAGTTAACCAACTTGCACCAAGGAATAATTTTAAAATGAAACTTAAGATCCAAATGTATATTTCAGGCTACGTTTTTTGTTTCACCAAACTGATGTTAATAAGAGAAATGAGTTAATATTAGCCTAGTTAGAATTCTGTTCCAATATATAATTCCTTGTAAAAATTATTTTTTCTCTGTCTACTAAAGAAACTACTGCTTCTACATTAAAAATGACAGTGTGTCAGTTAAACATTCTAACAGCAAAAAATAAATCAGAGGATTTTGTGTGTGTGTGTGTGTGAAGAGTCTTCCAAATTATAGTCGCATCAGTTTTCCTCCCTATCCCTGGTCCTTATGCTGCACAAGATTGTGAAGTGAGTATCTGTTATTGTGCTAAATAGATATTTTTGACGGAGATGAAAGAAGGTCTATTGAGCTGAATTTTAATCCCTGTTTATTTCACTACTTCATTAAATTATATACACCTGTAAAACGAATATGATGAAAGAAAAAAAAAATCTGAGTCATAATTGCTCTCATGCACACCAGAAAGAAAAGACATTTATCTTATTAGATCATAGAATCCACTGAAATAGGTCTGAAAGGGTCTGAAGCTGCTGACAAAACCACAACACTGGGCCCAATTAACAAGCCCCATTTTTAATTAACAGTTGCCGACTCTTTGCCATTGAAATATTCACGCTCTAGGTGTGAAATGGCAACCCCCATTTGTCATATCTGTCAAAATTAATTTTGAATCCCATGGTCTTCTTTCCACAGGATAAAAGTGAATAACTAGAGCACACGCTCTACCTGCCAAAGTTCAGTTCCAGGGCAAAGACTAGAAAACAGAACCTAGAAAAATACTTGGGTCAGCTTTAATAGTACAACTTATATTTTGTCATTTTTATAGCATTTCTAATGCCCCCAAATTATGTCAAGATGTATTCCATATTTCAGGAGAGGGTATGAGAGGTATTTGAAAGTTTTATCATGAGTTGATTTTCATTCAAACAATTGTATTAATCATCTAATGTGTGAAACACTAACTTAGACATATCTTAACAGATTATGTTTAATCCTGAGACCACAAATATGAAAAAGACAATGTGTTCTGAGCATCACATTCTAATAAAGAAGAAATAAAGTGCCAAATTTCTGCATATATAGATATGAAAAATGAGAGTATAATTTATTTATGAAGATTTTAAAGTATAGCACCATCAAGGATATCATGGTTGGGAAGGAAGTTAAAATAAGATCAAAGAGCAAGAAAGCTACCTAAATCTGTGTAAGATTTTTGGGAAATGGAGTATTTTACATATAAAATGTGTTTACATATATTCAGTGTTGGTGTTAGAATTGGAATAATTTCTGTGTATTTATTTAGCATCTAATAAAATAGTACATTTTGCAAATAAATAGTACATTTTGCACATTCAACTTACCTCATTAGATCTTTCCAATCTTATGAAGTATATAATAATAATTTTATTACCCAAAGGAGAAAAATTACACTCAAAGACCTAACTTATCATCCTAAAGTTATAGAGTTGGTAAGTGGTAGAGCTAGTACAAGAATGATCAATTGACACATTCTTTCAGACTTTCATTTATTGGGTTATCACTCTTTGCTCTTGGGTACTGGGAGTTAGAAACATAAAGATGAGTAAAACAAATGCCCTGATCTCCAAGTCTTTACTTTTGGCAAAGGTGTGAGGTATATTACCTAAGAAATTATGATGAGGAAAAAAATACAGTAAACACTTCATACCATGTACTAGGATAGCACAGAGGAAAGGATGAGGACTGTATTCTTTTTGCTGAGTTTGGGAATAATTTCAGGAGAAAATGACATCATTTGATTGTTTTTATTTTATTTTTATTTGTCCATTCCCTGAAAAACAGTTATCATTAGTCAAGAAAAGGGACCTAAAAACATTGCATTATTCCAATGCTCAAGAAACATTCTAATTAAAGAACAAAACGCCACCCTTGATGTGACAGAAGAGCTATGGAGTTTTCAAGGTTGTAATCACTGCCTAGGTCTCCACTTAAACAAAAGGGAGACTAAAACATGGTGCATGGAAAAGATGTCTTGATTCTCTACCACCAGGAAGTTTACTACTGAAAGGAGAATTAGCATGAGTGTATTAGGGGTAAAAGCAAACTGAAGGAGGGTCAATTCAATGAAAATTACCTGGAAATATACTTATTTGTTTAAAGCATTATGTTTCTGGTGGTCAGGAAGATGAAAGAGATTAAATTATTATTATAATTATTATATTATTATAATTTAATAATAATCAGCAATTATTATCCAAACTCTGACACAGAGCCTAGATACAGGAACTAAATACTGCCTGCTTGGAAACTTGAGGCTTTCTAAGTAGAAGGAATATATCAATGATGAATTTAGTGACAACATTTTCACTCATTTTACATGTAGGATGTTACACTGTTAGGAAAAAACCATTAGGCAAAAGGAGGGCAACAATCACAAGCATAAT
Source organism: Cephalopachus bancanus (assembly GCA_027257055.1). NCBI lineage: Eukaryota > Metazoa > Chordata > Mammalia > Primates > Tarsiidae > Cephalopachus > Cephalopachus bancanus. The sequence goes on along the minus strand of JAPVLO010000164.1, from coordinate 1,738,554 downwards.
TTTTCTACTACTAACTGGACAAATGCCCTCATTTTAGTGTGATTATATGCCACTAATATCATCCAGGGTTTTATTTTTAATGGCTGCACATTATTCATTATATCGTTGTTCTACACACTGCTTCATCAAGCAGTCTTTTAAAGATATTTTCAATTTTATGTTATTATGAATAATAAGTATTCTCACAACTAAATCTTTTATACCTTAATGATTGTTTCCTTATGATAGATTTCTGGAAATTTAGCTATTAGGTCAATGGATTTTAAATATTTTAACACTTTTGATATAATGATCATTTCTCTCACAGAAAATATACTGATATGCATCTATTCTGGTATTGTGAAAACTTATTTTCTTCAAATTCCGAACCCAAATAGATGTTATTTCCAGTTTGAAAGGCAATATTTATATTTAATTGTTTTAATTTGCATTTATGAATTATTGGTGTTGTGAAATTTTTTCCTCTGTATTTCCTCTTATCTTAATTTTTGTTTTTTCCTCATTGTTTGCTTCTTATTGGTGTCCATTATTTAATTAGTAAGATATATTTATATATTAATTATATTGATTTTTTGCCCTCATATATATTACAAATGATGGGACTTTGTACTTTGTATTTTTTCCTAGTGAAATTCAATAAACTTTTCCTTCATTCTTTCTATTTTGATAGGATCATATGTAAAATATTTTATTTCAAATGGCCTAATTAACATCTAAATTTATTCTAGCATTTTTATTTAGAACTTTAACTCATCTAGAATTTTTATGTGTGGTGTGAAATAGGAATCTAATATTATTTCCCAGCGGCTAACTATTTTACCAATGCTCTTGAATGTTTTCTCCACTGATATGGCATGCATTATTTATTATATTCTCAATAATTAAATATAATTTTATCTGTTTCTGATCTTTCTCTCCTTTACCATTGATCTATTTCTGCTTTATTATTTTTATGTATCAAGTATTTAAAAGTAATGTTTACATATAGCATAATGTTATTTTAAAAAATGTTTTACTGCTAATCTTTCACATATATCCTACAGAAAATCCTTGTCAGATATATTCTTTATGTTTATATCAAGTTCATAGATTAGTGTGGGAAAAATTGATATCTTTATGATATTTAATTTTCTAATCTAGGAGCATGGTGTCTCTTGCCTTTCATTAAGTTTTTTTTTCTGTATTCCTTTGGAAATTAGCAACTGTTGGTTTAAAGAACTTATATTAGAGAAACTCTAGAATATTATTATGCAGGACTGCAAAAACTACTATAATACTTTGAATGAGTTACACAAAGATTAGTTCAATTTTGAAAATGTTTACACCCTTTTCTTAGAAGAAATAATTTTGCTGTTAATATATTGTCAGTTTACATACTATCTAGAGACAACATTTATGGTAATCAAATGATTATTACCACTTGTAGTTTTTATCAAACACCTTTTTTTCTCTAAATAAATACCACTTGCTAAAAAATATGCTGTGATTTTTTTTTTATATAATTAAACTAAAAGAACAAATGGGAGAAACAAAAGTCCTGGAAATAAAAGCAAAATATGATACATGGAAAGACCAAATACCTCAAATATATAAAAAACTATGAACTCAAATGTGTGAATTAGTTGTATGTATGAGTCACCCACGAATACCTGGTCACTATCACTAACACTAGTGTCAATGAGGATAACTGCATTAAGGTATTCATTACATAATGTAAAACATCAAAACATCATATAAAAAATAAATATTTGGAATAGTGCACAGGTATGAGGAAAGGGTCCTGGAGCTCAAGAACAAAGAACAGGCTAGAAATATGAGTGCATGGAGAAATATTTCTGGATATATTCCAAGAAATTATGCAAGAATAAATTTCAAGAGTTGGCATTTGAAAGTTTTTTATTGTTTCATATTATACAGAGAAAACTCATGAAAGATAAAATGACAGCATTTTATACATGTTTTGTATAATTACTAACAGCAACAATTATTTTGTATTTTTTGATTGTAGTATATGAAAACACAACTGCAGATATTTGACTTGTTTCTCTTTACTAGAGATGAAATTTTCTGAGCTACACTAAACTCATATTGTACACCTTGTGATAAAAGACATGCATTAACAATGTAAAGGAAGGAAATGAAAAGTCCTGTCCAGGACATGCAAAGAAGTGGGAAAGATAAAAAGCAACCAGTTAAAATGCCTTTGAGGTGGCCCATGTGTTAGACTTTGCAGCCCTTAAGGCTATCTATAAGCCGGGCTCGGTGGCTCAGCCTGTAATCCCGCGCCTTTGGGAGGCTGAGGTGAGTGGATTGCCTGAGCCTGCGGGTTCAAGACCCACCTGGGCAGCGAGACGTCATCTCTATTATAAATCAAAAAATCAGCTGGGTGTGGTAACGCATGCCTGTAATTCCGGCTACTTGGAAGGTTGAGGTGGAAGGATCACCGGAGCCCAGCAGGTCGAGGCTGCGGTGGCCAGAAGCGGCCACTGCAATCCAGTCTGGGCGACAGAGTGAGACTCCAACTCAAAAAAAAAAAAAAAAAAGGCTATCTATAAGTAGATTCAAAGAACTAAAGGAAATTATGTTTAAAGAATTAAAGAGCAGCATAATGACAATGTCTCGTTAAATAAAAAAACAATTGTAAAATGATGTAAACATTTTTAAACAGTAGGTCTGGAGTTGAAAAGTATAATAATTTTTAAAAAATCACTAAGGGGTGTCAATAGTAGATTTGAACTGGCAAAAGAGAGAGAACAGTGTACTTAAAGATAGATGTATAGGTATTATACTATATCAAGGCAGATTAAAGATAAAGTAAAATTAACAGTTTCAGAGAAATATGGGACATCATTATAAATGTAATAAGAATGCTAAAGGAGGGAAGAGAGAAAAAGGAGTATAGAACATATTTGAAGAAATAATGACTAAAAAACTTTCCAAGTTTAATGAGAAACATTAATCTACATACCTAAAACTTCATGAACTCCAAGTAGTTAAAAAAGACCAACACAAAAACACATCATAATCAAAATGTTGTTCAACAAAGAGAAACATTTTTAAAAAAATAAAAATTATTCATCACATGCAAGTAATTCCTAATGAGATTAACACCTAGTTTAACATAAGAAATAAAGATGCCAGTCAGGAGTGGTGGCTCATGCCTATAATACCAGCATTTTGGGAGGCTGTGGTGAGAGGATTGCCTGAGCCCATGGGTTCGAGACCAGCCTGGGCACCTTGGTGAGACCTCATCTTTACAGTAAATCAAAAAATTAGCCAGGTGTGGTGGCACATGCCTGTAGTTTCAGCTTCTTGGAAGGCTGAGGGGAAGAATCACCTGAGCCCAGCAAGGCTGTGGTGGTCGAGCGCATGCCGCTGCACTCCAACCTGGGTGACAGAGTGATACTCCAACTCAAAAAAATAAAAATAAAAATAAAAATGCCAATAAGCAAGTGAGGGAATGCATTTAAAGTGCTGAGCACAAAAGAAATTTGTTAACTAAGAATTTTATATGCAAAATATTCTTTCAAAAATGAAGGTGAAATTAAGATTTTACAGATCTAAAACACACACACCCACACACACAACAAAAACAGGTTGAATTTGTTGTTAGCAGACCCACGTTGTTTAGGTTGAATGCAAGTGATACAACAGACAATAATTCAAATCCACAGTGAAAAAAAAAAGCACCAGTAAGTGTAATTATGTAGGTAATTATAAGCCAATATGATTACATACTTGTCTTTTCTTCTATTAACTGATTTAAATGTCGATTGCATAAAGTAATATGTATATATAAAGCTAAATTACTGAGTCTGTAACAAATGGAAATATATTTGATAATAAAATCACAAATAAGGCCAGGTGCAGTGGCTCAAGCCTTTAATCGCAGCACTTTGGGAGGCCGAGATGAGGGGATTGCCTGAGCCCACAGGTTCAGGAACAGCCTGGGCAACTTGGCAAGACCTCACCTCTACAATAAGTCAAAAAAATTATCCGGGCATGGTAGCATGCAGCCTGTAGTTTCAGCTACTTGGAAGGCTGAGGTGGAAAGAGTCCAGCAGGTTGATGCTGGGGTGGCAGTGAGTATTTCCCTGCACTACCACCTGGGAGATGGAGTGAGACTCCAACTCAAAAAACTTAAAAAAGCACAAATAAAATGATTGAGCCCAAAAATGTATTCGAGCAAGAATATGACATTCCATGGTAACTTGGATCCACAAGAACAAATATAGAGAACTATGACCAATTAAGAGAAAAAGAAATGGAAAAAAATGTTAATAATAAACTGTATGTGTGCATACTTGCTTTTTTCTCCCCTGAGGCTCTCTAAAAGCATTAAACATACAAAGCAATAATACAACAATGTATGGTTGGGTTTGTAACATATATAGATATAAAGATATATAGGTATAAAATAATGGAATAAAGGGAGGGAGAAATAAAGCTATATAGGACAAAAGTTTCTATTTCTGCCTCATTGCAATTATTAGTATAAATTCTAAGTTGATTCTGACAAATTAAGAAGTATGAGTAAGACCTACCAGTAAAAAGATAATCCAATACACATAGTATAAAATTTTTAAAGGAATTAAATTATTATACTAGAAAATATTTGCTTAATGGAAAAGAAAGCAGTAAAGGAAGAACAGGGGAAAAAAGACATGAGACAAACAAAACAAACAGCAAAGAGCTGTCAATGAAACCATATCAATAGTAACATTAAATATAAATGGATTAAGTATGTCAGTCCAAATGCAGAAGTCAGATGTGATTTTAAAACAAACAAAAGCAGTATCCAATATGCTATCTAAAGAAGACATGTTGTCCAAAGGGATGAAAAACTAGAGCCTCAAGAGAACTAGAGTAGCTATACTAATATCAGACAAAATAAACTTATAAAATGTTGTTATAGCTAAAGAGGAGCATAATGATGAAAGTTCCATCTTTCAAGAAAATACAACAATTACAAACATATGTACACCTAAAAAGAGAGCCCCATAATACATAAAGTAAAACTTTCTAAAGTTAAAGGGACACATAGGCAATTAAACAGTAATTGGAGACCTCCATATTCTATTTCCAATTTGTTTTGAACAACTAGACAGAAGATCAATAAGGTTATAGAAAACTTAACACTATAAAGCTGCTAGCTCCAACAGACTCTACAGAGCATCCCAACCCAAAACAACAGCATACTCAGTCATCTCAAATATCCTACCGATTATATTTTCATTTTTATGTTGTTAGGTTTGATTTGATATTTTATTTTTGTTGACAATGATGATCAATTTTTCTTCTGTGTTCATGAGTGATATTAACCTGAAATTTAATGTTCTTTTAATGTCCCTGTCAGGGTTTGGTATCATAAAAGTATATCTTTTTGCATCCATTTACTTTCAACTTTTCTGTATCTTTATATTTAAGTCATGACTCTTATAAGTAGTGCACCATTCCAAAATTTTCATTAGGTCTGACAATCTTTTCCTTTGATCGAAAGAGTTAATCTATTTATATTTAATGTGATCATAATATGTTTACCTTTAAATCTATCATTTTACTGTTCTCTCTTTATTTCCATCTATGCTATATTGATTTTTCTTCTCCTTATTTTCCTAAATATAGATTGCATATTTTTGGAGTCATTTCCCCTTCATTAGTTAATTACAAATACAATCTTTTTTTTTTTTTTGAGTTGGAGTCTCACTCTGTCACCCAGACTGGAGTGCAGTGTCCGCTCCCGGCCACCGCAGCCTCGACCTGCCGGGCTCCGGCGATCCTTCCGCCTCAGCCTTCCGAGTAGCCGGAATTACAGGCATGCGCTACCACACCCGGCTCAATTTTTGATTTACTGTAGAAATGAAGTCTCGCCTGCCCAGGCGGGTCTTGAACCCGCGGGCTCCGGCAATCCACTCACCTCAGCCTTCTAAAGGCGCGGGATTACAGGCTGAACCACGGAGCCCGGCTACTAATACAATCTTTTATCACTCTTGCAGTATTAAGATTGATGTACTCTAACATAAATGAATTCTTTTTACCATTTTCTGGATAGCATCAGAACTTTAGAACATTTCACTCCATTTACACTTTTCCTATGGAATGCTATTTTCTTTTGTTCAATTAAATGTATATTAAACCCTAGAGGGGAAAAATCTGACTAGTGTTTCAGATATTCAGCATTTAGACTTAGCCACACTTTAAATTTTTCTGTTACTCTTTATTCTTTCTCCTACCCATAGTTTATGCTTCAAAAAAATATTTTTCCCTTTTGTGCAAGAGTGATGGTATTATTTTCTCAAGTTTTGTTCGTTAATATTTGTATTACATCTTTTTTTGCTGAATAATAGAATTCTAAGTTAGCAGTTATTCACTTTCAAAGTCTTAAATATACTACTTTTATGATCTGTCTTCTTATCTCATTATTTGGATTGGATAACCTTGCCTTCTCATATGCTAGATTAAAAAAAAAACAACAACAACAAAAAAGCAAAACAGCCGGGCTCGGTGGCTCAGCTTGTAATCCCGCGCTTTGGGAGGCTGAGGTGAGTGGATTGCCTGAGCCCGCGGGTTCGAGACCTGCCTGGGCAAGTTGGCGAGACCTCATCTCTACCATAATTCAAAAAATTAAACGGGCGTGGTAGCGTGTGCCTGTAGTTCCAGCTACTGAGGCGGAAGGATCGCCGAAGCCCAGCAGGTCGAGGCTGCAGTGGCCGTTAGCGGCCACTGCATTCCAGTCTGGGCCACAGAGTGAGACTAACTCAAAAAAATAAAAAAATAAACAACTGTTGTCAGACATTATAATATATACATTTTAGCAATAAAATTTTATCAGAGTATCTTCTCTAATGCCAATTTTCCCAACCCATTCCCACAACCAGTTTTGAGAGTGTGTTAAAATTACTCCTCAGTTTCTTAATTTCTCAGCTCCTGTTCTTAAAATCAGCAGTGATCCCTGAAGAAGTGGTCCCAGGTGGAGTTCCGTTTTTTTCTTGGATCTTGACCCACATTATTTTCCTGCCTTGGTAATTTTCATATGCCTACAAAAAGGATTAAACACATGAATGAACACACACACCACACACACACACACACACACACACACACACACACACACACACACACACACACACAGTCAGTCAATGGTTCTAGTTGATCTCAGTGGAGGAGTAGCTTTGAATCACTTTTTTACCTTTCCTGAAGGTCACTTTACTCATTTAAAAAAATTTTATTTTATTTTAAAGATGTGAGGTACCATTCAGGATTAGGTAGATAAGTGGTTATTGTACAGGTAAAGTTTGAGCCTCCTGTACAGTGCCTGGTTTGAGAACAGGTATGCTTATTAATGTTATGTGCCGTGCCCCCTTCCCATCCCTGGCAGCATCCTACTGCTGAATAACCCTTTCTTTTAGTGTTGTGATAAATGTGCATGGTTCACTTATAAGTGAGAACGTGTGATACTCAGTTCTTTCGTTTTTGTGATAGATATCTAAATCCATTTATGTTAGAGCATGTCAATCTTTAAAATAAAAATTGCAAGAATGATAAAAGATTGTATTAATAATTAACTAACGAAGGGGAAATGGCACCAAAAATATGCAATCTATTTAGGAAAAATAGAATAAAGAGAAGAAAAATCAATATGGCACAGATGGAAATAAAGAGAGAGAATAGTAAAATGATGGACTTAAAGGTAAACATATTATGATCACATTAAATATGAACAGATTAACTATTCCAGTCAAAGGAAAGGTTATCAGATCGAATGAAAATTTTGGAACAGCACACTACTTATAAGAGTCATGGCTTAAATATAAAGATACAGAAAAGTTGAAGGGTCTTTGATCCATCTAGAGTTGGTTTTGTGTATGGTGATAGGTAGGGGTCCTGTTTCAATTTTCTGCATGTGATCAGCCAGCTTCCCCAGCATCATTTACTGAATATATTCTCCTCTCCTAGTGGTTATTGGTGGAGCCTTTGTCAAAGATGAGTTGATTAAGAAATTGAGGTATTGCTTCTGTAATCTCTATCCTGCTCCATTGGTCTATGTGCCTGTTCTTGCACCAGTACCAGCTTGTTTTGATTATTGTAGACCTATAGTAAACTTTAAAGTTGAGAAGTGTTATACCTCCATCTTTTTTTCTTTTGCTAAGGATTGTTTTGGCTATTTGTGGTCTTTTTTGTTTCCATATCAATTTTTGCATTATCATTCCCAGGTCTGAGAAGAATGATGTGGGTAATTTAATGAGTATTGTATTGAATTTATAGATTGCCTGGGTAGGATGGACATCTTAATAATGTTGATTCTTCCAACCCATGACCATGGAATATTTTTCCATTTGTTTGTTTCTTCTTTGATTTCTTTGACCAGTGTTTTTTAGTTTTCATCGTAGAAGGCTTTCACTTCTCTGGTTAGGGAAATACTGAGGTATTCATTTTTTTGTGTGGCTATTGTGAATGGGATCGTGCTTTTTATGTGCTTTTCTGCCTTTGTTTTTGGTATATAAGAATGTGATTGTCTTTTGCATGTTTATTTTATACCCTGAGACTTTGCCAAAATCCTTTATCAGTGCAAGGAGGTTTTTAACAGATTTTCTTGGGCTTTTAATGTATAGGATCATATTGTCAGCAAAGAGAGATAACTTCCTCTTTTTCTATTTGGATGCTCCTGATTTCCTTGTCTTGTCTGACTGTTCTAGCTAAGATTTCCAACCCTATGTTGAACAGGAGGGGTGAGAGTAAGCAGCCTTGTCTTGTTCTGGTTTTAATGGGAAATGCTTCCAATTCTGTCTGTTTAGCAATATGTTGGCTGTGGGTTTATCGTAGATGGTTCTCACTATTTTGAGGTATGTTCTATCTATGCCCACGTGTTCAAGGGTTTTTATCAAGAAGAAATGTTGGATTTTATTGAAAGCTTTTTGTGCATCTAATGATATAATCATGTAGTTCTTGTTTTTACATCTGTTGATGTATTTAATTGCATTTACAGTCTCGCAGATATTGAACTGACCCTGCATCCCAGGGATGAAGCCTACTGGGTCATAGAGGATGATTTCTGAGATGTGTTGTGGGATCCAATATGCTAGAATCTTGTTGAGATTTTTTGCATCTATGTTAATCAGGGAAATTGGCCTGTAGTTCTCGTTCTTTATTGAATCTTTACCCAGTTTGGATTACAATGTGATGTTAGCTTCCTGAAATGATTTGGGGAGAGTTCCATCTTTCTTGATTGCCTGTAATACTTTCAATAAGATTGGTATCAGTTCCTCTTTGTATGTTTTGTAGAATTCTACTGGAAAGTGTCTGGTCCAGGCTTTTTTATTTATTTATTTATTTTGGTAAGTAGTTTTCTTATGACAGAGTCAATTTCCTTGGTTGTTATGGATCTATTTAAGGTCTCAATTTCTTCTTGTTTCAACCCTGGGAGGTTTGTGAGCTGTGTAACGTCAGAAAGTCCTCCATTTCATTTAGGTATGCAAAGTAATCTCTGATAATCTTTTGTACTTCTTCAGGGTCAGTTGTGACTTGATCTTTTGCATTTCCGATTGTGTTTATTTAGGCTTTTTCTGTCTTTTTCTTGGTCAATCTGACAAAGAATCCATCAGTATTGTTTATTCTTTCAAAGAACCAGCTTTTTGTTTCATTGATCTTTTCTTTTTTTCTTTATTTCTTTATTTTTTTAATTATAAAGATGTAGGGTACAATTCAGGGCTAGGTATACAAACATTGATTATGCAGGTACCCTTGTTGATGAGGTATGCTCCTCCCTCCCTTAGCAGTTTCCTCAACTGCCAATCCCACCCCTCTCCCCTAAAAGTTTCCCACTACTGCCAATCCCTTTCTTATTATAAGAAAAGGATTATAATTGTATTATAATTGTTCAAGATCCACTTATAAGTGAGAACATATGGTACTCTGTTCTTTGTTTCTGTGATAGATCACTGAGTATGATCGACTCCAAATCCATCCAAGTTGCTGCAAAGTTCATATGTTTGTCTTTCTCTATGACTGCATAATATTTCATTGTATATATACCACATTTTAAAAATTCAGTCCAGCTTTGATGGGCAGCATTGTTGGTTCCATGTTTTTGCTATTGTGAATAGAGCTGCAACAAACATACGTGTGCAGGTATCTTTTTTGTAGAATGATTTGGGTTCCTTTGGGTCTATTCACAATAGGGGAATTGCTGGGTCATATGGAAGGTCAAATTCTAGTTCTTACAGAAATCACTACACTGTGTTCCAGAGAGGTTGCACTAGTTTGCATTCCCACCAGCAGTGTAGAAGCATTCCTTTTTCTCTGCATCCTCACAAGCATCTGTTGTTGTTTGTTTTATTAATGATGGCCATTCTTACTAGGGTTAAGTGGTGTCTCGATGTGGTTTTGATTTGCATTTCACTGATGATGAATGAGGATGAGCACTTTTTCATTTATCTGTTGGCTGCCCATATATCATCTTTTGAGAAGTGTCTATTCATGTCTTTTGCCCACTTTTTAGTGGAGCTGTTTGTTTTTCCTTGTAGTTTGAGTTCCTTGTAGATCCCAGATATCAGACCTTTGTCAGATATACAATTGGCAAATATTTTTTCCCATTCTGTAGGCTGTCTCCCTGCTCTCTTGATGGTTTCTTTTGCTTTGCAGAAGCTCGTTAGTTTGATGACATCCCACTTGTCTATCTTATTTCTTGAAGTATTGGCCTTTAGGTTTCAGAATAGGAATTGGTTGCCAGTTCCAATCTCCATAAGGGTGTCACCTGTGTTTTCTAAGATTCTTATAGTTTGAGGTTTTATGTTTAGGTCTTTAATCCATTTCTAGTTAATTTTTGTGTATGGGATAGGTAGGAGTCCTGTTTCAATCTTCTGCATGTGGTCAGCCAGTTTTTCCAACACCATTTGCTGAATAGGATCTCCTCTCCCCAGTGGTTTTTGTTGGAGGCTTTGTCAAAGATGAGTTGGTTGAGGAATTAAGGCATTGCTTCCAGAATCTCTATCCTGTTCCTTTGGTCTATGTGCCTGTTCTTGTACCAAAACCAGGCTGTTTTGATGACTGTAGCCTCATAGGACAGTTTGAAGTTTGGAAGTGTGATACCTCTTACTTTGTTTCTTTGCTAAGGATTGTTTTGGCTATTTGTGGTCCTTTATGTTTCCATATGAATTTCTGTATTGTCATATCCAGATCTGAGAAAAATGATGTTGGTAACTTAATGGGTATTGCGTTGAATCTGTAGATTGCCTTTGGTAGAATGGACATTTTAACAATGTTGATTCTTCCTATCCATGAGCATGGAATATTTTTCCATTTGTTTGTGTCTTTTTGGTTTTCTTTGAGCAGTGCTTTGTAGTTCTCTTTGTAAAGGTCTTTCATTTCTCTGGTTAGGAAGATGCTGAGGCATTTCATTTTTTTGGTGGCTATTGTGAATGGGGTTGTGCTTTTAATTTGGGTCTCTGCCTACTTGTTGTTGGTGTATAGGAATGCAACTGTCTTTTGCACATTTTTTTGTACCCTGATATTTTGCCAAAGTCTTTTATCAGTGCAAACAGGTTTTTGACAGATTCTCTTGGATTATCAGGGTATAGGATCATATCATCAGCAAAGAGGGATAACTTGACTTCCTCTTTTCCTATTTGGATACCCCTGATTTCATTCTCTTATCTAATTTCCTGAGCTAGGACTTCCCACACAATGCTGAACAAGAGGGGTGAGAGTGGGCAGCCTTGTCTTGTTCCAGTTTTCAGGGTAAATGTTTCCATTTGCTGTCCATTTATCAATATGTTAGCTGTGGATTTATTGTAAATGGCACTTACTATTTTGAGGTATGTTCCTTCTATATATAGGCGTTTGAGGGTTTTTATCAAGAAGAGATGCTGGATTTTATCAAAAGATTTTTCTATGTCTAGTGAGATAATCATGTGGGTCTTGTCTTTACATCAGTTGATGTATTTAATTACATTTATGGTCTTGTGAATGTTGAACCAGCCCTGCATCCTGGGGATGAAGTCTACTTGGTCATGGTGTATGATTTTTGAGATTTGTTTTTGGATCCAATTTGTGAGAATTTTGTTGAGGATTTTTGCATCCATGTTCATAAGATATATTGGCCTATAGTTCTCTTTTTTTGTTGGATCTTTACCCACTTTGGGTATCAGTGTGATGTTGGCTTTGTAAAATGATTTGGAGAGAATTCCATCTTTCTCAATTGCCTGAAACACTTTCAATAGGATTGGTGTCAGCTACTCCTTGTATGTTTTGTAGAATTCTGCTGGAAAGCATTCGGTCCAGAGCTTTTTTTTTGTAGGTAGTTTTCTTATGATAGAGTCAATTTCCTTGGTTGTTTTTGGTCTATTTAGTGTCTCAGTGCCTTGTTTCAGTCTGGGGAGGTTATGTGATGACAGAAAGTCCTCCATTTCACTTAGGTTATCAAGTTTGTTTCCATACAGATATACATAGTAATCTTTGATAATCTTTTGTATTACTTCAGGGTCAGTTGTGATTAGATCTTTTGTATTTCTGATTGTGTTTATTTGTGCTTTTTCTCTCTTTTACTTGGTCATTTTGGCTAGGTGTCCATCAATCTTGTTAATTCTTTCAAAGAACAAGCTTTTTGTTTTGTTGATGTTTTCTATAATATTTTTGTCTTCTGTTTTCTGTATTTAGGCTCTTATTTGGTGATTTGGATTCTTCTGCTAAAGTTGGGGTTTTGGTGGTCTTCTCTTTCCAGCTCCCGGAGGTGATTTGTTAGGCTCTGCACTTGTGTTCTCTCCATTTTCTTAATGTGTGCTTATAGAGATATAAATTCCCCTCTTAGAACTGTTTCCATGACATCTCAGAGGATTTGGTAAGATGTTTCTTCATTTTCATTTGTTTCCAGGAATCTTTTAATTTCTGCTTTGATTTTAGTGTTGACCCAGTAGTTGCTCAGCATCATGCTGTTTAGTGTCCATGTCCTTGTGGACTTTGGGGAAATGCTGTTGTTGTTGACATTTATTTTTATTCCACTGTGGTCTGAGAATGTGCATGGCAAGTTCTCAATATTATGGAATTTGTTTATGCTTGATTTATGGCAAGGATGTGATTGATCTTGGAGTATGTTCCATGTGGTGATGAGTAGAATGTTTATTCTGTGATTGTTGGGTGGAATAATCTGTAGGCCTCTATTAAGTCCATTTGGTCAAGTGTCAAGTTTAGGTTCTGGATCTCTTTGTTGATTTTTAGCCTCGATGATCTACCTAGGGCTGTCAGTAAGGTATTCAAGTCCCCTGCTATAATAGTGTTAGAGTCAATATCTTCTTTTAGTTTGTTTACTAGTTGTTTTATAAATGCTGGGACTCCTGTGTTGGATGCATATATGTTTAGGATGGATATTTCTTGTTGATGTATTGAACCTTTGTCATTATGTAGTGTCCTTTTGCATCTTTTTAAAATTTTTGATAGCTTAAAGGTTGTTTTGTCTGATATTAAGATTGCAACTCTTGTCTTCTTTTGTGATCCATTTGCCTGGAAACTCATTTTACATCCTTTACCTTTGAGTCTGTGTGAGTCCCTTTGGTGAGATGAGTTTCCTGGATGTAGCCCATAATGGGGTCATGGTTATTTATTCAGTTTGCCAATCTCTGTCTTCTTAGTGTTGCATTTAGTCCATTCACATTCAGGTTGATTATTGAAATGTGATTGCTTCTGTCATGAAATTTTATCAAGTTTTTGCTTTGTTTCCTTGTTTTCTTTTGATTTTGGGTTTAATGTATGCATGTGTTTCCAGTTTCTTGTTACACTGTATTCTCTGTTAATTCTGTGCTCTGCTGTTCTCTTGGAAAGTGTGTGGTCATTCTTTTTTTTTTCTTTTTTTCCCCCCTTTCTTCTATGCTCAATACCTTTTTAAGTGTCTCCTGTAGAGCTGGTCTGGAGGCTGCATAATCTCCTAGGGATTGGAGTCTGGGAAAGATTTTAATTCTCTATCGCTGATGAAGCTGAGCTTGGTTGGATAGAAAATTCTTGGTTGAAATTGTTTTTGTTTGAGGACTTGAATGTAGGGCCCAGTCCCTTCTTGCTTGTAGCATTTCTACTGATATGTCTGCTGCTATTCTGATTGGTTTGCCCCGGTAGGTAGTCTGACCTTTCTCTCTTGCTGTCTTTAGAATTTTTCTTTTGTGCCTACTTTGTGTAGGTGAATTATTATGTGTCTAGGGATTGGTCTTCTCATTTGATGCCTTGTGTGGGTCATCTGTATCTCTTGTGCTTGGCTGATCACATCTCTGGTGAAATGGGGAAAGCTTTCTTGGATTACCTCCTGGAATACTTGCTCCAAGTTGTTCTCCATTTCCCTTTATTCTTCTGGGATTCCAATCAGACATAGGTTTGACCTCTTGATATAATCGCATATCTCTTGTAGCTTTGTTCTTCCTTTCTGAGTCTTCTTTCTGTTTTTTACAGATTGGGTTAATTCCATGTTCTGGTCTTCAAGCTCTGAGATTCTTTCTTCAGTTAGATTAATTCTGCTTTCCATGCTTGTCATCTTGTTATTTATTTTCTGGATGAAATTTTTTATTGCCAGAATCTCTGTCACAAGTTCTTTCAGTGTTGTGTCTTGTCTTTCTTGAGTCTTATTCACGCTTTCCATCCATTCCATAATCCCTGTCATATTCTGGGGATAGTCATTGGTGACTTCCATTGTTTGGGCACCAAGGTCTGATTTTTCAGGAGTTTTGTCTTTGGTGCACTTGAAATTGCCTGAGGCCTTCCTTTGGTTTTTCCTCATGTGTGACTGATCTCTTATTTTTCTCTTTGGTTCTGTTATTCGGTGTCAGTGGGAGAGGCTTTCCCTTCTGATTTTGCTCAGCCCTCTATTCTTCCCTGATCCGGGCTCTTGATTTGTTCTATTTTGAAATAGGATGGTGGTTGTGAAGGTTTGTTGTCTCTTGTAGTTTGTGAAACTCAAATAAAGTAGGGGATGGGGTGCTAGGAATCAGAAACTACTTGCAAATTGAAATGTTCACTTAATGTGGTATGTGGTCCCTGAGACTCACTCCCCACCACCACTCTACATGACTATGCAAATCAGAAACCAATGCAAAAGCAATTGAACACATGCACACACACATCAAAATAATTGGGATAACAAAAAAGTGGAACAAAACAAACAACAACAAAAAAAAACCCAAGAAAACTAAACACACAAACACATGCTTAGCACAAAGTGAATAGAGAAGAAAAACAGAAAGACTGGAGGTAAATAATTTTTTAAAAAGGGGGGATTCAGGTTAAACCCTTATACATATATTGACATATACCTTAAACTATAAAAAATGAATATTAAAAACCTTAGAAGAACAAAAGAGCAAAAACCAACACAAACAACAAAACAAAAGATGAACACTCATTCACATACACACATAAACAGAAAATGACAAATAAAATAAGAAACAGAAAAAGAAAAGAAAAAAAATTGGGGGGAATGCAGATGAAACCCTCACATACACCTTCATGCACAAAGAAAAAATATTTTAAAAATAGATGAACTAACAGTCAAAACAATTTTTAAATTAAAAAATAATTGAAAATTAAAAAAAAAACCCTGCCTTCTTGTTGCAGACTCTGTAATTGTTCCTCTAATCAAGTCTCTCCCACAGAGCCACCTCTTTTACTCTCTCTTCAGGGAATGAAGCAGGGAAGAAGGAGGGACAGTGGAGGTGGGTGGGGCTGCACTTCTCCTCTCCTACCCTCATATGGTTAGGGAAATCTTCTTTCTTGGGAGGTATAAGATTGAGTCTTCCCCAGGTATGTACTCTCACCAGGGGTGCTCCAGCCAGGCCTATCCTGGAATGGAGTTATCATGTTGCTACTGATGACCAGCCTCTGCCTGAGTTTGTCCCTCCCATTCATGGCCCAGCTGTGTGGGTCTGACATTCAAAGGATTGCTGGGGAGGAGGGCGGTTGAGTCAACTCCAGACTCCCCACTGATCTCTTTGGAGTATTTCCTCATCCTTTTCTGTCCACACCCTTTGTCCCATGGCTGGATCAGAGTAAGGGGTGGGATGCTTGGCTCAGCACTCGCCAGGTTCCTCTGAAGTTTGTACTATCAGGATATTCCCTCTGGATCATGATCAGTCCCTGAGTAGTTGATCCGCCAGTGACAGAGATCAGGTCTCTTGCTCCTTGGGAGTAAGTTGGAGCATTTTTTTGCCCCGCCTTCAAGGGGGTGGTGGGGAGCCTCTCTTGTCCTCTTTTGTAGGAACTTGCCTCTGTACTTCCTCCACACACAGCCCCTGCCAGAGCCCTGCCAGGTGCTGAAGTGGTGAGGCAAAACCAGGAACCGGTAGTCTCTCTCCTGCTTCAATGGTGAGGGAGAACCTGGGGTGATGATTTTTCAAGGAAAACTTCTGTTCATTTAAAAAAAAACAATGGTGATCAGCTTCTGTGACCTGGGAAGAGCCAGGGATGAAGTAGAGAGGCTACAGCACTAGTTGTTGCACCAGGGCTTAACCACTAGCTCACCAGCCCAACTTAGACAGTCTCTCCCAGCATTTTGTTCCCAAGGAGGGTTTGCTGATTTAAAAAAAAAAACAAAAATAAAGAAAAAGAAAGGGAAAATGGTGCTTGGCTTCCATGTCCCAGGAATCGCTAGGGTCCAAGCCCAGCTGCTGTGGCACCAGCCGCTACACCAGGAGAGCCCTGGCAGCTAGCTCCCTAGCCCTCACTCATTCAGTCACTCACATGCCCACTCACTCACCAGCATGTACAAAAAAATTTCCATACACTCATTCACTTACACGGGGACTCACTCACATGGTTAGACTGGCTTGGCCACCATCTTCCTGACTATCTCTGATCTTTTCTATTTTATTTTCTTCTTCTATGTCTTGTATTTGGACTTCTATTTTGGTGATCGGGATTCTTTTGCTTAAGTTTTGGTTTCAGTGGTCTTGTTTATCCAGCTCTTTTTTTTTTTTTTTTTTTTTTGAGTTGGAGTCTCACTCTGTTGCCCAGACTGGAGTGCAGTGGCCGCTCCCGGCCACCGCAGCCTCAACCTGCTGGGCTCTGGTGATCCTTCCGCCTCAGCCTTCCGAGTAGCCGGAATTACAGGCATGCGCTACCACGCCCAGCTGATTTTTTGATTCATTGTAGAGATGAGGTCTCGCTGCCCAGGCAGGTCTCGAACCTGCGGGCTCAGTCAATCCACTCACCTCAGTCTCCCAAAGGCGCGGGATTACAGGCTGAGCCACTGAGCCCGGCTTATCCAGCTCTTTATGTAATTTGCTATTCTGTTATCTTGTGAACTTTCCATTTTCTTGACATGTGTTTGTAGAGATATAAATTCCTCTCCTAGTAGTACTTTCATGGTATCCCGGAGATTTGGTAAGATTTTTTTTTTTTTTTTTTGGTTTCATTTGTTTCCAGGAATTTTTTAATTTCTGTTTTGGTTTCTGTGTTGACCCAGGAGTTATTCAGCATCAGGTCATATAGTGTCCATGTCTTTGTGGATTTTGGGGGAACTTTGTTGGTGTTGATATTTGTTTTTCTGCACTGTGGTCTGAGATGGTGTATGGCAGTATTTTGGTCTTATGAAATTTGTTTATGCTTGACTTATGGCAAAGGATGTAGTTAATCCTGGAGTATGTTCCTTGTGGTGATGAGTAGAATGTATATTCTGTGGTTGGGTGATGTGTTCTGCAGGTATCTGTTAAGTGCATTGGGTCAAGTGCCACGTTGAGGATAGAGATCTCTTTGTTGATTTTTTGCCTCAATGATCTATCTAGGGTTGTTAGTGGAGTAGTTAAGTCCCCAGTTATGATAGTGATAGAGTCAATGTCTTATTTAAGTGTACTTAGTATCTGCTTTATAAAAGCTGGTGCTCTTGTGTTGGGTGCATATATGCTTAAGATGGACATTTCTTACTAATGGATTGAATCTTTTATCATTATGTAATGTCCTTACTTATCTTTTTTAAGTTGTGATAAGCTTAAAGGTTGCTTTGTCTGATATTAAGTTTGCAACTCCTGCCCTCTTTTGTGATTTGTTTTCCTAAAAATTTGTTTTCCATCCTCAAACTTTAAGTCTGTGAGCTTTTGTGGTGAGATATGTTTCCAGGATACAGTAAATTGTTCAGTCTTTTTTAAAAATTCAATTTGCCATTCTATGTCTTTCCAGTAGTGCATTTAGTCCATTCATGTTCAGGTTGATTATTAAAATGTGAGTTTGTCCCTGTCATAATGCTCTTATAAGCCTGTTTTGTATTCATTTAGTTTTTGCGTTAATGTGTGTGTGTGTGTTCATTTTTGAGGGTATGCTGTATGTTCTGCTGCTTCTGTGTTTGTGACCTTGTGAAGTATCTGGTCTTTCTTATGTTTATTTTTTCTTCTGTGCACAGCACCTTTTTAAGTGTCTCCTGTAGAGCTGGTCTGGAGGCAGCATATTCTCTTAGGGATAGGATATTTGAAAGAATTTAAATTCTCCATTGCTGCTGAAACTTAGCTTGGCTGGGTAGGAAATTATTGTTGAAGTTATTTATCTTTGAGAATATTAAAGGTTGGGGTCAAATTTGGGGTTGAATCCCTTCTGGCCCATAGTATTTCTGCAGATAAATCTGCAGCATTTCTATTGGTCTCCCCAATAGGTAGTCTGACCTTTCTCCCTTGATGCTTTTAGGATTTGTTTCATTTTCAACTCTAGAAAATCTTGACCTACCTTTGTTTATCATAAGACATTGTGAGCTTGTCATCATGCAATTAATAATATAAACTGAAAGCCATGGGAAAAGATTGGAGTAATAAACTTCTATGAAAGCATAGCTAGAAAGTAACACACAGACCTCAACACTCACACATACACACCTTTCTATTCTGCTGGTGGGCCAGGTTTTATTTTATTTAACATCAAATAACCTAATGTTAGGACTATCTTCATCTAATTAAAAGTTCTGGATCCTTTGGGCTTTGATGAAGCACAGAAATAAATTTTTGAGATAACAAAAATTAATGAATATTAAGTTTCTGTGTCAATAGTAATAACTTACTGGCATTCATATTTATCATTACACAAACAGCAATAATAATAATACCTAGCATTATTAAACCCATTTGTATATCAGTGAATAAACTGTACTAAACTTGAAACTATCCAATACAGTATAATTGGTAACATTTTTGGAATACTATTTTCAATATTAAAAATTTTAATAAAAATATTTTAATGAGTCTAAGAGGCATACAATAAAATTAACAAATATTAATTATATAGTTTTATAAATTGTATCCATTTGTATACCCATGTGACCACCAGACATTAAAATACAGAGTATTTCATCAGAAAAATTCCCTTTAATCCTTCCTCCCATGGTTTCTTCTGACTTTTAACAACATAGGTTAGTTTGCCTAGTTAAATCTTCATATAAATGAATTACACAATATATACTTCTTTGTACTTTACTTCTTTATCAACATTTTTGAGATTATTAGTTGCCAGAAGCTTTTAACAAATTACTGTTGCTGTGCAATGTGAATATACCATAGTTGGTTTATTTTTATTACCTACTTGGGAACATTGGATTTTCTTCAGTTTTGTACCATTACAAACAAAACTCTTACTAACATTATTATATTAATATTATTGCAGCATTCTCACTCTGTCGCCCAGAGTGGAGTGCAGTGGCCGCTCCCGGCCACCGCAGCCTCGACCCGCTGGGCTCCGGCGATCCTTCCGCCTCAGTCTCCCGAGTAGCTGGAACTACAGGTGCGGGCTACCACGCCCTGCTGATTATTTATTTATTTATTGTAGAGATGAGGTCTCGCTGCCCAGGTGGGTCTCGAACCCGCGGGCTCAGGCAATCCACTCACCTCAGCCTCCCAAAGGCGCGGGATTACAGGCTGAGCCACTGAGCCCGGCCTGCAGCATTCTTTTGTAGATATATACATTTGTATTCTTGTATGTATGACGAGGAGAGTGGAATAGCTTGGACAAATGTTAGGCATATGCTTAATTTTATTGGAACCAACCAAAAAGTTTTTCATATTGTTGTAACGGTTGAAATATACCAGTTTACTCATCAACACTTGGTATTGTTCATGCTTTTAATTTTAATCATTCTAGTTGGTATTTAGTTGGCATCTCGTTATTTTAATTTGCATTTTTTGATGAGTAATCTTATGAAACATTATTCTTTTTTTTTTTGAGTTGGAGTCTCACTCTGTTGCCCAGGCTGGAGTGCAGTGGCCACTCCCGGTCACCGCAGCCTCGACTTGCTGGGCTCCGGCGATCCTTCCACCTCAGCCTTCCGAGTAGCCAGAATTACAGGCATGTGCTACCACACCCGGCTCTTTTTTTTATTTATTGTAGAGGATGAGGTCTCGCTGCCCAGGCAGGTCTTGAACCCACAGGCTCAGGCAATCCACTCACCTCAGCATTCCAAAGGCGCGGGATTACAGGCTGAGCCACCGAGCCCGGCTGAAACATTATTCTTATTCTTATTAGTCATTTGAATATCCTTTATCAAGTCCCAGTGTACATCTTTTGCCCCTTTATGAATTAGTTGTTTGTCTTTATTTATTTTTCAGGAGTTTTTAATATATTTTAGATATGAGGTTTTTTCAGATATGTATATTGTGAGTTTCTTTCTCACAGTCTGTCTACCACCTTTTCATATTCGTAGTTGAATCTTTGGAGGATCAAAGTTTTAGTTTTTATGAAGCGCTTCTTATCATGACTAAAACAACCCAATGTTCCCAAGTAGGTAAATCATATCATTCATAGTTTTGTGTCTTGTTTTAAACTCTACTGACCATCTGAGGAACATTTTAAATACCATATTACTTAGGAAGTCAAGGTTCATATGAATAGTCCTTTTTTTTTTTTAAAGATCTTTCTTCCCCCAGTTGAGTTACATTAATACTACACTATTATGTTTAATCTTTCTTACTCTATAATTATGTCAGTGCTATACTATTTTAATCATTAAGCTTGATGGTCACCTTGACTAGTTCTGGTTTTTTTCCTAGCCCTATTGCATGGTAATAAGTCTTGAAGAACTTTCTTCCTGAATATTGCCTTATTATAGGCCCTTTACATTTCATATAAAATTTAGAATCAACTTGCTAAAGTCTGCAAAATAATGTCCATGAAATATTTTAATTGAAGTTGAGTTGAATCTAAGGAGCAATTCAAATTGAATTGACATTTTATCAATATTGAATTTTCCATGGATAAATAAATATATTTGTCAATTTACTTAGGTCTTCTTTAATTGCTCTTAGTAAGGCTTTCAGTGTTGGATTTAGCATAGTTATTGTTAAATTTATTCATAGTTTTTAAAATACTTTAGAATGCTGCTGAAAGTGGTAGTGTTTTATAAATTTTATTTTCAACTAATTATTGGTAGGATAGGGAAATATAGATGGTTGTATGTTGACCATATACCATACCACCTTACTATACATGATTTTAGATATATACACAACTATGACTAGTATGTCTTTCTGATGGACCCCTTTATCATTATGAAATGTCGCTCTTTAATTCTAGTAATATTGTTTGTCTTGAAGTTTAAATTTTCTTGTACAGATATTTCTTGACTTCTTGAAGTTTACAGTTTCTTGTACAGGTGTTCCTTGACTTACAATGGGGTTATGTTCCAATAAACATATCGTAAGTTGAAAGTACTCCATCAAAATTGCATTTAATATTCCTAACCTCCCAAACATTATAACTTAGTCCTGTCTGCTTGTTTAGAAATGTCTTCTTTTTGTCTTTATTTTGAGTGATACTTTCACTAGGTGCAGAAATCTAGTTGACAGCTATTTCTTTCTTTTTCACTCATCACCATAAAGTTGGCATTTCATTATCATTTGGCTTGTGTTGTTTCTAAGGAATTGTCAACCATCTTTTTTTTTTTTTTTTTTTGCTGATGCTGTTCCCCTATAAGCAAAGTGTCTTTTATCTCAGTCCACTTTAAAGAATTTGTTTCTTATTCAGAACACTTACATTAGCCTACAGCTGTGCAAAATCATCTGGCAACATAGTACACTGTGGACTATTGGTCGTTCACCTTCGTGTAACTTGGCTGCAACTTTCTGATGCTATCCATTATCACAAGATTATTATACTTCATATTGGTAACCTGGGAAAAGATCAACATTAAAAATTCTAGATTCAGTGTCTACTGAATGGACATCATCTTTGCACCATCATAAAAATGGAAAAATCGTAAGTCAGGGACTTTCTGTATTAATATATTCACATTGGCTTTCTTCTGTTTAGTGCTTGAGTGATTTTTTAAAACAATTATTTTGTTTTTAACCTATTTGCATAACTTCTCTAGAATAGGGCTAATGTAAACAAAATATATGTATATATTCAGCTTCATTATTTCTTTCTTTTAATTATAGCATTTAGTTGGTATAGTTAGGTTTACTCCAACAATTTTGCTTTTTTTTTTGTTTCCATTTTCTGTTTCTTTTTTCTTGAGTTTTTGCATTAATCAAGTTTTTTGGATTCATATTATTTATGCTCTTGATTTTTTAGCTATACTTTTTGTACTCATTAGTAGGTGCCCCTCACAGTATGTATTCTTAATTCATAAGAACCATCTTGAATATAAGAACTTTAAAACAGTTAAATTCCATTTACCTGCCCTCCTACTCTTTCTCCTATTATGTTGTTAATTTTAGTTCTGTATATGTTATGAAGCACTTAATACATTAATTATAGTTGCTTTTAAAAATCAGCAGCCTTTTAAACTTTATTTTAGCTACATATTTACTTTCTAGGTACTCATTACTCCTTCTTGAGGATTTGTGCTTCCATCTTTGATAATTTCCTTTCAGCTTGAAGAATTTTCTTTAGAAGTTGTTGTAGTTTGAGTTTGCTGACAACCAAATTCTCTCAGCTTTTGTTTGAAAATGTCTTCTTTTTGTCTTTATTTTGAATGATACCTTCACTAGGTGCAGAAATCTAGTTGACAGCTATTTCTTTCTTTTCCACTCATCACTTTAAAGTTGGCATTTCATTATCATTTGGTTTGCATTGTTTCTAAGGAAATGTCAACCATCTTTTTTTTTTGCTGGTGTTGTTCCCCTGTATGTAAAGTGTCTTTTTATCTCCATCCATTTTAAAGAATTTGTTTCTGTAAATTTGGTGTTCAGTAATTTGACTATGATATGTCTGACATAGTATTATTTGTACTTACTTTGCCTGGGTTCTCTGAGCATTTTAAATAATTGGAGCCAATCAGTTTTCAAAAATTATTTCCCCTTTTCTTTTGATGCCCTGGTCATACAAATGATATATTGTCTTATGTGCCTCTTACATGCTTTTCTTAGATTTATTTTTTAGTTTCTTTTTAAAAAATCTATGTGTTTCAATTTGTATAATTTCAATTGACCTATTTTCACATTCATTGATCTTTCTGCTACAGCATGCAGTTTGCCACTAAACTTTATACCCCCCCAAAAAGTCTTAGTTTCAGAGTTCAAAAAGAATTTCAGTTCTTGAATGTCAATTTGTTCTTTAGATTTCATTTCCCTATTGGGAAATGGAAAAAAATTCCCCATTTTGTCTATCTTTTCCTTCAATTTTTAAAAATTTATAATTGTACTTTTAAGTCTATAATCTACTAACTATAAATTCCAGTTCATGTGGATCTTCTTATATATTTTATTTTATTTTTATTATTTATTTATTTATTTATTTTTTGAGTCGGAGTCTCACTCTGTCGCCCAGACTGGAGTGCAGTGGCCGCTCCCGGCCACCGCAGCCTCGCCTGCTGGGCTCCGGCGATCCTTCCGCCTCCGCCTTCCGAGTAGCCGGAATTACAGGCGCGCGCTACCATGCCCGGCTGATTTTTTGATTTATTGTAGAGATGAAGTATCGCCTGCCCAGGTGAGTCTCGAACCCGTGGGCTCAGGCAATCCACTCACCTCAGCCTCCCAAAGGGTGGGATTACGGGCTGAGCCACGAGCTCGGCTATATATTTTATTTATTTATTTATTTATTTTTATGTCTCGTTCTCATTATTTTTGATGGTAGGAAAGACTGCATATTTACAAGAACCAAGATATTTGGAATTTTTTTTTTTATTTTTACAGAGAGGGCACATCTCTTGCTTTGTCAAGCTGCTAAGGTAAAGAGTTGATTTTTTTTTGATTCAAGCAGGAATTTGGATGGGTTGGGTCTGGTTTGCGGTCAGAGCTTGGACTTCAGTCTACTTCTGATTTTAAATGACTTAAGAGTGAGACCTATCCTGAGTGGAGATGAGCCCTCTCGAGAAGACTTTTGGGTTGAAGCACTGTAGGACTGTGGTGAACACCCTCGTCTTTCCAACCCAGCTAATAGCATTCAGTATCACCACACTCGAAGTCCTTGGCTCTGTCTGGCCAGAAGAACCAGCTCTGAGTTTGGGAATACCAAGTACCCCAATGCAACATGCCAGCCCTTCCAACTCTTACAAACTGCTGCATTTCTCCAACAGAGCTCTGCATGTGGCAGGCCCATTGCTTGCCCACTTATTTCCAATGTGGCTAATGCTCACAGGAGGGAAGGGATGCTTGTATTTGCTGAAAATTGGGGCCCTTCCTTCTTTGGAAACTAGTAATTTTTAATGTTTTTCCCACAACATTTTTTGAAGTAATGTATGTGTGTGTGTGTGTGTGTGTGTGTGTGTGTGTGTGTGTAATGACAACACCTTATTTATGCTCATGCTCATTTTCTTTTTCTTTTTTTTTTGAATCAGAGTCTCACTCTATTTCCCAGGCTGCAGGGCAGTAGCACTGTCACTGCTACTGTAGCTTTGATCTGCCAGACTCAGGTGACTCTTCCACTTCAGCCTCCCAAGTAACCGGAACTACAGGCATGAACCACCACACCAGGCTAATTTTATTTATTTATTTATATATTTAATTTTACTGTAGAGATGAGGTCTTGCCAAGTTGCTCAGGCTAGTTTGAAACACCTGGGCTCAGGCAATCTTCCACCTTGGCCTCTCAAAGTTCTGGGATAAAACCATGAACCACCATGTCTAGCCATATTCATTTAAAGTCTTAAAAAGAGTCTGGTATAGTGGTTCATGCCTGTAATTCCAGCATTATGGGAGGCTGAGGCAAGAGGATTGTTTGAAGCCAGGAGTCTGAGACCAGACAAGGCAAAATAGTGTGACCTAGTATCTACAAAAAAGAAAAAGAAAAAAGAAAAAAGTTAGCCAGGCATGGTGGCACATGCCCGTAGTCCTAGCTACTCTGGAGGCTGAGGTGGGAGGATCACCTGAACCCAGGAGGTCAGTGCTGTGATGAGTCATGATCATGTCACTGCATTCCAACCTGGACGACAGAGTGAGACCCCAATTCAAAAAGTAAAATACAGTCTTTAAAAGTAATTAATATACTACTGTTGTCTTTATTTCTTACTAAAAGTGTTTTACACGTGATGATAGCCTTAATAATAGGGTCTATTGAATGTCTGTGCCATGACCTTATGGAGTTCTTACCATAATGTTCAGGTAAGAACATTAATGTTCTTAGGAAGTTAATGTTCTAAGGGCTTTACATACATTACTTAATTTAATCCCTACAGCAGCCCTATCATTTAGGGACTTCTAAACCTTATTATACATGTGATGAGACTGAGGCAAGGAGAGTTTAGGTGGCCTCTTAAACACTTAAATATTGGAGTAAATATTGGAGTCAGTTTTCAGATCCAAGCCATCTTTCTTAGAGTCCATACTCTTAATCATGATGCCATATTGTATAAACATTTAACCTAATTATTTTGGGGGTTGTCCCTTACTTCCTTCTTCATTCATACACTAGAAATGTGTCTTACATAGACCTTCAATTATATCACTCTTTCATACCTCACTCTCTTTCCACATACTCTGTAGCCTGCCAGAAATTATTTATATTCTTTGTTTACATTCATCTTTTCTTTAGAATTCATCTCAGCTACTACTTCTTGCAGAAACTTATCACTCAGAATGAACAATACCCTCTCTCTCTCTCTCTCTCTCTCTCTCTATATATATATATATATATATGTGTGTGTGTATACATATCTACCTCAGCTTTTAACCTGTTGAAATAAAGGCATAGTGTCTTTATATGAGAGAGGGACCCCAAAAATCTTGGAATTATCTTTGTAGGGCAGGTCTCTTGTAGAACAGGCTTCCCCTGCTAGGCCAGTGTTCTAGGAACCCATTGGCATCAGTTTACCAGCTACCATTGTTGTAAGAGGCTGCATTCAGCCTCAGTGAATATTTTTTGGAGATTCTTTTACCGTGTTTGCTCATTTCATGATGGGTGATTTAGAAGCACACCTGCCCAGTGTTCAGTTTTTAACCAAAAGTGTCATGACTCCCACGTCCCACCCTACCTATTCCCCTGATCTCACCCTCAGTGACTTGTTTTTGTTTCATTAGATGAAAAAAAGTCATCAAAGAGAAACATTTTGCCAATGTGGAAGAGGTGAAACAAAAAACATCAGAAACACTAAAAACCTTCAAAACTGATGAGTTCAAAAACTGTTGTGAGCAGTAAAAAAAGCAGCTTGATAGATGTATTTCATCAAACAGAGAATATTTTGAGGATTACTGAAGTTCAAACATGTAAGAATTAATATACACTTTACATAAATAAATAAATTCCATTATGAGGGGTTCCCTCTCATATATGTGTGTCTCATCTATTAGTCCATGAGACCCTGGAGAACAGGAACTAGGACTTATACATTTATTTATATACAATGCCTAATGATGCTTGACACATTGTCGTCACTGATTGTTTATTTACTGAATAGATTTCAATCCTCTGTGTCCCTAAAATTGATTCTCAATTGGAATTTCAAAGGTTAGAGGTCTCTGTGGTTGTTTGGCTTATCTTGTTCCAAAAGTTAAAATTTAATAGTCTCAAATAAATGTTGTCATACATTTTGGGAGATCACCTTGGCTAGAGTTAAAATAGCAAGAAATGTGGATGTTTAAAACTATGAAATTATTCACTTTAATTTTTATCTCTGTTTTTAACAGCTAAAAGCAAAATTCAAGTCTCTTATTTCAAATTAAACCACTATTCAGTCTTAACTAATAATACCTTTATGTGCCTGACACTTCAGGTGGAATGATTAAATTATGCACCTGTAGAAAGATCTCAGAAAGCAATGACAGGTATTACAAACCTACTATGTTCCTGGGTACTTTTTAAAAAGTACTGTATTTAAAAATTAAGACATTGATTTCAATTCTTTGTTTCTCTTGGATATGACATTCTCCTTTTTCTTTTGAATCACATATGGGCTGTGAATTTTCATTTCCTTAACTTTGCTTTGCTTTCCATATAATTTATCCCATAGAACACTGCTGTTTGGCTTTGTTAGCTAGCAAGGAAGTAGAAGTATAAAACCATTTTTTAATCAAATGAGAGAACATTTGAAAGAACATTTTCCTTAACAAATAGAATTGATAGTGGACTACACACTGGGAGATTAAGTTAGAGCAACAAGTTTGTAAAGCTCCACTTTCCATCCTTTATATATGTATGTCTTGCTGCATTACATGGGTTAAATATATTTTGCTTCATTGATTTGCAAAGTTGAAGTCCTTGAGCAGGAATCTGGTGTTAAGCACCACAAACAATTTCTCATTTAGCTCCTGCAAGGTTGTTTATGCTTTAAACCCTCTTGGATTTATTTTATGCCCTACTAGGAACGTGGATGACACCCAACTATAAAAACTGCTGAGAATGCTGAACCTGAGAGAGAAGAAACAGAAAGTATAGTTTTGACATCTTGAGGTCACATATTGGAGGTTTAGTGAGTGACTCCTGTACTATTCTTTGAAATTAATTTATACTCTATTTCCTTCTCATCTAGATTTTGTTTTTCTGTTTTTTAGATGCCTAACAAGAAAGAACATAGCCAGAAAACATTTGAGAATTATCTTCCTAAAACTGCTAAAACTTCCTGATTTTTCTATGGAACAGAAAAGAGATATGGAATAGTGACCTGACAAGCATTTTCCTGGAGAAAGTGTCCAGCATGAGAGATAATATTTTTTAAGTGTCTTAGACGATACTGTCACATCTAGGCACAAGAGAAGCTAGGGTATTTTGTGTTAAGACAATTAATTTCATCTCCTAACAGGGATCGTTGTCTCAACGAGACTCAGTCTTGTGATTTGGATTTTCATGTAACAATGAAAGACTTGTCTACTGATTAATTTCCTTTGGAAGTCAATGTCCTTTCCTCTCTAGGGGCAGTAGGAAAGTCAGTTTTAACGACTTGGTCTTAATATTTGAATCTAAAAGTCATCTCCCCTCCCAAATGATGTTTAAAAACAGTGTATCATAATTGATGCTTCACCTTACCATTAGCTGTTATAGATAGAATATGGGCCCAAAATGTTTTCTCTTCTCTTTTCTTCTCTTTTCTTCTCTTTTCTTTTCTCTTCTCTTCTCTTCTCTTCTCTTCTCTTCTCTTCTCTTTTGCAGTCAATTACCTTCCCTCATGGGTAAACTTTGGATCTCACTGAGAACATAATTTTTAAAAATACAGTTAAGTTAGAGTCCAATTCCTTATCCCACCAACTCTGGTTCTCACTGAGAACATAATTTTTTTTTTTTTTTTTTGAGTTGGAGTCTCACTCTGTCGCCCAGACTGGAGTGCAGTCTGCCTCAGCCTTCCATGTAGCCGGAACTACAGGCGTGCACTACCACACCCAGCTGATTTTTTTATTTATTGTAGAGATGAGGTTTCACTGCCCAGGCGGGTCTCGAACCTGCGGGCTCAGGCAATCTGCTCATCTCAGCCCCCCAAAAGCGCGGGATTACAGGCTGAGCCACTGAACCCGGCTGAAAACATAATTTTTAAGAAGACAGTTAAGTTAGAGTCCAGTTTCTTCTCCCACCAACTCAAACTTCTTTATATGTGTCTGAAGAATATATATGGAGGAGAAAGGAGAATGAAGTTATATGGTTGTATATGTGAGTGAATTTATATGCATACACCTTTATGTGTATATGTTCATGCACGTATTCATTAATCACTACTCATTAATCTATAGTAATGAAATTTGAACTTTGGAAACAAATCTGTTTGAAGTATTATCTTATAACCTATGTGAACTTGGGCAGGCCAATTAACTTATACAAGACTTAATTTTTCATATGAAAAATAGGGATACCGATACCTGCCTTATAGAGTTGCAATAAGAAAGAGCCACTGATCTAATTTAGAAAGCATTCAGCACAATTCCTGGAGCATGGCAGGATCCCAAAAAGTGCTGGTTATTAATATTTACTCTGCTACTCTTACTACTCTCTAGTCACTGGACAAAGTGCACAGAGATGCAGAATCAAAGAAAACATTGCATCTTTTCTCTAAGGCTACTGAAGAAGACTAAAAAGAGCATCAACAACTAAAATGTGGTGTGACAAAAGCTATTAAAAATGTTAAGCATTTAGGTGTACCCTCAAGTAAAGTGGAACAAAGCAAGAACCTGGCAGGCAATGGTTGGCAATAAAATTTGTATCTTTACTGACTTAATTGAAAATAGGTAGCAAAGGGTGCCAGTCTATCTATTAATTATTTTGAATTTGCTTGCTATAATCTTAATTGTTAAATGTAGTTGTTTTGTTTTGTTTCTAGTTAGGACTTATATATGTTTTTAAATCTAAACACAGAGTTATTCTGATTTTGGACTTGCATATCGAAAAGTAGAGGATACCAAATAACACAGAAATGTGTGCAGTCTTAGAAGGATCTCTTAGAATACAGTAGCATGTGTTGGGACACATGCTTTAGTGTAGCCTTCTTATAAAGTGAAAATCATTTGGCTTTCTCAAAATGAACTTCAAATGTTTAGAGATAATCAGTATTTTCCTATTGTTTTTAAACACGGAGGCCATTTTTCCCAGGTTCAAAGTGTTAGCACATGTACTAGTTTAGTATTAAAGAAGATTATATAAAATTCAGTGGAATCATTTGCAGAGAACTCTAAACTATAGAAGTGAGTGTGATCTGGACCACAATAAAATATACTAACCCTAAAGGTTATTGGGGGTGTGGATCAGGAGCTGAAATTAGAAAAAGGATTCTGTTTATATAAACTTTCCTCATTATTCTAAAGTAGATGAGAGATTTAAAATGTGTACATTTCTGAGGATATCACATATTCATGCTTTTTTGAGAGTGAATTAGGAGAAATCAGGATAGTTTGAGCCTTTACTAATACAGAGAGACGGGAAATCTGATGTTGTTATCATTAAGGACAAGAAGGAGTAGCTGGGCATGAATAGAAAATGAAGTACTCACAGGCAGACATAAAACAATAATTATGAAAAAGTCAGAAATACAAAGGATTCAAGCATGGATAAGAAACAAGTATACTCAGTAAACAAAAATCAAGAAGGGAAGAAAGAGAACAAAACTGAACATATGAAATGAAGAAAAAATGACACGAATGCAAACTTTTTAAAGAAACAAAAAAGTCTGAGCTGAAATATTCTTATTATAGCTCCCTTTTTTTGTTTTTCTCCCTTGGATTTTAGATAGAAAAAAATATTTTTCTCCTTATGTGCTTGCTATTTTTCATAGCTAGGGAAACTGGGAGAGGGAAAGATAAAAATCGCTCAAGGTGAGGTATCTACAAGAAGCCAAGTGAGGACTTTGACTCATATATACTGGATTCATCACACCACTTGTGCTTTCTGAGTTTTAATTTTGTCTTATCACAAATTTGGGGGAAATGCAGCAAATTAGACATATAGCTTTAAAATGTTTCCTATTGCGAACATTTGTGCTGTAACATCTTTAATCTGTTTTGGCCTAAATATTCTCACTTTACTTGTTTTCTCTGATGCTGGAGTTCACTTAAGGTTCAATTTTAGGAAGTTGGATTTTAATAAGATATCTTTAAGTGATTTCCATGTTAAGCCAATCTTGCTAAAACAGTACATGGAAGAGTAAATAGAGAGCTTAAGAGAAGAAATACTTTGTTTAACTTTTAGATGAAACCAAAATTTGGGATCTTTGACTACTAAGACTTGGATACAATTCTGGCAGAGAAATCTATCAATTTGTATCAAACAAGACACTCTTCAAAAAAGGCTTCTTTATTCTCCTTGTGGTAGTAATGTTTCTGAAGTTTTGAATAATGCTCCTCTCCCTGTCAGTGTTTTCAACTTGACAAATAGCTCTTTTCTGAATTAATTAATCTCCACTAATTCAAGTCCTATACCACTACTATATATATATATATAATACATAATGTATATGTGAATAAATATACATGTATATTTAAAGAAAGATGTCAAATATGGAAAAATATATTTCTGATTCTGAAAAAAGACAAACAAATCTGGGTTTAGTTTTTTAAACTATATAAAGCTTGGCTGATTTTATTATACATGTGTAATGTCATCTCTTGTTTTTCTCTAATGAACGCTTAGAGTTAATGATTCATTTTTATTTTGGTTGTTACTTGGGTTCAGTGATCAATACTGCGACCTGCAACTCCTGATGGTGTGGAGAGGAAGATGGGCAGGAGGCGGAAGAAAGGCAGGAAGCAGTTTATAATTTATGCAGGTCTTTAAAAAAATTCCCCTTGCTTACTGCATCGTGTTACTATTATTATCATTTGGTGGGCCTGAGGCATGGGCCACACATATCATCTGCTTAAAAATATTTCTACAGCCTGTCTGGGTGTCATTATAGTGTTTGTTTCGTAACAACTGCCTATGAATCTTTATTAAAATTCAAATGGACTGAGACTCAGAGCCAACAATGGGGCCCGTATATACTAATAGAGCACAATCTGTCCTTGGGAAGACTCAGCAGGATCAGAGTAGGGTGTGTCAAAAACCGGGCACACTGCAAAGAATCTGAAGTCCAGAGACCACGAAAGCGACAGGGTGAGCCCACCAGAATGTGTTTCACCCAAACACACCATTGGTATTTAATTCAGTAGCAGAATGAGAGGGAATAGATGCTGAGTCTGAAAACCTGGATGACGGGCACACCCACCAGCACCTTCACGACTGACCTAGGGACATAAATGGTGTCAGGGCTTTTCTTAAAAGGATTTATAAAAGTAAAAGGCAACAGCACAGGATTTCCAGTAGATATATTATAAAAGTATTTTTAAAATTCACCTTCGGTTTAGATAGTGATACAATAATCTTTTTTTTTTTTTGAGTTGGAGTCTCACTCTGTCGCCCAGACTGGATGGAGTGCAGTGGGTGCTCCCGGCCAACGCAGCCTCGACTTGCTGGGCTCCGGCAATCCTTCCGCCTCAGCCTTCCGAGCAGCCAGAATTACAGGCGCGCGCTACCACGCCCGGCTGATTTTTTGATTTATTGTAGAGATGAGGTCTCGCTGCCCAGGCGGGTCTCGAACCCTTCGGGCTCAGGCAATCCACTCACCTCAGCCTCCCAAAGGCGCGGGATTACAGGCTGAGCCACCGAACCCGGTGATACAATAATCTTAATAGAAGCATCCATTTCCTCATCTGTTGAGGTGCAGGTTATAAATATAAGCTATATTTATAAAACAAAATCTTCTAAAACTCTGGGGACTATCAAGTGTGAAGTACACAGACTTCAGTTCTCAATTAAATGCCTATTATTTTTACGTGTTTCTATTTTCTGAATTAAAATACTTCTATAAAAATGAGGAATGATCAGGCTGTTTGGGAATATGGGTGATCAGAGGCTTGTTACTAAAGAGTTGCAGGATGAGGTAGGAGGGGTCACAGATTGTAGTATTGTGGGAATCATGCAGCAGCTTGCTCAGAAATCACACCTGCTTCACCTTTATCCAATATCTAACTGTCTTCCCTGGCATAGTTCAGTTATGTGAGGCTAAATCCAATTTTGATTTGGAGCAATAAAGATCATGCTCTTTAGTGTTGAAGCTGGAACATTGCTCTCATAGTGCATTATTAATATAAAAAGATAGATCTAATATTTGGTTGTGGATAAAAGAGTTAAAATCTCTTCTCAAATTCTTGTTTATGTTTTATTCAGTATGCTTGGTGTGTGGGAAAATGCTGGTTATCACAGTCGGCTGTCTTACACAGAGGTTGGTAACAAAGACAGTCAGAGAAATAAACAGCAGCGCATAGTCACAGCAACAAATACCTCACCTGCCATAAGATGTTAAATAATTGGTAAAAAAGAGATGCTAACTTTTGTAAATTAACATAAATAGAATGTTACCTTTTGGAAAAGAGAAATGCCCTAGAAAAAGTAATATGTCTTATTTTTAAAATCATTTCTGTCATATTTATAGAAAGCAAAATAATATGACAAGAGCAGTAGTGATTTCAACAATTAGTTCCATAGAGGAAAAAAATCATTTAAAATATGACACTACAATATTAGTGTTATAGGTTAGACCTTTGCATAAAATATATGCTGTAACAGCAAATGGACAAGAACTGGAGTATAAATCAAAGTTTCAAGGACAACTGAATGAAAGAACACAAAGCCAAAGGGATACTACAATTCTAAAGGAAAGGGCATCTGTATTTATAATATGAAATAAAGTTGTGTTTCCTTCTTCCATGTTCGTTGCAGTATTACTTATGATAGCCAAGATATGAAGTAAGCCTAAGCATCCAACAAAAAATGAATGAATAAAGAAAACATAATGTATATACAAATAATGGAATACTATTCAGCCTTAAGAAAAAAGAAAATACTGTCATTTGTGACAACATGGTTGAAGCTAGAGGACACTACATTGAATAAAATAAGCCAGGAATGGAAAGACAAATATCATATGATTTCACATGCACATGAAATCTAAAAATAACAAAACTCATAAACAGAAAGTATAATGGTGGTTACCAGAGGCTGGGGGGTGGGTAAAGAAATTATGGAGACATTGGTCAACAAACACAAGACTTTAGTTAAATAGGAAGAATAAATTCAAGAGGTCTATTGTACATTATGGCAACTATAATTGGTAATACATTGCATGCTTAAAAATGCTAAAAGAATAGATGTTTAGTGTTCTCATAATAAAAAGATTATCTGTATGTGAAGTAATACATATGTTAAATAGCTCTATCTAGCCATTTCACAATATATGTGTATATCAAAATTTCATGTTGTATACTGTAAATGTATATAATTGTAACTTGTCCATTTTTTAAAATGTGTTTTTCTTATTTGGATGATACCATGGCTCTAAATCTGCACAATTGTATAACCTGGGAAATTAAAAAAATAATAGCAATCCTTAGGACCAACCAGATCGATTAAATAAAATTTGGAAGAACTTTGGGAATATGATCAGTAATGCAATCATAGCATCAATGATGTTCTTATTTTTTAATCTTTCCAGATCCCAGTGCATAAAAAGAGTTTGTAAATAGTACCACCAAACAAGCAAACAAAACACATGAACATTTATCACAAAACTAAATCATAAGATTACTCAATGAGACATGAAACACAAGTGGTTGGGGGGAAAATCAACAACCACAAGAACTTCAGTGTATCAAGACTGGTGCTTAAGGAAGCTGAGAGGAAAAATGAGAGGGAAGAAATAGAGCATTTGATGGACTTGAAAAATCCCAGCCTTACATTTTTGAAGAACCCTAGAATACAATCGTGGATGTTTACCAAGAAGTGAGAGACAGCTGATGGAAAATAATAGCTGAGCAAAGTGAGATTTCACTCACTTTGATGGTGGGTAAGTATATGGGTCCAAAATAAAGCCTAAGGTGACTGGAGGAATCATGTCCCTATAACCACTCAAAACAAATATCAGGGCTTTATTATTAAACAGAGTTTTATACTGAGAAGAAACTTCTGGGGAGAAATCAAGATTGAGCATGAGAAGAACAATAAAAATAAGGGAAAGAAAACACCTACATAAAAATATGGAAGGGAAAAAAAAAACCAGAAAATCTGGGAAAAAAATATTTGCCAACTGTATATCTGACAAAAGCCAAACTTCTAGGATCTACAAGGAACTCAAATGCACCCAAAAGGGGAAAAGAAAAACTGTCCCAGTAAAAAGTGGGCAAAATATACGAATAGACAATTCTCAAAAGAAGATATACAGGCAGCCAACAGACACATGAAAAAGTGCTCATCCTCACTCATCATCAGAGAAATGCAAATCAAAACCACATTGAGATACCACCTAACCCCAGTAAGAATGGCTATCATAAATAAGACATTACTTTTTTAATGCTTCAAAGATATAGAAACAAAGATATATATGTCTAAATCTTACACACACACACACACACACACACACACACACACACACACACACACCCCCCCAGTGGTCTCATACAAATAGGGAAATGCAGAAATGCATTTTTTGGTGGAGAAATTAGATTGATGAATAGATATATGTGGACACACACACACACACACACACACACACACACACAGGGAGAGAGAGAGAATCAGAGAGAAAGAGAAAGACTGATGAAGTTGAAAAGGTATATTGCTACCTTCTAAAAATTCAGGAATACCAAATTTTACATTAAATGACATTTAAGTGTCCAACAGATGTTATTAAGGTCAAACTACACTTAAAGTTATTTTAGCAAAAAAGAATAATAAGCCAGAATTTTGTCTATACATATAATAAAAGTATGCCAGAAAGATGTCCATAAAACATATGAAAACTGTATCATATTACTTAAAATTGAGCTAAAGTAATATGAAAAAATATATAAAATATGAAGGAACAGCATAGACAAAAGTCAAAAGAGAAAATGGACTCCAGAACACAACATATTGAAAGTTAGAGGAAAATAGTTTCAGAAAGGAAGATTAACCCAGAAAGAACACCAAAAGCAAATAAACCTAAAACATTACATCTCAAGAGTGATAAAAAACAATAAGAAGCATTGTTTAAAATTTAAAATAAATTAATAAAAAGAGAAAAGTGATTAAGGAAAAATTGAGATCGAAAATAGACAAAGAAGATCTAACATATGGACTACAGGAGTTCCTTAAGGGGAAAATATAAATAAAGGAGGCCAAAAGAATTCCCCAAAAATTATAATTCAAGGACACTCCCAAAATGAAAACTAATATTTTTTTCTAAAATTACATTGTATTAGGAAAAACATTAGACAAATACATGTAAGGAATTTAGAAGAAAATTTGGGACTAGGATCTTATATCCAGCAAAATTAACTTTTAAGTATAAAGGAGAAATATAAACTCTTGTCTACATGAAGGAATTAGAAAAATATCTTTCCATGATCCTGTCTTGAGGAATCAAGTAGAGAATGGACTTGACAACCAAAATGACTGTGTAGATATTTACATAAAGACTGATTGCCAACAAGAAAGACAAAGGTGTAGAATTAAGATTAAATAAAAGTTAAAAGAGCTATATTTGTTATTTAATGACTATATATTTGTTAAAATGATATGGTATATTTATCTAAAATGTGAGCAAAAATAGATACCATATGCCAAAAATTACTATTATTCATGATCATTTTGCAGCAATAAAGTTAGTGTTATTTTCCTGGGGCTTTTGGTATTAAGTGTTTAAATAAAGCAAATGAGCAAGTGTGAAATAGTCTCATTCTATTATACCTTGTGTAAATAAATATAATAGTAACATAGAGGAAGTTTACTACTACAAAGACCTATACTAATAATTCCAGTAGCATCTATTTTCCCCAGGTTGTAGTCTGATAGCATTTTCCCATCTCCTTGGCTGATGTCATCTGTAAAATAATAAATCCTTCTTTCCTTTCAGTAATCAACTCAGTGATTGGCTTTCTGTGCTGCAAGCAACAGGACCTAGAGCAAACCCCTGGATTTGATAACACACAACAGAAAGGGAGACAAATATTGTGTGTCTGCCACAAGAATGCAATATCCCTTAAAGGCTTGCTGAAGAGAACAAACTTGATTGCAACCGAGTCTCAGGGTACTATTTTCAAATTATGAGTACCAAGAACACAGGAAGCATGGAAATATGTTGAATTATACCATGGACATACAATCAGCAAGATCTAAACTATGGAAAACTCAGCAGATTAAATACCCAGTCTTTAACAGATCAGTTACAGATGGCTTCTGATTTATAATGATTCGACTTTGACTGACACATTTTTTTTTCAATTTTTACTACATATTTTTTATTTTAAAATTGTGGGGTACAGTTAAGGGTTAGGTATACAAATATGTATTGTGCAGGTACCCTTGTTGATGAGATGTGTCCCCCTGTCCCCAGATAGATATTGATTACCATTAATCCCACCTCCCTTCCCCTCCCTGCCCCCCATACTTTCCTGCCACTGTCCTTCTCTTATAGTATTGCAATAGTTGTTCAAGGTCCACTTATGAGTGAGAACATGTGGTACTCAGATCTTTGTTTCTATGATAGATCACTCAGTATTATAAACTCTAATTCCATTCAGGTTGCTGCAAAATTCATGATTTTATTCTTTTTTATGGCTGCGTAATATTCCATTGTGTATATGTACCACATTTTTTAATCTAGTCCTCTTTTGATGGACAGCATGGTTGGTTCCATGATCTTGCTCTTGTGAACAATGCCGTGATAAACATATGTGTGCAGGTATCATTTTTATAGAGCGATTTGAGTTCTTCAGGGTATATTCCCAGTAGGGGGCTTGCGGGGTCATATGGAAGGTTGATTTTTAGAGCTTTTGGGAATTGCCACACTGATTTCCACAGAGGCTGCACTAGTTGACACTCCCACCAACAGTGTAGAAGTGTTCCCTTTTCATCACATTCTCTCCAGCATCTGTTATTTTTTTAGTTATTGATAATGGTCATTTTGACTGAAGTTAGGTGGTATCTCAGTGTGGTTTTAATTTGTATTTCCTTGATGACTAGTGAGGTTGAACATTTTTTCATGTATCTATTGGCCACTTGTATGTCTTCTTTTGAGAAGTGTCTGATCATGTCTTTTGCCCACTTTGTAATGGTGTTGTTTGTTGTTTTCTTTTTAGCATGTTTGAGCTCCTTGTAGATCCTAGATGTTAGGCCTTTGTCAAACATGGAGTTGGCAAATACTTTTTCCCAGTCTGTAGACTGTCTCCCTGCTCTCTTGATGGTTTCTTTGGTTTTGCAAAAGCTTGTCAGTTTAATGAGGTCCCACTTGTCTATCTTATCTCTTATGGCCCGTGCATTTCGGCTTTTGCTCAGGAATTAGATGCCAGTTCCAACTTCCATAAGGGTGTGTCCTGCATTTTCTATAGTTCTTATGGTTTGAGGTTTTATATTTAGGTCTCTGATCCATTTAGAGTTAATTTTTGGGTATGAGGATAGATAGGGGTCTTGTTTGAATCTTCTGCATGTGGTCAGTCAGTTTTCCCAGCACCATTTACTGAATAGATTGTCCTGTCCCCAGTGGTTGTTGTTGGAGGCTTTGTTGAAGATGAGTTGGTTGAGAAATTGAGGTTTTGCTTCTGGAATCTCAATTCTATTCCATTGGTCTATATGCCTGTTCCTGTACCAATACCAAGCTGTTTTAATTATTGTAGCTTTATAGTAAAGTTTAAAGTCTGGTAGTGTGATACCTCCTGCTTTTTTTTTTTTTTTGCTGAGGATTGTTCTGGCTATTCTTGGTCTTTTGTGGACATATTTTTGATGTAATGATTTATTTATCAGGATATTAAAATGCATTTTCAACTTATGATAGTTTCAATTTATGAAGGGTTTTTAAAGAACTATTATCCCATCATAGGTTGAGAAACATCTGTATAATGTAATAATGAGTTGGAGGAAAACACTGTAGACTAGAAGAAACTTTAAAAATTATGTAAAAACTTTAAGAATGAATAAGACTAAAAAATTCAGCATTTCTGTGGAAGTAATATTGTTAAAATTCTGTAAATAATTTGTACGTGAGTTGAAGCTGGCTAATACAGTGTTAGAGACTTGGAAACAAATCAGAGGACAAAGCTAATTGACCTCATTATGGTATGCAAGTAACTCATCATTAGGAAACTGAAGACAAAGAAGAAAGAAGGTGAAATATATGCTGGAGCATTTCAGCATTGAGTTGAAAGTAGATGTTGACAAGCTGTCAGTGTTTACCAGGAGAAGTTGTAGATTTAAGAACTATCTCTGAGAAAGTTAAAGAGATCATTAAGACCCTGCCAGGCTAAACAGCCAGAGGTATTTTGCCATTTTGAAGGTTGAAGATAAACTTGAGTACAAATCATGTAAAAATGAAATCAAATGTTTTTAAAGTTAAATATTACTGAAAATTTACTCTAATATTTCTTTCTAAAGTTGATTTGCTAGGTAGATAGCTAAATAATATGACATGATGTAAGGAGGAGTGTAATTTAAAGGGACCTGGGTTCAAATCTTGCTACCATCATTTATTAAAGATGTAACTTTGCTGAAATCTACTCTGCTAAAGCCTCAGTTTCATGATGTACAAAATGGACATAAAAAGCCATACATAAAAGAATTATAAATAACTATAATATTTATGTACAAGAATCTATCTGTTTGTTGTTTTCCAAATATATGCTTTTTTTTTTTTTTTGAGTTGGAGTCTCACTCTGTCGCCCAGACTGGAGTGCAGTGGGTGCTCCCGGCCACCACAGCCTCGACCTGCTGGGCTCCGGCGATCCTTCCACCTCAGCCTTCCAAGTAGCTGGAACTACAGGTGCGCTCTTCCACGCCCGGCTGATTTTTTGATTTATTGCAGAGATGAGGTCTCGCTGCCCAGGTGGGTCTCGAACCCACGGGCTCAGGCAATCCACTCACCTCAGCCACCCAAAGGCGTGTGATTGCAGGCTGAGCCACTGAGCCTGGCTTATATATGCTTTTAATATTAAATTTTATTATGAACTATTTAAAACTTAAACATAAACAAAAATATAACAGATACCATGTACTGACAATTCACATTTTCGCATTATGCATTAAAAAAGAAAAAATAAAATTAAATAGCTAAATAAAAAGCACCTACATCCTTTTCTACTTTTTCTTTAATTTAGGTATGACTCCAAAAGTATTTTATATTTTCCTGATGTATTTATTTAACAATTTTATTGAGGTATGAGCCAATGCCATTAGATTCACTCGTTTAAAGTATATGATTCAATGTTTTAAGTCTATGCAGAGTATGCAACTACCCAATAATAGAATTTGTTTGACCCTGTCTTAGTCTATTTGTGTTGCTACTAAGGAATACTTAAGACTGAGTAATTTATAAAGAAAAGAGATTTATTTGGCTAATGGCTCTGTGGGCCGAAAGCTTGGGCATCTGGTAAAAGCTTAACTCTGCTTCCACTCATGGTGGAAAATTAAGGGGAATTAACATATGTAGAGATCATATGGTGAGAGAGGAAGTGGAGATTGTCAACTTAGTTTTGACAACCAATTCTCATGGAAACTACCATGGAGAACTCACTTTCAAAAGAGGACATGAGTGTATTCATGAGGGATCAGCCCTATGATACGAACACTTTCCATTAAGGCGCATCTCCAACATTGAGAATCAAAATTTAACATGAGATTTGAAGGAGCCAAACAAAGTATAATTTTCACCTCTGGTCCCCTAAATGTCCTTTTCACATGTAAAATACAATCATAGTATCCCAACAGTCCACAATATTCTTAACTTATTCTATCATTAACTCAAAAGTGCAAAGTCTCATCTGAGACTCAAGGTAAGTTTCATGAGCCTGTAAAATAAAAAAGCAAGTCATATACTTTCAAGGTACAATGGTGGGACAGAAATTGGGTAAACATTCCTATTACAAAAGAAAGAAATTGGCCAAAAGAAAGGATAACACGCTCCATGCAAGTCTGAAAACCAACAGGGAAGACATTAAACCTTAACGCTTCAAAACTTTCTTTGACAGCATGTCCTGCATTATTGGCACATTGTTGTGAGAGATGAACACCCAAAGCCTCTTCCCCAGTCTCTTTCTCATGCCTTTGCTGGGCACAGCCTACCTGGCTGCTGTCATGGGAAGCCTACAGATTTTTTGGTCTAAGGTTGTATGTTTCCTATGGCTCCATAACTCTGGGATCTGGAGGGTCATGGCCCTGCTCCATAGGTACAATAGGCACTGTCTGGGTTGGTATTCTGTTTGTCAGTTCCACCCTGCAACAAGTTCCAGCCTGGGCACCCAGACTTTCTGAAATTTTTCTGAAATTTAAGTGAAAGCTGCCAGCCTCCATAGCTTTTGTAGTCTGAGCCCCTGCAGATTTGGCATCACATAGATAGCACCAAGTCTTGCTGCTTGCTCTGTCTGGAGCAGTGGCTCTGGGGGTTTTTAAGCCAC
Organism: Cephalopachus bancanus; assembly: GCA_027257055.1. NCBI lineage: Eukaryota > Metazoa > Chordata > Mammalia > Primates > Tarsiidae > Cephalopachus > Cephalopachus bancanus. The sequence continues at coordinate 1,697,318 of JAPVLO010000164.1, read as the reverse complement.
AGGTGAAGCCAGAGTGATCAAGATGCAAAAAGCCCATTCCAGTGCAGTGTAGGACGGAGGTGACCTTGGTCTGTCCCCTGAAACCATTTTGTCCTTTTAGGTTTATGGACTTTCTGAAAGGCCTTTGGGGTTTTTCCCCTTTTGTGTTGACTTTTAGTACCTGACTCCCTTTCAGTCAAGGGAATCTCTTTAGCAAGCGATTGCTCCACAGCACCCTTCAATTCCTCTTCTGAAAACACTGGTTCATTCTCTAACACACATTAAGCTGCAAAGTTTCTAAATTGCTATGCTCTGCTTCACTTTTGTTTGTAAATTCCACCTTTAGGTCATTCCTTTGCTGCGGTATCTGATTGCAACCTCTTAGAAGCTCTGATGCTTAGGAATTTCTTCCACTAGATACTCTTTTTTTTTTTTTTGAGTTGGAGTGTCACTCTGTCACCCAGACTGGAGTGTAGTGGCCGCTCCCGGCCACCACAGCCTCAACCTGCTGGGTTCTGGTGATCCTTCCACCTCAGCCTTCCAAGTAGCCGGAATTACAGGCATGAGTTACCAAGCCCGGCTGATTTTTTGATTTATTGTAGAGATGAGGTCTCGCTGCCCAGGCGGGTCTCGAACCCGCGGGCTCAGGCAATCCACTCACCTCAGCCTCCCAAAGGCGTGGGATTACAGGCTGAGCCACTGAGCCCGGTTTAGATACTCTTAATTTTGGCCTTCCACAAAGCCCCAGGCTATAGATAAAAAGGATTTAAGTTCTTTGTAAAGGCATAGCAAGGGTGATCTTTGCTCTAGTTCCCAGTAAGTTTCCCCCATATCCATCTGAGGCCTCATCAGCATGGCCTTACTGTCTATATTTCTATCAGAAATTTGATCACAACTCTTTAATCAATCTCTAAGAAATCTGTCCTTCTCTTTTTGTCTTTTTCTGAGCCCTCCAAAATCTTCCAACCACTGCCCATTACCCAGTTCCAAAATCACTTCCACATTTTCAGTTATCTTTTCAGCAACGCTCCATTCTCAGTACCAATTTTCTGTCTCAGACTGTATTGCTCTAAAGACATACCTAGGACTAGGTGATTTATAAAGAAAAAATGTTTATTTGTCTCATGGTTCTGCAAGCTGGAACACTGAACACCTAGTGAAAACCTCATGCTGCTTCCACTCATGGTGGAAAGCAAAGGAAAGAGAGTATATGCAGAGATCACGTGACAAGAGAGGAAGCAAGAGAAAGGGAGTGGTGCCATCTTTCTTTTAGCAACCAGCTCCTGTGGAAACTAATAGTAAGAACTCACTCACTACCAAGGGAGAGTATTAATCTAGTCATGAGAGATCTGTCTCAGGATCCAAACAGTTCTCATTAAGCTCAACTCCAACACTAACAATAAAACTTCAACACGAGATTTGAAGGGGTCAAACAAACCAAAATATTGCTGCCTCCCCCAAAACTCCTGTATCTACTAGTGGTCACTCCCTATTTCTTCCCAACACCACCACCCTCAGCAACCAATAATTTATTTTCTGTCTTCATAAATTTGCCTATCCATTCTGGACATTTACTGTAACGAAATCATATAGTCTGTTGTCTTTTGTGACTGATTACTTTCATTTGCTATAATATTTACAATGACTATCCATCTTGTAGCATCTATCAATACTTCATTCCTCTTTATTGTCCAATAATATTGTATTATGCTGATTTTTTTTAATCCATTTGTCACCTACTGGACCTTTGGATTATTTCCACTTTTTTGGTATTATGAACAATGCTGCCATGAATATTCATCTACACATTTTGTGTAGATATGTTTTTATTTATCTTGTGTTTATACCTAGAAATGAAATTACGGTATTATATGATAACTCTATGTTTAATATTTTGGGGAATTACCTGTTTTTAAAAGTAGCTGCACCATATTTTATTTCCACCAGCAAGGTATGAGGGTTCTAATTTACTCACATCCTAATAGATGTGAAATAGTACTTCACTGTGGTTTTTATCTGACTTTCCCAAATGATTGAAAAGGTTGAGCATTCTTTCATTTGTTTATTGGCTATTTGTATATCTTATTTGGAGAAATGCTTATCTAAATTCATTGTTTATTTTAAAATTGGATTATTTTTCTTTTACTGTTGAAATATGAGAACTTTTCATGTATTCTGGATATGAGTCATTTATCCAATACACAATTTGCAAAAATTTCTCCATTCTGATCACCATGAACTTTGAAAACCTTTTATATGTATACAATTATGTGTATATATAACATAAATTATACACAATATATAACATACATATTGATGCAATGTATATAAAATATTTATGGGTATATTAATTTTTATGCACATGGCATTATTACTACTTTATCACTTTACTTTGCTTGGATTCACTCTTCATTCAGTATATTATATTTTCTGTCAGACAACCTAGTCTAGTTCCCGCTCCAGTTCATTCATTGCTAACACTGACTAGATTCCACTGTATGAATAAACTATGGTTTAATCATTATATGATCTTCCCCTTGTATTCTGCCTTCCAGTTGAATGTATTTAAAACATTAGCTATCCCTGGACTTATTGGTTGCTCTCATTCTTAATGATCATCAGAGTGTTTGCTGTTAATTATTATCAGGTAAATACTCCTTCCCAAAATGTAAGATTTTATAATGTCTAAACACGATTGTTCAACACAAGCAGTACTCAGAAACTTGTCTTTAGTAACCATAATTTATAGAGTAATGCTTTACCTCTGTGGATGTTAAAGTGTTTATTTTCCTTCTGTAGGTTGAGACAGGGTCATAATGATTCAACTTAATGATCACATGTTTCTGAAGTTACAAAAGTAGAAGGAAAAAATATATTTAAAAATTAAAAACTGCCTGAAGATAACTTGTAGAGTTAAAACAAGTCATAAGTAAACAGTCAAGAGTTAACAAGGGAAAAAAAATCTGTGAAGCACACCTTGGGAAATAGAGGTTGTTGAGGACATTGAGGAATGCTGCTGAATACCTTAAGGTGTCAAAGACCTTGACAGCTCTCTCTGCTAGACACTGATTTAAAAGGGGGCACATCCACTTCCAGCAGACATTTTGTGTCAGAAAGTCACTATGCACACTTCAAAGGGAATCGGGCATTCTATTCATAGGGAGTGCCCTGATTCTGAAGAGACTACACTTTTCGCCTAAAAAAGTAAGAATCAAAGGAGAGCTCTAAGAAGAGATTCTCAGATTTATTGTTTTTATTATTATTTTACCCTCTACATTTCTTCCATCTTTATACAGTTTTGTTAGATTGATTCTCAAGAGATTAATATTTATTTTCTATGAGTGAATTCACTTCACTAATTATTTAGCACAATCCATGGCTATTATATACCTACTCATGTTTCAGACTCTAGACATTTTTTTATTCAGAGACAATGATATATGTTTTTGTTATTCTCTGGCTTTTTATGTTTCAAATTTTCATTATTCTTGACAGATCAATAATTTTTGTGAAAAACAAATTTTGTCTCTTCCCTACTCAGAAATAATTGTATTTCTTACTATAGCATAATGTAGCAGTTAAAAGCATAGCCTCTGAAGGCAGGTGTCTAAGATATGCCTCAAAGCAACCTGAAACTGGAAAGAAACAGGTCTAGGTATCAACCTACAATGAGTTTATGGTGGCTTGTGATACTATCTTTTCACTTTTCAAAAGTAGATTTGAAATTTTCTATAGCAAAGAAATGAGTTGATTCTCATATCCTTCTTTAACTTGAATATATATATATATATATATATATTTTTTTTTTCCCCTTAGATAATAAATGTAGGGACATTCAAATGAAATATTGTACCAGATATTTAGAAATGTTTAATTTATATAAGAGTCTAGTCAAGGAACATTATAAGTAGCTCTCAATAATCTCTTGGGACATGTAAGTAAAATATGAAAAGTTCATATATATTTTACATAAACGTGTAAACATTTTCATTCTATTTCACTTCTTATAATGAACATTCTAGATACTCTGCTCAAACCAAGATATGATTCAAATGAATCATATCTTGGTTAATTCTATAGAACTGTGTTTTCCAAGATAGTAGCCAGTAGTCACATGAGGCTATTTAAGTTTACCTTAATTAGAATAAAATAGAATTTACAATTCAGTTCTCAGTCTCATGAGACACATTTCACATGTTGAATGGCCATTCGTAGCTAGTAGCTACTGTGTTGAGCTTTTCAATATAAAACATTTCTGTTATAGCAGGAAGTCTTGGTGAATCACAGTGATAATAGAATACTACCAATGTTCACAGCCAGATGTTTATCTGCTCTGCCTCTTCATCAATCTATCTCAGTTGTTTTGGTCAAAATAGAGTTTTCCCTTCAAGAATCACATAGTACCACCCCTCTAAGGGTCAGATGATATTTCCCATTTTTAACTGAAGAAGATTTTCTATTTGCACTGGGCAAGAAAATTCACAAAGAGACTAGAGATAACAGAAATGCAAATATAGTACTAGTACAGTTAAAATGTGGAAAAATGAGAGTTGAGTAAAACTGCAAAAAAGTGAGTTTTTTGGAGTCGATCATACTCAGTGATCTATCACAGAAACAAAGAGCAGAGTACCATATGTTCTCACTTATAAGCGGACCTTGTACAATTTTATAATACTATAAGAAAGGAATTGGCAGTAGTGGGAAACTGTCAGGGGAGTAGGGTGGGATTGGCAGTTGAGGGAAACTGCTAGGGGAGGGAGGGGCAATACCTCATCCACAAGGGTACCTGCATAATCAACGTTTGTATACCTAACCCTGAATTGTACCCCACATCTTTATAATTTTTTAAAAAAGGGAGTTTGGAGTAACCATGTAAAGAGCAGACTATATTACTTTATCTCTGACTAGGATTTAGTGTCTTTTAGAGAACTAAAAATGGCTTGGGAAAGTACTTGTTTTTTTCTCAGAGAAGAAAAAACAACTTGCTCTTCTAGAAAACAGTATTACTTTCCATTAAGTCTACACTTTGCTTCATTTATTGATTTTATGTAATACAAAAGGAACCAAAACTATCTTTTGTTTATTTAATTCATATATATGAACACACACACACACACATACCATATATATGTGTATATATGTGTATATATATACTATATATGTGTTGTGTGTATATATGTGTATATGTGTGTGTGTGTGTGTGTGTGTGTGTGTGTGTGTATTTACTTTGAACTTTATTACCTGAAGTAGAAAATTGTGAGCTACTTTTAGTATCAAAAGAGAAATATTTCCAGTTAACAATATCACTTTTGTGAAATTTCTTCATACTATCCTTTTTCTACCTTAAGCTGTTTATATAATAAACATGCTTCATATTTAGTATTTGGAAGAACTGATATATTCAATAAATATGGCATTGCTAATACCTGAAATATCCCTTGAAGGATAATATTTGAAATTGTTTACTTTTTTGATAGATACTTATTTAAAAATTTATGACCATTTTTTGCCTTATTAAGTAAGATATAAAAGTAACACAATCTTTTCTTGATAAGCTGGGCTCATAATTAAGCTCATTAGTTTTTTTCTTAGCTCCAATCCATTGATACCCTGAGAGGTATAGAGTTTGCTTCTAAAGTAAATGACTGCAGGCAAATTATGATTCTGCTGTCCATTGTGCTTTCTTTTCATTGTAAATTGTTATTTTACTGTAAGTCAACTGTTAGCCCTTTCTCTTGTATTTCTAATCAGATATCCATCTTCCTTTGGTATAAAAAAAATGTTTCCCAGGAAACCAGGAAGACAAGTTAGTTAAGTTATTATGCTTAACTCCACATGTATTACCAAGTCATTTGACTCTTGTTTGAGAGTTGGAACATACCTACCCTAAAAAGCTTATGAGCTTTATGTCAATTATTTTCTTCATTCTTCAAAGGCACTGTTACTCATCTTCTGTGTGGCAGGAATCCAAATCTGAATATAATTGAGGTTGCTGAAAAGGGTTCTTGCCATACTTTTAAGAAAATTATGAGTATTTTTTTCTGAAAGTTATGCTGATTCACGACTAGGAAGCTATGGAAATAAAAATAAAAGGAGAATTAGTATACAAACTAACCCTAAAGACAAGACGTTTTTATAAGATTATTATTAACATAAACCAAAGATGATCTTCTTAAATGCAAAAACAAGAGTGAGGCTTTCTCACTATGTACTTAATTCGTTTTCCTCATGGTCAGAATATTATGCATAATGTTTAATTTATCAAACAATTTCAATTTTGTTTTAGCAAATGTTTAGCTGAATGCTATGTGAATAGTAAAATAATTTTGAAGTTTATCTACTTATCTAGTAAAGGAAAGAAGTAAGTTTGAGCTGTGGGCTACTCTAGAGGATTCAAAAGATTTTGATCATAGATAACTATTAAATTGTATTTTGAGATCAAATTGTTTTGTATATTTTTGTACATAGTACAAATAAATAAATTGCTTTTTATTTACTGCTTTTTTTATTTGTACAAGTTTATGGGTATGTGTAAAATTTTGTTCCATGTATATAATACATAATTATCAAGTCACAGTACCGAGGATGTCTATTACCTGAGTACAGTATATTTTTCTTACATATAGGCATGCTACTCTGCAAACATTGAATGTTCTCCATCTTACTGTTGTACCATTTAACCCATTTCTTTTCATCCTTTCCTTTCCTTTGCACTTACTGTTCCCAGTCTCTGTTATCCATGTTTCCAGTCTCTATCTCCATGTGATTAAATCTTTCAGTTCCCACATATAAATGAGAATATGCGATTTTTTTTTTGTTTTTGTGTCGGTTTATTTCACTTAAGATATTGACCTCCAGTTTTATCCGTGTCGCTGCAAATGACATGCGCTTATTCTTTTTTTTATGGTTAAATAGCATATCATTGTGTATATATATATCACATTTTGAATCCATTCTTTTGTTGATGCATATTTAGGTTGATTCCGTATCTTTGCTAATGTGAGTAGTGTTGCAATAAACATGTAAGTGCAGGTATCCCTTTGACATATTATCTGTTTATCTTTGGGTATATACCCAGTAGTGCTTGCCGGATCAAATGGTAGTTAGATTTTATGGTTTTTTGGTTTTTTTTTTTTTAGAAATCTCCATGGTGGTTGCACTAGTTATATGTTCACCACAATATATAAGAATTTTTTCTCCACAGCCAGGCCAACATCTGTTTTATCTTTCTTTTTTCATTTTTATTTTTGTCTTTTTAATATTAGCCATTCTGTTTGAGGAAAGATGATATCTCCTTATGGTTCTGATTTACATTTCTCTGGTGATTAGTGATGTTGAACATTGTTTCATATGCCAACTTGTCATTTTTATGTCTTCTTTTGAAAAATGTCTATTTATCTTGCTTGTCCAGTTTTTTTTTCTGTACAGTGCTGCCAATATAAACTTGTCCAGTTTTTAATGGGATTATTTGTTGTATTCTTTTTGAGGTATTTGAATTTCTTATATATTCTGAATATCATTTCCTGTTGGATGAATAGTTAGGAAATATTTTTTCCCATTCAATAGGTAGTCTCTTCACTCTGTTGATTGTTTCTTTGTGCAGAAATTTCTTAACTAAATTAAGATTTTTAATTTAAATAAGTTCCATTTGTCTATTTCTTATTTTGTTGCCTATGCTTTTGAGATCTTAGTCAAATTTTTTGCCTAGACCAATATCCAGTAGAGATTCCTCTAGGGATCCTTTTAGTGTTTTTGTGCTTTCTGGTCTTACATTTAAGTCTTTACTTGATTTTGAGTTGATTTTTTTTGTATATGGTGAGTGTTAGGAATTCAGTTTCATTCTTTTACATATAGCTATTACATTTTCTCAGCACCCTTTATTGACATAGATATTCTTTCCCCAGAGTGAGTTTTTGTCTACTTTGTCAATGATTACTTGGCTGTAAATTTGTGACTTCATTTCCGGGTTTTCTATTCTGTTCTATTGGTTTATGTGCCTATTTTTATACTAATACCATGCTGTTTTGATTGCTAGCATCTTGGAATATACTTTAAAGTCAGGTAATGTGGTGTCTCCAGCTTTGTTCTCTATTTTTAGAATTTCTTTGGTTGTTCAGTTTCTTTTTCAGTCCTGTACGAATTTTGGGATAGCTTTTTCTAATTCTGTGAAGAATGACAGTGGTACATTGCTTTGACTCTATAGATTGCTTTGGTCAATATGATCACTCTAATGATATAAATTTTTTTCAATCCACAAACATGAGATAATTTTCATCTTCAACTCCTTTCATCAGTATTTTGTAGTTTTTCTTACAAAGATCTTTCACCTCCTTGGTTAAATTTATTTCTAACTATTTTAATTTTTATTGCTATTGCAAATGGAATTGTCTTCTTGATATCTTTCTTAGCTCAATCGTTACTGGTGCAAAAAGTCACTGGTTTTTTATATATTTATTTTGTTCCTGAAACTTTAATGAATTCAAATATTAAGTAAAAAAAGATTTTTGGTGGACTCTTTAGGTTTTTTTAAGTATATGATCATATAATCTAAAATCTTCCTTCTTAGTACTGTTTTTCTGCATCCCATGGATTTTGACATATTTTGTTTCCATTATCATTTGTTTCAAGAAGTTTTAAAATTTCCATCTTAATTTCTTTATTGATCCAAAGTCATTCAAGAGCATGTTGCTTAATTTCTGTGTATTTGTACAGTTTCTAAATTTTCTCTGTGAATTGATTTTTAGTTTTATTGCACTGTGGTCTGAGAAGATATTTGATATTATTTTGATTTTTTATAAGCTGTTGAGACTTGTTTTGTGGCCTAACATATGGTCAATTCTGGAGAATGTTCCATGTGATGATGAAAAGAACATAAATTCAGTAGCTGTTTAATAGAATAGTCTATAATGTTGTTTAAGTTCATTTGGTCTGATGTGCAGTTGAAGTCCAATGTTTCTTTCTTGATTTTCTGTTTAGATGATCTTTCTAATGCTGAGAGTGGGATATTAAAGTCTGACATTATTATTGTAGAGTGGGATGTTAAAGTCTGACTCTTTAGGTCTAGTAATATATGCTGTATGAATCTGGGTGAATCCAGTTTTGGTTGCAAATATATTTAAAATTGACATACACACTTTCTAGATTGATACTTTTATCACAACATAATGACTTTATTGGTGTTTTTATTTGTATTTTTTCTCTTCCTGAATTAATGTCTCTTTTATCTGTTGTAAGTATAGCTACTCTTGTTCACTTTTGGTTTTTGTCTGCATGGAGTATTTTCTTCAGTCAATGTGTGTGTTTTCTGGTAAGGAGAGTTTAAGTGGCATGCAATAGAATTGTGTTTTTAAATTTGTTTAGCCATTTTATATTTTTTTAAGTGAGCAATTTAATCAGTTTATATTTAAGGCTATTTCAATGCTTTCTTCATGTCATATTGTTAACTGTTTTCCGATTGTCTTATATATTCTTTGCTCCTTTCGTTTTCTCTTATTGTTTGTCATTGTGTTCTGGTGGATTTCTATAGTGGTATTCTTTGATTACATTCTCGTCTTCTTTTGTATGATTGCTTTATCATACCTGTATACATGTATGATTGAGTTTCATACTTTTGTGTGTTTTCATGATAGTAAGTGTTGTCTTTTCACTTCCAAGTTTATGACTTTCTTATAGGACTAATCTAGTGGTAACAAATTTCTTCATTTTGTTCATCTGGGAATGACCTTATTTCTTCTTCTTAATGAAGGATAATTTTGCTAGATAACATATTATTGGTTGGCAGAATTTCCTCCCCTCCCAGCACTTTGAATATATCATCCTATTCTCTTCTGGCTTAAAACATTTCTTCTGAGAAATAAGCGTTTAGCCTTAAAGAGTTTCTTTTTTAGATGAGCAGGCAATTTCCTCTTGCTGTATTTAGAATTTTCTCTTTATTTTTGGTTCTAGAAAATATGATTATAATGTACTGCAAAGAAGATATTTCTGCATTGTATCTGCCTAGTGATTGTTGAGCCTCTTGTATCTGAATATCTAAGGTTCTTGCTAGACTTGGGAAGTTTTCATTTATTATTTTGTTAAATAGATTTTTCAAATCCTATTTTTTTCTTTACCTTCCAAAATACCAGTAATTCATATATTTGGTCACCTTATGTTACCCCAGATTTTACAAGGATTTTGTTCATTCTTCTCTCCCTCTCTCTCTTTCTTTTCAATTTTTGTCTGACTGAACTATTTCAAAAGATCTGTCTTTAAGTTCTAGGATTCTGTCTTCAGCCTAATTAAATCTATTTGTTGAAACTTTCAAATGTATTTTCTACTTTCTTTACTGAATCCTTCAGTTCCAGAATTTCTATTTGGTTCTTTTTTAATAATATCTATCTTTTTGATAAACTTCTCATTCATGTTCTGAATTGTGTTTATAATTTCTTTGTACTGTTTTTCAAAAGTCTCTTGTATTTCACTGAATTTCTTTGAAATCAGTATTTGAAATTCTTTATTGGGAATTTTGAAGATTTCTACTTTATTAAGATCTATTATTGAAGAATTATTGTGTTCTCTTTGAGATGTTGTATTTCCTTGTCTGTCTATGTTTCCTGTATCCTTACACTGATATATTTGCATCTGAGGTAACAGTCACTTTTTCTTGTCTTTGATTTTACTTTCGTAAGAGAAGAATTTTTTTTCCTGAAGGCATACGTGTAGTGTTGTTTGGATAGGGCACATTGTCTTTGATTCTGGATGCAAGCATTCTGGGTGTAGTTTCTGTAAGGTTTCTTTGGCTGTAATCAGTGTTAGTGCTTTCTGTGATTTCCTTGGAGGGTTAGGGTGCAGTCATTAGAAGAGGATGTAGTAAAGTTGTACTAGGGACTGGACAGTCAGATGGGCCAATCTTCAGGCTCCAGTGATGACAATGGTGGAATAACCATGGCTTTCTTTGTGAATTAGGGCAGTGCACACTGGAACCTGTGTTGGCCGTTACCAGTGGGTCAATTTTTGGGCCTCCAGGTGCCTTGCTCAAATGCCAGTAGTGGCAGCAGTGGGCTGAGTGAGTGAGCAGGTTCGGGTCCCTGGGCTGCCATCATCGTGTGGGCATTGGCAGTAGCACTGGTGGGACCACCACCCTGTGGTCTCAAATAGTGCAAGCTAGTGTTGGTGATGGCTGGTATGTGCAGTCGCCCCTAACAACCCCAAACACATTGCTCTCAGTCTCTCCTGCTCTCTGTGACATGTGTCACAACTCTACACATAGGAGGGGAGGAGTCCCACCTTTTCTTGACCCTGGTCACAGAGGTTATATCATCAGTGAGATCACAGTCACCATTCATTGCCCCAGACCAGGTAACTCTCCAGCTCACCTGCCCTGGCCTCCAGTGGCAACATGAGTAGGTGAGTGGAAGGGGAGGAGGGTTCTAGTTCTCTATGCAAGAGATGGCGCACAGAGGCCACTCTGGCAACTAGGAGCATTTCACTTTTAGCTTGTAAAGTCAAGCACAGAGTTTGCGTTGCTGCGGGGGTTGGAATCACTTTTCACAGTCTCAGTCAGGAAGCTCTTGGTTTCTAAAAAGTTCATGCTTTTGTTTATGTTGTCTTAGGAGCTTCCTTTTGGTGTGTTGCATCATTGTTTCTTCAGGGAGTAGTACTTGCTTTGGGTTAGAGTACTAGAGACCTTGCAACACCTTTGAGTTCAGTCAGCACTGTGCCATTGGAACCATCTGAGGAATGCTGGGGAATGTGAGTGGACACTCCCAAGATGTGGAGATATGGGACCTGTGTTTTCTGAGGTAGATTGCAGTCCTTTGACAGCTACATTCCCTAAATGATGCTATTCTGCAGGCATTCAGGTCTCATGGTGTGGAGAGTAACTCAGCACGAATTCTGTTTTGCGCAGTGCTCTAGTGGGGGTCTCTCAATCACCACTCAGGCTTGTGTGAGAGTGTTCAGATTGCAGTAGTCTGCATCTGGGATATGGACTACCAAAGCTCTTCCATTAAATGTTTCCCTGCAACTTTGAGCCCCTATGGCTCCTAGTCAATCTTGACTGAGGTGACCACTGTCTTTCTTCTCCTTCTTTGCTTCTGTGAGTTCTTCATTGAACACTAGTTCTTTATCCTAGATGTTCTATTTGAGGTATGATTGTCTATTCATAATTTTGGTTCTTCTTTCTGGAGACAATGGGCATCTGAATCTCTAGTCAGCCACCTTGAACTGAAATCCCTAGTGACTGCTTTATAGGTAAACTTGAGTAAGCCACAACTGAAAATAACTGTACCCCAAATTATGAAAACATGTGGAGGAAGATATCTTTTGGAGAAAATCTTTTTTTCCTTTAAAAAAGGAAAGTAATCCCATGCTTTGGGAGGCCGAGGTGAGTGGATTACCTGAGCCTGAGGGTTCGAGACCCGCCTGGGCAACTTGGCAAGACCTCATCTCTACAATAAATCAGAACAAATTAGCCGGTGTGGTAGCGCATGCTTGTAGTTTCGGCTACTTGGAAGGCTGAGGCGGAAGGATCGCCGGAGCCCAGCAGGTCGAGGCTGCGGTGGCTGGGAGCGGCCACTGCACTCCAGTCTGGGCAACTGAGTGAGACTCCATTTCAAAAAATAAAAATAAAAATAAATAAATAAAAATAAAAAAGGAAAGTAGTTTTGAGTTATCAGCAAGGAGCCACCATTTCAACTAAAAATGACTCTGAATAGAGACTTGAAAGCAACTGGTTTATTTCATTTATGCTTTGGCCTTTAAGAGCATATAATAACAAAGAGAAATTAAAGTGATAGAAAATTAGTTGGAGTTCTATTTAGTAATATTAAAGAATGAATAAAATATTCAGTGTTATATTTTTATTTTACATGAGATATTTTAATCTTTCATTATTAGTAAGGCAATCAATTGGATCAAAGACCCAAGCTGGTCTTTGAGCCAGTATACCTGATCAATCAGATGGTGCTTTATACATGCAATGAAAGGATAATTCTATCATGGGACTCCTGGGAGTGAAAAATCATTATAAACATTTTCTGGAGGGACAAGTTTTTACCTTTGTGAAGAGAATAAAGATCTCCCTGTTTTTATTTCTCTAATATGGCTTAGTGTCTGAGTCAAATGGAGACACCTAGTTTGAAGTAAACAAGAGCTTTTAAGCAGTCTTTCATTATAATTTCTCACTATTTCGGGGAGATACCCATGTGCGCATGTTTGTAGTTTTTCTTTTTTTTTCTTTCTTTCTTTCTTTTATTTTATTTTTTTTTTGAGTTGGAGTCTCACTCTGTCGCCCAGACTGGAGTGCTGTGGCCGCTCCCGGCCACCGCAGCCTCGACCTGCTGGGCTCCGGCGATCCTTGCGCCTCAGCCTTCCGAGTAGCCGGAATTACAGGCATGGCTACCACGCCCGGCTGATTTTTTGATTTATTGTAGAGATGAGGTCTTGCTGCCCAAGCGGGTGTCGAACCCTCGGGCTCAGGCAATCCACTCACCTCAGCCTCTCAAAGGCGCGGGATTACAGGCTGAGCCACTGAGCCCCGCTTGTAGTTTTTCTTAATATAAAAACATATTTGTCAGTAGTCTAATAATATTAGTTGTTACTTCATAGAATATATGCTAATAAAGGATATATTATTATATCCTATGTTTCGGAACCCTAAACATCTTTGGGTTGAAGCTCAAACCCCCTTGTTTCTTGCCCACATCATCGCCCAGGATCACAGTGCACAGTAGTGCCGCTTGCAGAATGCAGGAACTTAGTGGGCATCATTCAAATTGTCACCTATCTAAACGATAACCTCTAACATTGTAAAATGCAAAGCCGCACATGGCAGTCCTAAAGAGCAGTAACATTAAAATGACCTATATTTTATAAAATTACTGAACTCTACCACACTATTTTAAAACGCATTTGTATATTTTTGAAATGAAGTAATTCATATTTCAGGACCTAAGCAGAAATAACTACCCCAAATGACATGAGAGTGTGAGTAACACAGGCTCATCTCATTAATAAGATCATTACAAAGATCCATCGTTGAATCTTTTTTAAGTGAAGACAAACACATTTACCAGTGAAATGACATGTTTTGGACAAGTGATAAGGACAGAGGCAGCACATGGTGGAGCATGCAGGACACAGTTAGTGTAATAGCTTGTCTTCCGTTAAGGGTGGACTCTATGGGGAAAGGTTTCGATAAGTGAGGTTTAAGAGAGGCCAGGGAAATAATAGTCTCCATATTCATCTTCAAAACCAAAGTTTAATATTAAAGGCCACATAAGACAAGAAGAATATCACCTCTTCTTGTCCCTTACAAATTCAAGAATCAGTTTTGGTCCCTTAGGGGTGAGCTTTGACACCTGAGTTGAAAACTGTGAGATTAAACTCTCTTCGTGTTATTTCCTGTTTTCCATTTTTTTTTAAAAAAAGAAGGCAACTCAGTGATTGTGTCTAATACCTGTTTTTTGAAAAAGACTTTCATTTTTTTTTTAGAGAAATGCTAAATTCACAGAAAAATTGAAAGTAAGGTACAGAGATTTCCATATATGAGAGGAGGAACTTCCCCTAAAAACAGAACTATTGAAGCCAGGCTCGGTGGCTCAGCCTGTAATCCTGCGATTTGGGAATCCCAGGTGAGTGGATTGCCGGAGCCCGAGGGTTCGAGACCTGCCTGGGCAACTTGGCGAGACCTCATCTCTACAATAAATCAAAAATTTAGCCAGGTGTGGTAGTGTATGCCTATAGTTCCAGCTACTTGGAAGGCTGAGGCAGAAGGATCGCCGGAGCCCAGCAGGTCCAGGCTACGGTGGCCGGGAGCAACCACTGCACTCCAGTCTGGGCAACAGAGTGAGACTCCAGCTCAAAAAAAAAACCCCAAAATAACTATTTTTTGGAGGTTGGGCTCCTTGTAGTACAGACTTTCCTTGCTAGGTAAGTGTTCTAGGAACCCTTCAGCATCAGTGTCCCAGTTGGCATTGTTGTGAGAGGCTGCATTCAACTTCAATGAATTTCTTTAGTGAGATTTTTTTCAACATGCTTGCCTATTTTATGATGAGTGATTTATGAGGACATCTGCCCAGACTGTGCTGAGTGTACACCAATATTTGACCAAAAACAGCATGACTGTCATGCCCCACCATCCTTATTTACCTGATCTTGCCTCAAGTGACTTGTTTTTGCTTGTTTTCTCGATGAAAAAATTCCTTCAAAGGAAACATTTTTACCATATGGAAGAGGTGAAACAAAAAACAGCACAAGCACTAAAAAAAATTGATGTGTTCAAAAACTGTTTGGAGCGATGGAAAAAGCATCTTGATAGAGGTATTGCATCAAATGGAGAGTGCTTTGAAGATGACAGACAAGTTTCAACATGTAAGAAAAAACACACAATTTTTAATAAATAAATTCCTGTTTTTTGGGGGTCCCCCTCATACTCATTAATCCCATACATGACAGCCTCACTGCTATCAATTCCCCCATGAGAATGGTACATTTGTTACAACTGATGAACCTACATTTACACACCATAATCAACAGAGTCCATAGTTTAGATTCAGTGTTCTCTATTGATGCGGTACATTTTATGAGTTTGAACAAATGTGTTATGATGTGGATCCATTATTTTTGTATCATATAGAGCATTTTAACTACCCTAAAACTCCCCTGTGCTCTGCCTATTTAGTCCCACACTCCCTACCTCGGACCTCTGGCAATCACTAATCTTTTTTTTTGATCTCTGTAGGTTTGCTTCTTTGAGGATGTCAAATAGTTAGACTCATGCAGCATGCAGCATTGCCAGATTGGCTTATTTCACTTAGTAAAATATATTCAAGTTTCCTCCATGTCTTTTCATGGTTTGACATCTTATTTCTTTTTTATTGCTGTATAACATTCCATTGTCTGGATGTACCACAGTTTAGTTAGTTATTCATCTATTGAAGAAAATCTTGGTTGCCTTCAATTATTGGCAATTATGAATAAAGGTGCTATAAACATCTTATGCAGGTTTCTGTGTGCTCATAATTTTTCACTTACTTTGAATATATACCAAGAAGTGCAATTGCTGGATCATATGGTAAGAGTATGTTTAGTTTTTGTAAGAGGCTGCCAAACTGTCTTCCAAAATAGCTGTATCATTTTGCATTCCTGCCAGCAGTGAATAAGAGTTCCTGTTGCTCTACATCGTTGCCAGCATTTGGTGTTGTCAGTGTTTTGGATTTTAGCTATTCTAATAGCTCTGTGGTGGTATCTCAATGTTGTTTTAGTTTGCATTTTCCTGATCACACATACTTTATAGCATCTTTTCATATGTTTATTTTTCATTCGTATATCTTCTTTGATAAGGTCTTTGGACCATTTTAAAAATCAGATTGTTCTATTGTTGAGTTTTAAGAGTTATTTATATATTTTGGACTGCATTCTTTTATCAGAGGTGTCTTTAGGAAATATTTTCAGCCAATCTGGCTTGTGTTCTCTTTTTGTGGATACCATCTTTCACAGAGCAGAAATTTTTAATCTGAATAATGTCAAGCTTATTGATTATTTATTTTATAGATCCTGCTTTGGTTTTGTATCTAAAAAGTCACCACCATACTAAAGGCTGACTAGTTTTGTGTTTTATACATGAGTCTATGATCCACTTAGAATTAATTTTGTCTAGAGTGTAAGGTTTATCTTGATCTTTTTTTTTTCTTGGCATGGGTATGCCTATTTGTTGCAGTACTGTTTGTTGAGAGAACCATCTTTGCTCCATTGTATTACCTTTGCTCGTTTGTCAAAGATCAATTGACTCTATTTATGTGGATTTATCTCTGGACTCTCAGTTCTGTTCCACTGACCTATGTAATGCCTTTTCTTGTTTACATTTTTGAGTTGACTTTTTTCATGCATGGTGCCACAAACTTTTCGTGGTCTCAAATCTGATTTGCAAAGAGGATAAACACTAGTGATTCAAATATTCTTTACTTGACAATATATTGGTACCCACATCACAGAGAAAAATGTATGCTCAGAAAGAAATTATTTTTCTGTATCCCTACTTAAAAAATGACAAAATTTCAGTTAGATAGGAGAAATAAATTCTAGTGACCTATAATAGCATAGTGACTACAGTTAATAATAATGTGCTTTATTATATATTCCAAAATAGCTAAAGAGTAGATTTGAATGTTTCTAAACACAGAGAAAAGTATGAGGGATAAGTATGTTAATTAACCTGATTTAATAATTTTATAATGTTTATATGTATCATAACATCACATTGTACCGATTAAATATATACAATTATTATTTTTCCATTAGAATAAATGAATTTTAAAAATGGCCCCAGCATCAGAGTCTGATGAGGAAAGTAATCTTTTTCAAAAAAAGAGCTTATGTGTACAAAGTAAAATTGAGGTGTGTCTAGTGTTTTCCCTTTATCATGTTTAGAATTAACATTTTCATGTTTATTTGGTACCTGGGTAAATGCAATTTCAACTTATGTGCTTTGAATTTTTATTTTTCTCTTGAAATGCTTAAATAATATATATACAACACACACACACACAATATATATATATATATATTTTTTTTTTTTTTTTTTTTTTTTTTTTTTTTTGAGTTGGGAAGTCTCACTTTGTCGCTCAGACTGGAGTGCAGTGACCGCTCCCGGCCACCGCAACCTCGACCTGCTGGGCTCCGGCGATCCTTTTGCCTCAGCCTTCCGAGTAGCCGGAATTACAGGCATGCGCTACCACACCCGGCTGATTTTTTAATTTATTGTAGAGATGAGGTCTCGCTGCCCAGGCGGGTCTCGAACCCGCGGGCTCAGGCAATCCACTCACCTCAGCCTCCCAAAGGCGCGGGATTACAGGCTGAGCCACCGAGCCCGGCTTTAAATAATATATTTAATTGAATGCCAAAATATGTTTATATGTATTATAGCTTCTCTTTGAGGAGATGGTTTAGTAATAAGATCTCACAAGTATTTGGTTCTTTATGTTTTCCAGTGAGTTTTGTAGATTAACAGTGAAAACATGGTGATAGCGGGAATTAGTGAATTATGTTCTCAGTTCTTAATGCTGACAAAACGAGGCCAAAATGATCCTTTATACCAAATAATGGACGGTGCTTTTGAATTACATGAGAATGTCAGAATTCCATTACTCTTTTGGCTAAGAGTGAATATCGGAGAATTTTTGCTTTCTTCCAGATTAAAATAATATATTATTAGATTCTGCAAATTGCTATGAAGTAATGGTGGCAGTAATGCCAAAACGGAAACTAGATTGTGTTTGTGTCAAGTACAAGCGTCATGCATGAAGTATTTTTCAACATACATGCTTTCTATTTGATCTGATTAACCTTTTTCTCTTTCTATTATTTCTTCTGAAAGTGCATATATATACACAAACGAATAATATATAAGAATGGTGTATTCTCACTGCATTCAAGGATTTAGCTAACAAGACTAGGTGAACTTCTTAAAAGAATGAGCTTAAATTATTGAACCTCCTGTCAAGGTGCTTGTTGTTAATATTGAACATTTTCTTTTCAAACAAGGTATAGCCCATTGGATAAGACCTCAAGATCTACACTTTTGAAACATGTTGTAAAGGACTAAGGTATGCTTGCATTCTGAGGTCTGAGCTAGGAACCGCATGCTAGTTTCTGAGGAGTTCTGTGAATCTTTTTATCCTGCCCTTGGCTGACTCAGTTCTGTAGCTGGGGAGGTGTGGGGTAGAGATTTCCACTAGAATGATTGTGGAAAGTCTTCACCATTAAAATTGTCTCTGTTGGTTTAACCTCTCAATAAACTCATATATTCCAGAAGTTAAGAAGCAGAAAGGAAAATATAAACTTTTTTTTCTGCACTTAACTTATAATAGGGTTTATTGTTAGTAAGGAGAATTTGTGAAGATTTATTTTTTTCTTTTTGAAATGGAATAAATAGAACATTTTTGCACCTGGGAATGAATGTTCTTTGAATACATTTCAAATGTATTTTGCATACTTTCAAGCCTGTTATGCTAACTTTACAGCTTTCCTTTGGCAGAAGAACATTCTGCTATATCCTTTTTTGCCCAGTCAATTCAGTAATTAATTAATTAATATTTCAACCTACTGATCAATCACAATTTATCAAAAAACTCTTGTGGGTCAGATTTGCAAAACAGAGTTATGGCATCCAAGAAAAGAATCCTCTTGCATTTTTCTCAGTGTCCTACCACCTAGAGATGCAATGAGAAACAGAGAAAAAGTGTTTTCAAACATTACATCTTTTACCTCAGTGCTACAATGACAGGATGGTAAACAGTCTACTTTGGTCCACACGTTTGATTCACTTTCAAAATATTTAACTTGGTCCCAAATTTACAGACAGATAGGTTTCATGTGATTAAAATGTTCAAAAGTGTCTCTTTTAGCCTTGCCATTTATTTATCTAATCTATATTCTTTTCTGTGCAATAAGCTGATAAATATTCTAGCCAGGTTTTTTATTAATTCTTTTTGCTTTTCTTTTGTAGCTTTTGACTGACATCTATTCACTTCAAGGGTGATTTTCCTGTTAGCAAGAGGAAGAAGAGACACACCAAGCGTCACCTTCAGGAACAAGCAATTTAAGTACTATAATGAGATGGGTCTTTTCAGAGTCTATAATTGGTGACAAGGTTTGGCAGCTTCATATCAGACAAAGATGTACAACACAGAGCTTATTAATGAGGATGGAGCGTCATACTCAAGAAAGCTTCCTGTGACTATGAGACAGGAGAATATAACAGATAGTGTAGGTTGTTACTAAGTCCAATATCTCCAATTTGCATCATAAAACCTTTATGTAAGCCAATTCAAGCTAATCCAGGATGAGATATTTTCCCCCTTTAGAATTCACTAGAGTAGCCAGCAATCCATCACTTTGGATCCCAGCTCTCACAGACAACAGCAATAATCATCTAAACTTGCAGATATGCTCAATTTAATTGGGTTAGTTTAGTAACCTTCCTTGTATTAGAGCCAACTTGCAAAGAGATGTAATATTTTCACAGTTATGAAGACATAGCAGCTGGCCATAGTAAGATTTGATTGTGGATCAAGAAATCAAATTTTCATCAAGTTAAGAACTCTTCATGGAAATATATATGGAATAAATAATAAAGTAAAATGATTAACAAGGAGACCTACAGAGATATTGGCAAAGCAAAAGAAAAACTGCCTTACTGACAATGCTGAAATCTGTTACTCAGCTTACACTGGTGATTCTTACTAATATTGGGTAGGGGACATTAATTTTAAGTGAAACCAAAAGATTAAAAAGTGGATTTTGAAATAATGTATTATTTCAATATTTAAGAGCTCTGTGGAACTTCAAGAAGTTCAAATTATTTTGTAAATATTAATTGATTAAGCTTTATACAATTTTCTAAGAGAGGTGTGAATGTCTTCTTTTTTAACATTCTTAAATGCCAAAAATGTAAATAACTTGTATGCAAGCACAGTTTGAAGGAAAGTCAAAGACAGAACCCAGGTGTTAGATTCCTTGTGCTTTATTTTAACTGGGAAATCATGCTTTTTCTTTTGTGAACAATAAAGTAGATAGAAAACAAATATCTCTTCTCAGATGTAGCACTGGGGCCTACTTTATTGGGAGTTAAGTGACCAAGATGCTGAAGAATAAAACACTGTACAATCCCCTCACCATCTGTAGCATATCAACAAATTTCCTTGATGAACTGTTTATAGTGTAATTACAAAGAAAAATAAAGTTAAAATAAAACAGAATAAAAGGTAACTTCAAATGTTCCTTTCCCGGTTATCAAGCATTCATTTCAGAGAACACCGGCTTCCTTTTGGCATGCACTGCTTAAATGGGGGTCTTTCTGTTTGCAATTATAGACCCTTTATTCTATTAAGTTGTAGGCTTCTCCCTCATATTGTCAGTCCTTGGTAATGTTTCTAGGGAGTTCATGAATTTTCCATGTAATTGGAATATTTCTTGAAGTCCAGATATGGACTTGTTTGATTATAAGCTGGAAATCATAGTTCAATAAACCTTTTAGATGTATTTTAAATTATAATTGCCTATTGATGAAAATGTCCAGAACCACATTTTAAATTAGTAATGATTGCATGGGTATTATTACTAATGCATCACACATGAGTCATGGAGAAGTTAGAAGCATTTTCTTCTGGGCATCAGGACTAGGGGAGGAAGAGTCCACAGCATCAGAGACTGGTTTCTCCTCTTTGGTCAGGGGTTGATCAAAGCTAAGAAGTTAAAATTACCGATTCTAGGAAGGATGGAGAGGTCTGCTTGTTTCACTTCCTCCAAGCAAACTTTGTTCTTGCCCTCAGGACTGTGTGTTTTGATTTTAACCAAAACACTGATCAAAAACACAGAATAAGTCGGGCTCGGTGGCTCAGCCTGTAATCCCGCGCCTTTGGGAGGCTGAGGTGAGTGGATTGCCTGAGCCCGCGGGTTCGAGACCCGCCTGGGCAGCAAGACCTCATCTCTACAATAAATTAAAAAAAAAATCAGCCGGGCGTGGTAGTGCGCGCCTGTAATTCTGGCTACTCGGAAGGCTGAGGTGGAAGGATCGCTGGAGCCCAGCAGTTCGAGGCTGCGGTGGCCGGGGAGTGGCCACTGCACTCCAGTCAGGGTGACAGAGTGAGACTCCAACTCAAAAACAAAACAAAACAAAACAAAAACCAAAAAACAAAAACACAGAAAAAGTCTACTCCCTGTCTGATTTAGCATTTACAAAGTTGGGAAGTGAAGGGCTTAGTGGTGGGAATGGGATGGGGAAGCAGTGTCCTTGGAGACATTAAGACCATTTAATATCTCAAGTGATGCACTGACTATTATAAATACCACAGGACACAGAAATTTCTAATTGGATGAGTCCACTTGCATTTCAAATGTGTATTTCATAGGCCTCATGTATTTGTTTTCTACTTTTATTTCTTTCCTGGTGGCTGAATAATAATGGAATTTTAGAAACTTAAGTTTAAATACTTGAGTTGCACTTTTTTAGTCCAGTCTTCCCAGAAACAACTTTACATGCAAATAAACCAGCACACAGCAGCAAAGCATGCTGAGTGGAGTGTGGTCTCCAATATTAGACAGTTTTGATATCAGGTGCAGGAAAACCACCACTGTTTGGTCACCACTAAATATGAAGACCTCGCTTAGGCATTTTCCTATCTCATTGATAAGCAAAAGCAATGTGTAAATGGATTAGTGTTTAGAAATAATATCTGTAAAAATGTCTGTCTTAAGGACAAGTCTACAATAGGTACATCATGGATGATATTGCCATTACTATTTCTATTGTTATTATTTGGGGCAGGAAGTCTTTGAGGACATGTTACTTGTCTGGTGAGTTCAGGGATGATCAAAGCTAAGAAAGGATCATTTGTTGGATTGCTCTGTATTTACGAATGTATTACTTTTGTGACAGACTACGTCTATGCCTTTTCTCCAAGTGATTCATTCGCATCTTGCCTGGCCACCTGCTCATAACCTCACCACTCTTTCACTTTCACTAAGTGCTCAGTATTAAAAATAAGATGACAAACAGTTTGCCACTTACAAGTGTGGTGACTCAACCCTCAGTGCTGTTCAGCAGAACATTTGAGAGTAAGTCTGTTATGTGATCCAAACTGCTTTTTATTTCTTTTCTTAAAATGTAAAGGAATAAATGACTTTCCATGGAGATTTAAATTATTTTAAATATCAAACTTCAAATATATTTTTTGTCTAATAAATAAGAAATACTAATCCAGGACAATTGTAGATATAGCCTTCTTAGCAGATGTAACAGTTACAATTATTTCAGTAATGAAACATAACACAAAGTCCTATGAGAAAATTAAATATAAGAAGATCTTCTTAAAAGAGTCTAGTTTCCTGAAATTTAAGGAAGAGAAAGAAGGAAAGGAAATTAAGGGGAAAAAAGGACTAGGAAACCAACCAACATGCCAAAAATTATTTTGGTGGACATGAAGATATCCTGTAAAATATGTCCTGTAAAGTAAATGAAGACATATTTTATACTGCTATTTTTCTTCTGACAGGTGTCATTTTTTTTCTAAGAAAAATGTTTGAATATTGTAGTCACTTTTAGAAAGTAACAGCTCTTATAATTTCTAAAGTATGAGATTGGTGACCACAGTTCATCAGGTGTTGAGCTGAAACTTCTTTCATAATTTCTGGCGATTTTCTTTTTTCTGTCCCTCTAAATAAGCGGTACTACAGGAACCCCAATGTCATAGTATTACTAGGTCAAAATAATTTTGAAATTGGAGCTATTAAAACCTACTTCTGTATGAAGCTAGTATTTGTTCAACTAGTACTTGATCAACTTTCAAGGAAAAAAAGCTTTTTTTCATCAAATATTTAAATCCTAACTCATCATTTTTTTGCTTCTCTTAGGGAACATATTCTCTGAGTAAGTCTCCAAGTTTTACATCTGTACTCATGAAAAAATATTTTAGTTCCTTGATTCTCCTATGTTGTATAACTTATTCTAGTGTCTCTTGCTCTTTTGTTTTCAGAAATCTGGAAAACATTCCTTTTTATCTATGAGAAGATTTTAAAAAATGATTATAAATTGTTCACTGTGTTTCTCAGTTTATTTCTCTTTTCTAGTCAATGGCTGCCTTCTCCCTGGGCATTTTCTCCTAGAAGTGATAAGTAATGTAGACAATGATGTTGCATTCTGTTTTTTGTTCTCTAAAAGGGTTGAAGCATTGCTGACCATGAAGGAGGTAGCAGGTATTCTCCAGCAGAGAAAGAGAGGAGCTGACAGCTCTTTGGTGGCAACAGCAAGCAAATGTGTTGTCTTGATTTGTAAAGGGTTTTAATGTCATCAATAGTAATTCAGCAAAGAGAGAGTTGTAAAATGCAGCTCAAAATGTAGCAAATTGCATCATTGTTAGTGCTTTAGAATTTTAAAATATCTGCAGCAGATGGTAGAGTGCTAGGAGCAATGTCTTGCTTTAGTGTCTAGGAAAAGTTTATGTCATCATAAACCCTAGCCTGATCAAGGCTTCTTTGGCCTGCTGAAAAAAGTTATTTTCCTTCAAATAATAGCTTGCTTTTAAAAATGTTTAACAGAGTATCAAGAAATTGGATTTTCTTAGAGAAATGGATCTCCTTCCAAAGATATATAATATTGTATAGTATCCTTAGCAATGAAGAAATGTATTAAGACAATTTAGAGAGGTGTGTTTTTTTTCCTCATGACAAAAGAGTTCTCTGCAATATTGCCTACTTTGGTTTTAAATATCCTGAATAAGAAAACTATTTTCACTTTAAAATAATTTCTAATAATTGACACATTCATCAAATTTTAGTTCTGAAAACTTCATTAAGGGTTAACTGCTCTTATCCCATTATTTACAAATGGTGGGAGTGAACACTTTAGTACTTACCCAAGAATGCATATCTAGGATTAGACCACTATGAAACTCTTATTCTCCTTCAACTTAAATGTTTGTTTTTCATTTTTTGAATGCACTAAACTAATAATAATAATAATAATAAATGACTTATTGGCTGTGGCCAGTACAAGAATTTCTTCAATTGAAATGAACATTTGTGCAATAATTCTAGCTATTAATCTCTTGGAACCTTGAAGAAATTGAGTAATGAGTTGCCTTATTTTTGTGAATCATTCAAAGATCAAAATAAATAATAGGATAAATAACATTCTATTTTTTGGAAGGACCAAATAGGACAAAAAAGAAAAACACTTCAAAATAGAAAATACTTCACTGCCAAATGTTATGACAGATGACCTTAGGTTATGCATTATGGTGTCTGCTGGCGTAAGCTCTGGAACCTAGTGCTAGAATCTCAGCTCTGCCACTTGGCTTTATGTGACTGATTCAAGTAAACTCAAAGTCTCTGTGTCAGGGTTTTGTCATCTGTGAAATGGAAATAAGGCACACACTGAATTAGATAGTCTGACAAACAGCAAGTTTATACCAAATGCAATAATTCTTCTTATTATTATATATTCAATTTCATGCACTATAGTGATTTTTTTCTGGAGGATTAAATGGCATTGGCAGAGCCCAACAGAAAGTGCAAGTAGTCACAGATAAAGCTTCTTGCTGCCAGCAAGCTAGGAGAAAAATGGTTTCAAAGCAGTTTGCTAGAAAGGTGCTCCAAAAACCACTTTCTACATTATCTGTCATACAGAAGTATCTCTAAAGCAGAAGGAGTTAACTTCCTTTAGTTTCATCCTTAAGTCATACCTCAGTTTTCTCCCCACTTTTATGCCTTGGCTTAATTCTCTTTATCTAGATATATTATTTTCCTTTTTTTTTTTCCAAAATTAAGTATGCTAAGGAGATAATGGTGACTCAAAATAAGGCTACTGAGAAAAAAATATTCTAGCAAAGTAAAATAAGGGCATTCACCTCACTAGCTTTACTATCCTGTGTTCAACTTCCCTTGATAATACTCAAAAAAGAAAAGGCAATCTTGTAGGGAAGAGAAACATTTTTACAGCACCCACATATCATCACAAATGTCTAAGGTAGAGTGTCGTTGGGTTATTTCTCCCATTTAAGCCTGACTCCTGGTACCAAGGAACCAGGTCAGCATTCTCACTAACTAGTTGCTATACTTCCCACCCCTGCACGACTCTTTCTTCTAGAAGGCCACGTGCCCTATGTGGTCTGCTCTTAGAAAAACAAGGCAGAAAGTAAACAAAGAAACAATCGAAACAAAGGCAGAAATGTTGCTAGGCATGCTAGAGGAATATTTCCAGAGATCTTTTATTCTAAGCCTCAGTGTTTAACTTGTTGCCTTAGTCACCAGTCTGCAGATCCCTTTCTTTTGTTTTAACATTTTGACCTTTTTCTCATTCTCTCTTTAGTTATATGTAAAGTTAGTTGTCAGAGACTAGCATCCTCATTGCTTCCCCAGTGCTTGCTACTTTGTGATCAAGGACAGAGACAAGTCCCTCCTCTGTGTCTGCCATAACTGACATTCACCTTTCTGATTGTCACCCTTGAAGAACAATATATCAGTTTTGAGGGTCATCCCCATTCACAGATTCAGTCCTTATTGTGTAGAAAAAAGCCCCTCCTTTTCCCCATCTTCACCTATGAGTTCAGGAGTTCTCTCCCATCAGAGGCTACAAAAGAAATCTGCTAGAACACAATTCATTTATATGGGTTTGCGAATGCTGCATGTCTATTTAGAACTAAACAAATGCAAAAATTACTCTAATAGTAGGTCGAATAAGGCTCCCCTATAAATTGAGTATAATTCTGTTACCCAACATCATGATATGGTCATTTCCTGTGCCAGAGAAACATATCAAGGGCATAACTTTATCTAGTGACCTTTCAACCTACGTTGATGTGCAGATCACAGTCTTAGACAGTGCTTCTAACTCATTCTGGTCCTGTACTTGAAAAAGTTAGGATCCTTTGTGTCACCTTCTCTACAAACTAAATGTAGCTGGACCCCTGGGATTGTCAATTTCTATATTCTTCTTTACTGATGCACAGTAAAAATTGCTTGTATATTTTCCCTGGGAACTAATATATCATAAACATGCAGATTATGTGAAATATAAGGAGTTTTTGTTGTGTAAGATTCATTTCCAGAGTTTCTTCAATGAAAGATTGGTAAGATAGAATTGTTTTTTATGACACAAAAATATGTATTAATGGAACAATCACTTGTAAAATTAGCCCCTACCCTCTACTCTTAACTTGGCACCTATTCCCTATTCATTATGTCTTCGTCGTCACTTTCACTTGATTGTCAGAAGACAGTGCAAAATGAAATAGGACAAATGCATTGTTACATGAACTTGAATGTTGTAAAAGATACTAGATATTATTAAATCAGTATACCTTGGAATAATCTCACACCTTCTTTTCCCATCCCAAGTGAGCTCTGTTTTTTGTTTTTTGTTTTTTCAGGCACCAACACAAATCCTCAGATCCAGAGGGAGGTTCTAATTAGACAAAAAAAAGTCTCCTCCCAGTAGGTTGACACTGGGGTGGCCATGAGCATGCCACTGCACTCCAGCCTGGGTGACGAAGTAAGATTCCAACTTTAAAAAAAAGTCTCTTTCTTAACCATCATAAATCCAGATTGAGCCTATGACTTGTGTTGTTCATTTGATGAAAGAGAATTACTTTTGTTCCAGGGTTTGGGGAGGGTTTTCTCTTTCATATGTTCTTGCTCTCTTTTCTTAAGAAATTCAATAAGGAATCCTCGAATATCTCTGGAAGCCATCACTAAACTACAAGAAAACAAGACTTTGGAGGAGGCTTAGGATATGAAAGCCAGGTTGAGAGACAAAGAAAACATGGGTCCTTGATGACACCATGGAGCAGCTGTCACATGATATCTGGAGCATACTCTTATCTCCAGCTATGTATGCTAATAAATATCTTTGCTGTTAATTCATTTTTGAATTGGGACTATCAGGTATTTCAGGCAAAAGCACCATAATTTTCTACAATGAAAATGATGGAGAAGAATTGCTGGAATTATAAGCAAAAACAGTGACAGATCAGCATATGGAAGAAATAGACTAGTTACCAATTGCGAAAGAAAATTGCCAAAATGAGGATATTTTATACACTCCAAAAAAGAATATTTGGATAACATAAACCAAAAAAGGCCTTGAAGAAATTGATGAATCATTAGAATATTTTTTCGAGTATAACTCTCTACATGATCAGGCTGTGCCAGAGAAATATAAAGGTATTCTGTCCTGAAACAATTTCATTGGAAAAATTTGCTTCCTTCAAAAAAAACCTCCTTGTTAATTCTAAAATTAGTACATATTATTAATCTTATTAAGATTTGAACAGGTAAAACTATTTTAAAAATATTTGCTTTCACTATTTAGTGTAAATTTCCAAAATATGCTTTAGTATTTGAAATAGATTTATTTTTAGTTGATTTTTCTGTAACTATTATTATCATATACAAGGTTATTCTTACATGTAATTGATAATAATATATCATTTTCACTTTCAAATAGAAAGGAAATTGTAAATGGAATTTCTAAATATTTCTCCTTCAAAATAAGTATAGCACTATTATGCCATAGATTAATGCACATAATAGATCAAATTATACATTTCACAATGTGACATGATTTTAATATCATAGCAGATATCACACATGGCTAGCTTACAAATGATTCAAATTTTGGCCAAAAGCTAATGTTTAAAAAGAACTTCCTTCTAAGAATACACGTTTTCTTTTAAGCACTTATTTTCTTGACATTATAGTCAACCATAGTCAACCATAAACATTTTAAAATGATCAATATTTTTTAGGCACTGGAGAGTCAAGGAGATATGAATGATAATCCCATTCCTCAGAAAGACTTTTCTAGATGTCTAAAAAAAAACCTGGATGTAACATTAAAGCAGAATAAACTAAGAGCCATATCAGTGCTGGAGATAACAAGTACTATGGTCACTGAGAAAAGAGTGTGGTGCTTTGAACGGGGCTGAGTACCTCACAGACACCAGAGAGTTGGTAAGCTATGTGCATCCTTGAGTCTGCTGTCCTGGTGTGTCCGTAAATCCTAGGCATCAATATCACCGAGAAGCTTGTTGGAAACGCAGACTGTCAGCTCCTTCCCTGGGATCTACTGAATTACAATCTTCATTTGCTAAATCCCCAGGTGATACACGTGCACACTGGAGTTTGAGAAAACTACGTATAGCGTGTATGAAAAGAAAGATTTCCAGTCCTCCTCCTTTTTCCAAATTGTTTCCCCCAGACACTCTCTCCCTCTCTGAATCTTTAATACCAGTTTTAACATAAGCACAGATGTCTTTTCTGCTTCACAAGCAATATTAATGTTTTGTGTGCAGGACCATTCTCTTTGCAAGACAGGCACTCCTCAACTCCTGGGCTAGTGTAATAGGCTTCCACACAGAGTTCTTATCCTCAGGGATCCTCAATGGATTTCATCTTCATTATCTCCAATTTGGTGGCAGATTAGTTGACAGAGTCCTAGTTTATAATCTCAGTTTTGGCACTAATTGACAGCATGATCCCAATCACATAATTATTTTAAGTAGTATTTCCTTACTTATAAAAGGAGATCAAATGATCATTAAGTGTCTTTTTAGCTTTGTAACGTAAATGAATTTCAGATATTCATGTATTAGAAGATGAAAGGAATGAGATAAACACTACTTAGACTTTGGTACAATCTTTCAGAAAAAATAATGTTGATAAATTTGTATGTGTGTGGAATAAGTACAAAAGCAGACTATTGTTGGGATTAAAACAAGTGAATGCTAGGATTCAACACCATGTTGCTATGTAAAGGAAATTTTGCTTACTTTAAAATACAAAATAATTTTTTTGTCTTCAATAGCCAACTTTGAAATACTATACATCTTTCCCATATGAGCTAAATATTGTTGATGACTCATAAATAAAGGAGAATACTAATGAGCTCAACCCGACCACATACACATATATTTTTTCTTATTTTTTCCCTTTGACCTAATTTTCACAATTTTTTTTCCAATTTAATTGTGTGCTATTTTGAAATATACTAACTTCTTATCAAATGCCTTGCCTTCAGAAATTCATAAAGAAAATGATAATTGAGTGTCTCTAGAGCAAGGCAATGCTAATCTCTATGGGACATTTAAAGAACTAAGACAAGTCCATGATGTTATCATTTTTGAACAACAAAGTGGTTTCTCAGGATTATAATTCTAGATATTATGTTTGTTGATGGACCCTAGACACAATATGTGGTAAGTGTGTTCCCATGAATGACCTCATCTTATCTTCATGACAACACTACAAATGAAATATAACTTATTTTTAACAGAGGAAATACTTGAGATTTGGGGAATTATGTTATTTGCCAAAGACTGCTCAGTTTCTAATCCAAAGCCCAATACAGCCATTATTTTTATTCCACATTAGAAAAACTTTACTAACTTTGAAAACTGTATTGAAATAAGAAGTACAGAAATATATTTTTAAAAAGAAGAAGAAAATAAAACAAGAAAAGGTTACTGCAGTAGTCTAGCAAGCAGGTTATGAAGGCTAGAATCATGTCCCTCCCAAATGTATTGAAGCCTTAACCCCCAGTACCTCGGAATGTGACCTTATTTAAAAATAGGGTCATTACAGATGTAATTAGTCAAGACGAAGTTGCAGTGGAGTAGGGTGGGCCCCAATCTATTATAAATGATATCCTTATAAGAAGATAGCAGTGAGATCACAGAGACATACAGGGAGAACGCCAAGTGACAACAAAGGTGGAGACTGAAGTTGTGCAGCTGTGAGCCAAGGAACTACAAAGACCATCAGCAAAACATTTGTATACCTAACCCTGAATTGTACCTCACATCTTTAAAATAAAAAATTAAAAGAAACAAAACAAAACACCAGGAGCTACGAAGAGGTATGGAAGAATTTTCCTACTGGTTTCAGATGGGAGCATTTCATGCCAATACCTTGATTTTAGACTTCTAACCTCCACAATTATGAGACAATACATTTATTTGTGATAAGTTATCCATTTTGTAGCAGAAGCCATAGGAATTCAATACACTTGACAATAGAAAATGGCCAGAAGAATGAACAGAAGGCCATATAAACATTATAGAGAAAGACTGACAACAGAAAAAGATGAAAATGTATACAGGGAATCAATAAATGTACAAAAGTAAGTCAAAAGGATTCAGACATGTTGAACTTGGGAGATCACAGCATACAGTACAGGTTGAGTATGCATTATCTAAATGCTTGGGGCAGAAATGCTTCAGATTTTGGATTTTTTGGGGGGTTTTGAAATATTTGCATATACATAATGAGATATCTTGGGAATGAGACCCAAGTCTAAGCAGGAAATATGTTTATATTTGTCTTTTATATAAACCTTGTATTCATAGCCTGAGGTTAATTTTATACAATATTTTAAAGAATTTTGTGCATAAAATGTTTGTGTACATTCAACCATCAAATACAAAGGTGTGACTATCTCAGACGCCCGTATGGCATCATGTCAGTGTTAAAAAAGTTTTGGGTTTTGGACCATCTTGAATTTGAGGTTTTCAAATTAGGGATGCTCAACCTGTACTATTATTAAAAGCTGAGTATTAAGAGATGTTTAGAATATGGTGGAAGACAAAACGAGTAGATAAAGGGACTGTGCATGATAACAGGGAACATATCTTAAGAAGAGAACAATGAATAAAACCCAATTAAGGTGATAGAGAAGTTATGATAAAAAGATGAAAAAATTTGTTAAAATACATATGATAAGAATAAATACATTGAATGCTTTTTAGATCAAGGCACGTTAGAGATATGTAACTCTTCTTCAAGTCAGCACCATCAATGTGTTAAAAGTAAACAATTATTTACCAAATCCATCCCACCATCCAGACTTGAAGTTGGTAAGTAAATGCCCCTCTTATAGGTGTGATTTCTTATGGTTGTCTTGTTCTTCTTTAGAGAAACTGAGCAGAATGATGAATCAACTGACAGGCTTAGCACTTAAGAAACAAATAGACTTCTTCCTCCCCTTTTTGTTTGCTTTGCTAACTGGTTGTAGGTGGACTCCAAAACAACAGCTGGGGTTGGCAAACTATGGCCCATGGGCTAAATCTTCCCTGCTGCTTATTTTAGAAAGGGTTTTAAGGAAACACAGGCATTACCATTTGTTCATATACTGTCCATGGCTGCTTTGTGTTACATCAGCAAGGCTAAGTAGCTGCAACAGAAAACTTACAGCTTGCAAAGCCTAAAATATGTATTGTCTGGCTCTTTACAGAAAAGGTTACCAATCCCTGCCCTAGATGATAGCAAAGCCCAAATTTAAAAGAAACTTGCAGTCTCCAATCACTGAGAGCTTCCACCAGCTTGTACTCAACCTTCCTGGACCATTTCCTGAGCCCAAGAATAGACTTGTTATATTTGGTGCAATCTATTTCAGGGTTTATTTGTAACAGCAACTTGTAATCCTATACCTAGTAATGAATTCATTTATCGAAAACTAAAAGTCAAAGAAGAAAATAACTTCGTCAAGATTACAATAGTAAGTGAAAAGGACAGGATTTGAACACAAGTCGAGGTAACTCTAAAATTTGTCCTATTTCTTGCTTAAGTTCAGAGTGATCATATTTGGATGAGCTCATGGGTGATTTTTATTTTCTAATTTGTTATCAGTTTTACTAATAGCTTTATTGACCCCTTTAATTTTAATTAATCCTTTGAAAGTATACAGTAAATTGTCTTTAGCATATTCACAGAGTTCTACAAGCTATCACCACTGACTAATTTTAATACATTTTTAGTACCCCCCAAAAATCCCATTCTCCACTTCCCACCCCCATCACCTGGGAAGTACTAACTTACTTTCTGGCCCTGCGAAGTTACATTTCATATAATGGATTCATACCCTATGTGATCTTTCGTGACTGACTCCCTCACATTAGTATAATATTTTAAAAATTTGTCTATAGTTTAGCAAATATCAGTGCTTTCTTCCTTTTTATTCATAAATGATATTTCATTTATGAACTATCACATTTTGTTTATACATTAATCAGTGGGTTGGCTCTACTTTTTAGTATCAAGAATTATGTTTCTATAAACAACACAAGTTTTTGTGTAAGCATATGGTTTTAATTCTCTTGGGTGTATACCTAAAGTAGAATTTCTCTGTCACATGGCCACTTTATGTTTTTAAACATTTCAAACAACTGCCAGACTGTTTTCCAAAGTGGCTGCATCATTTTTTGATCCCATTAGTATTGCACAAGGACTCCTCACCTTGCCAACACTTGTTTTTGTCTGTCTTTTTTATTTTAGTCATTTTGATGGGTGTATAGTGGCATCTCATTGTGGTTTTGATTTACAGTTTATATTTCCCTGTGATTATGATGTTGAGCATATTACATTTACTTATCAGTAATTTGTATATCTTCTTTGGAAAAATGTTTATTCAAATACATTGAACATTTTGAAATTACCCGCCTGGGTAACTTGGCGAGACCTCATCTCTACAATAAATTTAAAAAATGAGCTGGGTGTGGTAGCGCGCCTGTAGTTCCAGCTACTTGGAAGGCTGAGGTGGAAGGATCGCTGGAATCCAGCAGGTCGAGGCTGCGGTGGCCGGGAGCGGCCACTACACTCCAGTCTGGGTGACAGAGTGAGACTTCAACTCAAAAAAAAAGAAATTAAGCTACTTGTCTTTTTATTGTTTCTTTGTTAGTGTTCTTTAATATATCCTGGTTACAATTCCTGTAATAAATATATTATTTTTAAATGTTTTCTCCCATTCTGTGGGATGTCTTTTCACTTTCTTGATAATGTCTTTAGAATCACATTATAAAAACTTTCATGATTCCTTCTATTGTCCTGAGAGCAGCAAAAGTTTTAATTTTAATAAAGCTCCGTTTGTCTTTTTTTTTTTTCTTTTGGCACTGTGCTTTTGGTGTAATATCCAAGAAACCATTGCCCTGTTCAAAATTATGAAGACTTACACCTATGTTTTCTTCTTACAGTTTTATAGTTTTAGCTCTTACATTTTGTCATATTATCAATGTTGTGGCAGTTTTGCATATGGTGTAATGTAGAAGTTTGACTTATTCATTTTCATTTGTATGTTTAGTTGTTCTGGCATTATTTGTTGAAAAGAGCACATGCATTTTTCAATATTTAATTAATCTGTATTAATTTTGTGATCAAAACACTAAATGCCATCAAAGGGATTCAAGACATTTTTAAAAATTAAATTTAAATGCAGATAGAAAGATAAAGGAATATCACAAAAATTAAAAGCAGAAAACTGATTTAAGAAAAATTAGGATGGCTCAGTCATCGTATAAAAAAAGTAAGTCAATAGATTTATAAAAACGAAAAAATGACACTCTGGGAGAGTGTTTTTTCAAAAGCTAGATTTATTTCATTTAAGAAGTGTTTAAATGTGAAGATAAAAACACTAAGCATAGACTGTGCTTTGGTAATGAGAAAGAATCATAGTTAAAGGGAAAAAAAGATGGATGCCCAATTCTTACAGTGCAGAGTAACACTCTGGGAAGAATAGTCTCACAGTATAAAGGAATATGATTTTAGAAGAATAGAAAATTATTAGTTAGGGAAAGATGAAGGATTCAGGAGAAAAAGACTGACCAATTGAAAAAGATATGTGAGGGGCTGTTTGATAAAATTTGGAGTACAGCTGTGGTCAGTATTTGCTGTATGTGAGAAAGCAGAAGGAGAAAGATTGGATGATATGTTGAAAATCTGAAAAAGAAAGAAGGGAAGGTACAGGGAAAGACAAGGAAGGCAGAAGGTATGCCTTAAGAATAGATAAATTAAGGGCAAAAGAGCACAAGTTATTCTTTAACCTTCTTTCTCTGAGATGGAATTCTAATATAATCATTTTAGTCTAAGCTTATAAACTTAAGCTACTGTTTGCTGACTCACCTGTGTACAAGGTATACCAAATAAGGAGTCGTCTAAGATATGTATTTTAGTTATATGCCTTTAGAGTTAAACAAAACAAACAAAAAATAGGACTCCTGTGAAAATCAAGACATCTGGCACTCCTGAGCCCGCATCCAGAAACAGCAACAATCACAGTGTTTCAGGTATATTTGTAGAGAGAGAATCCACTTCACAATTTGCTTCAGTCCTTACTTCTCCTATATGTAGGTATTTTATATATATGTTGTTTATTTATTGAAATCTATAATATAGAAGGCAGGGTGAAGGTGGCCATTGCATAAACAGTTCTGGCTTTACTGTGCTTAGGAATTCAAGGTCATTTTATCTAAGAATTGTGAAGCATAAATGGAAGTGTGTGTTGGGGAAATAAATAGATATTTTTAATTAGAGCAGTTTTACCTCTTTACAATTTTTCTCTATGATAACGAGCAAAGGGTTTTAGAAAAATCTCAAAACTTTTAATTCCCAGAAGGCTGCCTGATATAAATGACTGTTGTGGGTTCACATTTCTGAGAATCTTACACAATGAGTACATTTCTTATAATGTTGTTTTTGAGTTATTGTTTCAAAATAAGCTTGCTACAAGACACTAAATGATATTTTATTAAACATTGCAGGTAATGGATAATCCTAATATGTGTAAATTCACAACTATATTTATAGGATGTTTGAACAATTCCTGAAAACTCTTCATCTGTGAGCCTGAATGAAACAAGATTACCTTCTACCTGTGTTTTATATTTTTCATTTCTGAAGTACTACAAGGTCTTCTTTCCCATACAATTGTGTGTCAGCATTCTAATCACTAGAAATAATGAATTGGGATTTTTCTGCTTTTATTTTGATAATGCTTATGAAAATCTAAAAAAAAAAAAAGCTTGATGTATTCGCACATTTAAATCTGCTCAGACACAATGGATGCTGCCTACATAGTTTTCTTTATGAAATTGCACACGCATGAGAAATTGTTTTGCTCCCCCTTAACCCACACTGCAGAAATAGTCTTATAAACATAATGAAATACTCAGGAAGAAGGGGAATCAGAAAGCTGCCAGATTTCTTTCTCTTTGGTTTGCCATCACACTCTCGCCTCTCTGGTGTTTTGTGGTCTAGCTCGGTATTTTACTTTACTCCATGGGACCACCCACAAGTAGTCTAGTTTTGTCTTTATATCTTCAAAGTGTCCTTTCTTTCATAATCTTCCATCTGATCAACTGTGGGCAAGTTGAGAAGAGAGGCATAGGATGCCAACAAAGCTCATTTTCTGAGTATATTCAATTTAGAACCTATATAGTATTGGCATGTGGGCACAGGTATTCTGTATTTTCATGTTGGTTTTTCGTTTTTGTTTTTTGGTTTTTTTTGAGTTGGAGTCTCACTCTGTCGCCCAGACTGGAGCGCAGTGGCACGCTCCCGGCCACTGCAGCCTCGACCTGCTGGGCTCCGGCGATCCGCCTCAGCCTTTCGAGTAGCCAGAATTACAGGCACGCGCTACCATGCCTGGCTGATTTTTTGATCTATTGTAGAGATGAGGTCTTGCCAAGTTGCCCAGGCGGGTCTCGAACCCTCAGCCTCAGGTAGTCCACTCACCTCAGCCTCCCAAAGCGTGTGATTACAGGCTGAGCCATCGAGGCTTTAGGTTGTTTTTTAGTTATTTATCCCCATCAAGATTGGATGGATCCACATTTCCAACTAAGTTCTCCAAAACACATAAATAGCAAGCTGTTCCTTTACATGAATCTTTAAAAAACAACATCAGTCACAACAAAGGAAAGGGGGAAACTACTCTAGTATTAAAGAAATGTGCTACAGTTTTTATTCTAGTTCATTCTAAAGATGAACTTTAAGAAGAAAATTTTAAATACACTCGTACACATATGCAAGAGAAAATTTGTTTCCAGCCTTTTTCCCCACCCACTACTTCCCACAGTGGGGAGGGAGGCAGAACATAAAACAACACATTTAATAATGTTTGGTGTTTGCAGCAGCTATCACTGTGGAACTGTCATCATTTCTGTTAATACTTTCTATTGTGGTGGTGTTTATTTTTATGTGCACCCCAGATTATAATTGGCTACTTGAACATATTCATGTTGTTATTGAGAGTTTATGGGGGATGAGTGATATAATGTCACTTAATTGCTAGATTTTAAAAATAGGGTTAGAATTGTCTATCAACTTCAAATCAGTAGACATCACAAAGATTTCAGTCATCTGGTGCTGGTAATTATGATAAGTAAGAGGAAATGGTTAAGAATTTCTAGGAAGCCAGGTATAAAATTATAGAAAAAGCTTACTTGAGAGCATTTTGAAAGAACTGCCTAAAATCATGATACTTGCTTCTAAAATTATTTATTTTGTCTTGGTTGAATTTTGATATCGTCAAAATTAAAATTTCAATTTTTCAAACATCTTCCTATTCTTTCTTTTCTTCCTTCATTTACTACCTTTTTCTTCTCTTCCTTTTTTACTAACTTGGACTGATATCTATTTAGTGAAGTATTATTAAATTAACACATGAAGCCTTTACTAATATTTTTAAAACAGAAGTACAGGTGTTTTTAAAGTTTTAAGAGAAGTTAAATACGTAACAAAGAAAAGTTAAATTTGAAACCTGAAAGCATTTGTCATCCTCCAAAAAATGCAGTAAAAATTATTATTTCCAATTTTCAATAGACTCTCAACATGCCACACTGTAGGAACTACATTTGGATGAACATATGCTAAATATTTTAAAGTGTTTTTTAATCATGGATTTTTGACTTGGTCATGTAAAATCTCTATACTCTTAGATCATGAAATGGCATTTTGTGTCACTTGAATTATTAGAATTAGTTGTTGCTTATGCCTTCAGCGTTATGAACTTCTAGCAACTTAGTACCATAGAAAGGAACTGCAATCTTGGTTCCTTGGGTAACAAGAAGACAATCAAAGGCATAATCCCAAAGTGACTTTTATACTGCAAGAAATTTACTGATCTAAAAATTTACTAAGAGGGAGACCAGCACATCTGCCCCTATAGGAAATGATTTTTGCATAGTAAGTGTTGATCTGCATAACCATATGATCATCACAAGTGCTGATTACCAAAACTGAATCATCATTACTTAGCAAAGTTCTATAAATACACATGGCACCATGTAATATATTCAGCTGTGCTAAATTAATGACAAAGTCCTTACCCCAAGGAGCTTGGGGGTCTAAAAACAAAGAATGACACAAAAGACAAATATGTAGAACACACACTGAGTTGGGAGTAATTTTCAGTGAAATAATTTTAGTGAGGGATTTTTATGGTTTGTGGCAAAGGAGGAATTAGGCATCCATATAAAGTTTGCCTTTCAAATCCCTCTTATTGCAAGTTAAGTGCAAGCAGGATATCAACATTTTAATCTCTTGACTTCTTGGGAATTTTAGATATGTATGTATTTCAAAATACATATTTAAAATTTTTTTTTTTTTGAGTTGGAGTCTCACTCTGTCGCCCAGACTGGAGTGCAGTGGTCGCTCCTGGCCACCACAGCCTTGATCTGCTGGGCTCTGGCGATCCTTCCCCCTCACCCTTCCAAGTAGCTGGAAATACAGACGCGCGTTACCACACTCTGCTAATTTTTGACTTATTGTAGAGATGAGGTCTTGCCAAGTTGCCCAGGCGGGTCTCGAACCCTCAGGCTCAGGCAATCCACTCACCTCAGCCTCCAAAGCACGGGATTACAGGTTGAGCCACCGAGCCCGGCCTTAAAATATTTTCATGTAAGTATGCTTAAATCTCACAATATCAAAATATCCCAAACTAAATTCATTATTTCTTCACCATTGTCTCATCCTGACTTGGTTAAAAGCATTGCCTTCACCCAGTGATTACTAAAGAAATTTCAGAGATGCTTTCTCACCATTCTTCTCTCTCACCTACCTCCAAATTCTGGATTACCAAACTGGTGCTATACTCTTCATGTGCACCCTTCTCAGTTCTAATTCAGGTCTTTATATTTTACTTTAGATGATGACTACCATGTCCAATCTGTCTCCTCTTTTATCTATCACTTAAAGTAACTCTTCTAAGACATGAATATTAGTCACTCTGGGTCCAAGTGTGGATGGCTTCTCAGTGTAAAGGTATTATTGCTTCTGATGACATTCCTGGCCCTTTATAGCCCAACCCACACCTTTCTTTCCATCCATATTTCATACTAATCCCTCTTCACCACACCCTAAAACTCAGTCCTCTTTTGGGCTCCCTTGTGTTAATATATGATATATTAGTTATCTTATATAGCTAAATATTTCTTTCTCCTTTTTCTATGATTTTAAACCTAGATAATGTGTTTTTAGTGAAACTTTCTCCAATAGTGTAGGAGAACTAAAGTGTGTCCTTGACATATTGTACCAACCTAATGTGATAGAATTTGTCATTATCCAGTAGATCTCATTTGGCCACCTCCCCTTCATAACATCCAAAGATGGATTTTCTGCTACTCTAGACCAATGATTATTTAAAAAGCGGCAAGCTACCCAAGTAAATCCACTTTGTGTTTACTTCATATATTTTGCTGAGACTGATAGTCTCTTTCTCATTTGATTGGTTTCATAATACCTGAGGTTGCTTTATCTATGTTTTGTATTATGAAGAGAGTAAGCCTGTGGTTAGAACCAATCCTGAGTAATGAGAGACTGTTACTTATTTTAGTAATTCATTGTGGGTTCTCTGTCAAGCTACTTCTAAAAGTTGACCCATCTATGAACTACTCTATGATGTGAGTTAATTAATTTTACTTTGCTTAAGTGAGTTAGAGTTGGATTTTCTGACACATGCATTCTAAAGGTTCCTATTTCTATCTATTTAGATTTCTGATAAGTATTTGGTTAAAAATATTTTCTTCTCCAATATAGATTATAAGTTCTATGAGGACAGGGAATGGTTTATATCTTCTGTGTCTCCTATTGTGCCTATCCTTGTATATTAGTAATTTCAGCAGAGGCAAAGTCACAGTCAATCAATAATACGTCTAAGATAAATACTTTGGAGATGAAAGATTGGACTACATGAAGTAAAGTGCCCCTTCTACTTCTTGGCATTTTTATGACTCTTCAATTTTATAATCTCCAAGAACATTTAATGATGCTAAGTTGACTGTGATGGCAAACACAGTAAAAAAAATTAATAAATAAATGTATGTATGTATTTCCTAGATGTCATAACAATGTACCACAGACTGGGTGGATTAAAACAATAGAAATATAGCATCTCACAGTTCTGGAGGCTAAAAGTCCAAAATCAAGTGGAGTGTCACTAGAACCATGCTTCCTCTAAATGATCTGGGGAAAAATCTATTCCATGCCTTTCTCTTACTTCCTTGCTATGATTGAATATTTATGCTCCCACCTCCCCGCTCCCCTGCAAGCAATTCACATGTTGAAACCTAATCCCCAATGTGATAATTTTAGAAGTTGGAGTCTTTGGAAAGTAGTTAGGTCATGAGGGCACCAATCTGTGTCCTTACAAAAGGGATCTCAGAGAGCTATCTAGCTCCTTCCACCATGTGAAGATGAAGCAAGAAAGAACTTTATCAGTGCACCAAAAAACAAAACCTCACCAGACATGAAACCTGCTGGGGATTTTAGCTTAGATTTCTGAGTCTCCAGAAGTGTGAAGAATAAAGTTATTTTGTTTATAAGCTACTCAGTCTAAGTTGTTATAGAAGCCTGGATGGACAAAGACATTTATGGTAGTTTTCAGACAATTTTTGGCATTACTTGACATCCTCTTGCATAATTCATCCTACATCTATCTTCACATGGCCATCTTCTTAATAAGGACACCAATCATATTGGATTAGGAGGCTACTCTACTTCAGTATGGCCTCATTTTAACTTAAGTAATTATATCTGCAGTAACTCTATTTCTAAGGTTAGCCACATTTTGAGGTACAAGAGTTTAGGACATCAGCATATCTCTTGTAGGAGGTGAACAATATCCAAGCCATAAAAAATGATAACAGAGCTTTTTAGGAAGAAGATTTATTGGCACTCCTTGCTCTACAGATGGAATTAGGATGATTATACTAGTAGCTTCCCAGTAAGGCAGATAGGTGATTAGAACTATGAAGGAGAAATCTAAATGACTTAAGGGAAAGAAAGAACTAGTATATTCATAAATAGAACTCAGACACTTGTGACCAATTTTTTTTTAACAGATGATGTTTCCTTCATGATTGGCACTTGTACATGAAAGAAAACATAATCCCAGTGGACACTATCTAGCTCTATCAGGCAAAAAGTGATTCATGTAAACAACATGACCTTACTGATGAAGAGGTGGTTTTATTCATTTTTGCTCATGAATAAATTAGTTCTTTAAAAAATTCATAAGAGAAAAATACTGTGTGAGTTTGTTTTCACTTTTATGGAGGTTATCTGTTTATTGAGATGAGGGCATTATGTAATTTTAATGAAT
The DNA here is from genome assembly GCA_027257055.1 of Cephalopachus bancanus. Lineage (NCBI taxonomy): Eukaryota > Metazoa > Chordata > Mammalia > Primates > Tarsiidae > Cephalopachus > Cephalopachus bancanus. Next base: position 1,656,439 of record JAPVLO010000164.1, on the reverse strand, counting down.
GAAATGTAACAATATATTCTTTGGTGTCATAACAAGATTAAAATTGATTCTGAAAATAATACAGACCTTCAGTTGAAATGCAAACCCAAAGTTTTTCCAGCTTCATGGAGATGTTATCACAGAACACATGTCTAAAGTCAGATGTATCTTGGTTCAGTTCCCACTTCCACTAATATAATTGTCAAGTGACCCTGGGCAAGTTACCTAGTCTTTCCAAATCTCAGTTGCCTAAACTATAATCTCAAAATATGTTTGTGATTATTGAATTAAGTAAATGCATATAAGACACTTTTTGTCTGGCACATAGCACTTAATAAAATCTCTCATCATTAGTATATAGACTGAAGTAATTTTCATTCAGAAGCATTTGAGACAGAAATACAAGAGACAAATGTAAAATATAAAATACTAAAGGAATTATCAGTTTTATGTATGTCTAATTGCAATTATTCACTTATTTATTTGGTTATATAATCACAGGTTGGACTCAAGAATTAAACTTCTTTTTGGAAAAAATAAATTCATTAATCTTTCTACTATGATGAGAAGAAGGACTCATTCAAGGGGCTATTTTTCTATTTATCTGTTTGGCTACCAATTATTGAAAGAAGAATCACTTTGGTAGATCATATCAAATGAGATAGGCACAAGTTCATTTAGAAACAATATGTTTTGCATTTTAGTAACCGGGATTGACTCCTACAGTGATCAAAGCAACCTGATGTAGACTAGACTGCTATGTATCCAATGTTCTCTTCTGGCCGTTCTCCTAATAACTCTTGCCACTTCTCAATTTTCACTCTTTCTCATCATTTTTTTTTGTGCTGTATGTATGCTTCTAAAACTCTTAAATATGTTTTCCCCTTTTGTTCAACATTTTCTGTGAATGATTTCATCCTCTCCCATAATGTCAAATATCACTCAAGTACTGATACCCACCAAAATTCTGTAGTAAGCCACTTGCCTCCTAGATAATTTTATCCACTTATGAAAACAAGCTCAATAAGATATGAGCTATAGGGGTTTATTTACATTGTTTATTAGCATATCCAGGGTTTATCATACTGCCATGTGCTATGAACTGAATGTTTGTGTTCACCTGAAATTCATATTTGGTGTACTGATATTTGGGGGTAAAGTCTTTGAGGAATAATTAGGTCATGAAGGTGGAGCCCTATTAAATGGGATTAGTGCCTTTATAAAGAAGGCTCCCGAGAACTCATTTGGCTTTCTGCCTTGTGAAGACACAACAACAACAACAACAACAACAGCAACAACAACAACAACAAACAGTCAAATGTGAATTAGGAAGAGCTTTCAACAGCCTCCAGAACTGTTATAAGTTAATTTTTGTAGTTTATATGCCATCCTGTCTATAGTATTTTGTTTTAACTGCCCAAACAGAAAAAATCAGAAAATGGATATGAGTGGGGTGCTGCTATAACAAATACCAAAAAATGTGAAAGTGGCTTTAGAACTGGGTAATGAGTTGAGGTTAAAAGATGTTTGAGGTGCATGCTGGAAAAAGCTCACATTGCCATGAGAAGACTGTTAAAAACATTTCTGGTGAGTCCTCAGAAAGGAAAAGAAGAGACATAGAGGAAGCTTCAATTATCTTAGAGGACACCTAATTAATCCTGAATAGAGTATTGATAGAGATATGGAAGATATTCTGATGAGACCTCAGAGAGAAATGAGGAACATGTTATTGGACAAAGGAGAAGAGATCATACTTGTTATACTTGCTATAAAGTGGCAAAGAACTTGACTGGATTGTTTTCTGTCCTAGTATTTTGTGAATGGTAGAACATAACAGTGATAATTGGGTATTTGACTGAGAAAATGTCTAAGTAAAGTGTTGAAAAGTAGTCTTATTCCTCTTGATTGCTTATGGTAAAATTTGGGAAGAGATAAATGACTTAAATATGGAATTGTTAATCAAAAGGGTAGCAGAACTTGAAGAAGTGAAAAATTATCAGTCTGTCAATACTTAAAAGAATGAGAAAGCTCATTCAAGAGAGAATGCTAAGGGTGTGGCCAGGACACTGTATGAAAAGAGCAGTATGAATCTGGCATCTCAGCAGAAAACAAGTGTATTCATCAAGACAGTAGAGAGATTAGTTGGCCATTTAGAAGAAGCCAGAAGCAGGGCCAAGGGCAGGGCAGGTTCAAAGCAGAGGCAACTGGAGACGGGGTGACCTCAGAGCTCACTTCTGGTACTGCATCACAATGCAAGATCTACTCCCCGAACACCAGGTCCTCAGATGCCCTAGGTGTGACTTCAGAGGATCCCAGGGTGGTGTGTACTGCAAATGTCAAAACCTTGGGGAATGGCAGGCTATACCTAGATTTCAATGAATATCCAGGAAAGTCACAGTCACTAGATGCCAACTGGATTGAGAACCAGAAGAGAAGTTCCATGGGACCAAGGTCACTTCAGAAAGCCCTGGTGAGGGTGGGACAACCTCAAAAAGCCCCTACTTGGGTAATACTCAGTGGGGCCATTGGGACAGGGCCTCCCAAAGCCACGGGGACATGACCACCTATAGCTTTGGGGGCCTAACTCCTGCTCAGCAAAGCATGGAGGGTGAAACTGCCAACCCAGATAGCCTATAAGGTGAGATCCCTGTCCCAATGTGTCTGGAAGGCAGGACTTCTGTTCCAGTGGGCTTGGAGGGCAGAACATGGAGTCAAAGATTATCTCAATACTTAAGACTTATCACTGGTTAATCTGTTGGGTTTTGGATTTACTTGGGACCTTTTACCATTTTCTTCATTATTATTTCTCTTGTTTGATGGGAATGTCTATCCTCTGCCTTTCCCACCATTATATTTTGGAAGCACATAATTTGTTTTCACAGGTTCACAGCTGGAGAAAAAATTGCCTCAGGATGAATCATACTCTGACTTTCATGAATATGTGATTTACATGATATATACATAAGATTTTGGACTTTAGATCTTCCAGTTGATGCTGAAGTGAATTAAGACTTTTAGGGCTGTTGGGATGGAATGAATGTCTTTTGCACACGAGAAGAACATACATTTGGGGGTGTCCAGGGTTGAAAACCTGTGGACTAAATGTATTCCCCCAAAGTTTATATGTTGAAACCTAACGTCCAAGGTGATGATATTTGACTGGACTTTGGGGACTTCATTCAGTCATGAGGTTGGAGTCCTTATGAATGAGATTAGTGTTTTTATAAAAGCATCCCTAGAAAGTTCCTTCACACTTTCGACCATGGAAGAACACAGCAAAAGATTGCCATCTATGAACCAGTAAGCATGCCCTCAACAAATGCTAAATTTATCAGTGCCTGGATCTTGGACTTCACAGTCTCCAGAGCTGTGAGAAAGACATTTATGTTCCGTAGGCCTCCAAGCTTATGGTATTTTGATAACAGCCTGAACAGATTATAACATCAAGGGCAGAGTAGGGCTTCAGTAAGAATTATTTAAATAAATCAAATGAAGTAATATTCCCCATATACCACTAACTGACTTTCTTCCAGTCAGCTCCTTGTTCTTACTGAATGGCAATATGACTCACAAGTTGCCTAATTCAAAATCCTGAGGAACGTATTCCATTTTTCCTCTCCTTCACTTTACACATTCAATCGCAAATTTTGTCAATTTATCTCTTTAAAATATGTCAACCTGGTCCAGATTATACTTTTGTTCAGATTACTATAAATATATGCCTATATTACCACATCAGCTTTTATCTGGTCTTCCTACTGTATACTTTTTTCATAATATACCTAAAGTGAACAAGAGTAATTTTTCTAAAAACAAAACAAAACACAATGCCATATATCACCATATCACTCCAATATTAAACTTCTTTAACAGCTATTATTTGCTCTAGGAGAAAATCTGAACTTCTCCTCTTTATCCTGTGCACATCCCTTTGAGAACTTTTCCAGACTTGTTTTTCAACACGTGCTACTTCCCATTCTACTGTCAGGTCATGGTAAATGGCTTCCCATACTGCGCTGACTCTGATTTTCACTACACTAAATATACTTAGCCCTTGTCTCAGAAGATTCTTTCTGCCAAGTCCTTGTCTAACTCTCTTTTGATCTTTAATCTGAGCTTGGATATCACCTCTTCCAGGAAACATTCCCTGATTTCCCCTGGCCAAGACAAGCATAGATGCTGCCCCTTTCTCCAGAATCCAGAGCATGTAGTTTTTATGTCATTTGACACTTAACACCCTGCCTTTCAGGTGCTTCTCTCCCCAGAAAACATTGTAGGCACATTGCATGCTGGGACTGTATTTTATTGCTTGATATATTACCAGCACCTCGGACAATATCTGGGAAATCATAAGCACTTAATAAATATTTGTCAAATAAGTGTTATGTAGACATAGTACAAAGTAGCCTTTGGCCAAAGCAATGATTACAGTATTAGCAAATCTGTGCTATTTTTTTTTCTTTCAGTACATTTCACTTTGATTTATCTTGAACTGTTATGCAAGCTGTAACTAAAAACGACTGTGCTTGACACTGACTATAAAAATACTACTGTACAGACTGTGTTTTTAAAAACCAATATTGAAGCGCAAATCATTTTTAGTGGTGTCCATATTAAATTCTCTCTACCTACATTCACTGAATGTTGAAAGATTTGTTTATATTTTTCCTACAGATTTCTCCTCCAGCTGCTTCTATTATAGACTCCCTTACTTGGTTCACACTGTTGCTAAATGCAAACGAATCAGATGGTGTCACAGAATCCACTTGACTCCAGGAATCTTATGAATCATCCATTGAATCATTCAGCATAACTGGCTGTTAATCTAACCTGGCATTTGTAGATGTGTGTGGAAGTTGGTTTGACCTGTAGAGTACTGCCTACACTCTCTGCACTTTAAAAAAATTTTCAGATATGAAGATATTGGGATAAGACAGAGCAAGACCTCATCATTGTTCCTTCCTTATGTAAAGAGGTACCCTAAAACACTGGAATTTATTTATAAATATTGTGTATTTATTCTTACACGTTTAACTTCAGTCACCTTCAAAGTTTTATCTGTTTGATGCAACACACCTATCAAGACACTTTCTTCACTGCTCTAAACAATTTTTGGACTCATCAGTTTTGATGTCTTTTTGAGTGTTTCTGCCATTTCTTGTTTCACCTCTTTCGTATCGGCAAAATGTTTCCCTTTAAAGACTTTTTTCATCTGGGGATACGATAAAGGTCACTCGGGACAAGATCAATTGAATTGGGAGGGTGAGGCATGGGGGTTATGCTGGTTTTGGTAAAAAACTGCTGAACACTCAGTGAGGTGTAGGCAGGTATACTCGTAAATCACCTATCATGAAATGGGCAAATGGACCGAAAGAATCTCCAAAAAAGAAATTCACTGAAGCTGAACCCAGCCTCTTACAACATTAGCTGCTGCATTGATGTCAGTGGGTTCTTCGACCACTTACCTGGCAGGGGAAGCCTATACTACAAGGGGCCCGCTCTCCAAAAAATGATTCCAGGTTTTTTAGGTCCCGCTTTGTACATGTATGGAATCAATTTTATCTTCTGATACTGCACGTCATCTATGATCAGTTTCTTCCCAGATTCATCGTTTTTCTCTTAGTCCAAGATGTTACAATGGACCAGATGTCAAGTGTGTAATTACCAATTATGTAACTTACTGAATTTTGAAAGTTCTTACATTTAAAAGATTTGTTATTCATCCTCATAAATGTATTCATTATCACATTTTATACATTTCTTTCACCATCAAAAATACCGACAACAGAATCATTTTTTAACAGTACTCTCAGAAAGGCAGCATGACTAACAATATGGATGGACCAGAAATGAGAAAGTCTGGTGTTATGGACTGAATTGTGCTCCCTCTAGACTCATATGCTGAAGCCTTTACTCCCCCCAAAATCATATGTTGAAGCCTTAACCAGAAATGTAATAGCATTTGGAAATAAGGTCTTTAGAGAGGCAATTAAGGTCAAATGATGTCATAAGGATGGAGTCCTAATCTGGTATGACTGGTGTCTTTATAGGAAGAGATTCTAAGAGATGTAAAGGATGTACACGAAGAAAAGAGCACGTGTGGACACAGCAAGAAGGTGGCTGTTTGCAGGACAAGAAGAGAGGCCACAGAAGCAACTAACCCTGCCTCCAGAACTGTGAGAAAATGCATTTTTGTTGTTTAAGATATACAGTCTATGATATTTTCATGGAAGTCCTTGGAGATTAAGACTCCTGGATTTCAGTCCCAATTTTAACACTTAAAGCTTCATGCTGATAAGGGAGACATCTGGTTCCTAAATTTCAGTACCTCATTTGTGATCAAAGGGTCACTAGAAATGCCACTTTTTTATAGTTCAGATAATTTAGTCACAAATTATGTAGACGGTCCTTTCTTAAAGTGTTATTTTGTTATCTTTGTCATATTGATATTTACTTAGAAACTTGTATTATTTTTTCCTTAAATGCAAAGATTTTTTTGAGTGATATTAAATTTTATTTCATTTGGGAAATCTAGTCAGAATAGAGGGAAGAGCCTGCATGTTAGAGTCTCACAAAACAGATCACAGCCACGCTTCCTACTACCTATGTCTTATAGCAAGTGACTCAACGTTTTAGGGTCTCAGTTTCTTTTTCTGTAAAATAGGTCTTAACATAACTATAGCATATAGTACAGCAATATTAAATGAGAACTTTAGCCCCTGGCACATGGTCACATCTAACATATAGAATGTGCTGGTGAAATGAGTATGTCTCTGGTCTCATTGCCAGCTTGGGGAAAGTTCTTTCTAGATAGTCTTGTACTGCTTCCTTTATTTCTTAGAGAACAAGATAATAGCACCAAAACAGCTAAGAATTGGTTACAACACAACATGTGCTAGGAACCATAACCATATTGCTTCAACCGAATTAATTTCATCTGCACGATATCCCTCTTATTATGTTCATTGTATGCTTAAGAAAACCAAGGTGCAAAGTAAGATTCAGACTTAGGTTGGCCTAAGTCTAACATGAGATATAGTTTCACCAAAAAAAATTCATTATTTATTTAAAATTCAAATTAACTAAGCATCTTGAACTTTTATCTGGCAATAGTAGCCCAAGGGATTCAATGACTTGCCCCCAGAGTTACACTAGAGACAGGCTTCAAATCCTTACTCACAGTCCACAGAGCCTCAAATCTCATCCTGATATTTTACTGAGAGCACATGATTTTAGAGGAAGACATCTGGCTAGGAGAGAAGAAATTAAGCTAGGAATGAATCTAGCTGATAAGTGGAATATATTCATAGATGGGGCTGATTATAAATAAGGTCAAGGCAGAGGCTTCGGGAAAGCTCAGGGCTCTGACTGAGAACTTAGGGCCCTAATTAGTGGGGCAATCTGCTTTGACATCAGGAGCAGAACAAAGTTGAAAAGCAAGGCTTCTTTTTTCAGAGTTGTTAAAAATATCTTTATTTTTTCCCTTGCATTGGAAAACATTTCCTGAATTGGAAATAATGCTACAGCTGAAATAGCTACAAGCAAGTTAGAAAATGGCTATTAGGCGTGCTTCTTTGTAGAAGATTGTACTCTAGGATTGCTCTGCCAGTAAATTGTAGTGGATTGAAGGTGAGACTGTGTGTGGACAGGTCATTAAGTATCTAATATGGTTCCCCCAGCCCTTACAGTGAAATAGGAGACTCTAGGCTGCAGAGTAATGTAGAGATCTGTTAATTACACCAATTAAGAGGTGTGAATAGCATTTGCACCTCTCTGTTTCCCTTCCAGGCAGCAAAGACTGTAGCCAAAAAGTAGGCAGAAAAATCCCCCCCAAAAAAAATTTTGCAGGAGGAAAATATTGGATTTAATCAATTTATATAATCTATTTTTCCATCATGTAAGAGGTATTTATTTAGTGGGAAGACCAGGGGGCAGCTTGACAAATATAACCACTCACCTGCTGAGCATATTCATATTTAAATAAATGAAGGCAAACAATGGGGCAGCCAAATGAAACTTAAAATAAAATGTTAATTAAAACAACATGTGATTGAAATATCTTAGCTGAAACTGGGATTGAAAACCAACACCCATTGAGTCTTTGGATGTCAGAATATCATAGGTGAAAAAAATCCCAACAACAACAACAACAACACAACAAACTAAAAAAAACGACTAACTTCACCAGTGATTCTTGGAATCAATACCAAGAAACTGAACTGTTTTGTTTAGAGTTTCCACGGTGGCCTCCAATTTTATGGGTTGTATTCTTACAGTTTTTTGTTTTTTCTTTATCTGTTTAAATTTTGGCATGTATTTTACTATAGCAACTCTTTGTGGTTTTCTTTGAGTTGGAGTCTCACTCTGTGCCCAGGCTGGAGTGCAGTGGCACACTCATGGCTCATTGCAACCTCGATCTCTGGGCTCAGGCAATCCTTCCGCCTCAGCCTTCCAAGAGGTTGGAATCACAGGTGTGCACCACCATGACTGGCTAATTTTTTGATTTACTGTAGAAATGAGATCTCAATTGCTCAGGCTGGTCTCGAACCTCTGGGCTCAAGCAATCCTCTCGCCTCGGCCTCCCAAGTGCTGGGATTATAAGTATGAGCCACCGTGCCCAGCCTACAGAGACAGTCTTTAGAAATTATGTTGTTTTTCCCAGTCTAGCCCATGAAAGCTTCCTCAGTTCTTCATATTCTCGACCTGATATACTGACCAAAGAAAACAAAACTCTTTTTTTGTGTTCTGACCTTGGATTCCAATAAAGCCATGCACATCAGCTCTTGACTTCTTCATGCCTACTCTCTCGAGGAGCTGCTGGAGCAATTTAGCTGTTGCCTTTGGAATAAAATCTACACTGCTTATCCTGACCTGGGAGGACTCCATGATCTAGTGCTTCCTCATTCACAGCCTCCTCCTACACCTTCTCCTGCTTCATTTCTTATCAGCCTCACTGGCTTTGAAGTGGTCTAGCTTTAGCATCAGTTTCCTACCTGCCCCAGGGCACTGACACCTTTCTTTCCCTCTAACTTTGTGTTCTAGCTTTCTGAGACCTAGACTTATTGCTCTCTATAAAAATGTACTCCCTCTTATTTTTTACACCACAATTATTCTGTTCCCCTGAAAATGCTTATCTCTTTATCTCTTAGCATTTAGCACTAATTTCCATCTTCTTCAGTTAGACTGGAAAGTTTGTGTAGGCAAATCCCAGAACCCTACTACCTCTGAACTCCCAAGTCCTGACATCATCTGTGCCTTGTAGTGCTAAATAGATATTTGGTAAATGAATGAATGAATGAATTTGTGTGCGGTCCCTGCTAACTAAACTAACCCAGCTAAAGGAAGATGCTTAAGTTCCCTGGCCACAAGCCCTGCCAAAGAACTTGTGCTCGTGCTTGAAGGGAGCTTTAGGCTTTCTTCAAGAGTAGAGGAAAGCATTTCTGAATGGGTCTCCACTTATGCTGGGTGACAGAGAATAGATAAGGTTTTTAGTGGTAACAGGACTTAGTAAAAATTGAAACAATTGAGACAGTTTTCTCTGTTAAAAATGAAACGTGCCTGGGCACAGTGGCTCACTCCTGTAATCCTAGCACTCTGGGAGGCTAAGATAGGAGGATTGCTTACGGCCAGGAGTTCAAGTCCAGCCTGGGTAACATAGAGAGACCCCTATTTCTACAAAACATTTGTTTTAAATTAGCCACGTGTAATGCCTGTTGTTATGCCAGTATTCCTAGCTACTCAGGAGACTGAAGTGGGGGGACAACTTGAACGGGGGGACAACTTGAACCCAGGAATTCAAGGTTGCAGTGAGCTATGATCACATCACTGCGCTCCAGCCTGGGCAACAGAACAAGACCCTGTCTTAAATAAACAAATTAATTAATTAATAAGAGATAACTTAAAAATTAAATGGGTTGGATGGAGTGTTTATATTTGGGGAGATTAATTAGGAATCAAATATATAGTTCTGGCTAGGGATAGTGGCATTTCGACTACATAGATAACACTAGAGATTGAAAAACGTTAATAAATTTCACAGTTTTTCTCAGAAGGATAATTAAAGTGTTGTCAAACTTTAGTGTGTTTTATAGATTGTAGGACTTAAAGTCAGTTTCCGATTTCGAAAGTCTAGAGTGACCCCTGAAATTTTGCAATTCTAGAAAGTTTCTAAATGAATCCAATGCTGCTGGCCAGGAGACCACACTTTGGGAACCACTATTTTATGTATGTATGTATGTACATACTATGTATGTATGCATGTATGCATGTATGTGTGTATGTATGTATGTGTGAGGTCTTTCACTATTTTTCCCAGGTGGGTATCAAACTCCTGAGCTCAAGTGATCCTACCACCTCAGACTCCCAAAGTACTGGAATTACAGGCATGAGCCACAGCGGCCAGCCCAAGAAACACTAATTTAGATTCACAAGATTTGTGATAGATTGAATGTTGGGAATATAGGAGAGAGTAGTAAAAGGAATGATTTCTAGGTTTCTGGCTTGAATAATGTTGTTGTCATTTACTAGTATGGGGAATCCTGAAATTTTAGGAAAATAATTCATCAGGCAATGGTTTACATGTTGAATTTGAGGTTCATTTAAGACAGAAAAAATGTTGAAAAGATTGATAGATAAGTTGGATATATGTGTCTGAAATTCAGAGGAGTATCCTGAAATAAATATATTAATGTTATGGTTTTCAATATATTGATAGCAATTAACATTGGGGGTGGGAACAAGTTTGCTGAACAAGAGAGATTACAGAGTGTGAAGGAGACCTAGGACTCAGCCTGGAAACTCCAAGTTTGGGTGGATCCACACAGGAGAATTCGTCCACAAAGGAAACTTCAAAAGAGTTTATTAGAAACTATAAGGAAAGCAAGAACAGTGAGTGGTCCCAGAATCCAAAGGTATAAAATGTTTTAAAAAATGGAACACAGGAAATAGTGTCAAGATGTCAAGAGAGAGAAGATCTAAAAATTGTCTAATTGAATTGAGTGCTAAGGCCATCATTAGGGACCTTGTCATGACTATTGTGTCAGAGGGATTGGGATGGAAGTTAGACTGAGTGGATTAAAGAGAAAATGGGAGATTGTGAAACTATAAACTTGGGATAAGATCAATAAACAGCCATTCCCCTCTAAACTCTCCTTTGCAGAAGAAAAACATATTTTTAAAATTTGTGTCTTATTTTTAAATAGGTAAAACATTCATGCACATGTTTAAAAGGCAAAATGACCTGAAAGGGTATTCATTGAGAAGTTTACTCTTGTTTCTTTATTCACTTGGTTTTTGACCCACTCTTCCCAACTTCTATAGGTAAACTTTTTTTATTATTTTCCTGAAGATTATTCTGATTTCAGTGAAAGTAATTTTTGAAGGCAAGAGATAACATCTCTTTCATGCAAGTGTCCTTCACATAATTTAATGAAATTAATGAATTAATTAATAGCAATAACAAATACACCCATGTTTACATGTGTATCATATGATCTTTGATTTCTAAGAGATAGCTGACATTGTCAATTAGAGGGTGGGTTCCGCTCAAGTGCTACTTGGATTTTTATCACACCTCACTTTCCTTTTCCTTTTCCTGTATATCTAGAGTCACACACACACACACACACACACACACACACACACACACACACACGCACACACACACACAGATACACATATATGTACAGTATCTCTGTCCTCAGGAACTCTATGTCCTTTTTCTGTTTCCAGAGTAGTAAGCTCAATGCCAAAATGACAACTATTTCTTTTTAAATGAATGTCTGTGACAATCTATCCTGAGATCTTACATGGAAAATCCATCTTGTTCTGATCACCTCTGGTTTGTCTTTGATTCTAAGGACAACTGAACCCATAATCTTAAATGTCATGGGGCCACTTCCTCTCTCGCTTGCTCTCTCTCTCTCTGTTTCTCTCTCTTTCTCTCTCTCTCTCTCTCTCTCTCTGTGTGTGTGTGTGTGTGTGTGTGTGTGTGTGTGTGTGTGTGTGTGTGTCTGTTTCTGTCTTTCTGTGTCTCTCTTCATGATCACATGAACGAGAATAAGATACCTGGCAGATTGGGGCTGAAATCTTTATTGAATCATAACCAAAGAGGAAAGAAGAATGATAACTTCTCTTCTCCACTATAAATACATTCTGAAGAGGGCCTGTGATAAGGTCACAGACTCTTCTGGAAACCATCAGGGTAACTGGGAGCTCGGGCTACTCCAGCTAACAGAGCTGGCATAAACTTTCCAGTAGAGGGTAGGAAAAGGGTAGAATTGCAAGCCTTTCCAGAAATCTAAGTTTGGAGTGGAAGAGATGTAGTTTCCCAAAAGAAGAGGGTTACTGCTATCATTATTCAAAGGGAGAAATAAATTCAGGAAAAAAAATAATAGCAGATGTCCACCCTTAAACTTGTTAGCTTTCATTTTTCACAGCACCCTGTAGTAAGTGATAGCACTTACTCGAGTTTATGGGTTTATATTTATTTCAGATTTTGTTTAACATGTGAATTCTATACCAGGCTCTGGGAGGATAGAAATGACATCTTCTTTGTTCTCATCTTTGTCCTCAGGACCTGGCAGGGTGATTCACCAACAGTAGGCCCTTAGTCATACATGTCTAATGGATAAATGAATAAAATTCTCACTAATATTATCTTGTAGGTGTGTTCCCTGTTCTGCCATGGTATCTTTCCTTTCCATATAGTTTGTGATATCTTTTTTTCAGGGTTGTTATTTGAGGATTTACTAAGAGTCCTGAGGTCTGCTTCACATATCTTCAGAAGACCTATGGCCAGGGTCGATAGAGTATTTCTCCAAGTGTTAGATATTAAATATTTTAGACTTCGCAGACCATATAGTTTCAACGTTTTAACACCAAAGCAGTCCTAAACAATATGAATGAGCATAGCTGTACTTTGATAATTCCAGTTTATTGTAACAGGAGGTAGGTTAGCTTTGGCCTGAGGTCTATTGTTTGCTGACACCTGACTATCAACGAATTATTCTGCTGGTTTCCCCCTAGAACAGCTCTGAGTTTAGCACTTAGGCTTAGGCTTCTAATATTATGAGTCTTGTTTAGACAGCTTAGGCTTCTAATATTATGAGTCTTGTTTTCATGATGTGATTATTTTCTTCTTATAATCTTTAACAGGTTTCTACTACTCAAATGGGAAGTGCTGTTATGTAAAAGGTTCTGCCAGATGTTAAAAAGAACTGTTTGTGTTTTTGAATGACCAGTAAATGAAGAAAGAAGAATGTCCCTGTATTTTCACTAAATCATCACATTCACACTAAGTAAGAATTGATTAGCATACATTCTAGAGAGTACACAAGATTATGACATAAAGTCCATCATAATTCATTTTATTTAGAAAATCAAGTTTTAAATTTTTTAATGTCCCAGCCTTGTTATAACTGCTTCCAAGAGTGCCTTCCTTTCTTAAAGTGCAATTCAAATTTGGTCAAGGGTAGGGAAAAGATAGCCGTAGGACTTCACAAGAAGGAAAAGGAATGACTTAACCTGTCTTTCAGGCACTGTGTGCTAATACACCATCAGACACTCAAATGTTCCCATTGTTAGTGATGAGACAGCTTCTGAAGGAATTCATGTGCCACGGGTGATGGTCATTTTTATTATAGAAAGTTGAATCATAAGATTAATATGAGGAATTTCCACCTCCAAATAGTTCACACCCTGGGGTTGTTTACTCCAACCTGATGGAGAAAAACAGATGCCTGTGGTACATGATCATGGCTGTGAAGAGCTTCTAATCATAGGGGTATGAAAATAGATTGATGTAAGAGTAAATACCCAGAGCCATCTGAGTGTCTCCTTACTGACTTCAATGGAGACTGATGAGAAAGGAGAACACATCAGCATTGCAAATAGTCCAGAGAGAAAGAGGATCCTTGAGTTAGCCTAAGGTTAGTGTTTTTTGTTTTTGTTTTCGTTTTTGTTTTTTTAACTCAGTGCTTATTTAGCTACTAGATTCATTGCTTGATCCAAACTTGAGGGAAAGAAAAAAAATGCTTAACATTAAACTTTAACCTTAGCTTTTAAAATCTCTAGGTGTCCAAAATTTTAGAAAGTAAACGAGACATTACAGGCCACCCCCTTTATATTCTCCTAAGACAGGAATCTTTCTGCATTCTTGACATATGATGTTGACCTTCTTCTTGCAAAATACTAGGCAAGAAGCTCCTTCTGTGACAATGTCCGTTTCAGAATTTTCTCAGTGTTAGAAATTCCTTTTGTTCTCACCTTACATGTACTTGTTTATAGAACCCACTGTTGTTCTTACCCCTAAAAGCTATATGCAAGTCTTATCTCTCTTCTGTAAGAAACCTCACCAGTTAATTGAAGAGAGATACATTTACTCTCTGTTTCCAGGTAAAATGGTTCTCCTATTCCTCTTAGTCTTTATACTAGGGGACGGTGACATGCAATCCTGCCATCCACCAAATTTTCTACACAAGATGTGTCCTCACACATCAATGTTCTGTGTAAAGTGAAAACCCCAAATCTAGACTAAGTACTGCTGCAGAGTCTAAGTGGGTATGGGAAAAACATAATAAGTGCTTTTCTCTGACCAGACGTTCTTTACATAAGGAGCTTTCTGGCTCACTAAAATGCCATGTCTTCAGGGGATTAGAGGCCTATGTTGATGTCATGATTCCAAGTAATTTTAAAATTAATTGAATTGTGTATAAATCAGTTGCATAGGGTCCAGGGAATTATATCCTTCAGTCCACAGCACCTTATCATCATTGGCTCATATAAGCACATATTCTTATTTTCTTTGCATGTATTTTTAATTTTAACCTTTTCTTTCTCCCTTCCTTCCTTCCTTCCTTTTCTTTCTGTCTTCTTTCTCCTCTTCTTTTCTTACTTGGTATTATTTTCAAGATCTATGTGGCTAGGTAGATATTTAGCCTGTTGCTTCTAACTGCCGGATAGAACTGTAGGGTGTGCATTTATGCAAATTTACCTGTCTGCTCTCCAAGTGATGGATATACTAACCGCCTCCAAAGTCCTGAAACAGCAAATAATAATGTGATGAACTTTCTTAACCCTGTGTAATAATGTTGAGATTGTTGGACCTGGGATGTAAATATACTAAACTTGATTAAGTAAAGCCAGATTGCTCCTCAGAGTGATAACAGACTATACTCACATCCGTGAAGGTCTCTGTGTCCCGACATCCTCACCGACATTTGGTATTCAGCAGGATTCTGATTTTTGCCAGTTTAAAGAGATCACTTGTCGAAATTATACTGTTGTTTTAATTTTCATTTTTTAAGTGCTAATGAATTTGAACATCTTCTTATGTTGTTAGTGTTCTACAAATTATATGTATTAAGGGGTACTATTTGATGTTTTGATGTACATATACACTAGAATTCCCATTCTTTTTTGTCAGCTTGTAGGAATTCTTAAATATTTTGAACACTATTGTTTTTAAATATTGAAAGTATATTTCCTCAGTATATCATGTGTCTTATTCTGGTCCATTCACAATTATTTTGGATTGCAACTTGTGTTTTTAAATTTTTGTTTAGAAAGTTCTTCTTTGTCTATCTCAGTGATAATATCTCCCTACATTTTTCTATACATTTTATAGATTTTTAATTATTTTAGAGTTTAACTTTGTATGCAGTGTTGTGAGCCAGTATGATTATGTTCCACAAAATGAGCCACTAATCATACACTTCTTAAGAACAAATCATTCTTTCCATTTTGGATTACATATTAAGCTTCCAGATATATATTCATCTATCTCTGAGTATTCTTGTGATCCATTGGTCCATATTTCTCTTATGTAATGTGTGACTTTTATTACTATAGCCTGGTAGTTTATCTTCATATCTAGTTGGGAAAGTCCTCATTATTCTTTTTATATAATTGTCGTTGAGGCATTTGTGGTTTTTTAAATCATTTTCTACATTAAAGTACATTTATAAAAACATGAACTGGAAATATGAGCAGGATTGCATAAAATACATTTAATTAGGGAAAATCGACATTTTTATAATATTAAGTTGTCCTAGTCAAGAAAATGGCATTCCTCATGTTTATGTCCCTAACTGAAATATTTTTCACATCACTTAACATACTATTTAAAATCTAATTTTTATTATTTATTTATTTTTTAGGTGGAATTATGATCATGTTTTTGTCTTTATGTGGACAATAAATATGGGTTAAAGAGATACGTATGGTCAAGTTGACAAGGAGTGGTCAGATAACTGGTTAAATATTATTTTATATGCTTTATTTTAGGGTTGTGGAGTGCATGTGAGGATCTGCGACATAAGTAAATTATGTGCAGGTGAGTTTTGGCTTCTAGTGGGCCCTCTCTTCCTGATAGTAGACCTGGTACTCAGTGTATAGTTGTGTGCCCCTTATACCTCCTCCCTCCTTACCTGTCTTCCTCCTCTGGCAGTGTCCAGCATCTATTGTTCCCACCTTTGGGCTCATGCAATCAGAGATCAAGGCCCATTTATGAGTGAGAGCATGTGGTCTTCAGTTTTTTGTTTCTGTGATAGTTCATTAGTATGATGGTCTCCAGCTTTTAAATATGTGTACTTAAAGCTATAATGTTATGCCTTGCTAATGTTATAGATGTAGAGGGCATAAGTGCAGTTTTGTCACGTAGATAAATTGTGTGGTGGTGAAGTCTGGGATCTTAGTGTGACCATCACCTGAACAGTGCACACTGTACCAATTAAGTATTCTCTCATTCCTTAACCACCCCACCTTCCCACCTTTCTGAGGCTCCAATGCTCCCACTTATGAGTGAGAACATCTGGTTTTTGACTTTCTGTTTCTGAGTTATTTCACTTAAAATAATGGCCTACAGTTTCATTCATGTTTTTGCAAAAGACACGATTTCATTCTTTCTTTAATAGTTGATAAGTATTCCATGGTATGTGTAATACACATTCACACACATGTCTATGTAATATTTATATATATTATATTTTTATCCAATAATCGATTGATGGACACTAATTTGGTTCCATATGTTTTCTTTCTTTGTTTGTTTTTTATTTCTGCTATATTTTATTCATTTGATTCATTTACTTCTGACATGAAAAATACATTCACCCCATCCCAGAGTTTGCCCAGATTTTATTCCATTACTGCATCAGCTGATTTTATCATCTATATTAGGTCCAAATGTGAATGAGACTCCTCAGATGTAGTTCCTTAATTACAGCTTAGTGAGTACAGTTTTTCTTGATCTGTAGACTTGGGAAACTAAAGAGGCAAGCGATTGTGACTAGTACTGCAATAAATACATGAGTGTAGATGTTTTTGATATAATGATTTATTTTCTTTGGGGTATATATTCTGTAGTAGGATTGCGGGATCAAATGATAGTCCTGTTTTTAGTTCCTTGAAAAACCCCAATACTGTTTTTCATAGAGGTTTTACTGATTTACATTTCCACCAACAGTTTATAAGTGATCCCTTTTTTCTGCATCCTCTCCAACATCTGATATTTTGGGGCATTTTTATAATAGTCATTCTGACTGGTGTAAGATGGTATCACATTATGTTTTAATTTGCATTTCTCTGATGATTACTGATGTTGAGCATTTTTTCATGTGCTTATTGGCCATTTCTATATCTTCTTTTTAGAATTGTCTGTTCGTGTCCTATGCTCACTTTAAAATTTTATTTTTCTTTTTGAGTTGTTAGTTTTGTTGAAGATCAGTTGCTGAGATGTGGGTTTATTCCTGGGTTCTCTATTCTGTTCCATTGATCTTTGCATCTCTATCTTTCTACCAGTACCATACTGTTTTGAACACTGTAACCTTGTAGTATAGCTTGAAGTCAGGTAATGTGTCGTCTCCTGCTTTTTTTTTTTTTTTTTTTTTGCTTAGGATTGCTTTTGGCTATTCAGGCTCTTTCTTCATTCCATATGCATTTTTGTTTTTTTTTGTTTTTTTAACTAATTCTGTGTATGTATTTTGATAGAAATTGCATTGAATCTGTAGATTGCTTTGGGCAATCTGGTCATCTTAATGATATTGTTTATTTTTAAACCATTAGCATAGGATATTTTTTTCACTTGTGTCATCCATAATTTCTTTTATCATCATTTTGTATTTTCCTTCTATACATCTTTTATCTCCTTGATTAAAAGTATTCCTAGGTATTTTATTTCTCTGTTTATTTTGTAGCTATTATAAATGGGATTGACTTCTTGATTTGGTTCTTGAACTTGTTTATTACTGGTGTAAAGACATTTTGCTAAATTTTGTACATTGATTTTATATTCTGAAACTTTGCAGAATTCATTTATCAAATCTAGGAGTCTTTTGGAGGGGCACTTAGGTTTTTTTTAGATATAGATTATATTATCAGCAAATGGAGGCAACTTGACTTCCTTTTTTCCAATTTGGATGTCTTTTATTTTTTTCCTTATTTGATTACTCTGGCTAGGACTTCCAGTACTAAGTTAAACAGTAGTGATGAGAGTAGACATTCTTATCTTGTTCCAGTTCTTAGTGAGAATGCTTTCAGCTTTTCCCTGTTGAGTATAATATTGACTGTGGCTTTGTTGCATAAGGCTTTTACTATTTTGAGGGAGTTTTTCTATGCTGTTTATTGAGGGTTTTTATCACAAAGGGGTACTGAACATTATCAAATGATTTTTCTGCATCTATTAAGATGATTATATGGTTTTTGTTTTAAATTCATTTTATGTGGTGAGTTATATTTATTTATTTGTGTATGCTAAACCATCCTTGCATCCCTGGAATAAAACCCACTTAATCATGGTATATTATCTTTTTGACATTCCAGTGTAATTAGCATGATAGTATTTGGTTAAGAATTTTTGCACCTATGTTCATCAGGGAAATTGGTTTGTAGTTCTCTTTTTTTATTATGTCCTTTCCTGGCTTTGGTATTAGGGAGATACTGGCTTCATAGAATGAGTTAGGGAGGATTTACTCCTCCTTGAGTTGTTGGAATAGTTTCAATAAGATTGGTACCAGTTCTTCATTGTACATATGGAAAATTCTCCTGTGAATCCATCTGGTCCTGAGTTTTTTTTTTGGTTAGGAGATTTTTATTACTGATTCAATCTCACTACTCATTATTGGCCTTTTCAGGATTTCTATTTCTTCCTGGCTCAATCTTAGGAGGTTGTATGTTTCCAAGAATGTATCTGCTTCCTCTAGGTTTTACAGCTTGTAAGTGTAGATATGCTCATAGTAGTCTCGGACAATCTTTGTACTTCTGTAGTATCAACTGTAATATCTCCTTTTTCACTTTAAAACTATAAGTTGTAAATCTATGGGTTTTTAAATTGCGTTTCACAAATTTTGGCATGCACTCTTCACTATATTTTAATTATAAATATTTCTTTGTTTCCTTCATGATTTTCTTCATATCTCAAATAGTAATATAAATGCAGTACCAAAAATGTTATATTTATAAGTATGTTCTTCTCTAAAAATTTGATTTTAATTTTTACACTTATTGAATTAGGGTAAGAAACTATAGTTGATAAGATAATAATTTTTTGCATTTTGTTGAGATTTACTTTATGGTCTAATGCATTGTCTATTTTTGTATATTATTTATGTAGTTGCTGGTTCTTGTATGTGTGATATTATCTGTGTGTGAAAATGTGTGGGTGAATACACCATGTACATACACACACACACACACACACACACACACAGTCAGTTCTTCTTATGGTCTGTAAAGTCACCATAGAAACTGAACTAGTGAATATGAAATTATTGCTTCTAGGGGAACCACAGGTTTAGGTTTTTTCTAGCCTCTGGTCACATTTTCATCAACTTCTCAATATATAACCTGATTTTACGTGTATTTCTGTTTCAGAAACCTTACTTAGTATATACTGTTGATTTATTAACATTGAACTCAGGCTAATATAACTCAGCATTATTAACTCATGCCTGAACGAATTATATCACCATAAGGCATTTCATAGCCTTCATGTGCTGATAAACACCACACAGTACCTCGGAACCAAACTTGGAGACGGTGAATTCATCAACAAGAAACACAGAGGCAATATGGCATTAAGTAAACTTTGAAAGGGGTACTTGTTTACAATATGAGAGCTGATACAAAAAGGCAGAGTAAAGTTTTGTTTGACTTCAGCTAGAAAAGTGTGTATCGGGAAACTCAACATTTTTACCTCTCTGTACATGTCCATAAATGACGACTGACATGTTGTAAATATTTATTTTGGGAATTACAAATAAATTTAACAAGTAAGCAAGTTCACAAATACAGAATTCACAAACAATGAGAATCAATAGTATATATAAATTTTGTCCATAGAAATATATATCTTTCTCTTTCTGTCTGTCTCTCTCTTTGCATAAATATAGAAAACTATTATAGTCAAACATTATATATTTTTCTGTAGAAATAGAATATATATATATATTCAGTAGAATATATATTTCTACAGAAAAAACATACAATGTGTTTGACTATATATACTAGTTTGAGTGCATCAGTTATATTTTTTAGTCTTTCTTGGTTGGAATTTATCAACTCTGGAAGCTTGATGGAATTATGTGCATAAGAGTTACTGATCCAGGGTGGCTGGTGAATCTCCTCCTTCCACCTGGACTTAGAGCAGTGTGCTGACGTATTCCTGACTTGAGTTGCTGGATAGTGATCTCTCTCAGTCGTCTTATAGCAATGTCAGGGAGATGTCAGAGTAGAACATAAAACATTTTCTTCTAATCTACCTTCACATGCTAGATTAACTTGGCTGTATCTGAAGCTTCGGCCATCTACTTCCTCCTACACATAGGTTAAGCCTCTCCAGGAATCAATCTTTCTCTTTCTCCTTCTCTCTCCTAACCCCTGAAATTATGATATTCTCTCAAACTTATAATTTCTTCAGTTTGTTTTTTGGAGAGATTTCAAAGTTGGGCACAGGAAGCCAATAGCCCATATTCATTGTTTTGATAAGTACATACATTAAATTAAGTAAAGTCATCGAGATAGATTGTTCTGTTTGGCCAGAGGTTTTCAGGTGTGTGTTAAGGACTTGGCAGCATTGATCAAAAGTAGGCCTGGAACTAGCCACTAAATTACTGAAAAAAAGTCCCTTAACAATCAAGCTGAGGAGATAGTGATGACGGGGAAGGAAGAGGAGATGAGCTGGACATCTAGGTTTAGTCTGTGACAGAAATCAGAACCACATAGAGGGAGGAGCATAAAGGGTTCCAAGATCACAAACCTCAACTGGGCTTGTCCTTGAGGGTGTGAGTTGGGGAGAGCTATGTTTTGCTAGAGCTTACTTCAAAGCCTCTGAAATATCTGTGCTTGTGCATTTTAACCCTTCATTGACACAGAATGGTAGTGAAGTTGTTTGTTGATTATGAATTATTTTTATTTTTATGGATTGACACTGCTTCTTCCTCTAGTCCAATCTAACTCGGTCTAATTCACCTAAGAAAACACAGTCTGGTCTGAGTCATTAGATTCTCCTCAAGACTGAAACATGTGTCAGAGAATCTTAAGTGCCTGATCTAGACTGGTTAATCTCTACATAATGCTGCTCTCATTTACCAGAATGTTTTTACTACTACCAATCAACATACCATTTTTTTTCATGGAAAACAAATACAGATGCATCCACGTGTAATGCCATCTTTTAACCTATTTTTCCCTTAAGGTAGTGATTGGTAAATGAAATTTACTTTGGTGGCTTGGATCAAACACACATTTTTTTTACAATACCAGCCCATACGTAGTACAATATTTTTATTAGTTTAGCTATTTTTTATCTTAAAAAAACAGCCTTCACTTAGCATAATTCAAATATATGCATGGCATAAGAACTTCTGAATATTTTTAGCAATTTGCTTTATTAGAGTTGTCCCCTCAAAAATATACTGCCAGTCAAAATACTACTGTTTTGAAGAGCTTTTTGTCTTTACAATGAAAAAGATTTTGGAGAATTAATTTAAGGATCATCAAAAATAACAGTAGTGACTGCCTAGTGAAACCTAGATTTAATTCTGGTTATATTCAATTTTAATTCTCTCTGTAGCACTGAAAGTCTCTATCTCAGCCACAAACTTTTGCACAACTTGGTGAATCATAAATCCTCTGAGAGTGGCATGGTCAGACTATGAACAGAGTCATCTTTTCAAAACCACCTTTAACTGCCAAATGGAAGGCCATCGTGATCTAAATATTGTCTTTAAAAATGGGTAAACTTGTTGCAACCACAAGTTTAGATGGCAATAGAATGACTTGAGTTAAAATACAAGGATGAAAGGAAGCTCAACATGAAGCCGTTTTTCTGTGAACTATTTTGGATGGAATCATTTGAATGAAGGGTCTTTTATGCCAAAGCAATGGATATGTTGTGTCTCAAATTCCTGCAGGTTATGTTTTCCCTAGTACTGTTTGCTCCATTTCTGAGCCATTTTTAATGCCTGTATGAAAAAAGTTAACTTTATTTTTGTGGCCAAAAAACTGCTTTTCATCTCTGCTGCAAGTTGAGCTTTTGTATTTATTTTTCAGGGCAAGAAATCATGATAATTTAAATTCTGAATTCATGAAATTGGACTTAGAAAACAATTGGGTTTTGGAGCTTCTAGCGGTAGAATCAACTGGGAGGACCCAATTTCATCCAATTTGTAGCTTGATTTCATCCAGCAAGACATACTTAAGCATAAAGACCTAAAAGTGGTAGGTGTTGTATTGAAATAGCATTGCACTTAGGGTGCAATGAGGCATAAAGTAATGCTGAACGCTTTACATTCACGAACACGACATTATTCCAGCATGACACACAATACAAAGCTTTTGCAATTACAGCTGTGACCCCAAATTAGATTTTAAAACATGTATATATGTATATGCATTTTAAATTTTTCCCTTCGTTTTGTCTCCTAATAGTTTAGAAATGCAAATGTGGTGGCTTCTTAAAATAACTCTCTTCACAGAATATCATCCTTCCACTCAGTTGACTTTTCTGTGGACAAAGTCTGATCATTTGGGGGATGGGTAGGACTGAAGTTTGGATTTTAGGGAATAGAGTTTAGGAACTGAGAAGACCCTGCTTCTGTTTTAGTGAAGCTCCACTGTTTACCTGAAATAATTAAATTGCTTTTTCATTGACTTGCATTTACTTCGGTTTTCTCTCTATTCGTATGTATTAAAAGCACGACGGAAATAAGGTTTTTAAAGCCACAATGACAGTGACAGCAAGGCTGGTACAAGTTCCCTCTTTCTCTCCTGTGTCGGGATTAAGTCACCTCCAGGCTGTAATTCCGAGTGTCAGGAGCTCAGAGTGGCATCTGAACATCGTCTCTGGGCTCATGGAAGTATTTCTTTACCCTTGGAAGGTGCTTCACATCACTGGAGGCCTCAGAGGAGGGAAAACCTTCTCATTTCCATTTGCCGCGTCCCCTCAGTGCTGGGCCACAAAAGGCTCGGATTGACATGCATAGCGTCAGATACGCCCGATGTGTGAGCTTTTCATCTGTGCGGTGTGTCCCACAGCTTCCTGCCTCCCTTAGAAGATTATATAATCACTTATCTTTTCTATTTTTAAAGCAGATTAATTTGATTTAGTAGAAAGGGGACAAGGGAGAAAAGAAAGGAATAATGGGAAAAAGCCAATATTATTTCTTTCAGAGCAGTTTGGTTTAGAGTCATTTTAATAGGTCTGGAAAATTAGAATTGGAAAAAGAAAATCAATTGTGATGCTATATTCTAGTTTGGAAGGGAACATAAATCCACACTGGCACGACTTCCTAGTGCTAGATAATTAGGACTGCTTTGTTCTCATGTGGAAGAGGCAGGGGACTCATCAGTTTCTTGAATCTATTATTATTATTAACAATGTCGTGAATACCAAGAATTCTTTCAGGAATGCAAGCTATCCACAGGATGCATCCATCACACGAGTGGAGAGCAGGCAGCATGTCTATCCCTCATGGTTGCAGGAAAGGTGTCTGTCCTAGCAATGGGCAGCCTCAGGAGATTTTTGCCTATTACCCTCCCACGTGCTGAACATCAGATTAGCTCCCTTTATCATCTTTCTCCATGAAGATTTCTGGAGATTTTATCTTCAAATATTATTCTGGAGCAGTAACATAAATGCAATCTAAAGCTTTAGGAAATTTTTGGTTTTTAATAGTTTCTTTGCTCCTTTTGTCTCTTTCACTTTGATACTATCAGAACAAAAACTAAGTTCAAGTGGCTGAGAATATGAAAAGATATATTTATGGGCAGTGAGAAACATTTTAGTGGTCAGAGTGGGAAGAAAATTCTAGTGAAAAGAAAACAGGACAAAGACTGCAGAATAGTACATTGGGCAAAATTACATTCTATGAAATTGGTCAAAATGATTCTGAAAGGGAAATTAGGGCAAGAGTTCTGGGGTCATAGAAGTAAAGGAAGGACTGTTAGAATGGCCCTCTTGGAGTGGACAGAAAGGATAATGGAGGGAAATACCTATAATTTTTCGAAAGATATAATTGTCACTAAGGTAAAGACTTGGTTATGGGAATCAAAGAGGAAAAGAGATTGTCTAAAACGCTCTGAGAAACTGAAGATAAAAGTTTAGAAAATGTCAAAGAAAAATTGCACAAAGCAGAGTTTAATAGAAAAAAAAGACTTTATTCAAAACTATTGCAATATGGGTTAAGACTATTGCAATAAAGGGAGAAGAATGAACTCAAGTTAGCTGAAGCAAAAGGCCAGAGAGTTTGAACATGTCAGAGTGAGCTAGTGAAAAAGTACTGGAGGATGTTTGGGAAGGTGGTCAAAGTGATTAGGTCACCTGTATTTGCTAATTGACGTTTATGAAGTTAGATTCCTACCCTCTCAGGCACTGGGAGACAGAGTCATGGCCTTTCTTGATGGATATAATTCAAAGGAATGGCTCCCAGTGAATGAATGTCTTGAGAAAGTTATTCCTTGGTTATAAAACTGGCAAGAACCCAGAAGAAGATTTACACAAAAAAGGGGCAGGGAAAGTATTTACTCTTGCAAATTTCTAAGAAAAGGAAGGTCTGGGGCTTATTGTCAAGTGAATAAGGTTTAGTCAAGCTGAGGGAATGTTCAGGCTACAATCTTGGCCAAAAAATCCCAAAATGGTGAATGTAGGGGTATCCTCCAAACCTAACTTTCCTGACATAAAGTGGAAATATAGAATCCACTCCATAGAATTGCTGTAGGATTTAAAGAACTGTATGCTATATAACACTTAGAACATTACACAGGATATAACAACTTCTGAATAAAATTAGTCATTTTTTTGTTATTCTTATTTTTTTAATTATGTAGATGGATAAAATAAAAGACATTACAATTTAGTGATCCTATTCAATGATTAAATGTATCATTTGTGAATAATCTTTTAAGAACAAGTTGGAAATAAAGGGTAAGTAAAATTTTTATTTTGATGGTTTAAATCATTCATTGACAGTTATTTTACAGTACAGACAAAATAATGCTTTAGAGCTAATGTCTACTCTGCACACCTAATTTTTTGATGAATAAATATTTACTGCATGTATACAGATACAAAGATAGAAAAGCAAGGCTAAATACTTGCTTTCAAATAACTCAAAGGTAAATAAAGATAAAAGACAATTACAATCCAATGCTGCAATGGCAATCATAGGAATGTATGCAAAGTATTATTTTAATAATCAATGGGAAATTAATTGGCCTGAAAAATTCTTGAATGAAGGACTCTACTATACTAGGTAGTACAGTTGTATAAGGAGAGAATCATAGTATTCTTGAATAATCTGCAGAAGCTTGAGGGTTAGATTCAGGCTTGGAACCCCTGGGTGGAACCTGGTATGCTATTTCATGCACCAACATTTTTGGTTAATGGCCTCTCTCCACCTTCTCAGGGAAAATGATCAAGTTTTGCCAGGGGAGCCATTATAGGGACAGAAATAAGTTAGCCCCTTATTTTGGTGCAGTATTCCTCAATATTGCAAGGAAATGGAATAAAAGAAGAGACTTTTTTACAATATTGGAAGCAACCCACAAGGACACACAACAGAAAACTTCAGGACATTAAAATGGTAAAAAGTCTGACACAATGAGAGAGAAAGAGTAGGGAAGAGAGTCAGAAGTGGACACTCCCTGTCTCAGTGGTAACAATAATAAATATTCCCTCTGATCAAGCTAATTTCCTTGGACTGGCACTGAAAACATTTCCTAGATAAAAGCTGCAACTTTTCCTCATGGTTTCACGGTAAAAAGAACAAGGATAAGCCAGGCTCGGTGGCTCAGCCTGTAATCCCACACCTTTTGGAGGCTGAGGTGAGTGGATTGCCTGAGCCCGCGGGTTCAAGACCCGCCTGGGTAACTTGGCAAAACCTCATCTCTACAAGAAATCAAAATGAGCTGGGTGTGGTAGCACGTGCCTGTAGTTTCAGCTACTTGGAAGGCAGAGGCGGAAGGATCGCTGGAGCCCAGCAGGTAGAGGCTGCTGTGGCAGGGAGCAGCCACTGCACTCCAGTCTGGGTGACAGAGTGAGACTCCAACTCAAAAAAAAAAAAAAGAACAAGGATAACCACCTAGCTGTTCACCATTTTTGGTGTACATTTGAACAAAGGCAAGTACAGTCAGTCTCTCAATTACATCTGGGAGAGGCTCTTCTCTCCTGAGCTACAGAAGGAAGATTGATGCTCACTAGGGAAACATATGTAGATAGCTATTTATTTGACACAATTTAATGCTAAAAACATGTGGATCTTCCCGCCCTCAGTGTCCCTGTGCCTTTGCAACAAATACATATGAAGAGAGAGGCCAGAAATGTTACATGGTCTAAAAGGGGCTATATTGGTCAGAGATTGTGCCCAAGAATCAAAAGATCAGTATTATATACCCCTAACTCTACTTAATCTCAGCAAGCTCTTAGCCACTACAACACTTAGCCTAAGCTGTCTAAGTAACAGTGGCCTTGCTAACTCAGTTATTCCTACCAAAGCCACCATCCTTCCTGATTACCTTTCTCACAATGATCAGGAATCTATCATTAACACTAGTATACCTAGTGAATGGATTAGACATTATCTGCATAGGGTCATGGGGTCACAGTGTTCTATGGGCTTATTTATTTATTTTTTTAATCTTTTGGTCTGAAGCTGCTTTAACTAAGGAACTTGGCCTTGAATCTTTCTTCTCCTCTGGAATCAGTTTAGACTCTTTCCCGGATCAGAGAACTCCTCAGATTAAATATCAAAATGCTTTCATTTTAACTACCTTTTGTATGATTTTGGCTTCATGCACCTATCTAAGCCATCCAAAGCAAAAATCAAAGTGGCTTGGAAGACAGAAAGGCAGAGAGACCCAGGTGAAGGATCTATTTTCCTGAAATCTGCGAGTCTCTGAAGTCTGTGCTTCAGCTTTCCTTTTGGCTAACAAATACTCTCTCTACATCCAAACTACCACCGCCAAATCATTAATTGTAAAATACCGAACAAAGCTTCAGCCATAACAGGAAGCTCTAAAGAATTTATTTGAGAAAAAATAAAGGGGAGGGTTTGACTTACCCTTGCCAGAATATCCAACCCTTGGATTTTCCTAACATTAAAAGCCAAAACTGCAAGCTTATTCCCATGCCCTCACATTTGATGTAGTCTGAAAAGGGACGCTTGTGTGGCAAATTCCCATTTCAAGGACCTAGCTAACATTGCTTTAGTTTCACAAGCCCATAAGCTTGAGGCTGGACACACAGGATGAAATTTTCTTCTCCCAGAAGGTCTTCTTCCTTTAGTGTCTGCTGGTGTACATGAACTTGTATACACACACAAATGTGTGCACATGCACATTCTCTCTCTCTCTCTCTCTCTCTCTCTCTCTCTCTCTCTCTCTCTCTCTCTCTCTCTCTGTGGGGCTATTGTGGCCAAGGGAGTGCAGAAGACAAAAATGTCATATGTGGCCAAACAATACCAGAGAGCACATCTTCACAGTGTTTTTCCAGAAGTCTTCTTGATTTTCACTTTTCATTAGAGAGACCATGAATCCTTGGAAATCTAGCTTAACATGGAAGCAGGATGGAGCCTAGAGAAAGAAGCAAAATAAGAGTGGAATACAAAGTAGACACTCTTCTTTGGGCCTGGGAGACATTTACTCCCAGGCGTGTTGAAAAATAATCCTACTATTGTATTATGTATGCTTTGTAGAGACAAGTTTTGCTTCATTTAATTGGCTCAAGTTAGACAGTTTATTTTGTTTTTCCCTGAACATAGGTGTTTATTGCTTATTCTTATTGGTGTGTAGAATATTTTCCAGACATTTGCAGGTGTCTTCAAGTCAGTATATGAAAGATGACATGATATAGTTTAGCTTTCACCTTTGGAACAAATTACAGTATCTATAATTATTTTTCATCATTCTTTTTAGAAAGATAGTATTATGGTATACAAAGGCAAATTATACCTCAAATATTTGTTTAAAGGTAAAAGTGGCTTTATGCAATGGGATGATCAGTTTGGACTAGTTGCCATGGTACCCTTAATATTACCTAGGCATCCTTCACTAAAAGACGCATCTACTGGTTCATTTTCATATATAGCTTATAATTTGAATAATTTTACTTTGATCCCTAATGTAAGCCATTATTTCTTTTTTTTGGCAGCAAATAGAAAATGATTTTGCCATTTTAACATGGCTTCTATTTTAACACGATAAGAAGAAAATGAAAACAAAAGAATAAACTTTTCAAATGATGAAGGTTGCCTACAGTGATTTATCTCTGATAAGCTCAACAGAAATTTCATGGTGCAGAGCCTGCTGTACAAGCTAAAATTAAATCGATCAACTCAAATAGTATTAGCCCCACAATTCTTTCCCCGAAGAAATGAAGGAGCTTTCCACCTTTTAAAAGTTAGAAATCTGGTTTGTCTATTTGTGTGCTTAAGTTGTTTGTAACAGCCTCTAATTATTATCTCACATGAAAGGTTGAGCCACCTCCTGCTGGATTGTGTTATGAGTCACAACAACCTAAGCAACTCTGTCTAAAGGAACATAAGATGTAGCAACAAATATCCACAGAATTAATTATGTCGGGGAAAAATAACAATAATATAATAAACACACACATTCAACCTTCCTTAAAGTGAAGAAGAACCAAAGTCTAATACACAATTTTAACAAGTTTCCACATCAAAAAATAAATCATTAATAGTTATTAGAATGACTAATATTGATAAGTTCACATTTATCATTGTTATCGTTCAACATGTTCACTCGTGTAGGATGCCTAAGCAAGAACAATTTTGATATAAAAGAGATATGTTGGTCACACGCAGTAGCTCAGCCTGCAATCCCAGCACTTTGGAAGGTCAAGGCGAGAGGATAGCCTGAGCCCAGGGATTCGAGACTAGCCTGGGCAACTTGGTGAGATCTTGTCTCTACGATAAATTACAAAAACTAGCCAGATGTGGTGGTGAGCACCTGTAGTTCCAACTATTTGAAAGGTTGAGGTGGAAGATCGCCTAAGCCCAGCAGGTCGAGGCTGCTGTAGCCATGAGTGTGCTTCTGCAGTCCTGCCTAGGAGACATGAGTGAGATTCCATCTCAAATAAATAAATAAATAAAAAGAGATATGCTGGAGATTTACATGATTGTAAACCACCTAATGCTACCTTTCATATTGGTTGGTGTAACAATGTGAGATTTGCTGGCATCAAGAAGAACCAAAGTCTAACACATAATTTTCTTTAACAAGTTTGCACACCAAAAAATAAATCATTAATAGCAAACAGTGACAAACAGCACCCCCATAACTTTCCTTCCTCTCTTATGAACAATCTGACAAAACACATTGAAACAAAGAACATCCTTACTCACAAAAGGAAAAAAAATGAGCAAGTATTTCCACTGAATTTATCTTTGCTGTCTCCTCACAATGATAGGACTAGGATGTTAGCAATTGTTGCTTTAACTCACAGGATGATTGTTAATCTATAATAATGAATCATGAGTATCTATGAAGAATAAGTTTAAAATCTCAGTTATTTGTTTTGGATTAAATGGAATTTTTACTGACAAGAAAGCATGTTCAGAATCATTTCAGTTCAGTGGCATTTTTTATTAGACTTTGATGAGGTACTACATAAAATATCTTCGTCAGCAAGCAGTTAGTCAGACTAGTAACCAGTTAGTCGATTAATTGGTTGTGGTGCAAAAGAATAACAAGTTTACTATAAAACCATAATATAGTTATTTTTGAATTGGCTCCAGATTGGAAAAATTTGAGGCTAATTGGTGGTTGTATTCATTTTATAGGGCTGCCATAGCAAAATATCACAGACTGGGTGGCTTAAAAACAGATATTTATTGTCTCACAGTTCTGGAGGGTAGTGATCTAAAATCAAAATGTCAGCAAGTTCAATTTCTTCTGAGACCTCTCTCCTTGACCTGCATGTGACCACCTTTTAGTTGTGTCTGCAAATGATCTTTCTTCTGTCTGGATGTGTTTGTGGGTATATACCAATCTCCTCTTTTGAAGACACTAGTCATACTGAATTAAGTTCTATCCTAATTATTCCATCTTAATTAAATTATCTCATTAAAGGTCCTATATCCAATATAGTGACATTTTTAGGTACGGGAGTTAGGACTTCAGTATATGAATTTGAGGGACACAATTCAGTCCAAAACAGTGACTATGATTAACTCCTTTTGCAAGCTGTTATGGACTAAATGTTTGTGTAACCCCGAAGTTTATATGCAGAAATCCTACCCCTCAGTGTGATGGTGTTAGGAGGTGGAGACTTTGGGAGGTAATCAGGTCATAAGAGTAGAGTCTTCATGAATGGAATTATTGCCCTTATAAGAAAAAGGAGTTTGCTGTCACCTTCTCTCTGCTCTTTGCTACATGAGAACACAATAAGGTGTCTATAAACCAGGGAGAGTGTTTTTATTAAGAACCCAACCATGTTGGCACCCTGATCTCACACTCCTAGCCAGAACAGTGAAAAATAAAGGTATGATGCTTTTTTTTTAATAACAGCCTGAGCTAAGACACTAACATAACTCTTGACTTTATTTTTAGTTGTAGGTAACAAAACTTCATTTTCATTCATATTCCTTAATGTCAACATTTTAATAAATAACAAATGCAAAATAATTAGTAGGAAGATGTAAGAGAACATTTATTCAACAACTGGGTAAGTTAGACTTTGAAATTTTTTAACCTAGTTTCTTGGAATTATCACAATCAGCTGTTTACCTAATTCCTTGTACAGATATTTAGCGAGTAATTAAGTTGACTTAAGTTCATTTTTCTTTTTAGAGATTCTCTTCTATATTTCATAACAATACTTGAGGGGATTAGAGGACCTTTGGAGGATTTGAAAAAAAAATAAAAGGAACAGAAATGACTATTTGACAGCATTAAGTACATTTTGAATGGGTTTGAATGTTTTTTCCTTCATTTTTGAAAACAAAAATGTGTATTAGAGAATCATGTGTAAAGTGACATATCTAGAAAGTTCCAGAGCATACATAAAAGAATCCTCTCTGTTTATGACTTCCAAAAAATAGCTCTCTTTTGTGAAATTGCAATACATTTATTAATATAATTCTGCACCTCTTTAATCACTGGCAAAGCTTCCCCAAGTCCCAAGCTTTCATCCATTACTAAAACACGTCAAGTCAAGGGCAAAAATTGACATCCATTTAATACCACTTAGTAATCTAGCATGCCTATCCCAGTCAGGAAGTGAAAGTGAGATAAAAACAAATGTATATATTATGCCATGTGAAATTTTATCTAGTACAAATAGTAGCTCTAGCTGAAATTGAAATATTGTTCAATTCAGACTTCATGTTATTGAAACAGAGGACAAGCTATAGATTCAGTCAAAATGGTTAGGCAAACTAAATTGTAGAAATTGAACACTGCAAGAATTTTTTGGTATCTTTTCTAAAAGACTTCCTATCTCTTTGTTTCGTAGGTAGAGCAGAATTTTGTTTTAATGGATGCTATTCCACAAAAAGTCACTTGTCATGCTCCCAATTAAGAGGACAAATGCCACTCATATGTTAAATAGTTTTCTGCAGCTTTCTTTTTTTTGGGGGGAGGAATTTTTTATTTTTCAGTCCACCAAAACACATCACATACTCAGTATGTGATTACTACATTCGGATGAGTGGTGAGGAGCAGTGGTTGATGGCTTTGGGATCACAGTCTAACTTTAATCAGGGTAAGATTTTTTTGAGACTCCTTGAAAAATGTGTATTTGTATCAGTTTTGTTTTCTTTTATCTCAAGACAAATTCTTTGATGTTTACACAAAGTTAAGAAGATATGAGACAGATGAAAGTCTGAGAAAATTACAGAAGAAAGGAGAAATGTAGTTCCCTAGAACCAAAGTATACAGGATGAGAGAAGAAATTAGAACATCTCTTACCTCTACCTGCTATTATTTCTACCTGTTTCCATTGTAAAGGAGGCCATCTTGGGGTTTCAACAGGTGAAACCTTATCACTCAGGAGACAGGCACACTTGAATGCATAATGGATTCCTGGAAATGTTGAATGAATCCTGAAGCATGGTCCATCCTGTTTCTCCCTTCTGTCCCTTTGGACCAAACTAACACAGAGCTTAAAGTCCTAGGAGGAGAAAAAACAATTGAATTATCAGAACTCACTTTTCAGAGTCATAGATCAAGAGTTTATGTTGGTCATAAAATATAGTTATTTAATGATTGCCATGATTTCCACCCAAACTTACCACATCACAAGAAGGATAAGAAATACTTGTATTTAAATTTTTGTTAAGGGAAAATATTTCACAGTAATTAAGCATCTAATTTTTATGTGCAAAAATGGCCAAAAGTGGTGGCTTTAACCAATTGTCTGATAAATTTATAAGTGGCGTTCATGTATTTGAATAATTAAATGTAGTAGGTGTTCAATAAATTGTGCTGAATTGAATTGTTGAACAATTAAAGACAAAATTTACTTTTCCTTCTGTAGCAGTTTCTTGCTCTTTAAGCCCACATTTCATAGATATTTAACTAAGCTTGTTTTTCCACTTATCTTGTGTAAATAATCCTCATATTTATTAAGCTTAGGTCCTGTATTTAATAGAACTAAATCGAAGAAGCAATATAAGGATGTGGGTTTTGTGATCATAGTGATTGACTTGAAACTCAGCTCTGCTAATTACTAGTTCAACAGTATTTCAGTGCTTCTGATTTTTCACAGAAATATAATAGAAAGAATGACAACATTTGCTTAAAAAATATTAAAGGGCCGGGCTCGGTGGCTCAGCCTGTAATCCCGCACCTTTGGGAGGCTGAGGTGAGTGAATTGCCTGAGCCCGCGGGTTCGAGACTCACCTGGGCAGCGAGACCTCATCTCTACAATAAATCAAAAAATCAGCCGGGCGTGGTAGCGCATGCCTGTAATTCCAGCTACTTGGAAGGCTGAGGCGGAGGGATCGCCGGAGACCAGCAGGTCGAGGCAGCGGTGGCCGGGAGCGCCACTGCACTCCAGTCTGGGCGACAGAGTGAGACTCCAACTCAAAAAATAAAAAAAATAAAAAAAATATTAAAGGATTAAAGGCATTATATTATTAATGCATATATATTACCTAGTACACTGAAAATGTTAGCTTGTATTAGTACCCAGGTAGCCTGAAGCTAAATTCTCCTCTTGCACCTATAACTATCATCTCTACTCTTGACTAGATGATTTCTTGATGGCATCTGAGGGAACTTTAGGGCTTGCACTATAAAAGAGAGTCAGAGGAACAAACATGATTTTCATTTAAATAACATAGCACAAATTAATCTTACATACTGCCGTGACGCACCTAATGATTAGTCCCCAGGCTGATCCATCATCAGGAGTTTGTAGCTACTTTGTTCCTTACCCTAGAGTAAAGCTGAAGACACTTCTTTCTTTAACAAACTAGACATTAATTAAGCTAAGCAGGGGACTAGAGTACATAATTGCTATTGTAAAGTATGAAGAAGGTTACAAATAGAGGTGAGCTTACTTACAAAGAAAGGAAAAAATACGATTCCTCTTTCTAAAAGATAAAATAGAAAAAGATATCTTTTGGAAGAAAGGTATTTGAAGCAGTAGTAGAAAAAAATTAGTAAAACTCTATTCTCCTTTTCTAGATATTTGATGCTAGAACAGAGAATACTTTAGAGCAAACGGTGATCATAGTCAGAAGTCCGGCAGGGTATCACAGATACACTGAAACTGTTAGCTTGATTCCTCTCCAAATTGCACATCATTTCCATTGCATTTTTAATATCACCTCCTGGGTGAGCTATTAATACTGCCTCATTTCCTCATTGTTCTATTTTTTCAGTATAAGTTCATTTGCCTGTGCTCACATCTTGAGTATTCACCTGGATTTCTTTTTTAATTCTTACACCCAACAAGTCACCAGTCATCTCACTTTGACACAATAATAGCTCTAAATGAGGGACTTCTGTACATTCCCATACAGCACAGGATTAGAGCTACAAGCTGAGCTTTTTGAATTAAGGGGCCTGTGCACAAACTTCAATTCTACCATGTGATTGTGCGTCTATTTTTTAGTTGCAAAATGAGGATGAAAATATTATATATCTCCAAAAAGTGGTTGTCAATATCAATACACTAGTGCATGAAAGTGGCTTGACACAGTGCCTCTGTGGAAGGTCTCCATAATGATAGTTGTTGTTATCATTGTTACTATTGGTATACCCATTGTCACCACTCTAATCTGGTCTCTACTGCTTTTTTTCTGAATCATAGGAATAGTCTTCCTACCTTTAGTCTATCTTCTCACCAAATATTCTGTACAATATTGTGAGATTACTCTTATAACTCCATACTGCTTGTCAGATTACTCTCTGCCCTCAAATGACCAGACTGTTTGTCTTGGTACAATATATCCTCTACTCTGTCTCAACTTCTTTAGCCTGTTCTTATTCTATCTATAAAATCTAATATCCTAATTGTGGCATACACCATTTTCTGAACATACAAGATACCATCCTGCTTCTGAACGTGTTTTCTGAATGGATGCCTTTTCACCATTGGCAATTGATCAATTAATGACATTTGTTAATTCTTTAAATGCGGCCTACTCTATAGTATTTTGTTATGAAAGCCTAAGCAGACTAGTAAAATTATGTAACTTGAAATAACTTTATCAAAACAGGATCAGATATCATTCACAGAGGTGTATAGGAGCAGGGGATATTTCAGAGCCTCTCTGGAAAACACCCTGCAGTTGTGACTTCTCTGTCTCCACTTCCGGCAGCTGTGTACCCATTATGAATGGTGCTGGTCATCATTCATAAAGTCTGGATAGAGGAAGTCAGTCAATGGTCTAAGGACAGTACACGAAGAAAAAATATTTTCCTCTCCCCAAAAGGAGAATTTAGCCTCTGAAAATTCTCTTTGTCCAAGCATCTAAAAGTACTACAGTATTTGAATTGAAGTAGATAATGCAGCTTATTAAAGGTCATTTGAGCTTGAGTTTCGGTCATTTTCCTAAATACTATTTAGTTTAAAAGCTTCTCACATAAGAGGAGGGATTGTCACATAACAACTTAGAATTGTCCCTGTGTTTGAACAAACTTCATTTGTGCTATTGTTTGAATGAGTCAGCCATTGTTCACCATGAAAACACCATGAGTCACACCTTCATCACAGCAGATCATGATCTCCAGTGACTGACCATGTTAAAGAAAATGCTGGATACTTTGCTGGTATGTTTTCTTCCTGGTAGTTCTATCATCTCTATAGTGTTATTGAGCCCCTTGCCGTGCCATCACCTTTGTTTCTTTGTTAATTTCATTCTATCAGCACTAGTTTCATTTAGAAAACATAGAGAAATCAACAACAAAAATTTAAAATATATACTTTAAACATTGCTCACAGTCTAGGGATTACAAGTATTTAGTTAAATTATTTTATTCCTTTATTGATGACAAATTTTCAAACATTTTACTTTTAATAAATTGAGTAAGAGAGAAAACACATAAAGAAGTTAATTTATATATGCTGTCAAGAAATCACATTTTTTCTATAAGATATTACAATTGAAAGAAGCGATATTTTTTAAAGATGTATTTAATCGCCATATGATTAGAGTTTCAGCTAAATTATAATTTTGTATAATATATTTGGTCAACATAAAGTTCAAATTTGTGTATTGTTTGTGTGTGTGCTATAATAATTGACTTGATAATTGTGATTAGGAGCATTCATTTACATCTCAAACAAAAACACAATCCTATTTGCTTATAAAGGCAAAACAACACTGGAAAATTTTGTCAAGATATAAAGCAGTTGAATGGCCTGGGAGCTTATCATGGTTGGGATTCTTTGAAGTCTCTATTCTCTTAGCTTTTATTTCCCCACTAGAAAATTTGGTGAAAACCGCCTCTAACATTTTGAGATCAGAGAATTTGATACAAGAAAATGAAGTAAGAAAGCCAGATTGGGTTGTGTTTATTTTTGTCTTATTTATGGGAATTAAGGAGAATGGGTAGGTGCACACAAAAAACAGACTAAGTCATTACCAAGACTAATAAACTCAGATGCCAAATGCCAATTAACAGAAAATAATGTTGATATTCAACAAATTACAAATCTATTTCTAATGCAAAAAAAGTTGTCTTATAAGAATAACTTGGTTGTATAAATGCATCATGTGACAGCAACCATTCTGAAGATAATCACAGAGTTTGGAAGCATTTCTTAGATGAGCAATGAAGTAATGTTAATCAAAATGGAAACACTGTTTAAAGGCAACCATCTCTCTGAAGATTATAAACACAGTCCCAAATGGCATATTATGCTAGTTCAGTGGGAAAGGAATGTAGAATCTAAATTATTAATACTTTTTTGCACACAAGCATTTAAGAACTGATATTTGATATATCAAGCCTTTGTTAGTTTTTCTTTCTTCTTTTTTGTATTGGCAGATTTTGATCACTGGGACTTTAAAATTTCATTTTACTCACAAAATTGATTTGGCTTAAGATTCAAGGTAATATCTCTTTCCCTCTACTTTTACAATGTCTGGGTATCACACATAGCAACGAGAACAGTGTATGTATTTTCAATGGATGACATTATTAAACCAAAGCAAGAATGGCAGAAGTGATTCACCACAGAATATTTCCCAAGAAAAGACTAAATTATGAAGATTCTACGTCTAAAATTACATTCGTGTTCTCAAACTACAGGAAACTTGCTAATAGTTATGCTCATTAATTTTATCTCCTTTGGTTCATTAATTTTATGTTAT
Organism: Cephalopachus bancanus; assembly: GCA_027257055.1. Classification (NCBI taxonomy): domain Eukaryota; kingdom Metazoa; phylum Chordata; class Mammalia; order Primates; family Tarsiidae; genus Cephalopachus; species Cephalopachus bancanus. Next base: position 1,619,180 of record JAPVLO010000164.1, on the reverse strand, counting down.
TGACTTCGAAAATGACAGTGTTTTCAGCTTGAGGATTATAAAGTCTTCCTTTGCAATTTTTTTTCATTATCACAACTGGTCCGAATTAGTTTAAACTGCATTCATGGCATATAAGCAAAACTGAGTAAATAAAGTTTGTCTTTTATGAATGAACCAAAAAGAACAAGGCACTACAAATTCTTCTATAGGGAAATAATTTGCCCTCTCTTTAATGAGGCCAAGACCAGGAGCATCAAGACTTATGTTTGATAACAATCACATTCAGATCAAATGAGATTGTGTGAATATCAAACCATAATAATATGATTATGTTTTATGCACCAGTACTTAAGGTTATGGCAAGTTAGACAAATCATTAGTCAAGAAAATATTTTGCTAAAGATCGAAATCTTTTGGGCACATAATATTATTTTCTTCGTGTCCTTTTCAAGCCTGTATCTGTCTATGGAGAAAAATGGATATCTCTCCTATAAGACAATGACAGAAATAGTCTGTGGAGATGTGTCTACGTCCAATCAGCAGCAATATGCATAGTAATGTGTGGCACAGCTTGTGTAATGAAGTTCCCAGCGTGCAGCCTGGAAAGGTATCCTCCAGTGTGTAAGGTGATTTATGTCTTCTGTCAAGAGGCAGGACAGCCAGGACTTGTCCTTCCCTACTCTACCTGTGAAAATACTCTGTCATCTTGGGAAGTGGTAATGGGTTTTGCAAGAATTGAACAGGGCATTGTTTTGAACCCCTCAGTTAGCTGGGCTATTTCCCATTCCTTTTAATTCTGTGACTAGAACATTAAAGGGAATTTCTTCAAAAACAAAGCAATCTCTAGTGAGTAGGACTAACATATTGTACTACTGCCTTGAAAGCAATATTTAGAATGATTAATAAAAACACGTTTGCTGTGGTAAAAGTATATAGAAAATTAGAAAGAACAGCTTCATATATAATTTAACAATTTTCTCTGTAGTAGGAGTGAGAACAAAACAAGAATCGTGTATGCTTCTCAAAATTATTGAAGTCTGTTACACTTGTAGTAGTCATTATTTCTAGTGCCAAGATGTAGCTATTAACAAAAAAGTCCAGCCGGGCTCGGTGGCTCAGCCTGTAATCCCGCGCCTTTGGGAGGCTGAGGTGAGTGAATTGCCTGAGCCCGTGGGTTCGAGACCCACCTGGGCAGCAAGACCTCATCTCTACAGTAAATCAAAAAATCAGCCGGGTGTGGTAGCGCACCCCTGTAATTCCAGCTACTTGGAAGGCTGAGGCGGAAGGATCGCCGGAGCCCAGCAGGTCGAGGCTGCGGTGGCCGGGAGCGGCCACTGCACTCCAGTCTGGGTGACAGAGTGAGACTCCAACTCAAAAAAAAAAAAAAAAAAAAAAAGCAAAAAAGTTTTTCTTGACCATGTTTATTAGATTTTGATCTTGAATTTTAATTTTATTTTCATCTTTTTAAATATATGAAAATTCATCCATCAATAGCTATTTTATCCAAGCCAGAATATTATTTATTTATTTTTATGTAATGAATAAAGCTTAGTGAGCTGAAACTAAAGATTTTACCCACATGATTCCTTAGTTTGAAATTGATTATCTTTTATTGTAATACTCATTAAATAATAAAATGTCTTCTTTTTTAAAAGATTAGAACATCAAGAGAATACAATCAAAGAGGAAATCTACTGCTGGACATTGGTACAAATTATTTCTGACAATATTTTGATATCAAGTGTTTCCATAAATGCTATATATTAGGTGTTTCCTTACAGAATTTATTATTTAGAAAGACATTATTATTTGTTTTTAGAAAATTCATCTAGCATTCTGTTTCCCCAACATTTCAGAAGACTGAATTTTGTAGTGATAGTAAAACTCTTGTTTTGGGAACTTTTAAGTAGAACTAATTTCTGATTTGTCAATAGATGAAAATCTAATCAGTGCTGAAAGGCTAATATGATGGAAAATATCTTTTGAGAGAAATACAGAAATGATTTTAATATCCAAATCAAATATTTCTGATGAAAATTTTCTTTAAGAGAATTTTTGTAATAAGTATATTTTAGAGAAGTATGGCAGTGATTTGGACAAATCCATAGAAACAATATGTCCCAGTTTCAATCTTGAAATGGCATGCACTTGGGATGGCAAGAGCACTACTGCTTACTAGCTGCATGCCTTTAGACAACTTGCTTATTTGAATGTCAGATTTTTTATCTGTAAAACAGGAATAAAACTCTCTTGGTTATTGTAAACAAAAAATTTTACAAGACTAAATGAATTAATTTTGTAGAAGTTTTTGTGCAGCAACTGGCTCTAGTGAGTATGCAAGAAAAACACACTACATTCAATAAGCATGGTTATGCTACTTCTGAATTCTACTGGACATCAAATTCTATCTTTTTCTACCTTGGCCATTAGAATGGTTTTCCTTTTATCAGTTCAGATTCTAGTCCCTGTCCACAGTGCTATTGTGGGAGTGATATTTCACTAATGTTCTTTTAGGCATTGCAGACAAGTGTTTTGCAGAGTCTTCAACAACAACTTGTAGCTTACTAACCAGGCAGTGCTGAGTAGGAAACAGTTTCAGAGAAAATGAGCTCCTCCCATATGGACAGTGAAATTGCTCTAGGCATTGTTTTTGAATTATAGAGAATATGTTCTTTCAGAGGCTTCTTATGTCTATGCTTATTGAAGGGTTTTAAGTCTAAAGGAAACAGTGACCCTGTTTTATTGTAATTTCTTTTCACGAGAACCAGTGCTACTCTTCATCATGATATCAAGAGTGGTTTCCTTTACACCTCTGATCATATTCTGTCTTTCTCTCTGCCCTTTCACTGAGCTCTTATTTTGACCAGGCCTTTTCATACATTAACTAATTTCACCCTTACAACAGCAATGTGAGAGGTGGTCATTCATCCTATTAAAGAAGACTGTCTTTAAAAAGTGAAGTAACTTTCCCAAAGTCACACAGTGATTAGGGAAAGAACTAGAAGCCAGAGCCAGCCTTGTCTTCCTTTATGCCTGTACTCTTTATACATGGATTGAAAAAGAGTTTCATTTCTTTATTTTAATTGAAAAGTTTTTTGAATAATCTCTGTATTTGGGCTTTAAAAAATATCAATACTGCTAGTTAGATGTTACGTTCATGTCTTCTCTACATGAATAACTTTCAGGAAAAAACAGTTTATGTGACTGAGTAGATTCAAACTTATATCACATTTATGCAATTTATGGTAAACAGAAAGATTAAGACCTTGCATCAATAGCAAAGAAAACATTGAAATCAGAATTGGGAAGATCAGAATCAGGTTGTATGGTCAATCTGCCTGGGGGAAGGGGGGACATACCTCATCAACAAGGGTACCTGCACAATGAATATTTGTATGCATAACTCTGAATTGTACCCCACAATTTTAAAATAAAAAAATAAAAGTTAAAAAAATGAGACGTAAAATATCAGTCAAGCTATCAAATTAAAATGGGAGACCTGAGGGAACAGAGACTGCTACCTAGATCAGAAAAGACAGTGGTTACAACCAAGAAGCCAAGGAAAAATATGGACCAAGAACTTGCTTGAAGGTATAGCAAGGGAAAGCGAGCTCTTGAAAATGTTGTATGACTTTTCTGACACCTAGTTTTCTCATTTTCAAATATGGATATACAGTGATCCTCTTTTATTTGCAGGAGACACATTAGTGAATGCCTGAAATCGAGGATTGTACCAAGCCCTACAGATATATGTAGTTTTAAACTGATAACCTAGACAACTACTGAGTGACTAACAAGCAAGTAGTAGAGACAGCATGGATACAAAGGGATAATTCACATCCTGGTTGGGAAGCCGTGGGACCATGAGAGATTTCATTACACCATTCAGAGCAACAAACAATTTAAAATTTATGAATTGTTTATTTCTGGAATTTTCCATTTCCGTTTTGGGCCATGGTTGACCACAAGCAACAGAAACCATGGAAAGTGAAACTGCAGATAAGGGGGACTACTGTAACTCCCTTCCATGATTTGTGGGGATTAACATACTGCATTGTGTATACCTAGCACGGATCCCAGTAACTCAACAAATGGAAAGAACACTCAAGAGTTTTGAATATTTGGGTGTGACCTAGACTGCACAGCTTAATACATTATATAAAACAATATTCCTCAAACACCAAAGTGTTTCACTCAATACAGACTGACATGAACATTCGTAAGTCATGTGCTTAAGTTCCTCACAAGTGTCCAGATTCCAAATGTCAATTTTTATTTACAAGAATAAATTTAAAAATTTTTAAATGGGATATGCATATAATGAATATATGCCATATATTTTTCATTTTTAAAGTTAGATCTATAATGTAGATTCTCCAGAAAATGAAACTGGATTTTCTAGGCTATAATTTCTTTTTTAAATTTTTTATTTTTAGGCTATAATTTTAACTGAATAAGTTTATGTTTTAAAATGGTGACGATTACTTAGCATTATACATGTTGAACATAAGTTCTCCCTTTGAGACTTGGGGAATAGGTGTGAGCTGTATTTGTATAATAAACAAATAAAATTATATCAAAAAGTATTTCAAAGTATTCCAAAAAATATCAGCAAAATACTCCTGGTCATTGAACATCCAGATAAACATAAGTTAAAAAATACAGTGTGCTTCGATGTATTCAAACTTCTTTTTTTCCCCTCTTTAAATAAACCAAACCCCAGTTTGAATGTTATCAATATCCTATAGTTCCATTCTTCTCTCAAGTGGAGGATCAGAGACAAAGAAGATATAAAGGGTGGGAAGAGACTTGATAGTCAGGAATAATCTTTTAAAAACACTTCTGGGACTCTCGACAAGATGGCGATGGCATAGGTGAACTGGGACCAAGACTACATACTGCTGAATAGACAGACTGTAAAGCAGAGGGAAAAGTGAACAAAGCCAGAAGACCCTCATAAGGAAGAACAGGACATTGCAGCAGAGAAATAAAAGCAACCCCACCTTCCCTCAAAAACAGAATTGAAGAAGGGGAGGGAAAGGGGAGAGGGAGAAAAATCTACAGAAATGAAGAAAAACCAAAAGAAGAGTATGGGTCTCTCCCAGACGCCTGGGAGAGCAGACACTGAGAAAATTGACTTTGGAATGCAAACAATGAAAAGCCCCCAGAATGAAATTTCTCAAACTGCAAACGTAGATATCAAGACAATAATAGAGAGATTAAAAAGAATTGAGGAGACACAAGAAGAAACTAGGAAGGAGCTGATATCTGAGATAACAGTAATAAAGAATAGTGTGAATGAAATAAATAACAAACTGATAAGTATGGAAAGCAGAATTACCCAAGCAGAAGAAAGAATCTCAGAGCTTGAGGATCGAAATATAGAAATAACCCAAAATCTTAAAAACACAGAAAATAAGCTTAAAAAAGACAGAACAAAACCTTCAAGAGATGAGTGACTACCTCAAGAGGCCTAACCTAAGAGTAATCGGACTCCCTGAGGCAGAAAGAGAAACAGAGACCACATTGGAACAAACTTTCCATGAGATCTTTCAAGAAAACTTCCCTTATCTAATCAGTGATGCAAAAATTCAAACACAAGAGATTCAGAGAACCCCTGCAAGACAACAAATGAGAATACCAACTCCTAGACACATAATAATTCGCCTAAATAAAGTAGGCACAAAAGAAAAAATCCTAAAGGCAGCAAGAGAAAAAGGCCAGATCACCTACCATGGAAGACCAATCAGAATAACAGCAGATTTATCTGCAGAAACCCTGCAGGCTAGGAGAGCTTGGAGCCCTATCTTCAAAGTCCTAAAAGATAAACAATTTCAACCAAGAATAACCTACCCGGCCAAGCTAAGCTTCATCAGTGAGGGAGAATTAAAATCTTTCCCAGATATCCAATCCCTAAGAACTTATGCTGCCACCAAACCATCTCTACATGAAACACTTAAGAAGGTACTAAACACAGAAGAAAAGGAAAAAAGAACAACGTTCTTCACAAGAGTACAGGGAAAAGAATAAAATATACACAAACCAACCAACCCCAAAACCAAAAGAAAGACCAAAAAAAAAAAAAAAAAAGAAAAGAAAAGAAAAGAAAAAACCAAGTGAAAGAACAACAACTCAATAAGAACTCCATGATAGGGACGAACTCTCACATTTCAATAATTAGCCTGAATGTGAATGGACTAAACGCACCACTGAAAAGACATAGAATGGCAAAATGGATAAAATATCACCAGGCAACAATATGCTGCCTTCAAGAGACCCATCTCACTAGAAAGGACACACACAGACTCAAAGTAAGAGGATGGGAAACAAATTTTCAGGTGAATGGAACACAAAAGAAAGGAGGAGTCGCGATCCTAATTTCAGACAAAATACCATTTAAGCTATCAAAAATTAAAAAAGATACAGAGGGACACTACATAATGTTAAAAGTTTCACTCCATCAACAAGAAATATCTATTCTAAATATATATGCACCCAAACAGGTGCGCCAACATTCATAAAGCAACTTCTAGGAAAACTAAAGAAAGACATTGACTCTAACACCATCATAACTGGGGACTTTAATACACCACTCACAACCCTAGACAGATCATCAGGACAAAAAATCAGGAAGGAGATCTGGAACCTCAATGAGACTCTGGACCAAATGGACTTAATTGATACCTACAGAACACTCCATCCAAAGACCACAGAATACACATTCTACTCATCACCGCATGGAACATATTCTAAGATCGACCACATAATTGGACACAAATCAAGCATAAGCACATTTAAAAGGACTGAAATTCTACCATGCACCCTCTTGGACCACAATGGAATAAAAATAAACATTGACACCAACAAGGTCCCCCCAAAACCCACAAAGACATGGACACTAAACAGCATAATGCTAAACAACTCCTGGGTCAATGATGAAATCAAAAGAGAGATCAAAAGGTACCTGGAAACAAATGAAAATGAAGAAACATCTTACCAAAATATCTGGGATGCCTTAAAAGCTGTAATAAGAGGGGAATTTATATCCCTACAAACACACATGAGGAAAATGGAAGGAACACAAATTAACAACCTAACAAGTCACCTAAAGAAGCTGGAAAAGCAAGACCACAAAAACCCTAATTTCAGCAGAAGAATCCAGATCACCAAAATAAATGCCCAAATCTAGGACATAGAAGACAAAAAGATAATACAAAAAAATCAATGAAACAAAAAGCTGGTTCTTCAAAAGAATAAACAAGATCGATGATCCCTAGCTAGACTGACCAAGAAAAAACGAGAAAAAAACCAAATAAGCACAATCAGAAACACAAAAGATGAAGTCACATATGACACTGAAGAAATACAAAAGATCATTAGAGACTACTACGTACACTTGTATGGAAACAAACTTGAAAACCTTAAGGAAATGGAGGACTTTCTGATATCACACAACCTACCTAAGTTGGAACAAGAAGAAATTGAGATCCTAAATCGACCAATAACAATCAAGGAAATCTACTATGTAATAAGAAAACTTCCTACAAAAAAAAGCCCTGGACCAGATGGCTTTCCAGCAGAATTCTACAAGACATTTAAGGAGGAGCTGATACCAATCCTACTGAAGGTATTCCAGGCGATTGAAAAAGATGAATTGCTCCCCAAATCATTTTACGAAGCCAACATCACATTGATACCCAAGCCAGGTAAAGATCCAACAAAGAAAGAGAACTACAGGCCAATATCTTTGATGAACATAGATGCTAAAATTCTCAACAAGATCCTAGCAAACCAGATTCAGCAATACATCTCAAAAATCATCCATCATGACCAAGTAGGCTTCATTCCTGGGATGCAAGGCTGGTTCAACCTTCGTAAAACCATAAATGTAATTAAATACATCAACAGATGTCAAAACAAATACCACATGATTATATCATTAGATGCCGAAAAAGCTTTTGAGAAAATCCAGCACCCCTTCTTGATAAAAACCCTTGAACATCTAGGCATACCGGGAACATACCTCAAAATAGTAAAAGCCATCTATGAGAAACCCACAGCGAGCATACTCCTAAATGGACAAAAATTAGAACCATTTCCCCTGAAAACTGGAACAAGACAAGGATGCCCACTCTCACCCCTCCTGTTCAACATAATATTGGAAGACTTGGCTCGAGCAATCAGAGAAGAGAAGACAATCAGGGGTATCCAAATAGGAAAAGAGGAAGTCAAGTTACCTCTCTTTGCAGATGATATGATTGTGTACCTTGAAAACCCAAGAGAATCTGTCAAAAACCTCCTTACACTGATAAAGGCCTTTGGCAGTCTCAGGATACAAAATAAATGTACAAAAGACAATCGCATTTCTCTACAACAATAATAAACAAACAGAAACCCAAATAAAAAACACAATTCCATTCACAACAGCCACAAAAAAAAAAAGAAATACCTTGGCATCTTCCTAACCAGAGACATGAAAGACCTTTACAAAGAAAACTACAAAACACTGCTCAAAGAAATCAAAGTTGACACAAACAAGTGGAAAAATGTCCCATGCTCATGGATCGGAAGAATCAACATTGTGAAGATGTCCATCTTACCTAAGGCAATCTACAAATTCAATGCAATACCCATCAAATTACCAGCAACATTCTTCTCAGACCTAGAAAAAACAACACAGGAATTCATATGGAAACACAAACGTCCAAGAATAGCCAGAACAATCCTCAGCAAAAAAAACAAAGCAGGTGGTATCACATTACCAGGGTTCAAACTTTACTATAAAGCTATAATCATCAAAACAGCTTGGTATTGGTATAGGAATAGGCACATAGATCAATGGAATAGAATTGAGATTCCAGAAGCAAAACCTCAATTTCTCAACCAACTCATCTTCGACAAACACTCCACCACCTACCACTGGGGAGAGGAGAACCTATTCAGTAAATGGTGCTGGGAAAACTGGCTGACCACATGCAGAAGATTGAAACAGGACCCCTATCTATCCCCATGCACAAAGGTTAACTCCAAATGGATCAGAGACCTAAATGTAAAACCTCAAACCATAAGAACCTTAGAAAATGAAGGAAATACCCTCATGGAAATCGGAACTGGCCTCCAATTCCTGAACAAAACCCAAAACCCACAGCTCATAAGAGAGAAGATAGACAAGTGGGACCTTATTAAACTGACAAGCTTCTGCAAAGCCAAAGAAATCATCAAGAGAGCAGGGAGACAGCCTACAGACTGGGAAAAAATATTTGCCAACACCAGGTCTGACAAAGGCTTAACATCCTGAATCTACAAGGAACTCAAACGTGCTGAAAAGAAAAAAACAAACAACCCCATTATAAAATGGGCAAAAGATATGAACAGACACTTCACAAAGGAAGACATCGAGCAGCCAACAAACACATGAAGAAATGTTCAACCTCACTAATCATCAGGGAGATGCAAATCAAAACCACACTGAGATACCACCTAACCCCAGTCAGAATGGCAATTATTAAGAAGTCAAAAAATAACAGCTGCTGGAGAGGGTGTGGCAAAAAGGGAACGCTTCTACACTGTTGGTGGGAGCGTAAACTAGTGCAACCTCTGTGGAAAGCAGTGTGGCGATTCCTAAAAGCTCTAAATACCAACCTCCCATATGATCCCGCAATCCCCCTACTGGGAATATATCCTGAAGAACACAAATCACTCTATAAAAAAGATACCTGCACACGCATATTTATCACAGCGTTGTTCACAATAGCAAGAACCTGGAAACAACCATGCTGCCCGTCAAAAGAGGACTGGATTAAAAAAATGTGCTACATATACACGATGGAATACTACACAGTCATAAAAAAGAACAAAATCATGAATTTCGCAGCAACCTGGATGGGACTAGAGCGTATAATACTGAGTGACTTTTCACAGAAACAAAGATCCGAGTATCACATGTTCTCACTCATATAATGGACCTTAAACATCCATTGCAATACTATACGAAAATGACTGACAGTACTGGGAAACTATGGGGCGGGGAGAGAGATGGGATTAACAATAGCAAATATCTGTCTGGGAATGGGGAAACACCCCATATCAACAGGGTGCCTGAATGAAATGCAATTGTATACCTAACCCTTAACTGTACCCCACAACTTCATAATAAAAAATAAATAAATAATTAAAAAAAAAAACCTAAAAAAAAAACCACTTCTGATCACTTCATACCAGTGCTCAAATCTCTTCAGTATCTCCCCATGACCTATACACAAAATCCAGCTCTTTACCTACTAAACCATGTCTTTTATGATCTCTTCCACATTGTTTACTCTCTTACAAGTGATCTTAAATTGCAGGTTTGCTCAAATTACTCCTGAAATGGCCATTCTCTGTGTATATGCATATGCCATTCCCTGTGTTGAAATACCCTTCCACCTGGTGTTGTCCAAAGAACTTCCACTCACATTTGAAGGTGTAGCTCAAATGTGACATCTTTTGTGAGGATTTTGTTAACTTCCTGCTACATAGTTTACCTTCTTTCTACCTTTTCCCTCCACCCAATTCTATATACCTCTATTCTAACACTTGGCAAAATTGTGTGTTACTCTTATTTGTTTACGCTTCTGATGTCCCAATTAGTTAATGAGTTGCTTGAAAATGAGAATTCTGTCTTTATTTCCTTATCCATAATTTCTAGCACACATAGTGGACTCAAGAGATATAGATGTATGTTGAATAAATTAAAGAGTTGACCCATGAGACAATTCCTGTCTTGAACTCTTCCTGCAATGTTTGGGCTGATACATGGAAGTCTCTATCATCTCTTAGGAGATTTTGAACTCCTTAAACATAAGATCCTAGATATTTTCAGGACTACTAGCATAATGCCAATATGAGACCACATTTTTAATGATGATAATATGTGTTTTCATTTGCAGTTTTAAATAGATAAGACTTTTATTCAAATAATTTTCCCTTTTGAAGTAAAGTAGTTTAAGCAGTTTCTAAAAAGTATCAACTAATTGATGATGGATGTTATGACCAAAAACCTTTAGGAACTGTGATAGCTGACCATCGTGTAATTTCACATTTTTATTCTTAATCATATGCTATTTTTATTTACATATAATTTAATACTGATTAAAAAATGGGAAATATAGCAAACACAATGAGCAATGATGAGGAAGGAGAGTATAATTCTACAAAATTGTCTAAGGGTGATTAGTTACTTTCATCTGATTAGAGCCTCAAGTAGTACATCAGTATTTGTCACTAGTACTGAAAAAAAAGTTAAAATATAAATATATACTGATAAATACATCTTATGTGTATTTTATCTACTGGAGTGAGAGCTCTCCATGCCCATTCTGAGTCATTTGTGCACATGTATTTCCAAACAATCTAAACTCTTTAAATCATTGTTTGGAGGAAGAAAAAACACAAAAATTATATTTTAAAAAGTTTTTAATAAAAATATGAAATTTAAGCTATTAGCTCAGCAAAGAATTTTTGTTTATAATTGACTAGGAAAAGTTATATTTCAATATACATGCTGATAGATTTTTGGTCTCCCAATTCAGATGTAATATGTTGTTTTATGAATGTGCTCAAAATTAAGATTTTTTATAACACAATTGAGTTACAAATTAAATATTATGACTCGCTTGTTAAGTGGGAAACATTGAAATTTAGCTTTACATGCTATAAAGTTTATCAGAATATGAAAATCAATTTTTATAAATTTTCTAGCATGCCAATATAACTTTTTAAAAATTTTATCATATTTTCTATACACACTGAATAATAAAGAAAATAATAAGAGGGTTTTTTTTTTTTTTTAAATTTACATGCTTCGGTGAAAGTATTCATTCATGAGTTAAAATCTTGGAAAACACTCATGTAGTTGAGTATAGAATTTGAGGGTGCATTTGGATTCCATGAAAAAGTATTCCATTCACTTCCACTTCAAAGGCCACAATGTGTCTGTGGTCTTCTAACTATGGAAACTTTTCAATTAAATTATAAAAAAGAAGTCATAATTGGATGCTCTAAAAAATCTCTATTACAATTTTGAATAATGCACAATGAAGCCATATTGCATAACAGATGCAGTCAAGTTTGTTGATCATTCAGTCAGAGGACTGCTTCGGGAAGAATAACACCTCAATGGAATCTGATTATCCCTCTCTGTATATCCATCTATCTATCTATCTATCTATCTATCTATCTATCTATCTATCTATCTATCTACCTATCTATCCAACTACATACAGGTTTATATATTCTAATAGGCCGGCAAAACTGGCCACATGCCCTTGCTCACCACAGCTGAGCTGTTTATATTTTTGGTCAGGCTTACAGACAGAGATGTAACAAGAATACAGCTAATTGGTTTGGAACAGTTATGCCAAGCCACTGGAAAGCCACTATTTAGTGACTTGCAATGTTATTTTAATTATAACTTCTCAGCTTTCAAATAATAAAGAGCAGTTTTAGAAAATGCCTAATTATTTGTATTCCCATTTAGTATCCTATATATACTCCAATTCAGGCCCAGTGCACTCACTGTCTACTACTGTATACTCTCTAGAAAACACATGTCCCTGGGAACTTGTGCCTTGCTTTTAGTCTTAATCCCTTTTAGATCCATATTCCTTCCTTCTACCTGTTACCTCCACCCTTTATTAGAAAAGGTCTATATTTTCACTTCTACTTTAAGTAATCAAAATTTCTGCATATCAAAGGAAATGTGTTTGCTCTGTTACCAAACCAGAAAACAGCAGAAGGCTTCAGGCAGAAGGAAGGTCTCTGGGGTAGTTATATAAGATGATCATATATTGCTCAATAGGTTGAATATGATAATATTGATAATTTGATAATAATGATAAAGTAAAAAATAAGTTCTGACTATATGACTTTCAAAATATTTTCCACTTTTCTTTTTCTCCCACTCCCTCAACTTTTAATAGATAGTTTTGTATTTTGGTAGGAGCTTTCAATATACTTTCAATTTGGGACCCAAGTAGCTATTTTACATTTATATATTTATATATTTTAGTTCATGACAAATGCATGCAGTTCTTACAGAAACTAAACCAAAATGAACCACGACTCTATCAGGCTTCCCTGATATTTTAGAAGCCTTCTAAAAAATTTAGATGGGCTTTTAGTAGACAAAAAACAAAACACAAAATTGTGAACAAATCCAAATCTAAATTATGTTTGATACAAATCACTGTTTCAATGGTTCTTATTTTTTAATGTTATGTCTTTTCTGCCGAAATGACGGGCAACCCACTCTCTATCTTCATGTGTTTCAGTGGGAGAATTTCTATTTTCTCACAGTCCTGAATTCAATGCAGTCTGATCTCCAAAGCAAGGTAATACCAGCCCAGCATGCATGTGATTTAAATACATAAGACTTGCACTTAAAGAACATTTAATATCCTCTTAGTTGCCCTTAGGTAAAAGGGAGTCCTTAAATCCACTCTTTTGTGTTTCTGCAGGAATAGAATAATAGAAAATTAGAAGGATTCCTCTGACTGTGGACTTCAATCCAAAAAGCTAGATGAGGAGTACAATATATTGACCCTTTTCTCTCTTTTTTTGCTCCTGTACAGGGGGAGCTCAAAAGCAAAATCTCTAGAAAATAGCTAAGTATTCATCCGTTAGCATTTTACCACTCAGGTACTACTAATACAAATTCAAAAAATGCTAATAAAGTCTGAAATTTCCCAGTAGGGGAGTAATGGAACACTTTTTAAAAAGGCACTTTCAGTTAATGACTAAGGCATTTTTTGCTAACAGCAATTTTGGCTTCTTATCCCAGGTGGAGAAAAATGCATTAAACAGGAGATTAAAATGTCCTTTCAACTGCTTGGTAAGGCCAGCTGCTGCTGCAGGCTAAGGCATCCATGAAGCGGCATTTAGTTGATGGTGGTTCTGTTCCAGGGATGGAGTCAGTATGAAAATCCCACTGGATGGGGGTCTCTTTAAGCATGTTGTATATGCACAAGTAGCAAGTGTAGGAGCCAGGCTAGGACGGTAAACTGTACAATCTGTTCATAGCATTTTGGTTGCTAATTAAGAGGTGACATACAGTATGAATGCACAGAACCTGTTGAAATTCTGTCAGGTTCTGTCTTTGCTTTCACATGTTTGAATGCTATTTAATAAGGCGTCTTAATTGAAAGCAGAGGAATATATACAAGTAGAGTACAAATATGTTGGATTAGGATTCTGCGATGACGAGTGCGTGTTCATGATTTCTAACCCCTTGGTGTTTCTCTCTAAGACAGCTACTCTACTTCATCAGCACAGTATGCAAATGCCGTGATTTTCTTCTTGCTGTGGGGGACAGAACCAGAGTGGAAAGTTGGAAACAGAACTTGCAAACACAAATGTGAACTTAACAGTGACTCTGACATAAAGGAAAAATGGTTTCTCTTGCCAAGAAATACCGTTTTTATGAGGAGTGTTTAAGCAAAGAAGATGGAAAAAAGTGGGGGAGGGAGGGCATTTACTTTTAACAATGTATTGTGTGTGTGTATTTTTATAGCCAAAGGCATATTTTCTCTGTGCTTCTCTTCAGTGTACAAAGTCAGATTAATATCAAACTTTATTTTCTGCAAGTTGGATTCACAGAGTAAAGACAAAGAAAAAAAAAAAAAGATACTGTGATAGCTGAAGACACTGGTCCCTGTGACAGCTAGTATTGCTAGAAGCAAGCACTGAAGTTTAGCACAAGTATAAAAGTCCCCAGAATTAAGAACAATCACTATGTCCTACTTTATTTGAATATAGGGATTAAGGAATTAAAAGATATACAGAACTTTGAGTTTTCCAGGAACATAGCAAATGTTCAATATTATTTGCTCTATCCCTTGTGGCTGTCATTATTTAGACCTTGGAAATGCCAATTGACATTGGAAATTTGGTGATAGTAGGGTTTCTCCATAGAATTCTCACTGCCCGTGTTTTCTTTCTAAGCTAAAATTATTTGAATTTTTGTTTTATTTATGTTAACTAAAAACTCTTCTTCTGCCTCTCCAAATGACAGGTAAAAGTTCACATTATTTCAACAACGATAGAGATAGATAGATAGATACAGAGATATATAGTTCCTGTTTGATGATCTCTTAAGTGATAGCTTAAAAAGGTATGTTTTGAGTTTGAGGAATCCTTTTTTT
The DNA here is from genome assembly GCA_027257055.1 of Cephalopachus bancanus. Classification (NCBI taxonomy): domain Eukaryota; kingdom Metazoa; phylum Chordata; class Mammalia; order Primates; family Tarsiidae; genus Cephalopachus; species Cephalopachus bancanus. The sequence goes on along the minus strand of JAPVLO010000164.1, from coordinate 1,604,022 downwards.
GTTTTGTTTTGTTTTGTTTTGAGTTGGAGTCTCACTCTGTCGCCCAGACTGGAGTGCAGTGGCCGCTCCCAGTCACCGCAGTCTCGACCCGCTGGGCTCCGGTGATCCTTCCTCCTTAGCCTTCCGAGTAGCCGGAATTACAGACATGTGCTATCACGCCCGGCTGATTTTTTGATTTATTGTAGAGATGAGGTCTTGCCTGCCCAGGCGGGTCTCGAACCCGCAGGCTCAGGCAATCCACTCACCTCAGCCTCCCAAAGGCGCGGGATTACAGGCTGAGCCACCGAGCCCGGCTGAGGAATTCTTTTTATTTTCGTTTTCCCTATTCACATCTTCTCAGTTTCCTGATATTCTACTCACTGAATTGGGTAGGACCTCATTTGGTGCCCAGCTCTACTGATATGCCTTCTAAAATTTCAGCAACATGGTAGCTAAAAAGACCAACTACTGTGCTGGAGCTGTGAGTTGATCTGGAGCTTTTGTATTCACTTGAGATTTATAAACCACCAATATGGTAAGCCTACAGTAGTCTGAATTCAAGTCCACTTAAACTCTGAATCAACAGTGGGACATCAAAACTACAATCTATTACTAAATAAATAGCTAAGGGTAGCTAGCTACAGTAAATGACTCCAGCAAGTGTATTTATTTGAATTTTTAAAAACCATCACACCCATAGCAATCATACCTAATTGATGCTCTCTTTGTCAAAGACTTGAGAATTTAGGGAAGAGGAAGACTGAATAGTAATTTGTAACTACTTAAGCAAGTTTAGAGACAAAGAGGGAAAGAAGGAAGAAAGGCAGTGTTCTCTTCTGAGATTTGATTCGGTCTCTGGAGCCTAAATCCAAATACCTTTATATGAAGATAGAATAGTTTATAAAACATATGTATCACATGATCAAACAGTAAGAAATTTTGTTGTGATGATTCTTCATAGTTTCACTGCTAATTTTATTAATAATGGACAAAGAATTTTTTAAAAATATTATTTCTAGGGCACTAAAAGGTATTAAGTACTGCCCTTGGGGCTTAAATCAGGATGAGCTGAGATGACCCCCAGACGGTTTTGAAATATCCTAGCTCCCTAAAAATGGAAGAAAACAGTTGTACAAAAAGTTATATAGTGAGGTGCTCTGAAATTTTCACATGATTAGTGAGAATGAAAATATTATTAGAGAATTCAAATTCTTGATCACTAAGAAAATAAAAATCATACTAATGCCTTCAATTAAAGTAACTTTACAATATTACTTACCGTAAAATTTTAGTTTTTCTTGGTAAATGCCAGTTCAAAACATAGCAATTACATGTTCTTACAGATTACTTGGCGACTCTATTTCTAAAGTTTGTGTGACTTGCCCTCTGATTTTATAACCGAAATAATCTCTTTACCCTATAATTATTTGCTAAGTAAATATCTGTCAATAGATGATTGACTCTGGCCATTTCCATTTAATTAAAAGGTCAACACCAATATATAAATACTTTTTATTTAAGGATAATATTTGTGCCTATAACCACACAGGTAACTTAGTATCCAAGACAAATTTATTTTTTCTGTGCACACTGGGACACACAATATGAACATGATGTTGTAGCCATGGAACATCAAATTCCCCACGTGCCTGGGCAGATAATAGTACTTAAAAAATGCTGATAGAAATGCTGCATGTAAAAATGATTAATCATGCTTAAGCTTATCCAACTTTTGCATAGTTTAGGTAATAATAATAAGTGGGACAAAACTATTCTAGAGATTTTCTGTCAGGTACCAAAGTGCACAGACATATCTGTTTGTCCTCACAGTCCTCCTCCTGGGAGCACAGCAGAGAAATTGAAAGTAGAGATGGATGGGGCTTACAAAGTGTATTCCTCTGTTCATCGGAGAGTCCATGGGGATGGTAGGGTGAACTGGAGCAGAAAGACAGAGGAGGTCAGATGGGTTATGTGGCAGGGGTAAAGAGCAGGCTAATTGAATTTGCAAATGATATGGAATTGGGAGTTGTCAGGAACAGAGGGAAAGATAGGCTCTGTGAATGTTAGTAGATAACTTGCTTAAGAAGTTTGAGCAAGTTGACATTCTGGAAGTTTGAACATCTAAATTTTGCATACTTTGACTTCTGCTTTGTTCTTTTCCATAAGATTTATTAGTGACTGTCCTTGAAAATATCTAATAATCATCTCACTGTCCATTCAACAAACATGTACCCAAAATGCTCCAACTCTCTTTCACCCCAAGGAAGGACACAGAGATTAAAATAAACACAATCATTATTTTTAGGACTGTCCTGGCCTAAAGACATACTTGCCTTGGAATGTTTTTATTAAACATAGGATGCATGGCAATTAGAATTATTTGGATGGTACCTGGCTCTGAATATGCAATTTTTGCAAAAGTCCATTCAGAATTTAATCAGAAAGAGAATACCATGGAACAATTTTGCAGATCAAAGGCACCCTTTAGATGGACTCTGTAAAAACAGATGGAAAACAGTGCAGTTTTTGGTGAGTTGGGAGTTGGAAACTACCTCAACCCTGTTATCATTACTCAGGATGGAGAAATATGTTTTGTACCTCAACGGGTTTGGCCTCTTTTGCTATATATGAAATCTCTCTCTCTCGCTTTAATCAAGTGTGACTTCATTTATTGAATGATGCACGGTGCCTGACTGTCAGTTGTGGAATGAGAAGCCCTTTTACTGAAGCAGGTAGTAAATGAAAGTTGTCAGGAGCAGGGTTCTCCTCTCTCACCCTTATTAACATTCCCTCGTCTTACCTCTTTTCCATAAAGCTCTAGTCGTTGTCAAAAGCAAAAAAAAAAAAAAGCTCTGGGAATGGGTATAGACCTTATAGACCTCATAATATAATACGAAATGAAGAAATGTAGGTCATGAAAATTTCAAGCCTGATAGAAATAGTTAATGCTCATTTATGCAATGACCTATGTTGTTTAATTTATTTATAACTTCTAAATGTTATAACATTCTTTTCAAACTTATCTCCTGACAGTTTTCTTACAGTGCCCCAGGGAAAATTTTAAACTTGAAAGTTTCAACATTTCAGATTTATCAAAGTAAGAGAATTTCTCAGATTCTCTTTTCGCTGGGTTTTACAGAGTTTTACATTGGAGAGTCAATATAACTAAAAAAAAAAAAAACTCTTAAAAAATAAATAAATCACCTCTAGATTGAGACCATATTTGGAGAGCTTCTGCTCCAACGCAATTTTGAGGCTATTTACATAAGGAAGAAACTGGAATGTGTAACTGAAATTATTTAAATGACAAAATTTGCTAAACTGGATGTTACGATAATATCTGATGAACATGTTTTCTAAAGAAAATCAACAAAAAATACCACTTGGTTAAAATTCTATCTAGAGTATAGTGAAAAACCAGACTTTTTGAAAGTGATACTTTAGAATAATAGACTATGAAGTCTTAGCCTTTTGTTTTTCAAAAATGATGTTTATTTTTCATGACAATAACTGAAAAAATTGGTTAAGAGGGGCACATTATTTCACAGCCAAATTGCCACTGCTATAATATTCAGAGCCAAAGTAGAAAATGTTGTGGAGAAATCATGTATCAATATTTATTTTAAAAAGTACTTATTGAGTCACCTATATATCTGAGGGTCTAGCATGTTCCCTTAATACATGTATGCATGTTTAAGATCTATAACTTCTTTCACATTGAATAGCATGCCTCAGCTAAGCACTTTGAGACCTAGATATTTCTAGTCAGTGCATTGAATATCATTCACACTCAGAGGTTAGCAAATCACACTTGCATACATCCTCATGCACCCATATATATGGAAGACTAAATTATCACCCACTGATAACTATTTAATTAAACAAGAAAAGTGCAGGTAAATTGTAGGTGTAAAGGTTGTGGATACGTTTAATGACTGTCACTCAACTGAACTAGTCCCAGAGTGATTAGATAGCCACAGGCTACACAGAATATGTCATTTCTTTCTAAACAAAACCAGACTCTTTGGGGGAGTGGGTGGGTAGGTATTTCATTGGCTATACATCTCTCTCTCTCTCTCTGTGTGTGTGATTTGGTTATTTTGAAACGAAAACTGTGAAAATTACATGATGAAGGATTTTAAGTCCGCCTCACTTCATGACATTTGTAATCACCTTTTGGCATTGTCTATATTCATAGTTCAGACATCTAAAAAAATGAAAACGTAACTTGATGAAAAAATGTGTTTTCTCACTAAAATGCTGATCCACGCTGTTCCTTTCTCTCCAACTGCCACCCATTTCCCCTCCACTTCTGTCTCACTTACAGACTTTGCCTTTGGAACTTATCTAATTGTCCTTGCATCTGCTCTGGACTTGGTCAAATGCGGCTTTTGCTCTGGGCCCTATGTTTTGAGACTCCTGCTAAGACTCCCCACTTCTGCTGTGCCCCTCCATGGCAGACAGGGTCCACTTGGTGAGTTTATGGGATAGGAACAGGTAAAGCCTGCAGATCCCCAATTAGATGATGTACCAGCTACCTTGGACACTAGAATTTCCTACGCCAATCTTCCTGATGTCAATCCCAAGGCCCGTGCTAGGTCCTGCGGGCCTCTTCCAGAAAGTATCACCGTGCTTTTCTCCAGAGACAGAAGGAGGTGGAGGTCCTGTCAACTGAGTTCTAAGTTGGTAGTCTGCAGATGGAAAGATAAGTAGAGGGTGGCTTCCCAGTGCCTTCACTGAACACATACCTAGTCCGTAAAATTTGGTCTGATGTCGTTTACCAAGGACATTACTAACCTTCTTGATAATGTCACATGCCTCTATTATTATAAATAATCCTTCAGATTATGATGTGGCAATTCTTGGAACAGTTGTGATTTTATACTTGTTTTTGTGCCTATGTAATTAATACCCACCTTGCTACTGGTCTGGGTCCTTAATTAAGCCAGAAAGGAGATTTATTTCCACTGCTATATCCTCCTGTAAAATACATTGGCAAAACCCATAATAGATGCACTGCAATGAATGAATGAACAAATGATTACTTTCTTACTTTATAATATTCCTCTGAAAATCAGAAGACCGATGACTCTCTGTTGCATTACTACATGAGGCTTGATGTATGTTTGGCAGATACTTAAAAACTGTATTGACTAGGGTTTGTCCAACCAAGCTGATAATCAGTCTGAATGGTGCCCAGTTACAACTAGGCCACACTTTGGGGGCATTGGTGGATTGTTGGCCAAAACTAGAGTTAAAGAAAGGAGCAGAGTCAAACTGAGAAAGGCAGAAAGACTTAGTAGGAGAGGGAGTGTTAAGAATACAGTCTAGGCCGGGCTCGATGGCTCAGCCTGTAATCCTAGCAATTTGGGAGGCCGAGGTGAGTGGATTGCCTGAGCCCGCGGGTTCGAGACCAGCCTGGGCAACTTGACGAGATCTCATCTCTACAATAAATCAAAAATTAGCCCGGCATGGTAGTGTGCGCCGGTAGTTCCAGCTACTTGGAAGGGTGAGACGCCAGAGCCCAGCAGGTCGAGGTTGCGGTGGCTGGGAGCGGCCATTGCACTCCAGTCTGGGTGACAAAGTGACACTCCAACTCAAAAAAATAAAAAATAAAAGAATACAGTCTATAGGTCATGATGCTTATGAGATCAACCAATCACTTCTCCAGTGGATTCCAAAAGACCAATCCATTAATGCTACGGGAAGATACAAGATCATTTGAATGATTGTGTACCTCTCTAGGTGACTATCCTGAAAAATAGAACTAGTTTTGGTATATTTGTTTAGGAAAAAAAAGTGGATAAGAGTATAGGCTTTGGAGTTTAGTTTTCTGAGCTTAAACTGAGGCCTCGTCACATACTAGTCTTGTGATCTTGGTCAAGTTAATTTCTCTGTCCTTAATAGGCCACATCTGTTAATGGGTATATTAATATTTTCTACTTAATAGATTTGTTATAAGAAGTAAATGGATTGGTAAAAGTAAAGATTTAAAGCATGGTCTTGTACATAGAAATCATCTAAAAGTTGTCATAGTTATTAGAATGCATTTGTAAACAGAATAGTTCATATATATTAGGTACTAAATTATTAAAATGGGTCCCGGTATTTTTAGGCAAATGATGTAATCAATCCATAAAACCTTGACTAATGACTAATAAAAACAAGGGGAAAAACCAACAAGTGATATTGACTGCACTATTATGGGAGTTTATAAACTAAACATGGAATGTGCCCTTCAAGACAGATTTAGGTTTACACATTCAAGATACAGACCAGCTCTGGGCATACAAAAGTTCAACCACCATTCAATTCAAGCTTTAAAACGTTGGGGCACTGTGAGACAGCAATGTTGTAAAGGATGAAAGGATGAAAATGTCAGTGCCAATAAGGACTGGTTCATGGATTTTAAAGATTGGTATGACTTGTGTGACAATTAGCATGCAGGAGATAGCCAAAAATCATGAATAGGTGAAGAAACAGAGGGTCTTTCTAATGGGAAATCAGCAAAATAACCAAAAATATTCACTTAATTGAAAATTGATTCATTTCATTTATGTATTAATTAATTAACTAATCAATTAATTTAACACAGTCATAGAATTCTTAAAATAATAATCCAATCCTTGGAATAAAGAAATATAAACATGTGACCTCTACTCTCAAAGAGAGTACAGTCTACTAGTATGATATAATTTTTACTAGTATAATATGTATTAATGATATATATATTCTACTTCTTCTTATGAGGAATCAAAAGGCCTCACAGAAGTTGTCTCCAGGCAGAAAGAGGCATTTCAGTGGGCTAGAAGCCTTATAATACGCACAGGACTGTAGCAAATCTCCAAGCAATTGCAGGTGGGCAAGTTCTTTGCTATGGCTCTAGTGCAAGGTGTGGTATGTAATAAGACTGGCCAAGTAGAGAGACAGTCATGAAATGCCCCACATGCTATAAAATATTTACTTGGTTGTTTATATGTTAAAGAAGATTTTAATATGAGATATAATCAGCAGCTGTGTATTCTAGAAAGATGGCTTTTGTGACAATATGGAGGACAGGTGGGGTGTCATAAGACTAGCAGCAGAGAAACTGGTTAGGAAATGACTTTAGGTAGACTGTAGTAAGGGCTTAATGTAAAGTTGTGGTGTGGCTAGAGAATTTGGTGATGGGTTGGAAGTCAGGGATTTGTAGTATCGTCCACCACAGTTAAGAATAAGAGGGTTTGTTAATTTTGGCCGGGCTCGGTGGCTCAGCCTATAATCCCAGCGCTTTGGGAGGCCAATGTGAGTGGATTGCCTGAGCCCGCGGGTTCGAGACCCGCTCGGGCAACTTGGCGAGACCTCATCTCTACAATAAATCAAAAAAATTAGCTGGGTGTGGCAGCGCACACCTGTAATTCTGGCAACTCGGAAGGCTGAGGCAGAAGGATTGCCGGAACCCAGAGGGTAGATGTTGCAGTGTCCGGGAGCGGGCCACTGCACTCCGCTCCAGTCCGAGTGACGGAGACTCCAGCTCAAAAAAAAAAAAAAAGAATAGGAGGGTTTGTTAATTTTTAATGGAAGCTAATGAAAGGTATGCCAGTGCAGAGATTGAGATGGTTGAATTGGGTGGTAATCCAGGAAAAGGTCAGGAGAGTGGTATGGGCCAAAAATATAGAAATGTCTGTCATTCATGGACAAAGAAATGTAGACTGAGTGGAAAGAAAAGAGCAAACCAAGGACAGGTCTTGAGGATCACTAGTTCTCAAAAAGTACAGGGAGGTAGAAGACTCCAGATAGAAACCGGAACAAGAAACTGAGCAAGAGGATAAGAAAACAGGTGTCATGGACACCAAAGGAGCCAAGAAGAAAGTGGCCAACAGAGTCAAATTCTAAATGGTCAAGCAAAGAATTCCTTAACTGAAATCTACCAATGCATGTACATCCAATGAAAATATTTACAGTGGATATAAGAAACATGGCCATAATACAGTTTCCCTGGGATACCTTCTGAAATATCCACTTGTGATCCTAGGTTTTCCTCAAAATCTTCTCTTCCAAAATATTGTATGCAATGAACTCGTTTAATTTTCTCTGTCTTCTTTTAATTTATGTGATCCTAATTAAGATAATCCTCTAATTTTTGAAATTAAAACTCAAAGGATATTACTAAGGAATTTATGCTTATGCTCTATTACTGAATAATATTAAATATGTGAGAAACTTTGTATAATTCATACAAACAGTAGAATTTCATATTATAACTGTCACTATACAATTGTCATTATTACATGGGAATTAACTCTTATCAGGCCTAGGGCTTCAAGGTAAGTGCAGGTCACCATTATCTAGTTAAAATTAACCAGTCCCACCACATATCTGTAGAAAATCCAGTGCACTTCCAGGCAGTTTGTGAATTTCTAGGAGATTTACATTGATGCCAAGTTACTGCTATATTGGTTCAGTTTATGGACCAACTCACTATCCTCCGTTGCTGATATCACCTACTTTCCATTATTTCTCATCCATCGCCCCCCCCCCCGCGCAAAATACCATGTAACATCTTTGTGTGTAACTTGTCTTTGCTAAAATTTTGGAGAGATGCTAGAGGTTTCATAAGGTTTTGTCTTCTAATTCTGAAGAGAGAAGCCATTCTCAGATGACTTATAAAAATCTCACATTCAGAAAGCGGATCCTCTGGCTAGAAGGCTAAGATTATAGAAAATGTATACCTCCAGCATGAGCAGTAGAAGAGGTCAAAGATGAAGAGGATGGTTGCTGAGTGCCCAAGCCAGCTGATGATCTCTCCTCAACACAAGTGCAAGTTCATTCTCACACAAGTCTCATGAGGCTAAATTGTTATGATTCCCAGCATTACAGTTGAAGAAACTGAAACACAGGCAAGTTAGCTGAAGTTAAAAGCAAGGAGGCAATGTCCTTCTTAAATTGTACTTGCTTCTTATTGGCAACACTTGAGTTATAACACTGGTCAAAGAAAACTAGCAGTCATTATATTGGGTGTGTGTGTCTCCTCAGCTCTTTCCTGAATATTCTCCAAAATTCTTGCTTATTTAGAGTGTCTATTCCTTCCTCACTATCCCCCTCTATCTCTCCACTGAAATTGTAATCTTCTTACAAACTTGAAAGATAACACCCAAGAATTATAGCTATTCTATCTCAACTTCCTCCTATCCTTGGCCAAATTTTAATAACTCTGTATCATTTAAAAGACTGGGAATATGACCTTACCTGGGTGGTGATAGGCAAACAGATTTTCAGACATAATCCACTTCTCCTCAACCATCATCGGTGTTAGAAATAAATATTAAGGAACTAAAAGCCACAGACATCTAATAGCTGAGCTCCTGTAGAAGTAACATCCCACTTCTTTCAAGTCTTTTTTTTTTTTTTTTTGAGTTGGAGTCTCACTCTGTCGCCCAGACTGGAGTGCAGTGGCCGCTTCCGGCCACCGCAGCTTCGACCTGCTGGACTCCGGCGACCCTTCCGCCTCAGCCTTCCAAGTAGCTGGAACTACAGGAGCGTGCTACCACACCTGGCTAGTTTTTTGATTTATTGTAGAGATAAGGTCTCACCAAGTTGCCCAGGAGAGTCTGGAACCAGCGGGCTCAGGCAGTCCACTCACCTCAGCCTTCCAAGTTGCAGGATTACAGGCTGAGCCACCAAGCCCGGCTTCTTACAAGTCTTTTAAAATGAAGTTAAGGGGTCAAAGTCCTTTGCTCTTCATGTGATATTTTTTGAGCACCTAAAATGTTCTGACACTATACAAGATATTGACGTTGTAAGGATAAATGACAACAGAGCACTTGCCCTCTTGGAGCTTACAGCCTAGTGGGAGATGCAAAAAAAATAAGCATTCAATGATCTCACAGTGTGGTATATATCCCACTTACCTGGAACTTAATGTCTCCTTTGCATAGTTTAGTTTAAGAGTTCGAGACCCGCCTGGGCAACTTGGCGAGACCTCATCTCTACAATAAATAAAAAAATCAGTCGGGCATTGTAGCACATGCCTGTATTTCCGGCTACTTGGAAGGCTGAGGTGGAAGGATGGCCAGAGCCCAGCAGGTCGAGGTTGCAGTGACCGGGAGTGGCCACTGCACTCCAGTCTGGGGGACAGAGTGAGACTCCAACTCAAAAAAAAAAAAGAGTTTGAATCTATTTCCTTCCTCATTCTTTTTTCAAACTTATTTCCTGGAATGTCCCCAAATGCATTTTTTTTCTTTATACTTTTTTCTGAGAGGCAACTTCCAACTCATGACTTCATTGCGTCCCTGGTTCATGTTTGCTGTGTATTCTGAAGTTTACCCTCTGTGGTATTGCTTCTACAATGGCATCCAGTGATCTCCAGCTCTTGGTATTTATTCTTCTGTGTAATATTCTCCCCTTGAGTGTGAACTATACCTGTAACATGCTTATAATAAATAGAATATGGCAAAATTCACTTCCAAATTTAAGCATGTTCTTACACGTGCTCTTACACATGCTCTCTCTGACTTGTCTCACAAGCTTGTTTTAATAAAATCAAATGCCTTATTATTGACAGCTGCTTCATGAAGTGGCCCATATGGCAAAAAATGGGGGCGACTTTCAACCAAAGTCAGCAAGAAACTCAAGAATGCTGTATAATTGTGTGGATGCAACTGAGTCCTGCCAACAACCACCTGAGTGAGCTAGGAAAAGAACCATTCCCCAGTAGAGTTTTCAGATGACACTAAATCTGAAAGCTGCACTGACACCTTGACTCCAGCATCGTGAAAGACCCTGAGGAGGACCCAACCACTTTGCACCCAGTTTTTGACTCACAGAAACTGTGAGATGATACATTTTGTTTTATGTGTTGTGTTTAGGGCAATCTGTCAAACAGCAATAGGTAACTAAAACAGCTTGGAACAACTGAATTGTCATGTGATTACATAGTCTTGACATCTACTCTCCTGCCCTCATTTCCCCCCCGCCGAGATCTTTTTAACTTCTCACTAACATGTTGCACACTTCAACTTTGTCTCCCTTCCCTTCTGACTTTCTAAATAGCCAATACAGCATGATGAAGTATTCTAATTCCTTGCAGAATGCTAGACTTTACCCACCACTGTAAGAAAATTAAAATAGGTTATAAGGAAGATCCTGAATACTTCCATTTCTATAGAATAGAATCTCGAGGTCTTGAAAAATAATTTCTATTTACTCCATGGAGACAAGGCAATGAGTTAACTACCAATCTCTGTGACCTGGATGACAGTAAATAACTTCTTCAATGGTCTTCTGGGATCTATGGAGCTGTTCTCTCCACTGCAAGTTAGGAAGAGCTTTCTGAAAAGAAAATCTCATTGCAATCTTATAGCTCTACCCCCAACCCCACCAAACACACACACACAAACTGAAAAACTTTGAGACTTCTCCTTGATCTCAGATAAATGACAGAGGACCTATTCTTGACTACCAAGTACTGTGATGTGAGTCCAGTCCACCCCTCCCAGCCTGGCATTTCATGTCTTTTCTCACTCGTCCTATCTTGGTCGCCATAGCTTCTCATCTGTGCTCTCTTCTGCCGTAGTGTATTTCTACATCATTTCCTCTGCCAGGAATACTCTCACTAACTGAAGCATGCTCATTTCTCAGATCACAGCTCATAACTTAGAGCTTAGTTCTTCACTCAAGTTTTCCATGATGTCTTCTTGTGTTCACATATCCCCATGTGATTCTCCTTTACAGCATGTAACCCCAGCCACAATATTCAGTTCTTTTGGTGAAAGTATCCAAATCAACAATTCTGGGACTAGGTTGTTAGTTCCCTGCAGGTAGCATGTAATTTTTTCTCACCTCTGTGCCATAATACCGGGCAATATTTGATGTTTAATCAATGTTTGTGAATAAATTAATAAACTAGACAGCACTCAACTGTTCTTTGTAACAAACTATACTATTATTAAGCTAGAACTTTAGTAGAGTGTTAGTCTTGCTTTTTGTCTAATATCACTACATAGACAAGGAGCTAAGAACAAGAGGAAGGTAATATATATTGAAAGCTTGCCATATAAGTATTTCAAAGATGTTTTTCTGAGCCTATGTAGCATATATTAGTCTTAATTTTATGCTATATAATATCACATGTGAAAAAGTAAGAATTTAGTATTAATATACAGCATGCCAAATTTCTGGGTTATTTTAGTCAAGTTTTATAAAATTTTCAATTAATCCACTCTAAAAAAATAGTCATCTAGTTAATAACAGGTCAGTAATTAATTCACTTTATAAAACCAGGTTTATAATGCAGCATAAAATTTAAGAAGCAGTGACATCCTTAGAAACAAACAAAAAAGGCCCATTCAAAACAATCTTCCTTACAGTGCTTGTTTGCTGTGTTCTTATTCTTTGCTTGGTCACATTTTTCCTTGACCCTATTAGTTTTCATTAGAATCAGACTGATTTTTTTTTTATGCTTTGGTCTTCTGATTAAAATAATTCTGAAAGCTTTTGAAATATTGAATTTTTAAAATTTAATTTTCCTAATTTTGTTTCTTATTTATACTCTATAAATAAGTATGTATATTTCAAATTGAGACAGACCTTGAAGCATAACGTGTCTTTATATAGCTGTGATCCACCCACTCAGAAGAAAACAATTCATGAACATGGAGTTTAAAATATATCATAAATTCACGCTTCATGCTGTGCCAATTTAACACAAACATGCCACATCCCCTGCATTAATAACCATAGATGATGACTGATAAAAGAAGTTCATAGGATTGCAATCTTTAAATAAAATCAGTTTATAGATCATAAAATTATTTGAGTAATAAGATTTAGACATACAGAAAAACCATATCTGCGCATATATACAGATGATCAGAGTCTATAATGCCGTATCTGATCTATTATGCATCTACGATAATTAGAAAATTAGACCATTTTACCTTCCTGTTCTTCAAAGAGGACCAGGATATATATGTGTATATATTTTCTAGAAGTTCATTAAAACAATAATTACTCGATATCTGTGGGATGATGATGATAAAAACTCTCATTCATCTCTAGTTATTTGTGGGATTACTTGAGCCAAGTACAAAACCCAATATTTGGAAAACAATATTAACATTCTATGAATCTAAAACAAAATTACTTTGTAGATTATGAAATCTGGTAATACTATTCACAAACCAACCCTAAAATGATAATTCGCATATAGAAAAAGATAATAATCAGCATTTCATGCAGGTATTATTATATGGTTTATCATCCAGCAACCAAAATGTTCAGATGAACCAAATTATCTTTATTTTTTTAATTCTCAAATTCACTAAATGATTTTTCAACCTAAGTCATTAAGTACTAACTTGAAGAATCCAGTAATATTTAAGATTTTTTCAAACAAAAATACTTCATTTATTTGATCCCTGTGAATCTTGTATCAAGAAAGAAAAAAATGTTAGACAAAATCTTTAAAAAATTAAAATGAGAACTTAATGTTGGAAAAGTGGACCAAAATCTCATTTAAAAATTATCCATATTAGATAAAAGTAATTTGTAAAGATTCTCTTCAGACGGTCATCTTTGTTCCAGTGTACACCTCTTTAATTTGAATTTGGGGTTGCAAGGTGACATCATGGAAAAATATCTAAGCAACAACTTAGTAGACAAGATAAAAATTGGAAAAATTCTGAAAAATAGCATCAAAGGCGAACTTTTTTTGTTTTTTGCAAGAATGCTGGTATCAATTCATTTAAAAGTGGTATATTATTCTAGCAGAATTATTTCATAACAATTTAATAACACTTTCAAAACAATTTCATAGCAACCTATTAATGACTTAGGTTGCTATGAAAATTAGCAATCATTCTTATATTTATTTGTTTTACTTTGTTTTTTATTTGTTTTTCATTTTATTTTGTAGGGTCTAAAATTTATTCTATGGAGAAAACAGTCTATGTTTTTATATTTACCATAAAAGTAACCCATGGACTGGTTATTGGTTCACAAAATGTGTTTCCTCTATTTCCTATAGAAACTACTTGTTTAAATTTTGTTACCTCCCTTCGGTTAGCTGTGGTTCTGAACTCAGTGCTGGACAGTGGATGTCAGCAAATGGGACACAGGCCACTTTCAGGCCTTCCCTTTCATGTGTGACAAGCACTGCTCTTCTCTTGCTGACTTGAGGCAGAGCAGCCTGTAGATTCGGGGTGCATAAACTGAAGAAGACATAGGTGGAAGATGGGGGCAGCTTAGTCTCCTGAGTCATTACTTGCAGAACTGCCCATGAATTTTACACATATCGATTTTTAACTTTCCTGAACAAGAGATAAATTTCTACTGTATTAAGTCACTGAGATTTCAATCCAGCAGCAATATTTTGTTTTACAATATTTCAATTGTGGTATAAGCTATATACAGTAGTAAAATGAATACAGTTTATGAGTTTTGGCAAATGTATGTAGTCACCACCACACAATCAAGATAGAGAACTGTTCTATCAACTCAGAAAGTCACTCCTTATGCCCCTTTTGAGTCAATTTGTCAGAGCATCCTAATTCTTGGCAACTCCTGACCTGCTTTATTTCTCTTTAATTTTGCCTCTTCTGAAATGCATAATTAATGAAGTAATACAGTGCACAGATTGCTGAGTCACCTAGCATATTTATTTGATATCTATCAATGTCATTGAATGTATCAAAAACTGATTATGTTTTATTGGTGAGTAGAATATATCTATTGTATAGATGTGCCACAATTTAACTTTTTTCATGGAGGACCTTTGAGTTCTTTCTGGTTTGGGACATTTATGTAAAAAGCTACCATAAACATTCACCTACAAGTTTTTGTGTGAACACACATTTTCACATCTTTTAAATAAACATCCAAGCATAGGATTACTGGGTTTTTTTTATATATATATATATAATTCTCTCTCATATATGGAGAGAGAGAGAGAGAGAGAGAATCTTTGTAAGAAACTGTCAAATTATTCTGTGAAGTGTTTGTATAGCTCTGCATTTTCATCAGTAATGCATGAGTTCTGGTCACCCTGCATCACTGTAAACAGTACTAGTTATTGACTGTAGGTTTGATCATTCTCTTAAGTGTGTAGTGATACTTTTATTCATTTCTATTGTTGTTTTTTCTTTCTTTCTTTCTTTTTGTGAGTCTGAAGGCTAGGCATGAAGTAGCTAGGTAATCTGCTCAGGGTCTCACTAGAAATCAAGATGCCAGTTGGTCTGCAGTCTCCTCTGAAGCTCAGGGTTCTTTTCTACACTCATTCAGATTGTTGGCAGAATTCAATTATTTGTACTGTAGAACTGAAGTCCCTATTACTTTGCTCTCTGTTGGCCTGAGGTCACTCTTAGCTGCTAGAGGTCTCCCTTCTCAATCCTCCTCACAATACGGTGGTTTACTTCTCTTCTTTGCATCCAATGGGAGCATCACTCTGATTCCCTCTGTCTCTAGCCACTAAACTCTCTTTTAAGAACGCACCAAATTAAGTTAGGTCCACCCAGATACTTTCCCTTTAGATTAGCTCAAAAACTGAGAAGGGATCTTAATTATATCTGTAAAATCTCTTCACCTTAGCCTTATAATGGAAACTAATCATGGACCTGATATCCCAGCAGTTACAAGTTACAAGCCCTACCCATCCTCAAGGAGAGGGGAAATACAAGGGCTTGGGTCATTGGTGGGGTCAGGGGAGATCATCTTATAATTCTTCCTACTATTTAGTTATTTTGATTTAATTCGTATTTCCCTAATAACTAATGAGGTTGAACATCCTTTAATGAACTTGCTTGCCAACTGCATTTCTCCTTCAGTGATGTGCCTGTTGAAATCTCTTCACCATTTTTATGTATTTGTTTCCTTAAAATTGACTTTTGAGAATTCTTTATACATTCTGGACACAAATTCTTTGTCTAATATGTCTTTTACAGATATATTCTCCCATCTGTGTCTTTCCTTTTCATTTTCTTACCATTATCTTTTGAAGGGCGAGGTTTTTAATTTTAATGAAGTCCATTTTATAATTGCTATTTCATGGTGCATGCTTGGCATATTACGTTTAAGGAATATTTGTCTAATTCAAGTTCACAAGGAGTTTTTCCTGTTTTATCTAGAAGTTTTCTAGTTTTAGGTTTTACATTTAGGTCTATGATTTATTTTTATTAATTTTATTTAAGGGACAAGTTATAACTTTAAGTTAATTATTTTGTTCCTCAAGTTCCAATAGTTCCAGCATCACTTGTTGAAAAGATACACACACCTAATCTCTACAGTCTTAGCAACTTTGCCAAAAATCAATTTGCCATATATGTGTGGGTCTATTTCTGGACTCTCTGTTCTTCACAATTGATTTATGTTTCTATTCTTTCTCCAATATAAAACTATCTAGGTTAATGTCATTTTAAAATGATTCAAGTCAGACAATATTAGTAACTTCGTGCTTCTTTTTCATACTTAGTGGTCTTTTAATAATAAGTATAATGTTAACTTTTGTATTTTTTGTTGTGCTCTAATAGATAGAGAAAGTTTCCTTGTATCCCTTGTTTGCTGAGAATTTTTGCCATGAATAGGTATTGTATTTTGTCAAATGATTCTGCATTGGTTGAGATGATTAGAATTTTTTTGTATCATTTAGTCTGTTGGTATGGCAGAGTTGTATTGATTGATTATAATGCGTTAACATTTGTATATATTGCTGTATTTAATTTTATTGGGCATTTTTGCATTGATATTTTTGGGGCATATTGGTCTATAAATTTGTTTTCTTATCATGTATCTTTCTGATTTTGGTTTCAGGGTAATGGTAGCTTCATAAAACACATTAGAAAGCATTTTTTCTTCTAATATTTTCTAAAAATCTTGCATTGAATTGATTTTTTTCATGTTTGATAGAATTCACTGGTACAATCATATAGTGAACATATTTGAGGTTTTCATTGTTGAAATGTTTTCAACTAATAATTCAATTACTCTAGTAGACATAAGATTATTTCTTTTTTAATATTTTATTTTAAAGATGTGGGTACAATTCAGGGTTAGGGAGACAAGCGGTCACCCTACAGGTAAAGTCTGGGCCTCCTTTCGGTCCCCACTTCTCCTGGTTTGAGATCAGGTACCCTTATTGATGTTATGTGCCCCCCCCAGCAGTATCCCACTACTGCCAATCCTTTCTTGTAGTATAAATACATATAAATAAGTATAAATGTTCAGGGTTCATTTGTGAGTGAGAACATATGGTACACTGTACTTTGTTTCTGTGATAGATCACTGAGTATTATAGACTCCAAATGCAATAAGATTATTTCTTATCTGTTTCTTTTGAATGAGTTTTGGTGGTTTTTCTTTCAAGGAATTTGTCCATGTTATGTGTTGCTAATATTTATAGATATGAAGTTGATCATAATATTCCCATATTATTATTTTAAGAGCAGTATTTTCTTTAGTGGTCCATTTCTTTCATACTTGAAATTGTTAATTTTATATTCTTGCTAAGACTGAGTAGAAATTTATCATATATATATGGTCTTAGTGGTTTTTCTCTATTTTTTTTTGTTTGTAATATCATTACTTTCTGCCCTCATCTTTTTTTCTTCCTTCTACTTACTTTTGTTTTACCCTTCTTTTTCTAGTTTTTTAAAAAAATAAAATGGAAGCTTTGATTTCAAACTTTTCTCTTTTCTTAAGTATTTAATGCTATAAATTTCCCTCTAAATACCAAGTTAGCTGCATTATACAAATTTTGATTTTGTTCTATTCAATTTGGAATATGTTTTAAATTCCCTTGAGATGACTTCTGTAGCCTGTGAGTTATGTACGCATGCATCATTTCACTTCCAAATATTTGACTATTTTTCAGGTTGATCTTTGTGATTAATTCCTAGTTTAATTTTGTTGTGATCAAAGAATGCATCTTATATGATTTGTGAATCGCATTTCTACATATAAATAGGCATGTGATTTCCTCTCCTTGGCTGTTAATCTAAGAGTGTTAGCCAATCTGGTCAGAAGGTTAGACAGGTTTATCTTTCATCATTGCTTTGTAAGTCTTTGGTGCACAGTGATTCCATATTTTCCTGATTTTAGTGTGTACTTGGGGGTGGGGGGGGAACCAGTTTGTCTGAGGGTTTCCTCAATGTTTCCACCTCACCATAAACATTAGCCTTCCTCTAAGCCTTTGCCTCAGAGGGTCTTTCTCCATGCTCTTGTTCTTCCCTTACAGGTGCACCACTGTTGCTTGTTACTCTGCTTGTTAGGCTAGTGGCAGAAGACTGGGAAATGCTCTGATGTCCTTATATAGCCTCAGTCCCTTTGTCACCAGCAGGAGGTCTTCTCAGGGAGTCTGCCTTTCCTTGGTGTTAGGAGATCTCCTATGATCTGCCCCCCTACCATCCCAATTCATTCTTCTCCTTTCCCTAGGTGCAATGGATTTATACCTGTATCCTGGAATGTCAGGGGTTGTTGTCCTTCTGGCATCTTTAGACATTTGCTCCATAGGGGAGAAGGATTTGGATAAGATCTCCAGGTTTTCCTACACTGCTTGCTTTTTCTTCCCCACTAGTAGAGATACATGGAGAAGAGCCTCTGAGTGGATGTAGAAGAATCTCTGAATGGATGTAGACTTTCTTGTGTTTTGGGCTCCCAAGGGTTTCCTTCCCTCATGTTAATCCACACGTTTGCAATGTGTTACAAATTTAGCTAACTGTTCCTTACCTCCTTCCTTTAGCAGTTCCATCTTCCTTCCACATTCTGTTCCTAGTTAGTCAGTACTTGACATTCAGATTTCCTTGAAAGCTCCTATCTATCTTTAGATTTCAGGCTAGTTGATTTTCCTCCAATCTCACCAACTTGATGAGTTCAAGCAAAGTTATTACTTGGTAAATATATCTTTGCCTTATTTTAGATAGGGAGGAAAACTCTCTACATTCTAAGAACAAGCCAGACATTAACTAATACACTTTGAAATCATTTATACATAATGACAGTTACATTATGACTTGAGGACTGTAAATGAGAAACTTGTAAGAAGTAGCTTGTATTTATTAGTGATAGATGCTAAGTGTGCCTTTATTGTTGCACTTTATAAATGAAGCAATTGCTCTGAGGGCATTTTCTAGTTCTCTCAAGGTCATATAGGTAGTAATGACAGAGTTAGAGTTGGAGCACCAAAGTTTATATCCTGGTCTTCTATAGTTTAGAATCTCACATGAAAATGCTCCTCACACACATACACACTCACACACTCACACAGACTACTCACTGCAATTGAAAAATAGATTTTAAAGATCACTTATCAATACAACCACCTCCTTTATGGTTTATTCCTAAAATGCAGGCCTTCAAATATTGTAAATGAACATAAGAATTGACTAAGTTGAATAACTAGCCTAGGGTCTTTGGTACCACAACCGTCATTTCTGTAAATTTCTCAATTTCCTCTCTATTGGGCAATCAAGAAATTTTTCTTCTTTTCTCGGCAACATTTAACTTATTTCTAAATAAATGTTTTACAGATGAATTAATAAGTTAGTGAACAGGCAAATGGATAAATTACACTTGGGAATTTCAGTAGAAAATTTACTAATACTTAAGTGTTTCATTGGTAGAACTTTATGTTTTCTGATAGTATTTTGTTTTTATAAAATTGGTTTCAAATTCCTCTGAACTTTTTTTTTCAGGAAAAATGACATGATCTTAGTAAAATAGGAAGGAAACTTAGAGAAGTTTGCAGAAATGATAATTGTGATACCAAAGACTCTTAGCTAGTTCTTCAACTCAGCTAATTCCACATGTTTATTTACAATATTCTAAGGACTACATATTAGGAATAAACTAAAGAGAAAAAAATATAATTCCATAGAGAGAGGAGTTGCAAAAGAATAGAGGGAAAAAAAACCAAACTGGAGTAATAAATAATCTCTGAGCTTTGGAAAACATTCCAAGGTAGTTTATTTATCTGCCCCAAAATTAATTCAATAAGATCATTTTATTAAAGCATTGGGAATGTCATTTTGCCCACAAAAGCCAGATATGATCTCTTCCATGCACAATAGTCTAAGATGGTTCACAATGTGTGGATAAATTCTGATGCTAAATGTATTCTTTAAGACTAGACATGTGTTGACAGTTCACGTGCACATTTATATGAAAGTTCACTGAGGTGAGTGGATTGCCTGAGCCCGTGGGTTCGAGACCCGCCTGGGCAGCGAGATCTCATCTCTACAAAAAATCAAAAAATTAGCCGGACATGATAGAGCGCGCCTGTACTTCCAGCTACTTGGAAGGCTGAGGTGGAAGGATCGCCGGAGCCCAGCAGGTCGAGGTTGCGGTGGCCGGGACGGCCACTGCACTCCATACTGGGCGACAGAGTGAGACTCCAACTCAAAGAAAAAAAAAGAAAAAAAGAAAGTCCACAAAACATTATGCAAACATTTGAGATCACTGTGATTATTAATGAACCCTTAGTGAATATACAACATTTTTAAGGAGGCTTCAGAACAAACAGGAATTATTTAGAAAGGTATAATCTCAACTCTTGCTCTGTTTATCCTAGAAAGAGGCCTTACTTTATTTTATGTTTTTTCAATGTTATCTTTCCAAGTTATTTTTTGTTCGAAATAAATTAATTTAGCCTCAAAAAAAGACCCTATAGATATTCTAGAAGCAGGGATCTTAGTTAGGCTAAAACACAGTAAGGATACATACATTTGAAATTTGAAAAATGGCTTCAAAAAATCTTATAATTCTCTGGTTTTTATTTTAATAATAATATTTTACTGACATGAAGCTGGGAATTTGAAGATGTAGGCGTCAGATAACAAATTAGACTGCTTGATTTTCTAATAAAGTAATATGATAATACTTAGTAAACAATCATATCAAAATAATCTAAACTTTTGGCAGGCATATCATATTGAAGTCTTTTGATGTGGGCCAATTTAAAATACCCAAGCACATAACGAAGCAGGATATTTGGGATTTAAAGAATCAAAATTATAACCTAGGTTTTGTTTTACCCTGGGAAAGTCACTGTACATATTTTCTTGTGCTCCTTTTCCAGGTTTAGTAACATGAAGCATAACTAATTTGATTTTCTTTCTTTCTTCCTTCCTCTCTCTCTCTCTCTCTCTCTCTCTCTCTCTCTCTCTCTCTCTCTCTTTCTTTCTTCCTTTTGAGTTGGAGTCTCACTTTGTCGCCCAGGCTGGAGTGCAGTGGCACACTCACGGTCACCCCATCATTGACCAGTTGGGCTCAAGCAATCCTTCCACCTCAATCTTCCAAGTAGCCGGAACTGCAGGCATGTGCTACCACACCCAGCTAATTTTTTGATTTGTTGTAGAGGTCTCGCCAAGTTGCCCAGGCTGTTCTCAAACCCATGGGCTCAGGCAATCCCCTCACCTCAGCCTCCCAAAGTTCTGGGATTACAGACTTGAGCCACCGTGCCTAGCCATAAGACATTCCTATATAATCCCTTACTATTTAAAATTATTATGTATTTGAAAATAACATTTCAAGTTAGCAACACTTTTTGTAGTTCAGATTTTCAATTTATGCCTACACATAGGAATTTCTAAAAGCTCTGTTTTTCTTCCTTTAGGTGCCTTAAACAACTAGTGGTTTCTCCTCAGAGTCTGAATATGCAAGTTGGTTGTGTGGAAGTTTGGACTATTACGCAGCCATAAAGAAGGACAAAATTATGAACTTCACAGCAACTTGGATGGACTTAGAGTCTATAATACTGAGTGATCTATCACAGAAACAAAGAACCAAGTACCACATGTTCTCACTCATAAGTGGACCTTGAACAATTATCATACCACAAGAAAGGGATTGACAGTAGTGGGAAACTGCCAGGGGAGGGGAGGGCATACCTCATCAACAAAGGTACCTGCATAATGAACATTTGTATACCCAACTCTGAATTGTACCCCACATCTTTAAAATTAAAAATTAAAAAAAGAGAGAGAGGCTAAAGCCATAGGTAGCACTCTGGGAAAGGGGAAGGGAGAGGAAACTGTGCTTGAAGTCAATACTTCTTAATATACTTGCTGCAGAAGGGTCAATATAACCCATCAATGACTCTGCTCTCCTTTTCACATGTGCAGAACTCTGGTCACCTGTGTCCATGAACTGTTGCACAGCTTGTTTTTAATACACTACTTGTTTTCATTCATCCTTATTAGCTGTATGTATAGCTGGCATCTATTTTAATGTATAATGTTAGAAGTGTTGTGGTCTAGAATTTTAGTGATATTTGTGACCAGAAATATGCAGTAGGAACTTAATTCTTGTCTATATCAATTAGCTTATGGCAAAATTGATTACATTATATGTCATTTCACTTAAAGTTCCAGTTTCCAAGAACTTATCCATAACATTAGGTGAGAATTTAATGTGACTTTGTGGTAGGGTTGTACTCTAAATCAGGCTGGGGTGATACTAAATTTAGTAACTACTAGGTACTCACTCAGCCCCAGGTACTATGCTAAGCACTCTTCTTATATGGGAATGTCTTCATTTTATGAGCAAGCTTAGAAAAAGTTAACATTACTATGTAACAAAGATGAAAAAACTGAGTTACAGAGAATTAAAATTTCCCACGTTCACATAGTTCACATAAGTGATGGAGCCCAGGCCAGGTCTTAGTTAAAAGCCCACTTTCAAAACCTCTATACTCCTTGTGATCTCAAGTTAGGGAGTACATGTGTTTATAAGTAAAAGGAAAAGAGATCTATAATGAATGTGAATTTCACACAGTAATAGCTTCATTACAAATGAAGATATATTCAATCAGTTTACATCATATATTTAAGACTATTTTATTTTTACTAATATTTGTTTTCAGAGCTATAAACTTATGAATAACCATTCATATCTAAGTATATAGTTCTTGATTAAATAGCCATAGTGCTGAAATATGGTTTGTAAATAAATTTGTGAATCATCAAATGAAAGTTAAATGTTATATACTATGTTACTTTCTAGAGAAAGACCTCCTCAAATCTTTATCAATAAAGAAAATGCCTTTTTCAGTTGTAAATTGTCAACTGGTCTAATTATAAATCTGTGAGATCCTGGCAAAATGTTTCTGGAGTTACATGCTTTCATTACTCCAACTGATCTCCAAGCCTAATCTCATCGAGAAGCCAGAAAATATGCTGTGGTTGATTCAATCTGCTGACTATTTGGCCCCATTGCAAGTTGTGTTACCAGTAGCAAATCTCATGGGTCCTGAATGAAGTCAAACCTCATTTTGGCATAGTACCATTGTCTGGGCATTTCTATGGGAAAATATGTTTTTCTGTCCAACCAACTAATTTTAAAACAATTGTTGCTAATATGACCACCATTTGAATAACGAGTACCCCATATTAACTTACACTGCATAATTTTGCATTAGCTACTATTATATTAAGTCTTCTGGTGTCATACTCGTGGTGTATTTTTAATATGAAGGATGCCTCTTCCTTGCAATAAAGGACTAAAATTTGTCATTTTCCCCCTACTCTTCCTCTCCTTTCTTAATTTAAACCAATACTTATTTAAATTCTACCTTAGGCCAAGCACTGTGTTATAGATTTCACACACCCCAGGCATGAGTCAGAAAGAAAATGCAAATCATTTTTCTGCTGACTTTCTAGGCTGGGATTTTTTTCTAATATTTTATCCTGGCACCATACAATTTCAAAGTGTTTTTAAGACTTCAGACACAAAACAAGTAAGTTAGCATAGTATTCAAAATACCGCAGCCATGAAATTTTAGAAAAAGTTTCATTATATATTTATTATATTTAATCAATATCAACTATAAACACAAATATTAAGTCATTGATGCATTGTTCCTGTATTTCTTTTTTATTATGAATATACATTCTTCTTTATCCAATTTTAATCAGAGTGCACACATAATTTTACACACCCGTTTGTCAGGTACTATTACTTTGTAAATATCTGCTCTATTGTTTTTTGCTGTATCATTCATAAAGAATACATACAATTCTATCTAGCAAATGACTCATAATTTATTTTTCTTATTGTTTGATACCTAGTGTCTATTTTTGAATAGAAAACTATCCCCTCAAATAGTAGGTTAAAACACAATTATTTTATTATCCTGATTCTATGGGTCTGAAATTCAGACAAGATACAGCATGGACATCTTATTTATGCTCCTTCGTGTGTTAGTATTGCCTCTATTAGTACTGCCTAAATGGTTGGGGGCTGGCTCAGATGGAATGGGACTGGGGTCATGTTTATTTCCATGATCCTCCTCCATGGGGACTCTCCACCTTGCTAGCTTGGGCTTCCTTGCATCATGATGGTCTCAGAAGCTTCAGATTTCTTACAATGTGGCTTATTTCTTCTCACAGATGTAGCAGAAGCTGCGACATATCTTAAAGGCTAGGACTAGAACTGATACAGAAACTTATTTACTTTGTATTCAGGAATAAGTGGATGGATATACAGATATTTTCATATTTTGCCCAGTAGTAAATGATTTGGTTAGGAGCCTTAAAGGAACAAAATTAGAGGAGTAAGTCCAGGGAATTCTGAGGAAGTACCATATGGATCATCCTGGGGAATTGGGCATAATAGAAGCAGATCTTATACTTCATGTGTTTGCACATTGCAGAGATACTCTCAGAAACCCAAGGGATGTTCTAGTGCTAGTACAACGAGCCCATGAAAAGGACTGGAAAGCTGTGCAGGGATCCAACGATATGTGCTCCTACTCAACAAGGCTAGCCATGCTACTGCCACTGCTCAAAGACTCCACTTGCCACCAGCAGAAAAGGATGTTGAGCACTCAACACGGCAGCATTCCTCAAGGTGACTGGTCAGCCACTCCGATAGTTTTACTCTATCAGTCCCCTCCACCTTACACAATCATAGATAAATCCTTACCAGGTGGATCCAAACTCTGCATTGAATATTCTTTTGCCACTCATTCCTGAAATCCTGCCATTGCTCTAATTACTTCAGGGTTACCAAAATGTCTTAGCTATCAACATGGTACCCACACAATATTGATTCAAACCAAGAAATTCATTTTTATGATAAAGGAGGTGTTACAACAGACCCCATAATGTGAGGTTCATTGGACTTAACATATATTCTCCACCCAGAAGCAGCTGGCTTAATAGGATATCAGAAAAGCCTTACCTAAGACACCAGCCTGGAACTTGGCTCTGTCTTCCAGGAGTTGGTATGTGTACTAAATTAATGACCATCATCAGATGTTGTGTCCTCAATAGAGAAATATGTGGATCTCAGGGGAAAAAATTAAAATGTGATTAGCCCCTCACATAATCATACTCTGTGACCTCATTGTGAAAATTTTGATTCACATTTCCATGGTCTCATGTTCTGCTAGATTTCAGATTCTTTTTCTATGAGCCAAGCAGAGAATTCCAGGTGAACATTTCAAGTTCCACCAAACATGAAGCTCTAACTACAGCCTGGTTAGTTAGAACTCTGAAAGGCAAATGAAAGATTTTCTATATTATCACAGATAACTAAACCCAATGCACTAGATTTGCTGCTGCACAAAGACAAAAATAGTCTCAAACCCAACTGATTCTTAAAGCTTTCTCCTAATGCTTCATGGTCCTGTGTCCTGTATCCTGTCACCTCTCCAAGAGGGCAAAGGGTATCTAGAGACCGTAATTTGTGCATAAAAGATACCCACTGCTAGTCACTTGATCATGTTTCCAGGTTTTTGTTTTCTAACTAGGAAAAAAAATTGTGAGACAATCTTGATACTTTCAATTTAAATACTGAATTACTTGTTTGTTGTTGTTGCTGTTACTTCTATTTTTATTTGTATCTCCTTTCTCCTCACTGAAAACCCAAGGTCTAAATGACACCACATATTTACTGATTGGCATTATCTCATCACATGCACATATCAGTCTTAGAGTAACACTACTAGCATCATCATGAACAATATGATTACAGAAATGGCTATGATCTTTGCCCCCAGTACATATTTTGTCTTTAAGATAAATACTACCAGGGAAATTTTTTAAAAAGTCACTGTTTAACGTAATTTTTAAAATTGTCTTTCTGTGTGGTTGTGCCACCAATGCAACATATCATTTGGTTGATTTCTTTTATTTTATTCAGTTTTTTAGACATTAGTTTATTTCAATTTAACTTTGTTTTATAAATTATGTTTGAATATTTGCATGACTCCAAAGTTCCAGGCACATTTTTATAATTCTTTTATCTCTGTCCCCTTCATTTTTTTGTTGCTCGCCACTGTAACAATTTTTAACATTTACTCTTTCATTTTTTAAGATAAGCAAATAATTTGCATGTTTGTGTGTAGGTGAGTGAGTGAGTGTGTGTGTGTGTGTATGCGTGTGTGGAGAGAGGGACAGAGAGAATGAGATTGCATTCCCCATCTTTTTCTTAAATGAATGGTAGAATGACAGTAGAAGTGTTACCAGGATGAGTTCAGAGGTTATTTACAAAGATTTTTTAAATTTTATTTTCATGGAAATTAATCAGTTAACAAAATTCCATATTAGGCTGCTGTGTATCAAGTGAGAACACTATTTTAAATAAGAGCTCAATAAAAAGAGTTTTCAAAGCCGTGTTCTCCTAGTTTAATTTAAATCCTATTTTTAGTTTTAAATGCTAAAATATTCTATATTGTAAAGAGAAATCTTTGAAGTCAAGATGAACTCATCATTGGACAGGCTGAACTGAAATGACCCACATATGAGATCAGTAGATTTGTTCATACTGGGAACAGGTAAAGATTGCCCCATGGTTTGCTTCAGTTCCCACTGTTTCCACAGGCACTGCTGTTAATAGCTTTGAAAATAAGTTATTATAAAATTCTGAATCATGGTATACAAAGATGATAAAGTAGATTAGAAAACATATTCTAAGCTACTACTGTATATAAGATATTGTGAAAACCACTGTATAGAGGAAACACAGGGAATAGAATAATGGTCCTTGCCTTCAAAGAACAGAGAATAGACAGTTCAGTTGAGGGGATAATATGCCCAGACGACATCAGACCACTCGCAATGCATGGGTATATGTGCCAAATGCTATTATAGAAACTGAGTTAAGTGCAAAGAGGCTCCACCTTTCTTTATTTTTCCCCAAAGGGTTTTTTTCCATTGATTATTTTAATGCAATAAAAAAACTTTTAAACATATTAGAATTGGGGTTATAAATAGCACTTTTTTGGAAAAGTTCTCTTTAACAAGGCATGTAAATGAAAAAATATTTTAAGGAAGAAAGCAATATGTTAGCATAAAAGTGTCTCAAAAAGCTAAAAATTTTATATTAATATTACTATTTTAAATATCTGAGATAAAGGACATTCAGATAGCCAGAAAGAAAAATAGTGTATGTAGAGACTGGCACAGGGTGGAAGCTGGTGGTTAGAGATGAAAAGGGATAAGGATACAGAGGAGGAAGAGTAGGAATGAATCTATCATAAGGGCTCTAAGAGGTACAGATATTGTCAACTAGAAAGAGAAACCAGAAGGAGAGATTTGAAACTCTGAGATACAGTCATGTGCCACCAACTTCTCTATCCATGGCCCAAATGCATAGAATAGGAAATTATTTTTTAATTAGAAGAAATGGGTTGGAAAGTAGAGTGGAAAGTTCATAGGCTCACTTGAAGAGACTTGAAAACTAATTCACAGTTATGTTTCTCTTTGGTGAGTAAAAATTGCCATTTTCTTATTAAGATAGAAGCAAACAAAAGTTATAAGTACTTTTGTATCATTCAACTGAAAATGATATTTTATTATCAGTGAATCAGGCAATTCTATACACCAAAGATAACCCTTGTAAGATTTGGCAGCTTTTATTTTAGGACATTATATGAATTTCTGTGCATGTATGTGTATATATTCATGAGATTATATAATAAGTAGTTTGCTTTTTAGTTGCTCCTTTGTTTTATTATGGCAACATAATCATTTCTGATGTTACTAAATATTATTTAAAATTATTGTTTTAATGGTAACATAATATTCCATAATGTCCTCTTCATTTGTTTTTATTTTACTATGTTGTAGGTAAAGCTAGTAATAATTACTTTTGTATGTAAATTTTTGCATTGATATCTCATAGCTTTCTTTTTCTTATTTCAATAGCTTTAAGGAGTACAAACGGTTTTTCGTTTCATGGCTACATTCTATAGTGGGGAATAACCATGAGCTCCACCCCCATCAGTGTACATTGTACCTGATAGATGATCTTTCATTCCTCACCCCCTTCCCACCCTCTTCCTCTGAATTTCCAATGTCCATTATACCATTTCATATGCCGTTGCCGACCCTTTGCTTAGTTCTCACTTATATGTGAGAACACACAGCATTTGGTTTTTCATTTATACATTACTTCATTTAGGATGACAATCTACAATTCCATCCAAACTGCTGAAAGATACAAATTTTATTATTTTTATTATTTTATATATTTTTTACATATAATATTTTCAATTAATGGGCATTTAAATTGATTTTCCATATCTTTGCAATGTGAATTTTGCTCCAACGAGCATATGAGTGCAAGTGTCTTTTTTGTATAATGACCTCTGTTCTTCTGGGTAAATACAATATAGTGGGGGTGCTGTATAGAATGGTTGATCTACTTTTAAGCGTTTTCTTTACACTGCATCAGAGCCACGTCTTTTGTTTTTTTGATTTTTTAATTTTAATTTTCTTAAGAAAATTTCTAGGAGTGAAATCACTTGGTCAAAATTATACGTAAGTTGTTTCCTCCTTTTTTTACCCTCTCTCCCTCATTCCCTCTTCTTCATTCTTCTTTTTCAAGTAAGAGAGATTTGTTGAAAGAATATTGTGTAGCTTTCAGAATAAAAGCGAGAGTGTGATACCCAGGCCTTGACAAAAAGAGAAATACCTGTAGCCTCAGCAGCAGAGATAAATGAAATGTTTCTTATGAGTTGTCCATTAAATGATTCAGTGCCAGCTGCTTTCTATTCTTGTGTACTTCCATTCAAGATTCAGATTCCTAAAACAGAGACTGTATTTGGTCTAAGTTGGACTGTGTTCTTTCCATACGGTCAAACACTTATCAGAACTTTATACCACGGAATGAGTGACAGTTCACCAAAATAAATGATGCTGGTAAGACAAAAAGTCAATTATATTTAATAAAGTCAATTATATTCAAGAATTTGATATATGCTCAACTTACATTCTGCATCTTTCTTCTTCTACATACAAATGCTATAACATAATCAATTACTCTCACCTTAACCCTCTCCCCCGAAGGACATAACTCAAAGTCATATTCTACCACCGTATCCATGTGTTTTGGGGCTCACTTTTTTTGACTGCATCATCAATGACATTCATTTCATCATCAATGACATGTAGTTTTCTTACAATCTTCAACGAAATGGTAAAGGAAGAACACCAAAGACAATTAAAAGCTATAAAAGGCAAGCGACAGAGAAGAAAAGAGAATGATTTTGGGTTTTTTTGCAGTTTCCCCACATTTTGCATATTATTATCAAAGCTATTCATACAGAATGGTAAATAGTCTTCCAGAAAAGCTGATCCAATTCCAGTAGGAACATGTAGGAATGCCTGTTTTAGTGCAGACTTGTCAGCAAGGAGTGTTAGAAAATGTTTGGCAGATAAAAGTACTATTGTTTTAATCTAAAACATGTTGAAACTAATGTGATTGGACATTTTTCATAAGTTTAGTATGCATTTGGAAAGGTTCTTTTGGAAGGGTATGCAATATCATTTGTGCAAATCCTTCTACTGGAGATGTTAAAGACATCTTCAACACATAACAAGAACCCACTCAGATGACGTCTAGAGAATTAAATATATAAAAACACACCAAATGTGCACACATACACATGTGTAAAAGGTTAGTAGTTCCTGAAGTATTACATATCTATTCAACATTTAATTTCTCATAGGTAGTAGTGGGCAGTTATATAATATTATTACATAATATTATAATTAATCAGTCAAAAGTAAGGAGAACAGAAATGTTTTTTAGAAGTAAAAATAAAAATAGATAAAATGAAGAGTCTACACAATATATTGGTAAGTTCAAAGGCACATAACATAAAATCAAAATTTCCTGGTGTCTGAACTACACCTCAGAAGTACATGAGGCACATTAGGAAGCTGAATTATGGCATTATGTACTATTTTATAAGTCCTGCTTGTGAGTGACCTGAATTCAGCAGTTCCCAAGTGGCCTGAGCAAAGCGCTTCCAAAGGCTGGCAACGTTATGACCAGGGAACAGGCTGCGCTGTGGGAGATGACATCAATAAGTCTTAAAAGCCCTGCCTTGGGTAGGCAGGTGGATGAGAGGGTGAAGAATAGTAAATATGGCCTGGATCTTGCTATTTCTGGGAATGTATCCTGAATCGATGCAGTACTTTCCTGGAAATGACATTCCTCTTAATGTATCTCCAGGTTGTCAATCCTTAAAAACCTGAAGACACAGATGACATTTAACTTTGAACTTTGTGTTTAGTGAAGCAAGTGCTAATTAGATATTGTAACTAGGGTAATAACTGCAAGAACATCAACTAGCATTCTTGTAGTTTCCACAGAGGGTGGTGAAGTTACCAAAGAGCAAGATTTCATATTTGATCACAGGCTAATTGAAAGATCCCTTTTGGCTTCAAAGTAACCAAGAATAATGAAAAATGAGGGACTTAAATAGCAAAACAAATTTGAGAAATTTAATAGCTGATAAATATATTCAGACATAAACATCATTTTGGAAACATTTTTTTCTCCCATTGAAATCCAAGAGCATGGTGTTTGTATTAGTATTATGGCATTTTTCCAAACACTGCCATATATTGTATTATGATCATTTCTCACCAGGCAGTAATTTCTGTGAGAATAGGGTCTAGGGTCCATGAGACATTTACCTGTGTAGTGACCGTTACATTTCAAAAATTTAACTGCTTATATGAACTTGTGTAAAGTACTTCATAAAATTTAGAAAGCAGTATATATTTTGGAAATAGTTTTTTTACTTTTATATTTGAAGAATCATTTGTGGAATTACCATGATATATGTATCTGAATGCAATTAAACATATATTTTAATAAAGAGGGTCTTATTTTAAAAAATTTTGTCTTTATTTCAAATATTTCACAATAACCAATTATTAAAAATCTGAAATATACCATTTTCAAAAAAACGCTTGATTTTAACAAATATAAAAAATATAACTCCAATCTTTGTACTATTCTGAGTTATAAGGGAAGACAACATTTGGAGTCAAGTTAGATAATCCAGTCTTTATAGAACTAATTCTAAAGTAGGTGGTTATTTAGTTTAACTTCAAAGTATGTGTTACCTGTTGCTCTTTAATGTATAGGACTTGGTAGTACTGTGAGAAGGTGAATAGTCAAATTGGGAAATAAATACAATCTTAGCTGTGTTACCAATGTGAATCAACACTTAACGTTTTTTGTTGTTGCTGTTTTTAAATTATCACCCTGTCAAAATTAAATGTGCAATTCACAGGAAATTTAAAATCTAAACAATGTATTGCAATGTATTTTGAATCTCTGATTTTCTGTATGTATTATTTCTTCAACTAACATTATAAAATAAAATATTAATTTAATATATTCCTATTATATATTATTTATCTATCCTGGGTCTATCATCCTAATAGTAGGATTCAATATTTCTTGGTCTTTTTATTAATCAAAAGCTTTTCCTTATATTAAATTCTATATCACAAAATTTTATTTTTTAATTCAAGCAGAATATCTGAAATTTTTTTGCCTCTCACCTATATCTTTTTGTTCTACTTGTGTTGATGTTTAAAGTTAAAGGTCTATACCACATTATCTCTATCTAAACAGTCTTATGTAAGTGAAATAGTACTTTATAGCTTCAAAGAATAGTATAAGAGAAGGGTAAAGAACAGGGTAACAGAAATTCAGAAAGAAACAGATTGTTCTCCCTGAGGGAAAAGTGAAAAAAAATTGCGAAAGAACTGGTCTCTTTTTTTAAACTCTGGGATGAAAATGGTAACCATAGAAATCACAATAAAACTTAGGCTTCCTTGTCAAAGAATTGCTGTTAGTGAATGACAGCCTCAATACTCTTTAAATCTTTGACCTTATCACCCTTCCCCATATTTTAGAATCTCTTGAAAGAATACACCTGTGCCATTCATGGACTGGAAATTTGGCCTGAAAATTTAAACAGAGCTGAAAATTTGAGCTTCTACAGAGACAGACTATGACATTCAAAGCGCAACAGTCAGCTTTCTATGGGGAATAGAAAGATAAAAAGAAAGGGTGGAGACTTGTTCCTCACTCATGTATTTAACAGGTATGTTCTTTCAGTTCATACAGTATAAAAACCCTCTGGCAGGCTGAAGAGAACACTTAGTGAAAGAATAGAAAAGTACCTTCTGAAATTTAAGAAAACAATGAATTAACCAGGACTTAAGAAAGAAGGAACTAAGTTATAGCAGTGGTCGTTTTAAGGTATTGAGAATTTACTCCAGTGGAATTCAGTTTTGGAATTTTATCTACCAAGCATTCAGGAAGACAGGTTGATTGGATCAGTTCAAATCAGGTGATTACTTTAGCATCAATTGCCTATGGCCAATTTGCAAGTTTAAGAAGGATGATTAAAACCACTGAGAAGAACTTCCCCTCTATGCATGGGAGACACTTCCCAGAGGAAGACAAGTATGATGGCATCATCATCATTGCAAAAGGTACTGCCATGATATCCACATGTTTTGGGTCAATATTCAAAACCATCATACTCAGATCATAAATTACTAGACCAACTTGAATATAGTGAAGCCAGTGGCCTCACTGCTAAACATACTCATGTGTTTATCTGGTCATTAATTTATTTATACATTGAACATTTATTATGGAATAGATATTGTGCTGTATAATTAGAATACAAAGAGTAATAAGATACAACCTTAGATTTTAAGAGTTTGTGGTTTGCCAAACAGGATGAAACAGATAGGTATTAGAAATAATCAACTAAAAAAGTCTTCAATAACGAGAACAATTAAAGATACTATGTAGGGTATTTAAGTTTAAGGGGAACAGAAGATATGTTTTATGTATTCATATTATCCTAAGTTCAGTTCAACCAGAGCCAGTCCAGGGTCCAGAATTAAAACAAGCAGACCAGGCCCTGTCTCTTATCATGTGTGTCTGTGCTCATATTCATTTGTTCATATACAGTGTCTCCCTCTGTTTCACTCTTGCCATTTTGATTTTTTTGAATGAAAGAAATTGGCTTTTGAACCAATTTAATTGTCCTCCTGACCACACCTCTGATTTCCATAGCATGATCGCCAAAAAATGTACTGGTTTCTAAAATAACCCATCGTGGAGTTCTGTCTTCGATGAAGATAAACCATCCGGTCTGGTAAGGGCAGAGTCAATTTTCACATTTTTTTATGGTTTTGTTTGCATGGCTAATAAAAAATAGCCTACAACTGAGTTATTCTTTTTATTTCTTATATCTAAGAACATACCTAGCTAAGGCCGATGTAGCGGTCAGTGGAAGAAAAAATCTGAATAAATTTTGTCATCAATGTAGTGTTTTCATTATAAAAAATTGTGAGGCCTGTTTCTAGCTTCTGCAAATAGATGTATGAATATTATAGCAGATTTGCATGTATGTGCAATCATTTAATCCTATTTAAATAATATTCCATACATTAAAAACTATGCAGTTAAATACCTTCATATTCAAGCACATGCATATAGACTTATTCAGTAACAATTTTATATCTGCAAGGCAAGGCAATGTCTTGGTATAACAAGAAACATGTCCTTTACTTAAAAATTTGGGGTTACACAAAGTTATTTTATGTCAAAATATTCACCTACTCTTTTAAAGGAATAAAAATAGCATTAGTCAAACCATATGTAAATGATAAGTAAAACATAAGGGATTTAATTTTTAAAAAGTCAATATGACAGTTTTTACCTTCAAAATACATTGGAGATGAGGCTTAGATGAGAGTTGGGAGCAGTCAATATCCAATATGGCAATCTCCATCAATCAGATGAATACATTATTTAAAAAGTTATCAGATCATTTTTAATTTGGGGGAACATTCATGAATAAGCTTAATAGGTCATTACGTAGGGGAAGACAGTACAATATAAGGACCGAGAGGTTGGGTCCTGAAGTCAGACTGCAAGGGATTGTTTAATCGCCATGTCTCTTTCCTCATCCATAAATAAGAGTAGCACCTACTTTCAGTTTGGATTACATGAAGTAATACATATGACGTGCTCAGAACAGTGGCTGTCATATAAAAAGCATGTGTTCTTGTAAGCTAAGACTATTATATTCTGTGAGGCAATCTAAGCAGTTCTTAGAAAAATTAATTTTCCAGTGACTATAACACAGGGTCCTGGTTGTGACAATTTTAAACTTTTCAATATGGTATATATTCATTTAGCAAATATTAATCTAGAACATACCTTATGACAAGTACTTTATTATATACTGGCTGCAAAGATGGTGCCTACAGTCAAAGAGCTTAAGGACTAAAGCAGAAAGGCAGTTTTGTAGCAAAAACCTCAACAAAATAGCATAGCTGGAGTGGCAGAATTAGGCACTGGACGCCATTGGAATACCCTCAAGATAGTGTTATTTAAATCTCCCTTCCATGTGAGAGCACTAGAAAGTCTTCAGAGAGCAGTTGACATGAGTTGAGTCTTTAAATCTTCTTAAG
Organism: Cephalopachus bancanus; assembly: GCA_027257055.1. Classification (NCBI taxonomy): domain Eukaryota; kingdom Metazoa; phylum Chordata; class Mammalia; order Primates; family Tarsiidae; genus Cephalopachus; species Cephalopachus bancanus. The sequence goes on along the minus strand of JAPVLO010000164.1, from coordinate 1,569,325 downwards.
GATTCACCCAGTAAAAGGCATAAAGGAAATCTATGTGGGTGAAGCAGCACATGCAAGAGGTGTAAAACATCATGGTGAACTTTGGGAATGGTCAATAGTTTCATACAAATAAAACTTAATGTGCTAAGAGATAAACCTTGATATTTGAGCAGGGAGTCAGTTAAGTGCCTTGCTAAGAAACCTGAGCTTGGAAACAGTGGGGACCTGATATAGTGAGATAGATTGATTTTAGAATGTTAAATCCAGTGGTGTAGCAGGTGATAGATCAGAATCATGGGGTCAAACAGCATTGATCATGTTTTAACATGTGTAATTTACTTATTTATATTATATTTATTTTTTGTTTCTTTCCACTAGAATGTAAGCACAAGGAAAACAAGGACACGCATCTGTTTCCTCAGCATCTAGATAGTGCCTGGCACATGATAGATGTTCAATAAGTATTTGCTGAACAAATTAAAATTTCAATAGTTTAGGTAAAATAAATGAAAGCAGCATTATTAAAGCTGGAAAAAAATAGATTTAAAAAGCACAACTGTAAACATTTACGACTGATTAGATGATAATGAAGGAGCCAGAGATTTTCAGCAAATATCTAGTATCTAAATGGAATCATACCATTTCTTGAAAAGGGAAATATATAATTTCTCACACACATATATATGCATTTGACCCTCGAACAACATGGTTTGAACTCTTGCAGGTCAACTTTTACATGGATTTTTAAGTATGCCTGCCTCTCCTGCTCTCCTTTTGCCTCCTACACCTCTTCTGCCTCTGCTACCCCAGAGAAGAAAAGTGGCAGAGTTGAAGAAAGGAAGAAGAGTGTGATGTGAAGAGGAAGGGTGTTAAGCCATACAGGAGTTTAGATTTGGGCACTTGGTTCTCAAAGGTCATATGGTTGCCAGCATACAGATGTCCAGGAAGTGCTTAGATACATGGCCCTCATGTTCAGAGATAGTCAACATATTATTAGGGTTATAGTTGATTTGTGAATGTCTGAAGGGAAGGGGACCCAAAACAGCTGGAAATATCTTTTTTGCAGGGTGTGTCCCTTGTAATACCTTGAATTTGTTCCTCTGGATCAAAGTGTCAACCAAAGTTTTTATCTGGAAGTTTTGAGACGGTTGTGTCATGGTTTGTTGAAGAAGTGTTCTGAGTTATGCCAAAAAGGTAACTGGTTCTTCCACCATGACACTTCACCTGCACACACCACACTGACCAAAAGCGGCATGACCCCCATTCCCCACCCTGTCTATTCACCGGATCTCACCCCAAGTGACTTTGCTTTGGTTCAAAGGGAAACGTTTTGCCAATATGGAAGAGGCAAAATAAAAAACGGCAGAAGCACTAAAAGACAACAAAGCAAACAAGTTCAAAACTATTTGAGCAGTGGAAAAATTGTCTCAATAAGTGTATTGCATCAAATGAAGAGTAGTTTGAAGGTGACTGAAGTTTAAACATGTAAAAATAAACATACAATTTTTAAATAAATAAATTCTGGGGTTTTCAGGTCCCCTTTGTATTTAAGTCCAATCCCTGAATGTATATTCAGTATCTTTCACCAAATAGTAGTAGTTTCTGTATGTCCTGCATGGTGTATTTTTTTTCTATTTCCTTTAACCGTCTTTGTTCCTTGACCACCTTGCTTCACTCATATTGTTTATATCGTGTGTGTGTGTGTGTGTGTATACAAATATAGATTGCCTTTGATATAACATGCTGTTGGGAAACAGCATGCCTTGATTAAGAGAATGAGTATCAGGATCACGGAGATGTGAGCTCAAATCCACTTAGATATTACCTAGGAAGAAATGTTATTTATTCTCTCTGACCATCAGATTTTCATTTTTAAGTGTGAATGTCCAACCTCAAAAGTTATTATGAGTATTACTGTGTTTAGTACAGTGCTTGGACACAGCTGACTCATTAATTAATTAGCTATGATCATAACTTCAATCATTACTATACTAAGTGTGAAGACTGCATTGAATCTAATGGCAAATTAGAGATGATAAAATTAAAGCATTTAGACAATTGACGATTATTTCTGAATTTGCTCTGTTGCAAATTTTAGATGTTCTTAAAACTAGTTTGCATTTTAAAGCATATTGGTGTAAGCATTCATTTTCATAAAAATCAGCCTTAGTTAAAAGATTTCTGCTACAGTAATGTTAGATTATCCAGCCAGAGTAATTATTGATTTGGCTCTGATAGATTCTAAAAGATCAATTGCATGGGTTGTAGTCAAATTACCTCCTTCTGGATCTAGATGTTTCTACCATGAAATACAGGGTACTCCATGAAAGAATATCTTATGATTGTACAGGAATTTTAAGTGCACAATCCCTCTTGACCTCCCTTATTATTCTGTGAAACTGGCAGGTCAAACATTATTATCTCTATGTTGCAGATGAGGAATTTCAGGCTCAGATTGATGGTAGCAGATACATCCAGCAAACAATGAAAAAGTAGTTTTCAAAGTCAGCATCAGCTGACTACAGTTTATTGCACGTTCCCTATTCCTACTATTTCTTCATCTCTTGCCTGACCATTCTGCACAGGTGGTCAGTAGGAAGGAACTACAACAGAGATAATGTGTCTGGAGAAAACTGAGCTTGACTGCAGAAATTAACAAGCAATCACTAAACATAAAATGTAAAAATATCTAACATAGTACTGGATTAAACTTACGCTGTTATGTCACAAAATGCACCCCAGAATGTCTCTGTCATATTCTGTACAAAAGGTATTTCATAAAATTGCTAGCCTACTATTGCTTTCTACCCCTTTGTCAAGCAGACTTCAAAGATAAAATGAATGCCAGGAAGCCTCACTACTAACAACGACTTAACTTACACCCTCATACACTTCCTAGCATTGTATAGAAATGTTAACTCTTCTCCATCCAGTGCTAATAACATCTCTTGTGGCCTGGATCCCGTCAATTTCCACCTACTGAGCAAACCTATTCTTTCAATAACACCCTCTTAAGTCTGTTCAATATTGAAACAAATAATCCTGGGCACAACTAAAATGCGGCTTTGTAAATGTTACGCATTTTAAACTTCTGAATTTCTTTCATATTCTAGCTCTATCTGCAAAAAGGAATCTGTTTTACTAGGAATCACTTACTATCCTTTCTTTTCCTGTCCTCTGGCTGCACTTTTCCATTGCAGCATGACTGTCCAATAACCACCTAACTATAGAGTTTGAGAGAATTTTTATTTTCAGTATTTTTTCTGTCTTCGTCTTATCTGCTTTCGACATAACTTTGGATGGTGTCTATATTCCCCTTAAATTTTGCTTCTCTTACGTGCTTCCCTAAGTGGTCTTTATTCTTTTTTTTTTTTGAGTTGGAGTCTCACTCTGTCGCCCAGACTGGAGTGCAGTGGCCGCTCCCGGCCACCGCAGCCTCGACCTGCTGGGCTCCGGCGATCCTTCCGCCTCAGCCTTCCGAGTAGCTGGAATTACAGGCATGCGCTACCACGCCCGGCTGATTTTTTGATTTATTGTAGAGATGAGGTCTCGCTGCCCAGGCGGGTCTCGAACCCGCGGGCTCAGGCAATCCACTCACCTCAGCCTCCCAAAGGCGCGGGATTACAGGCTGAGCCACCGAGCCCAGCTGGTCTTTATTCTTATATTTCTGATTACTCCTACTGGGATTTCTTCTTTTTTGCTGGTTGTTCTGAACGTTTTGGCATTCTCCAGGATCCTGTCCTCAGTTCCCTTCTCATGCACTTATCCTCCTTATTGGTCTTCCTTCCCTCTCTATGATGATGGTGCTTAAGTGCCTTATTTCTTCCATCGCCAACACTTCTACTTGTTCCTTGGTAACGCAAGTTCAACATATTCCAAATTAATTTTGTGATTCCTTCCAAACACCCACCCCTTATGAACTTCTTGTTGTGTACTTTCTGTCTTGTTGTATGACACCATCATCCATAGAATTTTCCAAGCTGGGAATTACCTTTCGCTCTTTCTTCCTCATCTCCTAAGCCCCTATGTCTCTTAATTTTTTTCATCCTACATCTTAAATACCTCTCAAATTCATTTAAGTTGCCTCAGCTCCAAAATCATTGTTTTACTTTGTCTACATTATTTCCTAAGTGGATTGTTTTAGTGGTCCTTTCAACTCATTCTCCACACAACAGTCAATAATCTTTCTAAACCACACCTCTTTTATGACATATTTCTATAAACAAAGTTTGGATTACTTTGTTCCTTTCAAATTTAAAGTTCATTTTTAAAAATTGAGTTCACATAACCCTTCTTTTTTTAAATTTTCTTTTTTGTTATTGTTGTTTTTTTGTTTTGTTTTTTTGAGTTGGAGTCTCACTCTGTCTCCCAGGCTGGAGTGCAGTGGCACTCTCACCACCACCCAAGTGTCAACATGCTGGACTCAGGCAATCCTTCTGCCTCAACCTTCCAAGTAGCCAGAACTATAGGCATGCACTACCACACCCGGCTAGTTTTTTTATTTATTGTAGAGATGAGGTCTCACCAAATTGTCCAGGCTGGTCCCGAACCCATGGGCTCAGGCAATCCCCTCACCTTGGCCTCCCATAACCTTTCGATATTTAGTTGTGCACACATTCTTCTAGCCATTGCTGTTGCTCTTCATCTATTACTTCTTCTGTTCAATTCTTGTTTATCTTAAAATCTTAGCTAAGAAATCACTTACTATGAGTCATTTTCCCAAATTTCTCAATTGTAGATTTGGGTAAGACTCTTCTTTGTGTTTCCTATCCATGTTTTCATATAAATCTTTTCATGCTGACACTAGTAGAATATCACATATTATAATAATCCTTTTTGCATCTCTCCCTTTATTGAATGTCAGCTCCTTTATTACAGAAAGTCTGTATTTTGCTTGTTGACCCCAGAATCTGCCATGGCATTTGAATTGCATTCTTCTCATAATAAAATATTATGAAATGCCTGAAAATGCTATTGATTTGAGGGAGGCATGTGGCAGGACAAGGACTGGTCCAGGCAGTGAGCATACAACTATGGAAAACATAGGCAATGCACCAGCCCTCAAAGAGCATACATTCCAATGGGGAAATGAATACATAAATTTATGTCCTAAATGATTAAACAATGAAGTCATTTCAAATTTCTAATCAGTTATTTTTTAAAAAACAGAAATCGGAATGGCAGCTCTTCTTTAAATTGCAGCTCTTCTTTAAATTGCACGAAAATTCCTGGATGAAGTGTAATGATAATACTAGACAAGAAGTTTTATCTATAAACTTCATATTAAACTTCAGAATGTCTCTAAATGTGTATGATTTAATGTAAGTATGATGATCATCTGATAAAAGTCGTAGAAAATACTGTAAACAATTACATTGACTTAAAACATTTTAAATCAAACTTTGCATATAAGATTTATTTCAGAAATCTCAAACCATAAAGTATGCAAAGAAAATGGGCTATGAATGGATGAGAGTCTAAAAAAGTGTCTAATTTCTAATCCCAGCTGCAAGGAAAAGAATGTCAACTATGTTAGACTGTGGCTGTGTCTGCATCCACAAACTGATTTTTAAAATGATTGAATTCATTTAAATGGCCAGTTATTTTGACAAAAACCAACGACTCAAAGTGGCCAACTCTAGTCAATACCTGGTTGTTTGCTTCAGCCTACTTTCCCTCTCAAATTGCTTTCTATGTGTAGATAGTCTGTGTATCAAGAATTCAGGGTGGGCTACTAATGTCATTTTGTGAAAACAACATGTTACCAAGGAAGAGTGTTTTCTGGCCATTTGCTCTTGGCCACCCATGTGTCTGAGAGTGCAGTATCATTGGCTCAGTGCCTTAGGGTGCCACATTCTTCTCATTTTCTGAGGGTGTGGGAAAAATAGTTTGATTGGAAAATTGTCAACCTGGTGTTTGTGGAGACACAGTTGCCACAGAGAGTCGTTATCAATACCAGGATAAACCAGTGGGAGCTGCTACCGAAGAACCCAGCCACTTGTCCTTTCCTTTAATTAATTCACCTGACTGGTCTGTTGGCTAGCTATGTTTTACTCAAAAGCACAGACTTGCAAAAAATGTTTTTAAGTGAAGTAACTTTGCTTTTGAATTGGATTTGTTTCTATAACAATCCCCCAGCTTCAGTTTCTGTCAAATATAAGATCAACTAGTATTTTTCTGAATACAAACACTAACAAATATGCTCGCTGCAATTACTATGACTGCCTTTTTATTATTGTTAGGAGATATTGAAAGGCTTAATTGCTTGTATTTCTTGTAATGCTGATTAAAAATAAGAAAAACGCACACATACAATTCAATGAGGACTGTGAGAAAAACAATGTATGGCTGAAAATATCATCTTAGGCTCCTGCTGGTCCTTAGCCAGGGTTATTACTATACAGTATATAGTATTACTGTACTATAGTACAAAATTTATATTGAGCATACTACATGCTACCATTTGAATTTATTTTAACAATGCCTGTTCCTTACACTGAATCCATATATCTTATTTTTCTTTTATGTCCTTGAGTAAAAAGAAAATATACTTGCATCCTATTGCGTATTTGATTTTATCTCACTAGGTAGGTCAAAGTCATTTAGAAAAACATATATAAAATAGGTATGGTGTTATTATTACAAATCGAGGCTGCCCTGACTAATCATTTTCTGTGGGTTAGAGATAGAAATAGTGGTGACGGCAAAACCATAGGAGGAGGATCTAATTAACTCACTCATACTTAGATATTTGCATTAGGAAGAAATGACTGGAAAAGTAATCACTGACTACTCTTCAGGACACCTGAGTCAGCAAAATCACCTGGCCAGGGTTGAGAGAGAGGTCCTCATATTGCACATTTTGTGTACGATTTTAAGCAGAACTCAAAAGCCAGAATACAGTAGCTGTGGATGGCATTTATATTTAGTAAGAGTGCAATATACTCATTTGAAGTTGGGAGATGAGTATTTATTGAAACAGCTGGCAAATCAGCAGGAAAATGCTGATTTTGAAAAAACTATTCTTCTTCTGTGGAATCAGACCTACTGTATTTAGCAACACTATTATAATTGAACACAAAAACTGCATTAAAATACCATTAAGAAGGAGACAGAAATCCAGAAAAATAAGAGAATTCGAAGTTAAAGACTGAAGCAGCCTTCCTGAGTCAGCGCTTTTAAACATAAATGCACAAATGGTCTTTCAAGTGTGACATGAGATGAACCGACTGGACTCTGTTTCCCCGTCACTTATGGCCACTGTCAGATACAACCAGAATATTTTTCCAGGCTGACCTCCTCCAGCTCATCTATCTACACACGCGCGAGCATCAATTTCATCCCTCACAAAATTAAAACACCAGTAAATTGGATGAAATTTTAATTTTAGCATGACATGAATGCAGCCTAACCTTTCCCTGAAAATAATACATGCAGTAGTAAGGGACATTCTGTCACTCCTCCTGACCCCTGTTCCAGAGCTTAGGAACACAGAACTGTGCTATTATACAGACACAAGGAACCAAGTGGATAATCAGGTCATTTTCTTCAAATGAGAACACCGGGAACTGCTTAATTTATGTAACTCGCTGAAGATTACACAACTGGTTTGTCGCTAAGACCAAATCTTATGAATTTTAATCCAGTGTCCTTTCCAGTACTCCCTTTGCCATCTCTTTAGTTTGTCAGCAATGTATAAAATAAAGGTAGACTTTGTCCCAACCCTGCGTCTTAAAGACAGCCAGGAGGGCAGAAGTGGATATAAACAGTAGGGTGCTTTCTGAGGTATTTAATGGTTACTATTTTCTCCTCCTACATTTAATAATGACAGCAACCAAGTAGGGGCCATCCACCTCCTCAGTGCAGGCCAAGAATGTCTTGTGGTAGGCCACTGCACAGAGTTTCCAGGGCAGCAGATCATTGTTGTACCTTTTGCTGCAGTGGGAAAATCAGAGAAATATAGGCCACGCAGAAGGGAAAAGGTGTGAATGCCTGTGAACTTTCCTGGTGTAGCTCAGCTCAGGACTCAGGTCCATCTCAATATTAGAAGTCCATTTGACCATATTCAAAAATGCACAAATAGTCTTTCAAGTGTGAAATAGTTTCTCTGATAGTAAAACAAAAACAAAAAAAGTAAAAAACATTCTCTGGAGATTAACTTGAGCTCTCTTTTATTCAAATAGTCTAAGATCAGTTTAACATTGGCTTCAATACAACCAAGCACAAGAATTGTGCAAAGTGTACTTGGATATAGCTCTTGAAATTTTCTGTGGATCTCAACCGTCTAGGGGTAGGAGGGACTGAATTTCCAGGGTGCCCTGGTGGAAGTCCCCATTGTTTGGAAATGCATCTAAACTTAGATCTTGCTATCTGTCAGAACTCAGGAGAGATGATTGGTGGTGCCAGTGAGCTTCAAGAAACTCCATCAGTGGGTTCCAAGAGGCTACAATTTTGTGCCCAGCTCTGCTCTTCAGAAGTACCACCCTGTCCCCTCCTACACCCTGAAGATCAGAGATGGACTTATCTATAAAACAGCTTCCCTGGCCTCACAAATCCAATCAGTTTATACCTTTGAGTGACTTGAATCTACTGGCTAAGACTAACTCGCCGGCTGTGGCTCAGCCTGTAATCCCGCGCCTTTGGGAGGTTGAGGTGAGTGGATTGCCTGAGCCCGTGGGCTCGAGACCCGCCTGGGCAACTTGGCGAGACCTCATCTCTACAATAAATCAAAAAATTAGCTAGGCGTGGTAGTGCATGCCTGTAGTTCCAGCTACTTGGAAGGCTGAGGCGGAAGGATCACCAGAGCCCAGCAGGTCGAGGTTGCAGTGGCTGGGAGCGGTCACTGCACTCCAGTCTGGGGGACAAAGTGAGACTCCAACTCAAAAAAAATAAAAAAATAAAAGACTAACTCATAACCCTGGGAAGTTTAGCAGGTAAGAAATAGAAAACCTGAGAATGTATTTATCTGAGCTGAGAGCCCAGTGAATGTTCTCGTGGTTGAAATTTTAAACCTAACTTAAACTTTTGAATATTCAAGTTCATACCTTCTTGGCAAAGCATGACCTCCTTTTCTTCACAGGAAAAAATTGTAAAAGCTTCAAAAGTTATTTTTTAAATAATTTTAATTGCAAATGGATTAGAAACATACGAATTAAGTATCTCCGAAATTGCACATAGTTGCTAATACCAAAAGGAAAAAGATTAAAACAATTTCTTTTAGACTTCATCAAACCATAAATATCCAAAGTACGCATTTGAAAAATTTGGCAGGGGAGAGGGGAACATAAATGCTGTATGATGACTTATTTTTTATATATGAAGCAGAATTGAAGAGAAATTTGTCTTGAATATTTGTGGTGACAACCTCAAATCTGACATATTCTATTTCCAGAGGGATATTTTGTTTTCCTTTTCTATCCTGTTTTATGCTAGCATATTTTTATTCTTCTAACCAAATGTATTATCAAGATAACCATTAATAAATGCTGATAGAGACATGACTTTGGTCCTACATAATTTCAGGGATGAGTTTGTGCTTTGTAACATGGATTTCCTATAGCCTTTGTCAGAACAAGTTTGGCTAAAAGTCTAAACAATCTTGAAACAATGCTATATTACTTTTAATAATCCCATATTAGTGATATTGAACATGTCTATGCTTGGATGTCAGGCAGATTGATTTACATGACAAGCTCAATGTGATCTTCCAATCTATCTTTTTTTGTAATTTTCTACTTTTATAATTAAATAAAGGCAATTAAGCATTTGTTTTGGCATTTTATTTGTATCCTAGAAGTGCATTTATGAGTTATTTTTATAGAAACATTTTAGCAGACTTTTGGCATTGCATATAATGCTTCTTTTGTTAATTTTGTTAAGGAATGTGATCGACATTTATTGAATCCCTACTCTACAGCAAATATGCAAAAGCGTTACATCTCTTGAGTGGTTGCACACAGGGCTTTTCCTACAGAATTTTAAACCTAATAATAAAGTCTGTTCAAAAGCACATATCCTGTACCCTTTGTTATCTTCTCTTATTTCCTTAATCCCTATCTCACACCTGCCACATTCCATAACACTTCCAACAAATCTTTTGATTTTTGATTTGCAGTCAAATCCAACATGGGAGGCCAGGCAGTTCTGCCTTTCTTAGTGATTCTGTGGCTCTCTATGGGAAACTGCTATACTTCACCTGCTTAGAAGTCCAAAACTTGTAAGGACACCCAGGACATATGTATTGATCCAGATACCAGTCTGCTCTTCTCGTGTATGAGAGGATCATGAGACTAATTCTTTTAGCTGTCTCCCAAGATCAATATCTAAAAGATATAAAACTTGAAGGTTAAAGAAAGATCTGCATATCCTGCATGTGCCTGCATGCAATGCTTCCCTTTCATGCAATGATTTGCGAGACAACTTTGGGATGGGGGTATGAAAAAGCCTAATTTTTCAAATTATATACATATTATATATATATACATATATATATAGTCACCACCACAGGGCGTATATCTTTTTCCACATAAAGGAAATGCACTTGTGTTCCACTCTGTCTTAATATATATATATATTTATATATATAAAGATATATATTAATATATATTAATATATATATATTAATATATATATAATATATATATTAAGATAATAAATGCACTTGTGTTCCACTCTGTCTTAATTCGTTTTTGATGTTTGACTGTGACGTCTTTCAAATTCCACAACTTCCCTCTTCTCCTCTAAGCCCCCCATCCCCCATCCCCACTCCATCTGAACAAGCTGATAAGATCCAAGTGCTAGTTCCTTCTTGCTGGTAGGAAATTAAACCACGTAATCCCTAGTCCACATGCAAGAATTTTTGTCACACTCCTCTCTAAAGTCATTTTGGAACTTATTGGACGCCTTGCCTGTTCTCCTTAGAAAGCTTCATTATGTATAATAAAAGTTTTCACATGCTTTCTGTGCATGTGCGTGACATCAGCAGTTTCAACTTTCAAACTTAATTCTCAGTGGGGGTGTTCATTTCATTTTTGTGGGGTGACCCCAAGACACCTAGTGGGGATTTTTTTCCTTTCCTCTGTCAATCAAGACCACTCATGATTGTGGCAGTGAAATAGCTGCCATCTATTTTTGACTTGCACCCTCATACTGAATGCTCCCATCCATTAATCAAGTTCAGACTTTTTCTCCATCCTCTGCTGATCAAACAGGTCCCTTGTGCAGCCATAGTAAGGGGCTTAATGGGGGCACTGAGGCAACAGTCATGAATGTTGTGAAGATGGAGATAACTTATTCATATAAATTATCTTTCATCTTACTTTTGCTTGGGCATGATCCAGAGGAACCACTTCCATTTCATTCTATGCAGCATGGGTGTCTTCATTGCTCTCTGGATGGTGAGGGTACCAGTTCCAGATCCAACTTCCAGTATTACCTGTGTCAGTCCAGGTCTTTCAAGAAGCATATGTTGACAAGTTGGAAAAATCTGTGAAGACTGAGTGGTAGAGAGAAGAAGGAAGAGGTGAGACCTGTATTCTAGCACTGTGCAGGTCCGAAGGTCATGGAAGGAGAGTGGGAAGAAAGGAGAAATGGGAAACTCAGTGCAGTTCTGGGAAAGTTGTAGCCAGGCTGATGAGAAGTGCCTTAGCAAAGAGTCCATCACTGGGCATGAATATTCTGACTATAGAATGCCCAACTATGCTCAGTCACTGGTTGAGAGAAGCATGGTTTCAGTAAGAGCAACATGGAGACTCTAAAGACACTACAGATGGAGGCTGTTGGATAACTCACTCCACAGCAGGTTAGAACTTAGTGACATACTTTCATGCCAGTGCAGGTTGGGCCTGAAGTTCACTGAAGTGTCTTTAAGATGAATCTTTCTTTAGTACATTTATTGCCATGGCTTAATTCAACCCACACAATTACACTAAACTGGATCCATCTCCCTTTTTCTGCAAATGACTTTAATGTTAGGTCATCCAAACTTACCTTCACTCCATAGCAGTTTAGAGCTTAGTGACAAACTTTCATGCCAGTGCATGTTGGGTCTGGAGTTCCCTGAAGTGTCTTAAGATGAATCTTAACAACTTTAGAACACTTGTTGCCATGGCTTAATTCAGCCCACACAATTATATTAAACTGGATCCATCTCTCCTTTTCTGCAAATGACTTTAATGTTGGGTCGTTCAAACTTATCTTGCTCTGAAACGTTCTTCTACTCTCAAATCTAACTCCAGGTCCCTTTAAAAAAAATAAATTAGACTTCAGTTACAAAATATGTTCCTTCCCAAAATGATGCCATATTTCAGGACTTCAATTCTTTATACTGAGTTCCAAACATCTGTTTGAAGAGTCATCTCTCTAAGTTGTTTCTCCTAGTTGCCTTTTCTTCTATGTTGGCATGAAAATTAAGAGTAAGAGCTATATAAATTGTGTTTGGAGGTGGGGTGAGAGGCAGTAGAAGATGTACTATGACCTCTGGAAAAAACTGGGGTTAGTTACAATAATAACTGTGGGTAGGAATTTTCAACTTTCTTTTTTCTTTCCACTGCTATCAGGGCAGGTAATTGATATTGTTTGCCACAATGGACAAACCACCAGATCTTTGTAGCTTAACACAATAAAAGTTATCCAAGACAGTTTGGCAGAAGACCCTTTTCCATTTGACATCTAAGGGATTCAGGTTTCTTTCATTTTGTCATGTCCTCTTGACACCATAGGATTTTCTTTTCTCTTTTTTTTCTTTTTTTGAGTTGGAGTCTCACTCTGTCATCCAGAGTGGAGTGCAGTGGCCGCTCCGGGCCACCGCAGCCTCGACCTGCTGGGCTCCGGTGATTCTTCCACCTCAGCCTTCCAAGTAGCTGGAACTACAGGTGCGCGCTACTACGCCCGGCTAATTTTTTGATTTATTGTAGAGATGAGGTCTCGCCTGCCCAGGCGGGTCTCAGGCAATCCACTCACCTCAGCCTCCCAAAGGTGCGGGATTACAGGCTGAGCCACTGAGCCCGGCTCACCATAGGATTTTCAAGGTGATAAATAGCAGGGAAGGAGAGTAGGAGGGACACTAGTTCTTAAATGTTCTGAAGAAGTGACACATCACTTCCATTCTCATTCTTATCTTCTGTCTCACTTATAAGTTCCTGGCCCAACTGCAAAGGTGACTAGGAAATGTCACCGAGCACATGACCCTGCTGGACATGATTTGTTTTGGTACATCATGCTGCTTTTGCTCTATCCTCCCTCAAGCTGGGGTGACTGACCCTCTGTGTTTTTTCTCTGTTTCATATCCCCTGAAATATCTTCATATGTATGTATTCTGTCCCTTGCCAGGAAAGAAAGAACAAACATTTGTAGAAAGAATGAGATATTTCTAGAGATACCGTTAGTTTAAAATATTCATTTGAGTTTCATGAGTTCTCTGATGCCAGTATCAGTCTGTATATTTTCAAAGTTTTTGGTATTTCTTCTTTCCAAATGTCTTATTTGAAGACTTGTATACTTGAATCAAGAGAAACAGTACAGTAAGAGTGAAAAAAATTAAATAGTTCTCCTTAAAACATTATACAATACACAAAGACACGCAAACAAATAAATGAATTACCTAAAAATATATGATTACATTCTATCTGCCATAAAAATTGAATAGAATGTGATAATCCTGCTCTTATCATTAGAGCAATTTTTAAAAATTTGCTTATTCCATAGCAAATTTTTTTTGTGTGTGTGTTGGAGTCTCACTCTGTTGCCCAGACTGGAGTGCAGTGGCCGCTCCCAGCCACCGCAGCCTCGACCTGCTGGGCTCCAATGATCCTTCCGCCTTAGCCTTCCAAGTAGCTGGAATTATAGGCATGCGCTACCATGCCCGGCTGATTTTTTAATTTATTGTAGAGATGAGGTCTCACTGCCCAGGCGGGTCTCGAACCCACAGGCTCAGGCAATCCACTCACCTCAGCCTCCCAGAGGCGCGGAATTACAGGCTGAGCCACCGAGCCCAGATTCCATAGCAAATTTAAAGATCTATTTTATGGATGTATTAGTTCTCTATTGTTGCTTTAACTAAATTACCACAAACTTAGTGGCTTAAAACAACACAGAATTATTCTCTTATGGTAGTAAAGATAAGAAGTCTGAAATTAGCCTCATAGGGTGAAAATCAAGGTATCAGCAGAACTCATTCTTTCTAGAGGATTCCAGGATATCAATTTCTTGACTCTTCTAACTTCTACAGATCACCGGCATTCTTTGGTTCATGGTCTCATTACAAAAATCTCTGCTTGTCTTTACATAATCTTCTTATTTCTTGACACTCCTGCCTTCCTCTTATAAGAATTATTGTGATCATATTGGGGGCATCCGAATAATACAGAATAATCCCCTTAATCTCATCTGAAACGTCCCATTTACTATGTAAGATAACATATTCACAAATTCTAGAGATTAGATGTGGGCATCTTTGGGGGAACATTATTCAGCTGTAAGAAGGGTTGCGGTTAGCTCACGTTACATTCTTATCCATACTCCATGCTTATTAATAAGCTAGGTGAAGATAAGGAAATCATTTATAGTCATATTAGATACATCTTTATGAAACCAAATGACTGATGCAGTAGCAAAATCATCAACTAGCCAACCATGAATTGGTTAACAAATACTCACTCAATAGTAGTATTGGTCATCTGGGAAGAGTAGGGCAAATATGTATAGTGATCAAGAAACCTTCGGGGAACATAGAGATCAAGATCCCTACTACTTCCATATTGAGGATCAATGTTCAATTTTCTTTGATGAATTGAGGTGACCAGACAACAGAGATACATAGCTCGAATAGATTTCCAGGGGCACCATATCCTAGGGCAACCTACTAGGAACAGTTAAAAATAACTTACCTCATGAAGGAGTAATTGAATGTTTAGTTTATATTACAAATACCTCCAGCCATAATGACAGATTGGGTAATTTAGAGGCAAAGAAGTTTTTATACTATTATACAAACCCAGTAAGATAAAACTTCTTAGTAGAGGTGAATCTTTTCTGGACACTGATAGGACCTTTTCAAATCTTGAACTGATTTTTTTCTTTGTTAGTGTCATAACTCTGATATTTTCTATGATCTAATTATTACCACTGTAGTAGTGTTGTTGTAGAACTACTCTGAAATCTTTTAACCAATGTAATGGAATTATAATGGCATTATAATGGGCTCCCCATAATTTCTTTTTACTATTGTAATACTGTCATAATGGCATTGTAAGGGGTTCTCCATAAACATATACTGAAATCATTATGCCACCATCATGACAGTGAAATGAGTCCCCACAGAGTTTATTTGAAATTGTTTTGCTTTTATAATGGAATTATTAATGCAGTCTCCATAGACTTACAGGGAAATTGTTTGACCATCATAATGTGGTCTTCATAGACTTACAATAAAATTGCTTACCAGTGTAATGTGGTTTCCATTAACTTGCACTAAGATCATTTTCCTACCATAATGGCATTATAATAGGGTATCCATGAACTTTGGCTACCAGAGTTTGGTTCTGTTGATGGCATTATAACAACATTGTTACAAAGATAGTTAAAGTAATGCCAATGCTCTGTTGTGCCATAAGCAAAGACTATAAGTAATGCACATCTACTTTTCACACTTAAGTATCATGTGGTTTTTCTTTTAA
This sequence comes from Cephalopachus bancanus, assembly GCA_027257055.1. Classification (NCBI taxonomy): domain Eukaryota; kingdom Metazoa; phylum Chordata; class Mammalia; order Primates; family Tarsiidae; genus Cephalopachus; species Cephalopachus bancanus. The sequence continues at coordinate 1,553,672 of JAPVLO010000164.1, read as the reverse complement.
AAGTAATATCGTAACCACAGTATACTTAATAAACCAACAACAATCACTTCTCAAATAAATACATGAAAGAACACTAGATTCTGAGGGCAGAAGCTCTCATCTCATGCACCCTTTATATAAATTTCAATGGTTTTTATTTAGTTGACTATTTTTTCTCCTCTAAAAAAGTATAATACATTTCTTTTCCTGGTATTTCAAAAAACAGAAATAAAATTTTTATAAAATGTTCTTCATCTTGCTATTTATGATTTTTACGAGTTTGAGGTTAAGTACAAACCAGTACTTTCTAGTTTTTAGGAAAAGCATTGCTGAAGTGTATGATGTTTACAGAGCTTTCCATCTCCTTTGTTCCTTTTGCTTGAAAGAGATGATACAAACACAGAGAAATAAGTTGCAACAATTGGGTATATTACAAAGATAGATTAAAATGATATGATAGAATGGATTAAATATCTATTGGACGTACAGACCCAGCGTTAGGGGCATTAGTAGGAGATGTAGGGACAGTAAATGGTATAATGTTGGAGTTTTATGTTTGCATAGGATGTGAGTAGGTTACCAGCAATGTAATTTTGAAAACAGCTTTTGACACCTATAAACTGGAGACTATTTACTAGCCTGGAAAATTTTTATTAATCTTTCTCTGAATTAACAATGACATAGCAAATACACATATGATTCTAGAAAGCACTGCTTGTTATGCTAGTATTGTTACAAAATTTCATTCTGCTATTACTCAAATCCTACTGTGCTCCCCATCTGATTTCCTTTAGGCACACCCATGAGTTCTAACATCAGAAGGAAAACCTGTGCAATTAGGTATGTATTTGCATGGCACATAATTTAGATAAAATTTTACTTAAGAAAAAAGGACAAGAGGCTGTTTTATACAAGCCACCATCAATATCTTTGTCTTGGTAACAAGAGAAAATTGCCCTAGAAGAGTTTGTTTGTTTGTTTGCTTTCCCACAGATATTTCTCTAAGATCCACTCTTCCATTATAAATATAAAATGAGCATGTACAAATTGCTCTGGAAGGGTAAAGCAAGATTTTTTGGGGGAGTAAAAGTTATCCTTCTAAAAGCAAACTTATTAGATAGTGTTGATCATTGAGAAGAAGGTAGAAAAAATTGCACAGGGATCAAGGTATCTTTGGGGAACAGATAAATCAAGAAACTCCCACCGTTTTCCTTTTGAGGTTCAATACTAGTGTAACATTTTTGATAGACTGAGATAATCCACAGGTCGAAGGGATTCTCCAGGAACACCTTAGTGGAATATTATCGCACACAATGCCTGAAATGGTGACTGACAAATACTAAGACCTAAATGGTCATAAATTAGTGAATAAACAGTGAGCAGTTTTTCTCAAGCTAGTAGCCATGCCCAATACTGACTGTGCTCTCAGACAATGACTATTATTTAATAGTAATAAGATAATAACATTACTGTGCCAGGGATTTTTCTGTGTGCCTTACATAGATTATCTCAGAACAACTATGTAGTAGGCATTTTGTCATACACATTTTATTCATGGAAAACCTGGGAAGGTCACACAGCTGTTAAGTGATTAAGACATGAATTAGCCGGGCGCGGTGGCTCAGCCTGTAATCCTGCGCTTTGGAAGGCCGAGGTGAGTGAATTGCCTGAGCCCACGGGTTCAAGATCCACCTGGGCTACTTGGCGAGACCTCATCTCTACAATAAATCAAAAATATTAGCTGGGCGTGGTAGCGCGCGCCTGTAGTTCCAGCTACTTGGAAGGCTGAGGCGGAAGGATTGCTGGAGCCCAGCAGGTTGAGGCTGCGGTGGCTAGGAGGGTGCCACTGCCCTCCAGTCTGGGCAATAGAGTGAAACTCCAACTTAAAAAAAAAAAGACATGAATTACCTGCCACAGTTTGACTCTGATGTCTACATATGTTTGCACTACAACATTTTGGGAACCCAACCTTGGAGAACCCTTGTTCCTGGCACAGTGACATAGTGATACAGTGGTATCTTACTCCCAGTGTGGAGATCCAAGACGGTAAGGGTGATTTGAGAACTGAAGCTATATTACAATGGTATAGGGAAACATTTTGGAAATCAACTTCCTGCTCTTCAGATCCTGAGAAAGTATTGCAAGGGCAGTGGAGACATCAAAGAGCAGCAGATAAATTTCACATCCCAATGCTTGACCCACGTGTGTTCTACAATGACAAAAATGACTGAGAACAGTGATTGTGGCAGGAACTGAGGAATTTCTTTTCATTAAATTGGTCATATTTTCTATTTAGTTCCCCAGAGTGTGAAGCAGAACCAGTTCCCTTAAAATGAGAAAGTCCCCAGAGTTCTCAAAATATTCAGGGAGTTGAAGGAGTTCCAAGGGAGATACTTGAGTTCCTGTTAATGGGTGTGAAGGCTCTAGAGATTAATTTTAAAACTAAAAATAGAAATGATCTCATTTATATCACAAGTCCATGAAACAGGCCATTTTGCATATTCTACAAAGACTTCTGGATTAACAAATACTAGCCGTATTTCAGAAAATAAAAATACAACCAGTGATTTTTCTCAGAAAGCCATTGTTTTTTAATGCCAAGCCTGAATTACAGAATTATGAATAAAATAGCAAAAACAAAACACAATGTCCAGAGAATGGGGAAAAAATAACATTAGGATAAAGTTAAGAAAATAACTGTGTCCAAATTATAATATGACTACCAGAGATTAACATTTAAAATGACAGAAACAAATCTTTATGATTTTAGCATTCTATCATTTCACTTACTCAACACTAAGGATATCATTATTCCTTAACATTTTCAAGAGTTCTTGTAGATCAGTATAAGAACATTCAAACTGATTTTCAAGCAGCAGAAATAATAGAATCTACCTCATAGATTTGTTGTGAAGATTAAATGAGATAATTCACCTACAGCATTTAACATAGTGCTTGACACTTGGTAAGCATCCAGATGTTGGCTCAACCACAGTTTTATTGTTGTGTTCTTCTTGCAATTTGTTACTAAACCTTGTGGCTCTGGACAAGTCACTTAACTTTCCTTGGTCTTAAGTGCTAAATCTTCAAGAGGAAGGAATCAAATTAGGTTTGATCCTTCATAATTTTCAAGTTGTTTGAACACAAAAATATATGCTGGATGACTTCTGATGGCAGTCTTTTCTGAAAAATTCCTTAAGATAAATTCAACATTATTTAAACACAGGTAGTAGAACTATTATGAACATTTTATGAAAGTATAACTTTGAGTGGTTTAGACTTGTTAAAAAGTCATTTCAAGTGACCTACTGGAGAACGGTCCAAGATGAGGACTGAATCATATGGATTGTAGGAAGAGAAAACTTCATGGCTACGTAGAAAGAATCACAGGTAAACGCTGGCTAATCATGGAACAGGTCACTTAGTAACCCTTGCAAGATCCTGGGATAGCAGCATTATCAGCAGAATCCCCTTTAAATAAAAAGATATTTATGGTTAGTGATATTCATTATATCATAAGCTGTGGGATGTCAAAATTATCTAAGAGAAAGTCTTTTGAGATATTTTGGTATGAGGAAGAAATCATTTGTTGGTCAGTCAACATGATTTACTGAGATTATTGACCAAAGAACTGTGAAAGTGCTATAGAAGAATAAAAGTTAAGTTCAGTCAGATCTGATACTTTGACAGACGTTAAGTGGGTTGCTTTCAATGGAAACTCAAGACTAGGGCTGATTTTATGAATATGAAAGGGAGAACATGAGACATAATAAGGTATAGTCACAACTTTTGCCCTTGGCAACTGCCAAACTCTCTAGCTTTTAATTGCTATGCTCTTATCTTGATATAACCTCATTACTCTAACAGGCAGAGCAAGTCTTTGATGAATGTGAGGTAAGAAAAAATGTGTTTGGCTTTTTAACCAAATTGAATCCTTATAGTTTGTTCATGAGCTCTAAAAAGTGATCTTAGACCTGTGGGCACATTCTCTATGTGGAGGTGCCTAAGAAAATTATGAGACATGATGGGAGAAGATAGCAGCATTAGTAACAGAAAGTCTCCAGTCTCCACTCCACTCCCGAAGTCCTTGGAGTTGCTCTGGATCCAAAGTTTTTCCTTTTCTTTTATTCGTTGAGTCATTTATGTATCCTCTCTCCATTCTTTAGCTGTGACTCAAAACATAAATACATTGACTAGCAATATATCACCTGCTTGCACTGCCTTGTCTTTCACTTCCTTTAGTTCCCTGCTCTTTTCCTTCATCAGTTCTTCTTAGTCATCTCAACTGTTACTGCTCATTTAAAGATCTACACTTTCTGAAAAGCCAGATTACAGGATATTTTAAGAAATGGCTTTTATAGCCCTTCCATGGGCTATCACAATAATTCACAGCTTTAGCAGAATGAGCATTTTTGCTGCTACAGCATAAATAAATAAATAGCTTACTATTTAATATGACACCAAATAGCCAGAATTGTTCAAACACTACACCATGATCAAAATAATTACCATATCCTTAATGTTCAGTGTGGACACAAACAATAGACAAAAAAAATTTGTCTGTTTCTTTCAGAATAAATCCCTATATGTATTATTTTAAATAAGGTATAAATATATACACTGATATATAGAAAGTATGTAAACCTGAAGTGTACAGCTCAATTGATACCTATAGGGTATGTGTGTATGTGTGTGAGAGTGTGTGTGTTTATATGTGTTTATCTAGTAGTGTTTAAATAGGGGCACACACACAACACAGATAGACAAATAGACATCTATTATTATATCTGTGGAAGTCATCTAAATTGTATGAAGTAGTAATTTTTAATTTTTTCATGACTATATAAGCTTCTACTGTATGGATATAACAAAATTTCTCCAGTGTACTTCGTGGACATTTGGGGTGTTATAAGCATTCATGTTCAAATCTTCGTGTAAATACATGTTTTCATTTCTCTTAAATTTATGTCTTGAAATGGAATTTCTGGGTGGCAGAGTGCTAAATGATTAGCTTTAGCAGATATTAGCAAATAGTTTTATAAGGCAATTTACATTTCTACCAGCATAGAAGAATGTCTTGCTGCAAATTCTTTCCAACACTAGGTATAGGGAATATTTTTCATTTTAGCTGTCCAGGTAGGTGTGTAGTGTTGCATATTCTTATATACATTTCCTGTGCATTTCCATGACTGATGATGTCCTATTCCAAAATTTAGAATTGAAATTTTGTGTTTCTATAGAGTAGATTACTGATTCCTTAGGGAAGATGGTGCAATTACTTACAAAATACTACCTAATTTTTTACTATACTGAATTGGTTGGGAGTTAATTATAGCTATACTTACAATCAATTATAAGAGTGACCTCAGACAATTCATTTTTCTTATCTGGCTCTGGAGTTTCTGACCTATAAATCAAGGGTTTGATTGTGTTGTTGTATGTTTGCTTCTATTTCTAACATTTGTGATTTAATATATATTTTGTTCTCTGTCCTAGTTTGAGTCTCTAGCCAAAAAAAGGTCCCCGTCTCTGTAATCAGTGAGGAAAAAGTCGTATGCAGACAAAATAAGCATTTAACCTAGGTCACTTTTTATCCAGATTTTCAGTTTATTTGGATTCATTTAGATTTTTTTTTAATAATTAATCAGTATTTTTTATTATCATTTTGTAGGGTACAGTTAAGGGTTAGGTGTACAATTACGTTTCATTCAGGCACCCTGTTGATAAAAGGTGTTTTCCCAGTTCCAGATAGATATTAGCTACTGTTAATCCCATCCCCCTGCCCCCCATAATGTCCCAGTACCGTCAGTCATTTTCTTATAGTATTACATTGGATTTTTTACCTGTTCCTTTGCAGAAGCCAGAAGGGCCCACTCATTTGAGTTACTCTTCATTCCTGCAGGGTTTTTTTTTCTTGAGATACTTCTTCCGGGTCCTGTTCACCGAGGGACTTTCCTCCAGGGCCACCAGCTTTCTCTCATCTGTGCTGACACAGCTCTCCTGTCAGGTCTAAATCTTAAAAAGGGCTATGCCCTCACCAAAGTGAATGGCTTCCCATCTGCTTCAGGGAAATGCCAGAGCTCAGGAGTGTTGGCGCACACCACATAGTTATAGTAACAAAAATAATTTCTTGTTCTACATAGAGCAATTGTGATCATATTAGTGTAAGGGTTTTGATCATGTCTGAAGTAGAGCTACAAAGAACATTCTTTTTCTCATTGTTTCAAATCCAAACCAATGGTGATTGATGGCCATATATATTTTTTTCTGTTAAGATTTCCATAATTCTACATAAATAATTAAACATATTGGAGACTGCACTTTTTAGTGTCAAAATTGCTACCAAATGTAAAGTTAGCTTCTTATTAAAGCTGCGTTAACTCTTCAATGCCAATAGATTTCTAGTTATTGTAGTGAGTTCATTATTTACATTGAAATGACTTAGTGCATTTCAGAACGTGACAACTAGATCTTGTTCACAGAAAGATTGAACTTCTTTGTTTATAGAACCCGTCCTTAGTAAGTATAGAATTATCAACTTTTTAATTAGATAAAAGTCATAATTGACAATTTGACATGAATTAGTAGTCTATGACTTTTTAAAAACTTTTTGTAAGCTTATTACTTATCACAGTATTATATTTTAACAATTAAATAGCCTTTATTTGATATTATACATAAACCACACTAAAATATCTTTTATCTTTTAATAAGTAAAAGACAGCAGTTTTAGATACAGGGTATTCTAATTAGATTGACATAGTTACGACCAAACATATAAAGTAGATATTGCTACTTTATCTTCAGTCTTTGCTTTTAAGAGGCTAATGAACACAAAAAAGATGAGTCTTGCTTGGATCTGAGACAGTGAAGAGACCTTTCTCAGTATTTAAATATATTCACTTCGTTATATAAATCTAAATATAAAATCAATTTCCAATAATTTTAAGATGACATTCACTATCTTTGTGAAAAGTTGAACATCACTAATCAAGTATAATTTTATCCTTAGAAGGGGAAAACAGTGATAGCATTTACTAAATTGAAATTACTATTGAAATTAAGAGAAAGCTGGGCTCGGTGGCTCAGCCTGTAATCCTGTGCCTTTGGGAGGCTGAAGTGAATGGATTGCCTGAGCCTGCAGGTTCGAGACCCGACTGGGCAGCGAGACCTCATCTCTACAATAAATAAAAAATCAGTCGAGCATGGTAGCGCATGCCTGTAATTCCAGCTACTTGGAAGGCTGTGGCGGAAGGATCACTGGAGCCCAGCAGGTCGAGGCTGCGGTGGCCGGGAGCGATCACTGCACTCTAGTCTGGGCGACAGAGTGAGACTCCAACTCAAAAAAAAAAAAAAAAAAAAAAAAAGAAATTAAGAGAAGATCTTATTCACTTAACCACAAGCCAGTCTTAGGTAAATCAGGACTATCCAACAAAAGTATTCTTTCAGTCACTCATGATACGAATTCTGGTGTATGAGATCAATTAAATTATGGTACACATAAAAAAAGTCACGAGACATTTCTGTTTGGTAATAAATAAGGCAGTGGTCAATTATTATTCATTAGTAGCTTTTTTGAGATAAAATATGGTCTGCCCTTTCTCCTTTCTTAATGCCAGAAAAGATCATTTTTGTTCCAGGGATGTACTTCTTGGGATTCTCCAAATACTCTATCAGGGTATCTTCTCCCCAGGTGACGTCTTTGTTCTTATTGGCGTCTGTGTAAGAGAAACCAGCAGCCTAACCTGTCTTCCGCCCAAAGAGACCATGGAGATTTGGCCCAGTCTTGTGCTTGCCTCCCTTTTCCATGGTGTGACACTGGGCACGTTTCTGAACAAAAATCTTCTTGCCTTTCTCAACATCACCCATATTTAATTCTCTCTTTCTTGGCCGGCGCAACAGAGTTTCCCGCTCAGAAGTCGGACGTCCTGCTCTCACAGTATTATTGATTTATGAGTTTAGCAGATATTAAACCCTGGGTCAGGTCCTATGATATTCCTGAGAACACAGTAGTAAAAACAAAGAAAAGTCATCTTTCTCTTGTCTGATGGGGCTTAGAACCTTGTGGGTGTCACTGTGCAAAAAACTTAAATTTCAAAATCTTAAACAGCCCCAAACCTAAACTGGCTTAACAAAGTAGCTTAAGTTTCAAAAATTATTCAAGTTTCAAAATGACCTTGACCTACAGGTAGAAGTATTAGTTTCAGGCATCCTTTTCTTCCACAAATACTTTTGCTTCATTTGTCTTAGCTGAAATTGTTCTAAACTCTGAGGGGACAGGAGTGAAGGAGACAGATGTGCCTGTTGTCCTCTAGAGTTTCTGACCCATTGTTATCTTAGATTCTGCTTAAATAATTCCACTAATGGCTGACAGTCTATGTCACTACTAAATTATTAACAACAGTTTTAGTATCCATATAAGAGCCCATATTCAAGTGTATCCTCCTCCCAGAAAGTCTAAGAGTTGATTCTTTCTTCTCTTTAACACTATAAATATGGAGTGTGTAAGTGTGCGTGTATATTTGTGTGTGTATTTGAGAATACTTGGTTTGTCAAGAATGTATACAACTTGGAGGCAAAGGGAATGAGACAGTAATTCTCACATCTTCAAATATGCCCTATCAAGTTTGTATGTTAGTTATACCTGCTCCCTTATGTCTCATGCAAACCATTGTATGGTATGTTTAAACTATTCACTTTAGAGTCAGAAAACTTGAGTTTGGATTTCAGCTCTGCCCTTCAACACGTGAGTGACTTTAGTTAACTCATTTCTTGTTTCTGAACTTGAATAAGCTCATCTGTAAAATGGAGATAATTTCCACTATCTGCTTAATCCAACTTTAAAAAAGGAAATTAAGTCGGGCTCGGTGGCTCAGCCTGTAATCCCGCGCCTTTGAGAGGCTGAGGTGAGTGGATTGCCTGAGCCCGCGGGTTCGAGACCCACCTGGGCAGCGAGACCTCATCTCTACAATAAATAAAAAAATCAGCCAGGCGTGGTAGCGCATGCCTGTAATTCCGGCTACTCGGAAGGCTGAGGTGGAAGGATCTCCGGAGCCCAGCAGGAGAGGTTGTGGTGGCTGGGAGTGGCCACTGTACTCCAGTCTGGGCGACCCAGTGAGACTCCAACTCAAAAAAAAAAAAAAAGGAAATTAGATTGCACAGAAGCTTCCACACCATGTTTTTAATCATACAGTGACTTTCTATTTATTAAAAGGAGCTAGTACTACAGTTACTTCTCACTACCATGATCATTGACAACAGAGAGGAGAGGAAGAAAAAGTGCTCCATACTAACATCCACTTATGTGTTATAAAAGAGCTGCTACCTTCTCTGCTCTTTGCTAATCATGATTGTTCAAAACACCCAATGTTCTCTGCCAGGAATCAAATCATACTTTTGGTGTAAATACAGTATCTGGATGGCTGGGCACAACTGCCTCAGAAATATGCATTCTTTCACAGAAGAGGGATTTTCAAAAAGTTTTCTCAACCATGCTTCACTTTGCCATTGAGTATTTCCTTTCCCTATGGGTCAGCTATCCCATTTCACTAATGAGGTATGGATAAGCTAAATGATATCACTCAGGCACAAATGACGATTAGATAGCAGAGCTGGAATTAGAACCCATTAGATGGCTTTGCTTCCAGGTCCTGTTCCCCTGTCATTGAACAAGGCATGCATGCCATTTCAGCTCAGGTTTCTTATTTACAGTTGATGTTCTGATGTCTGGATTTTCACAAATTAGTACTCTGACCCCTTATAAAAAGGTTTAAGTGATTGCAACACTTTTGCCTCAGTGCACTTTTATATTTGCTTAATCAATTCAGCAAGATGTTCTATTGTTAGCAGGAGAAAGGCAGAGCCCAAAAACTTTCACGACAGCTCCAAATACTCAATTATTCATCAGAAGTGGAAGTGTTTTATGGAAGCAAAATAGACACAACCAGAATTATCATGAGTTAACAAGTGAGCTACTCTAGATCCGAGCAGGGAAAGAATGTGCCTGTGTGGCAAAAGCAAAAATATAGAATCTGATTCCACAATTCTGTAATTTTCCCATACATTTTTTTTTATTTTCCACATGCATCTAGTTACAGATGGACTTGTATACATCAATTAGGACTAAATTCAGCTGCATACAACAGAAAATTTTAAAATAGTAAAGATTAAACACAACAACACTTATTCTTTCAAATTAAAGAGAGTCAGAAGTTGGTCATCCAGGTGTGTTCATTGGCACCATGGAGTTACCAGAAAATATCTTTCTCTCCCCTTTCTGCTCTATCACTCTCAGTTTGTGACTTTCATCCTAAATGTTACCTCATGATCCCAATGTCTGTCAGAACTCCAGTTCTCATATTGCTGTTCCTGGCAACAGAAAGGAGACAGCTGGGAGAGCAGAAAGGTAAGCACAAGCTACCTGCCTTCCTTGTGAAGTGTCCTCCTGTAAGTCCCACACAGCACCTTTTGCTTGTCACTTTAATTACATGTTATTCTCATGACTACCCTTAGTTGTGTGGAGATTAGAGTTTCTATTTTGTCTGCTTCTGTTTTACTCTGCTTTGTTCTGCTGACCATGTTGCCTTTGTGAATATTGTAAGATTTCATAAAGTAAGGAAAAAGGGAGGATGTTATTAGACAACTTGCAGCATCCGACTCAGTGTTTATAGCATGCATGGAGTAAATGTCAAACATGAGAGCTATTTAGGGACTAACTATGTATGATGTTCCAAATAATTCACACTAATGATTAGTCCATATAGATGAAGTCTAAATTCATTTCTACATTATTATTTTAACAAGAGAAATGATGCACTATTGTTATAACAAATAATGTATAAATGCAAAGACAAAAGTTAATAATCTCTCTTATTCCCCTTAGCTTTCTGTCTCCGTTCTTACTTGACACCAAAGTTGGTAGATTTATGTATATTTTTATATTTTTCCCACCTTTTTCTAGCATGATACATATATATACAAGTTGCTGTTTGAAACCAAAATAGGATTGTACTAGACAAATTATTCAGCTACTTGATTTTTTAACCTAATCTAAGTTCAATACATCTAGATATCCTCATTCTTTCTAATGGTTGCTTAAAATTAGCTATGCTGTCACTGTTTCACAAAGAAGACAACTTTTACTAATTAAGATTTCTAAAAGGGCAGAAAAATCAGCTTGATGAGGTCTGCAGACAGCTAAAAACACAGAGTAAATGGCTAAGACAAAGGTAGAGGCTTTAGGGTTGAACACCTTAAGCGAGTTCATGTGGCCAGCTGAGGACACAGAGCATGCTCCGTGCATGCTTGCACCGCATTCAGGACAGAAGGGCACTTTTTAGCACAGAGTCTTATGCCACAAAATTCCTAAAGATGCCATTTATGCCATCTGGCTTTGTTGTTCCTCTTAATCAGCATCTTTAGACATTTCTACTATTCATTTTTCTCCCTTTTCAAAACATCTCCCCAGTCAAATCACCATCTAAGTTCTAAATTCTGAAAAAAAGTTTTAAAAAAAATTATTAAAAACTTTGCCCCTAAACTGCTTTTTCTAGATATTAGTTCTACCTGTTGCTAGTGTTTCTTTCCATTCTGAGTCTAAGTCTTTTTGTTCTTTCTCTGCCTTTCGCAAATTTTTTTTCTTGTATTTTTTCTGCCCTTTTGCTCTTTTTTCTTCCCTGCCCATGATCTGACCTTCCACCTCACTCTCTTGTGTTTTCAGACATTTACTTATTTAAGCACAAATCAGCATGCATTCTTCTATCTTGAATTGGCATAAATATTTAATATTTTAAATGTAAAGGAACATGTTAGCATCTAAATCTCCAGGGTCCAGGTACCAAGACCATCCTTTTGAAACTTGATCCTCATGCCCTGAACTACTCACCTTCTCACTCATGACCTGACCAATGCTTGAGGCCTGAATGTGCACAAACATGGTGGATAAGTAAAGTAAGTAAGCAAGAAAAGGTAATGCCATGAAAGACTAAGGAGATGCTTGTTCCGGAACGCAAACATGTTAGATATGTTGACTTGCAAGAAAGACGAATATGTTCCAGGAACAAACCCCAAGCTGCTAGATTCTTTCTGTTCACCCAAGCTTGAGGGTTTCCAAGCTTTTGTCTTTTGTGGATTGTGACTGGGTAAACAGGGCAGCAGCAATGATACTCATCAGGAAGGTTTCGTGCACTCATGCATTAATACTTCAATCTCTCTATCTCTTGACTTCCTCAATTTACAATGAGGTTAACTGGAGAAGCTGGGAATGTGAGTGAGGGGCTGGTTCTGAAAGCACCTAATAGCATAATTCCATGTTTTATTGGGTCTTTTCCACTCCTTTTACTGTGGAATATGTTGTGTAATTACACAAAAATAAGTGACAATATTAATAAGAATAGAGGTCTCAGAAAATCTCACATATGGAAGAAAATCAAAGACATAAAATGACTTGTTCAAAGTTTCATTTTGTTAGAAAAGCTGGAACCAGTCTCTGTCTGTTGTGTAGGTTTTCCTCACTTTACTCTTGGCTTCAGACTGCTTCAGATGAAGCTATTTAGACATAGCTAAATTCTCAATTATTTCCAAGAAAACACAATCAGTTAGCATTTTACAGAATGTTGATTGTATGTTAGATACCTCTGTGCCAGATGTATGCACTCATTTTCTCCATGAATATATATCGAGGGATATTATGTCATAGGCATTGTCAAAGGTGATCCTGTCCTCATGGGGCTTACATTTGGATTCTTGTTTGTGTGTTGTCAGAAGGTGAAGGTGGAGAGTGAATGAAGAAATGTAAATGTATAGATATATATCATTACATCAGATAGTGTTTTATGTTAAGTGAAATCAGAGATAGAATAGAAAAGAATGATAAAAGAGAGCTATATTACATTATCTCTTGTAATCCCAACATCAACTCAATGAGATGGGCACTAAGATTATCCTTATTGCACAGATAAAGAAATCGAGGTTCAGAGACTGGTAACTTCATCAAGTTCACATATCCTGAGCATGGGGAGTTGTCTGAACACGGACTGTTTTTTCCCACACCTGGCTTCTTCCTGCCCCTTTCCTCAGGGAGCAGCCTCTGGCCATGGCTGATCTCTGAAGGGTATGCATATTACCAGTAATGAGTCATGGGATGCAGGTGACCAAGCAAAGCTGAAAACAATGTAGTCATCACTCTTAATCAATGTAATTGCACAAAACATATAGGCATTTGAATAATTAACTTGATTGCTTTGATTATAGAACCAATCTCTACACTGCCCCAAGGTACGGATTCTTCACCAAACTGCTGCCATCCATGCCTCCTGTAAGTTTTAATCAACACCTTTCCCTACTGGACCTCCAGGTGATTTCCGTGGAATAGGTAAACATTACGCTCAAGCCCTCTCAGATTTGGGACTACCGTGTTACACTGAGTTACAAGCAGCCAGTACTAACTCCCGGTTTGCCTCACTCAGAGTTGTGCTCTAGTCACCTTCCTGAGTTGCCTCTAAATGAAAATTCACAGAAAAAAATATTTGCCTGGATATTTTCTCAATGTAGGGATTGTTAAATGAGAAAATGCAATGGGTAAATGCTCATGATTAAGTATCTGAACAGTTGAGCTGAGTTGCTTAATGAGGCTAAGGCTCATGGCATGCATAGGAACTTGAGTTATTTCATCTTGAGAATAGTGGAAAAGAAGCCAAATAAAAATGCATTATTGGATTCATCTGGTTCCTATTTTCAAGGATCAAAGAATCAGCTAATAGGTACACAATTCTTGAAGTCATGCTATTCAAAGCAAGGTCAGCAGCTAATAAAGACATCTACTATTTAATCATGGATCAGACCACTTGACTTTGCTTGTATCACTGATACCAGCCATTATTGGCTGAGAACCAGCAAAGTACTCAGTACAGCATGAAACAAGAGAGGTTTGGGAATCTGTTAATTGCATCTTGTCTCAGCTGTAGGAGGTATACTACTCCAAAATCAGTCCCTTCCAATTATTCCAGGTTGCAGCTGGCATGGTGAACCCTGGGTTGTTTTGTCCAATGAAAGAGTCTAATTTTATCACAGAATCACAGGACTGGCAAGACCTTGGGAGGTCAGTGGAGCTTTCAGGCAGGCAAGGCTGTGCTGAGTGAATATATCTAATCCTATTTTAAACCATCTCCAGAGGGGAGATTCCATGATTTCTCTTGAAAGCCAATGCCGGTATTAAGCAACCTTTTCTGTAGCCAGTCTGACTTCCCTAGTGATTTATTTTAAATTCATTTTGCACAGGGCTCATAATGTTAGCTTATTCTGTCTGTATGTTCCCTCTTCACTTTTTAAGCATTGTTGAAAATTGAAATAGCTCTTAGTTTGGGCAGACGGATTAATTATCTTTAATTGTTGCTTAATAGGATATTATATTGATCATTCAGCTTAAAATGCCTGCATCAAACACCTATTCCCTGGAAACTTTAAGTATTCCAAAGAAATACAAATGACTTTGAAGGACTTGTCATCTAGCTCCCATTGTCCCTCTGGTTCTCTATGTTCTAGGCACACCAGCCTTTGCATAGCCCTCAAACATGCTGAGCTTATTCCTTATGGAGGACTTTTGTCCTTGCTATTACTCCTATCTATGAGAGTGTGCCCCAAATCTTCCAGTGAAGGATTTTCCCCCTCCTTAGAGGAACCATCCCTGATCAACCTATTTAAGGTTACCTCAGAGCACTTATCAGCCTCTAAAAATTTATTATTTATTCCCTAGTTGGCACATTTGTTGTTTCTCTCCTTCCCCATTAGAATGGGAAACTTCACCTAACTTTTCTCCTTATCCATTGTAATCCAGTCACAGTGTTTAAAATAGGAACATGGTAAGCATTCAATAAATATTTGCCAAATTAAAGAATGAAAGGATATCTGAGTAGCGATAAAGCAGTGAGAAATATTTACTATAATCTCACAGAACCCCCAGAGTGGTATGTACTGACAAGACCAGAATGCACAGCTGGCATACATGAACTCTAAAATGAGACTATGGGGCTTTAAATCGCAGACCCAGCATTTCCCAGCTGTGAAAACTTGGGCAAATCACTTGCATTCTCTGAGTTTTTGTTTTGTAGCCTGTGAGATGATGACAATAAAACTGACCTCACTTTCCAGTTATTAGGATAAATGGCTTATTTTATATAGTGGTTTTTTTTTTAGCACCTAAAATATTTTTCGAAACAATATTCTTTGAGCATCTGTTTACTTGTTTGAACAATACTTATTGAGCATCAGTGTGTCAGGCACTGATCTAAGTACTGATGATACAGCAGTGAATGATCAGTAAATATCTTTACCCTTAAGCTTACATTTTGATACATGTAATCACGTTTTATAATTATTCTAAAAATGTGTTTCTGAGTTTAAACTTTATATGACAATTAAATCTAAACTCTGGTCAGGTTATGAATATAGGCTGTTTTCATTACTACAACCAACTCTTTATTCACTAGTCAATGTGTATTTACTCAGTGTCTATTATGTGCCTGGGCATGTTTATCAAGTTAACAATGGTGTCTTAAGGGGTTTTTAGAGAGGTCTACCTGTAAGAGCTGGCTGATCATATTTGACACCTACAGTGTATTAAAAGATCTATCAAGAGATACAAAAATATTATTTGTTTAATATTGGTTATATGTATTAATATCTCAGAAAGACTAACAGCAAAAGTGAATATTTCTTTGATCTCTTAGAAAAGAAAGTCTTTTTAGAAAAAAAATAATCTTAATCCATGAACCATGTGTATTAGTGAAAGTTAGAATTAGAGTTAGAACCTCAATTTTTAAAAAAAAATTTTTTCACCAGTAATTCATTCTTATTTAAGGATGCTTTTAAAAAGAGCTTAGCAGTCAAGCAAGAACTTCTACTAATATATCAATAGACTGATGTGAGCATGTATTCACACATATGTTTTTAAACATATGAAGGGGACCCCCAACATGGAACTATCTTTTGGAGGTCGAGCCCTTGTAGTACAGGCTGCCCCCACTAGATTTATGTTCCAGGAACCCATTGGCATCAGTGTACCTGCTAGTGTTTTTCTGAGAGGCTGTGTTTGGCTTCGGTGAATTTCTTTTGGGAATTCTTGCAATGAGTTTACCCATTTAATGATGGGTGATTTATAAGTGCACCTGCCCACACCTCGCTGAGTGTTCAGCAGTTTTTGACCAAACACAGCATTACCCCTGTACCCCACCCTTCCTATTCACCCAATCTTGCCCTGAGCAACTTTTTGTTTCCTCAGTGATATAAGTCCTCAAAGGAAAATACTTTCCCTATACGAAAGGGGTGAAACAAAAAACAGCAGAAACAATAAAAGGCATTGAAATTGACAAATTCAAAAACTGTTTTGAGCAGTGGAGAAAGTTTCTCAATATGCATTATATCAAATGGAGAGTACTTTGAAGGTGGCTACAGTTTAAATAGGTAAGAATAAATATACAATTTTTTATAAATAAATTCTGAGTTTTTCTGGGTCCCTCTTGTAGGCAAATTTATATTTCTAAAGCATTCCTTTTTTTTTTGAATTAGAGTCTCACTCTGTCGCCCAGACTGGAGTGCAGTGGCCGCTCCTGGTCACCGCAGCCTCGACTTGCTGGGCTCCGGCGATCCTTCCCCTCAGCCTTCCAAGTAGCTGAAATTACAGGCATATGCTACCATGCCCGGCTGATTTTTTGATTTATTGTAGAGATGAGGTCTCGCTGCCCAGGCGGGTCTCAAACCCACGGGCTCAGGCAATCCACTCACCTCAGCCTCCCAAAGGCACGGGATTACAGGCTGAGCCACCAAGCCCGGCTGCATTCCTTTTTGTTTATCAATACCTAGTGACTAAATCCTATGCCAATAGAAATATAAAGATTTCTCATCATTTTTAATGACTGCACAAGTTCTGTGAATGAATGTGTCATAATATACTTAATCCAACCTCAATTTGGGGGCATTTAAATTGCTTCCAGTTGTTTTGCTATTCTAGCAACATTGGTGAAAGCATGTCTGAAAAAATATCTTTGTGCAGTTGTATGCTTTCTTTAGGATATATTTGGAAAGAGTTTCTCTACCTCAAAGAAGGTGCAGATTAACGGCTTTGACTATAGGAAAACTAATTTGTAATATACACAATAATGAGCTATATAGAACAGATAGTGGAAAGTCTGAGGAACACCTGCAAGACATGCTTAGTCATCATTGCTCAAGCCAGTCTGGCAGTATAAGCCTTCCTTGCTTACTACCTCTGACCTGGGGAAAGTTATTCACTCTCTCTGTGCCTCAGTATCCTTACCTGTAAAAATGGGGACAATCAGCCCCTATCTCCAAGGCTAATTATGAAGTGCACCAAACTGTTCCTGGCACCAGGAATGGGTATATAAAAGTTTGTTAATACATCTAGGCATAGATGGAACACACCTCTAAATAATAAGAGTCACCTACGAGAAACCCACAGCCAACATACTGCTAAACAGACAGAAATTAGAACCATTTCCCCTGAAAACCAGAATAAGACAAGGATGCCCACTCTCACCCCTCCTCTTCAACATAGTTTTGGAAGTTCTAGCTAGAACAATTAGACAAGAGAAGGAGATCAGGGGTATCCAAATAGAAAAAGAGGAAGTCAAGTTATCCTTCTTTGCAGATGGCATGACTCTATACCTCAAAAACCTGAAAGAATCTGAGAATCAATCAAAAACCTCCTTGCACTGATAAAGAACTTTGACAAAGTCTCAGGGAATAAAATAAACATGCAAAAAAGACAGTCATATTTCTATACACCAATCATAAGCAAACAGAAACTCAAATAAAAAGCACAATCCCATTCAAAATAGCCACACACAAAAAAAAATTTAAAACCTTGGCATCTTCTTAACCAGAGACGTGAACCTTTACAGCAAAACTTTGCTCAAAGAAATCAAAGATGACACAAAAATGCTCATGGATTGGAAGAATCATTGTTAAGATGTCCATTCTACCCAAGGCAATCTACAGATTTTACACAATACCCATTTAATTACCAGCAGCGTTCTTCTCAGACCTGAAAACAACAATACAGGAATTCATATGGAAATATAAATGACCACAAATAACCAAAACAAACCTCAGTTTTTTAAAAAAAGCAGGAGGTATCACACTCCCAGACTTCAAACTTTATTATAAAGCTACAATAATCAAAACAGTCTGGTATTGATACAAGAACAGGCATATAGACCACTGAAAAAGGATAGAGATTCCAGAAGCATATCCTCAATTCCTCAATCAATTCATATTCAACAAAGCCTCCACTACTAACCACTGGGGAGAGGAGAACCTGTTCAGTAAATGGCGCTGGGAAAACTCGCTGATCACTGGCTAAGATTAAAAGAAGACCCTTACCTATCTCCATACACAAAAATCAACTCTAAATGGATCAAAGACCTAAACATAAGACCTCAAACCATAAGAACCTTAGAAAATGCAGGAGTCATCCTTACAGAAATTGGATCTAGCAACCAATTCCTGATCAAAACCCAAAGTGCCCATGCCAAAAGATATAAGATAGATAAGTGGGACCTCATCAAACTGACAAGCTTCTGTAAAGCCAAAAAAACCACCAAGAGAGCATGGAGACAACCCATAAACTGGAAAAAAAAAAAAAAATCTGCCAACTGTATGTCTGACAAAAGCCTAACATCTGTTATCTACAAGGAACTCAAACGTGCTGAAAACAAACAAACAAGCTGCCCCATTACAAAGTGGGCAAAAGATATGAATAGACACTTCTCAAAAGAAGACATACAAGCAACCAGCAGATACATGAAAAAATGCTCAGTCTCACTAGTCATCAAAGAAATCCAAATTAAAACCACACTGAAATGTGGAAACCTAACTCCTGTCAGAATGGCCATCATCAATAACTCAAAAAACAACAGATGCTGGAGAGGATGTGGCAAAAAGGGAACACTTTTACACTGTTGGCAAGAGTGTATACTAGTACAACCTCTGTGGAAAACAGTTTGGTGATTCCTAAAAGATTTTAAAATTGACCTTCCATACGACTCCGCAATCCCCCTACAGGGAATATACTGGAGGGAACTCAAATCACTCTATGAAAAAGATACCTGCACACCCATGTTTATTGTAGCATTGTTCACAACAGCAAAAACATGGAACCAACCATGCTGCCCATCGAAAGAGGACTGGATAAAAAAAGTGTGGTACATATACATGATCAAATATTACAGCCACAAAGAAGGACAAAATTATGAACTTCACAGCAACTTGGATGGACTTAGAGTCTATAATACTCAGTGATCTATCACAGAAACAAAGAACTGAGTATCACATGTTCTTACTCATAAACAGACCTTGGACAATTATTGTAATACTATAAGAAAAGGATTGGCAGTGGTGGGAAACTGCCGGGGTGGGGTTGGGATTAGCAATAGTGGGAATCTGCACGGAGTGGGGGTGGGGCACACCTCATCAACAAGAGTACCTGCATAATGAACATGTGTATATCTGACCCTGAATTGTACCCCACATCTTTAAAATAAAAAATTAAAATAAATAAACAGTGCCAAATAAAAAAAGTTTGTTTAATAAGCATATCAACAAGGAGGAACTTTCTAAATATATCAAGAATTTAAGGAGACAGGAACAAGATGGCGATGGCATAGGTGGACATGTGAGATTCTCTGAATGTGAGTTCCCAAAAAGACTCTTACTTTTCTTCCCCCATCCCCCAGCCCACCACCAGCCATGCTGGTCCGAGGCTCGGGGACCTTCTGTCCCACAAGGGCCGGATATTGAGGCCCAATGCTGCTGCTGTTCCACCACGTGTGTGGGAGTCTTGGGTCCCACCTCCCTCCCTGGCTACATCGTCTCCCGCCCAGCACCCAGAACCAAGCCGCCGGTCACTCAGGGAGGCTCTGGGCGCCCGCCCCTCAGGGACACTGGTCCCATTCCTGGCTGAAGTACCCTGTGGGGGGCCCAGGGCCACTCTCACAACTCACTGCCTGCTCTTTGGAGCTTTGGAGCTCTGGAGCTCTGGGCCCACCCTGGCTGAGGCACTCAGCGTGTGACCCCAAGCTGGGGGACCTAGACAAGCAGAGAGAAATGGATCTGCAAAAACTTCCTCACCAATCTCCAGGCAGAGACATCATTGCCCCGCCCGCCTATCAACAAACCCTACCTCAGTTCCTAAGGTAATGTCGTGAAACAGGAGACAAAGCCCCATCCCTATGCTGAATCAGACAAAAGCAACCCCCAGGCAGCCTAAAAAAAAAACCAAACTAAAAAAAAAAACCAAACAAACCCAAACTGTGAGTAAATCTAGCTGCCTGCAATGAAAAACAAAGGGGAGAGGCCGGAGATCAGAGCTGAAGTGACTTTAGTCTGATCACTTATTTTGACTTATGATTTTATCATTTCGACTGTTTGTTTTGATCACATTTGTTGTTTGCCTTCTGACTTACACTGTTTCTTGATTTTATTGGTCTGTCTCTGTGTAGATATCAGTATTCTTTAGGGAATCTTTCTTACGTGTCTTTTTAAACTTTCTTCCAGCCTTGTGTCTCTTTCTCACCTGATAGTTGGTATGTATGTCTGTTTTCCCTCTCACTCTTCTCTCTTTCTAACTTCCTATTGACCTCCCTTCCTCCATTATTTTCCTCTTTTATACCCCCTTTTTAATCTAGGGACCAAGACTACATACTGCTGAACGGACAGATTGTAAGGCAGAGGGAAATAGGTTCCAGTGTGCTCATACACCTGTTCGTGGATGCTAGAATCAGTATATACATTCTGAACAACAGCTTCCCCCTCAATTAAATCTCAAAACTGCAAAAAGTACAGATTGCAGCTTACACTCCAACCTCAAAAGTGAACAAAGCCGGAAGACCCTCATAAGGAAGAACAGGATATTGCAGAAGAGAAATAAAAGCAATCCCACCTTCCCTCAAAAACAGAATTAAAGAAGGGGAGGGAAAGAGGGAGAGAGAGAAAAATCTACACAAATGAAGAAAACCCAAAAGCAGAGTATGGGTCTCTCCCAGACCCCTGGGAGGGCAGACACTGCGAAAACTGACTTTGGAATGCAAACAATGAAGAGCCCCCAGAATGAATGGTCTCAAACTACAAACCTAGACATCAAGACATTAATAGATTTAAAAAATTGAGGAGACACAAGAAGAAACTAGGGAGGAGCTGATATCTGAGATAACAGTAATAAAGATACTGTGAATGAAATAAATAACAAACTGATAAGCATGGAAAGCAGAATTACCCAAGCAGAAGAAAGAATCTCAGAGCTTGAGGACCAAAATATAGAACTAACCCAAACCCTTAAAAACACAGAAAATAAGCTAAAAAAGGCAGAACAAAATCTTCAAGAGATGAGCAATTGCTTCAAGAGACCGAACCTAAGAGTTATTGGCCTTCCTGAGGCAGAAAGAGAGACAGAGATCACACTGGAACAAACTTTCCATGAGATCATTCAAGAAAACTTCCCTTATCTAATCAGAGATGCAAAAAGTACAAACACAAGAGATTAAAAGAACCCCTGCAAGACAACAAATGAGAAGACCAACTCCTAGACACATAATAATTCACCTAAACAAAGTAGGCATAAAAGAAAAAATCCTAAAGGTAGCAAGAGAAAAAGGTCAGATCACCTACCATGGAAGACCAATCAGAAGCAGCAGATTTATCTACAGAAACCCTGCAGGCTAGGAGTGCTTCAAAGTCCTAAAAGATAAGCAATTTCAACCAAGAATAACATACCTGGCCAAGCTAAGCTTCATCAGCGAAGGAGAATTAAAATCTTTTCCAGATATTCAATCCATAAGAACTTATGCTGCCACCAAACCACCTCTACATGAAACACTTAAGAAAGTACTAAACATAGAAGAAAGGAAAAAAAAACAACGTTCTTCACAAGAGTGCAGGAAAAAGAATAAAATATATATGAACCAACCCCAAAACCAAAAGAAAGACAAAAAAAACCAAGTGGAAGAAAAACAACTCTATAAGAACTCTATGATAGGGACGAACTCTCACATTTCAATAGTTAAACTGAATGTGAATGGACTAAATGCACCAGTGAAAAGATATAGAATGGTAAAATGGATAAAATATCACCAGGCAACAATATACTGCCTTCAAGAGACCCATCTCACTAGAAAGAACATACACAGACTCAAAGTAGGAGGATGGGAAACAAATTTTCAGACGAATGGAACACAAAAGAAAGGAGGAGTCATGATCCTAATTTCAGACAAAATACCATTTAAGCTATCAAAAATTAAAAAAGATACAGAGGGCCACTCCATAATGATAAAAGGTTCACTCCATCAATAAGAAATATCTATCCTAGACATATATGCACCTAACATAGGTGCGCCAACTTTCAGAAAGCAACTTCTAGGAAAACTAAAGAAAGATATTGACTCTAATACCATCATAACTGGGGACTTTAATACCCCACTCACAACTCTAGACAGATTATCAGGACAAAAAATCACCAAGGAGATCTGGAACATCAATGTGACTCTGGACCAAATGGGCTTAATTGATACCTACAGAAAACTCCATCCAAAGACCACAGAATACACATTCTACTCATCACCGCATGGAACGTATTCTAAGATCGACCACATAATTGGCCATAAATCAAGCATAAGCAAATTTAAAAGGACCGAAATTCTACCATGCACCTTCTTGGACCACAATGGAATAAAAATAAACATTGACACCAACGAAGTCCCCCCAAAACCCACAAAGACATGGACACTAAACAGCATGATGCTAAACAACTCCTGGGTCAATGATGAAATCAAAACAGAGATCAAAAGATACTTGGAAACAAATGAAAATGAAGAAACATCTTACCAAAATTTCTGGGATGCCTTAAAAGTTGTAATAAGAGGGAATTTATATCCCTACAGGCACACATGAAGAAAATGGAAGGAACAAAAATTAACAGCCTAACAAGCCACCTAAGGAAGCTGGAAAGGCAAGACCACAAAAATCCTAATTTCAGCAGAAGAATCCAGATCACCAAAATAAAAGCCCAAATCCAGGACATAGAAGACAAAAAGACAATATAAAAAATCAATGAAACAAAAAGCTGGTTCTTCGAAAGGATAAACAAGATCAATGGTCCCATAGCTAGACTGACCAAGAAAAAACAAGAAAAAACCCAAATAAGCACAATCAGAAACACAAAAGATGAAATCACTTCTGACCCTGAAGAAATACAAAAGATCATTAGAGACTACTACATACACTTGTATGGAAACAAACTTGAAAACCTTAAGGAAATGGAGGAATTTCTGACATCACACAACCTACCTAGGTTGGAACAAGAAGAAATTGAGACTCTAAATCGACCAGTAACAATCAAGGAAATTGACTATGTAATAAGAAAACCACCTACAAAAAAAAGCCCTGTCCAGATGGCTTTCCAGCAGAACTCTACAAGACATTTAAGGAGGAGCTGATACTGATCCTACTGAAGGTATTCCAAGTGATTGAAAAAGAAGGAACTCTCCCCAAATCATTTTATGAAGCCAACATCACACTGATACCCAAGCCAGGTAAAGATCCAAAAAGAAAGAGAACTACAGGCCAATATCTTTGATGAACATAGATGCTAAAATTCTCAACAAGATCCCAGCAAACCAGATTCAACAATACATCTCAAAAATCATCCACCATAACCAAGTAGGCTTCATTCTTGGGATGCAAGGCTGGTTCAACATTTGTAAAACCATAAATGTAATTAAATACATCAACAGATGTCAAAACAAATACCACATGATTATATCATTAGATGCAGAAAAAGCTTTTGATAAAATACAGCACCGCTTCTTGATAAAAACCCTCGAACATCTAGGCATACAGGGAACATACCTCAAAATAGTAAGAGCCATCTATGAGAAACCCACAGCCAGCATACTCTTAAACAGACAAAAATTGGAACTATTTCCTCTGAAAACTGGAACAAGACAAGGATGCCCACTCTCACCCCTCCTGTTCAACATAGTATTGGAAGTCCTGGCTCGAGCAATCAGAGAAGAGAAAGCAATCAGGGGTATCCAAATAGGAAAAGAGGAAGTCAAGTTATCTCTCTTTGCAGATGATATGATTCTGTACCTTAAAAACCCAAGAGAATCTGTCAAAAACCTTCTTACCTTGATAAAGGCCTTTGGCAAAGTCTCAGGATACAAAATAAATGTACAAAAGATAATTGCATTTCCCTACACCAACAATAAACAAACAGAAACTCAAATAAAAAACACAATTCCATTCACAATAGCAACAAAAAAAATGAAATACCTTGGCATCTTCCTAAGCAGGGACGTGAAAACCTTTACAGTGAAAACTACAAAACTCTGCCCAAAGAAATCAAAGATGACACAAACAAGTTGAAAAATATCCCACGCTCATGGATTGAAAGAATCAACATTGTGAAGATGTCTATCTTACTTAAGGCAATCTACAAATTCAATGCCATACCCATCATATTACCAGCAACATTCTTCTCAGATCTAGAAAAAACAACACAGGAATTCATATGGAAACACAGACGTCCAAGAATAGCCAGAACAATCCTCAGCAAAAAAAAAAAAAAACAAAAAAAAAACAAAAACAAAAAAACAAAGCAGGTGGTATCACATTACCAGACTTCAAACTTTACTATAAAGCTACAGTCATCAAAACAGCTTGGTATTTGTATAGGAATAGACATATAGATCAATGGAATAGAGTTGAGATTCCAGAAGCAAAACCTCAATTTCTCAACTAACTCATCTTCGACAAAGCCTCCACCACCTATCACTGGGGAGAGGAGAACCTATTCAGTAAATGGTGCTGGGAAAACTGGCTGACCACATGCAGAAGATTGAAACAGGACCCCTATCTATCCCCATGCACAAAGGTTAACTCCAGATGAATCAGAGACCTAAATGTAAAACCTCAAACCACAAGAACCTTAGAAAATGAAGGAAATACCCTCATGAAAATTGGAACTGGCATCCAATTCCTGAACAAAACCCAAAACCCACAGGTCATAAGAGAGAAGATAGACAAGTGGGACCTTATTAAACTGACAAGCTTCTGCAAAGCCAAAGAAACCATCAAGAGAGCAGGAAGACAGCCTACAGACCGGGAAAAAGTATTTGCCAACACCAAGCCTGACAAAGGCTTAACATCTTGGATCTACAAGGAACTCCAACATGCTGAAAAGAAAAAAAACAAACAACCCCATTATAAAATGGGCAAAAGATATGAACAGACACTTCACAAAGGAAGACATCGAGCAGCCAACAAACACATGAAGAAATGTTCAACCTCACTAATCATCAGGGAGATGCAAATCAAAACCACACTGAGATACCACCTAACTCCAGTCAGAATGGCAATTATCAACAACTCAAAAAATAACAGCTGCTGGAGAGGATGTGGCAAAAAGGGAACCCTTCTATACTGTTGGTGGGAGTGTAAACTAGTGCAACCTCTGTGGAAAGCAATGTGGTGATTCCTAAAAGCTCTAAATGTCAACCTCTCATATGACCCTGCAATCCCCCTACTGGGAATATATCCTAAAGAACTCAAATCACTGTATAAAAAAGATACCTGCGCACGTATGTTTATCGCAGCATTGTTCACAATAGCAAGAACCTGGAAGCAACCATGCTGCCCATCAAAAGAGGACTGGATTAAAAAATGTGGTACATATACACGATAGAATACTACGCAGCTATAAAAAAGAACAAAATCATGAATTTTGCAGCAACCTGGATGGAACTAGAATCTATAATACTGAGTGACCTCTCACAGAAACAAAGATCCGAGTATCACATGTTCTCACTCATATAATGGACCTTGAACATCCAATGTAATACTATAAGAAATCGACTGACAGTAGTGGAAAACTATGGGGAGGATGGGATTAAAGGTAGCAAATATCTGTCTGGGGACGGGGAAACACCTCTTATCAACAGGATGCCTGAATGAAACGTATTTGTATACCCAACCCTTAACTGTACCCCACAACATCATAATTAAAAATATTGATTAAAAAAAACAAAAACAAAAAAACAAAAAACCTCAAGAATCATAAACCTTTCTGCTCACTAAAAAAAAAAAGAAGAATTTAGAGATCAGTCTTATGAACACTAACATTTGAGCAAAAACAAGCTGAGCAGCATGACTATTCACACAAGAAACAATACAAATAGCTGATCAATAAATTAATGATATTTGATATATCTAAAAATAAAAAACTTGAAAGTTAAATTCATAAAATACATTTTGTCCTACATAATTAACAAATATTCAATAAAGTTAGACTAACCAATACTAAGATCCATGCATTGGGATAACAATGCAAATTTGATTAACATATATGGAAAATAATTTGGACAAGTGTATTAAGAACCTTGCAAAAGGTTTATCTTTGGCCTCTGTAATTCTATGTCTGAAAATACTTCAGGATATAATACAAAATGTGTACAGTCTGTACCACAAAGATTTTTATCAGGATGGGATACATAACATGGTGTTAAACAGGCATAGAGTTAACAGGCTGAGCTTGGAAATGAGATAAAACCTGGGTTCAAATTCTGACTCGACCGTGAACTAGCAGGGTAGTCTAAATGAATGTGCAACCTCTTTTTTTTTTGTAACCTGTTTTAACTCAACTCTTTCACTTGACATTGAAAGTGATATCTAGCATAACAAATTTGGTATAAAAATTCACAATGCCTGCCATAGAACAAACTCTCCAGAGATGATTACAATTGCTTTATTATTAATGATAGCTCTAAATTTCGAATAACTGAAATGTTATAAGTACATAAATTACATAAATATTTTTTTCCAAATGTTTTGAAGGCATATATAAAGAATGTCATGAACATTCTAATAGAGAAAATGTTTAGTTAAAAATGAGTTAGGAATGTAAATCTTGTATAAACTTAACTGTGTAAAACTATACCTATAGGAGGTAAATAACATCAAATGGTAGTTATTTCTATACAGTAGAGTGAGAATTTTATATTTTATGATCTCCTCTCTATACATAGCTGTAATTTTTATATGTTATGTGGTATATACCTGGTACCATTACATACAGAAAAAAAAGGATTTGTATAAATAAAACAAGAATCCCTAAATATTTTTTTTACAGTTACAATGATATACAAATAAGAATATAATAAGTATTATTTCTTTGGGTAAAAATCCTGTTTCTCCTCTTATTCTTACATCTACCCATCAAATATTTATTATGTGTTCCCAGGCGCTTAGCACTTGCTAGAGGCAAGCCTGAATAAGTCCCTATCCTCAAGGTGTTGACACACAAGATATCATTTCACCAATAACATCAGCTAAGGTATAAGAAATGTATACATGTTCATGATGACTCGTGAATAAATTCAAAATGACAGTAAACATTTCAGAGTAGATCGTGATGCCCATTGGTATGCATAGACAAAATTCATTAAAAGTTTAACATTTAAAAGTGGTAGCAGACTAGAAAATCACATCTTTTCCAGAAAACAACTTTCCAGTTACTATAAAGTTTTAGTTGTGTAATTCAGAAGTATATATATATTGGGTACAGTGAGAAATTTTACTAGTTGTTGGTGTATAAGTAATGAGCAATTAATATTTTCCATGAAATGAGAAGAATTATATCTAAAATCCTTGCTTCTTCACTTGACTTTCCTTGTGAAGTCAGCTGGAATGTGCGAAGCAAAGCTCAGACAAGTTGATTATTTCAATTCGTTCTAATTGTTAACCTAAGTCATTCCAGAAAATCAGTTATAGCACAAAATTTTTAAAAAATCATGAAATGTGACTGTCCTCAAAAAATAAACTTTAAAAAGCCAAGTGAAGTGAAAGCTCTGAACTGCATTCTGAAATAAAGCTGGGTGCTCCACCTCTCCCATAATCTAGGTGAGGGCAGGATAATACTGCTTTTGTTCTATGCCTTATTTTTGGAGTGCCTAACTCATAGTGGATTTTGCTTAAGAAAATGCTAGAACAAAGCACGAGCATATATCATTATAACGAGGCTCTAATATAAAAATTTATATTACTAATAACTTCTCAATTAAAATACAAACGATTCTGAAAGTACATAGATGCATACGTGGCCTAACATTCTCTCCACATTCTGGAGTCTTCACATAGTCCTCTCTACTGTCTGTGTAGGACACACCATCCTACCATCCAATAGGGTGAAGGAAGTAAGTTCTTCTTTGGAAGTGAGGAGACAGGGCAAAGTTGTTTGTCATGGTGATAGATAAATATTCATAAAAATAGGATTGTAACACTTAAACTATTTCCAATTTGATATTTGCAATACATGAGTAATACACGTTCTTTATAGAAAAATAGAGAATATGAAAATTAGAGAGAAGAGAACTAACTCCATTTTCCTCGATGCACAGGCTGCACTTTATCAATCTGGTGAATTCCCTTTCCATTTCTAAGTTCTCCCCACATACAGGCATACACACACAACTATAACTATTCTTCATGTTCAAAAGATCTAAGAAAGACACTTGTCTCTCTGTGCTTGAAGTTTTTCTCTTATGAGTACCTTATATTCAGAAGAGCTTGAAACACTTAAATGAACCCTCTGCTTCTTTCTCCATCTCTCTTAATGGACACACAAGCTAAGAATCTCACTTGATTTGCCGACAAAAGTTATATTTGACCCCCAAATTGAAAGTAGTCATAGTGTTCAATATTTTTTCTGCACTTCTGAACCATTTTCGATAAAGGTCATCTATTATCTTTCAAACAGGGGAAATAATAGCACCACCACCAAAGGTTTATAATGTGAATTAGATAAGTTGATACATGTGAAGGAATTAGAGCAATGATAAACATATAGTGTGAATTCAGCAAATACCAATCATTATTGTTGTTATTTTTCACACGATCTTTGTGTTTTTTTAGAAAGGACCAGAGCAAAGAAAGAAGAGGAAATTGAGTCACATTATTACTAACCAAAACAAACAAGGCAAAGCAAAAGACCTATGCTTCTTTAACTATATTTTAATCAGGGCATAAGAGGAAAATCATTACATCTAAACATTAAGAAATAAGCCCTAATTGTGAGTACACATGGAAGGATTGGGCATGAAAGCTACACAATATATTAAAATATTATGTAAATGCCACATGACAAATTATCATAATAAATATTGTAAAACCTCTCAACATAATTACTTCTCATGTTCATTGTGTAACCAAAGCTAATATTTGCTATTCAACTGAAGAGTAAAATAAATAACTTCATGAAATTTGTAGTATCTTAATTAATCTAATTTCATCCATAAAATATATGAGTCAACTTGGCAAGAATCAAATGCAATTTTATTTATCAATTTAAAATTTAAAAATCTAGTTGACTTTTTAACTCGTATAAGAGTAAAAAGAAACAAAAAAAGAATTATTGCTTTCAAAGGCATCCTTTCTGTTTTTCCTACTCAAAAATGTCTCTGATTAAAATTTTTAGCTTTGGCAAGCAGTTATCCAAAAATATGATCAAATGATAAATAAATGAGGAATTCATGACTAAAACCCAGCTTTCTGCTGTGCTTTCTAAGTAATATTTTTCAACCAAATTTGAGTAATTATTTTTACAATGCAGACTGATGTGACTAATATTTGAACAGTCTATTAAAAACAAAAGTGTGGGAAATGCTTATATTATAGGGATCCAGCAGACAAAGAAAAATTTACAATTAAATTTCTTAAAATGTCTTCTATTTAATATACTATCACAGGTTAGGTTTCCCAGGATGCAGAATCAAAGACAGAGGTAAAGGATATTTATTAACAACTCTTGAGATCAATATCTGTGAAAGGGAAATAAAAGAAACAAAGAGAGAGAAGTTGACCTGTATCATAGACCCAAAGTCAACCTTGGCTGATCCCACTGGGTGCTCTGAGCTAAAATGGCCCTTCAATGGTCTCCCATGAGGCCTAAAATGGTCCAAGACTTTATATTCACACCCTCATCAGTTATGGGATACCGGCCTTCCTCACAAAGCCGTGACTTTGGTGTGACCTCTGTCTAACTGAGGCAATTTCTGGAAGGGGCTGACCATTAAAGTTTACCACCCAATAGCATACCCAGCCCTTCCTTGGATTATGAAGGGGGTAAAAACTTTGTAATCTGAGTAAAATGTCTACCACATACTCTATCATGCTTATGTAAACAGGTAGTGCA
The DNA here is from genome assembly GCA_027257055.1 of Cephalopachus bancanus. Lineage (NCBI taxonomy): Eukaryota > Metazoa > Chordata > Mammalia > Primates > Tarsiidae > Cephalopachus > Cephalopachus bancanus. The sequence goes on along the minus strand of JAPVLO010000164.1, from coordinate 1,523,440 downwards.
ATGTCAAGATAAACTATCAAAGAAAGTTTTATGGTCTTTTTTACACATTCTTCTACCTGATTTTGCCAAATTACTTCATAATTGTCCTTAACATCAAACTGCATCACCTCCTTCAGGAAACTTTTACTATCCAACCAAAATTGAGCATATTATTACTTTTAAATTTTATTTGAGAATTGTTTTTTAAATATGTCAATTTTCCTCATAGAAGGAGAATTCCTTTAAAGTAGGCATTGTGCAATTCCTACTCAGAACCCTAAAGACCAATACCTTAAGAAAGAAAGACGAGTGGGACCTCATCAAACTAATGAGCTTTTGCAAAGCAAAAGAAACCATCAAGAGAGCAGGGAGACAGACCACAGAATGAGAAAAAATATTTGCCAACTGTGTATCTGACAAAGGCCTAACATCTAGGATCTAAAAGGAACTCAAACATGCCAAAAGGAAAAAAACAAACAGCCCCATTAAAAAGTGGGCAAAAGACATGAATAGACTCTTATTAAAAGAAGATATATGGTCAGCCAACAGACACATGAAAAAGTGCTCAGCATCACTCGTCATCAGAGAAATGTAAATCAAAACCACATTGAGATATCACTAACCCCAATAAGAATGGCCATCATTAATAAAAGAAACAACAACAGATGGTGGTGAGGATGCAGACAAAAAGGAATGCTTCTACACTGCTGGTGGGAATGCAAACTAGACAAACTCTCTGGAAGACAATTCTGAAAGAACTAGAAATTAACCTTCCATATGACCCAGCAATTCCCCTATTGGGAATATACCTGGAGAAACTCAAATCATTCTACAAGAAAAATACCTGCACACCAGTGTTTGTTGCAGTTCTATTCACAATAGTAATCATGCAACCCATCAAAGTTGGACTGGATTTTAAAAATGTGGTACATGTACACAATGGAATGGTATGCAGTCATAAAGAAAGGCAAACATATGGACTTCACAGCAACTTGGATGGCTTTGGAGTCAATTATCCTCAGTGATCTATCACAGAAACAAAGAGCAGACTACCACATGTTCTCAATCATAAGTGGACCTTGAACAATTATAATACTATAAGAAAGGAATTAGCAGTAGTGGGAAACTGTCAGGGGAGGGGGGTGGGATTGGCAGATGAGGGAAACTGCTAGGGGAGGGAGGGACATACCTCATCAACAAGTGTACCTGCATAATCAATGTTTGTATACCTAACCCTGAACTGTATCCCACATCTTTATATTAAAATAAAAAATAAACCGGGCTCGGTGGCTCAGCCTGTAATCCCGCGCCTTTGGGAGGCTGAGGTGAGTGGATTGCCTGAGCCCGCGGGTTCGAGACCCGCCTGGGCAGCGAGACCTCATCTCTACAATAAATCAAAAAATCAGCCGGGTGTGGTAGCGCATGCCTGTAATTCCGGCTACTGGGAAGGCTGAGGCAGAAGGATCTCCAGAGCCCAGAGGGCGAGGCTGTGGTGGCCGAGAGCGGCCACTGCACTCCAGTCTGGGTGACCAAGTGAGACTCCAACTCAAAAAATAATAAATAAATAAATAAATAAATAAATAAATAAATAAATAAATAAATAGTAAAGTAGGCATTGTGCCTTGATTGTCTTTATAACCTACTATCTACTACAAAATCTGTATTGTAATAGTCACTCAGTTAAATATTTAGTGATGAGTGAATGAATGAATTTATCTTTCATTTACTAGCTCCATCATCTTAATATCTCCTAATCTTTTCCACATAGTAGAATTAATACAGGTCATTCTTTCCCACAATTTATAAACACTGATTTTTGGTGTGTGTGTGAGTGTATATGTGTGTGTGTGTGTGTGTGTGTGTGTGTGTGTGTGTGTTTTAAAGTCTATCACTAGAGCCAGGCTTAAAGGAGTTTTGTAAATAATTATTGATTGGACGAATGCTGATTTAATAGCCATGGATGTGACAACAATGTGGCTTGTATAAAAGGAACTAATGGATTTGAAGATTTATCGCACTACTAGAGGCTTCAATAAATCCCAGAAAAATTGACATCAAACTTTTAACATTAAGTATTAAAACAAAACAAATCATTTTATTACTTTAGAACACTTGCCACAAATTGTATCAATGCAATATTGTTATTTATTTATTTGTAGAAATATCTAGAGTCCTATTTTTATTATTTTTATTATTAAGCACAATTTATAGGTGTATGCTGTACCCATATAGACAAACACTTTTTGATAGCCTGAAAGTTGTGTGTTTTAAATGCAATATATCCTTTAACCCTAATAATTGCATGAAGCATGTATTTTTTTCATCTTCACTTTGTAGATGAAAAAAATTGAGGCTCCAGTGATTTTAGAAAGTTATCCATGCCTACATCTAATGAGTGGCAAAACTGGAATTCAAACTGATTTATGAGATTTCAGAAAATACATCTTACTGCCACAGTCAACTACCAGTACTTTTGAAAGCTACAGATATTTCAACTTGCTTATTATGTTTTCATGCACATATTTTTATCCTCAGAATGTTTAAGAGTAAATTATGGCTTAAAAAAACAAAGAAACTGATCACTAAGTGTTGTAAGAAAGACACCTTGCACATTGCGTTTTCCAAAGCCAGCTGCAACTCCTGGATCTTGTCTCACGTGTTACTCTGCAGTGTGACCTTCCACTCCCTGACCAAGTTGTGGAGTCTTCTCTTTCTCTTGAATCTATGCTGGCCTCAGTGACTCTCTTGAAACCAGTAAAATGTGGCTGGAAGGAAGCTGCCTGACTTCTGAGGATGGGTCAAAGAGAGTCTTGTGGCATCTTCCTTGGGCTCTTGGACAGCTCGTCCTCTAGATGTTCTCTCTCCAGTCACTCTCTTTTGGATCCAGCACGTCGTTTTTTATTTTTTATTTTATTTTTATTTTTATTTTTATTTTTTTTGAGTTGGAGTCTCACTCTGTCGCCCAGACTGGAGTGCAGTGGCCGCGCCCGGCCACCGCAGCCTCGACCTGCTGGGCTCTGGCGATCCTTCCGCCTCAGCCTTCCAAGTAGCCGGAATTACAGGCATGCGCTACCACGCCTGGCTGATTTTTTGATTTATTGTAGAGATGAGGTCTCGCTGCCCAGGCGGGTCTCGAACCCGCGGGCTCAGGCAATCCACTCACCTCAGCCTCCCAAAGGTGCGGGATTACGGGCTGAGCCACCGAGCCCGGCTAACACATCGTTTTTTAAAAGGCCCAAACTACATGGAGAGGCCACAAGGGACATTCTTGACAGTTATGGCTGAGCCCGGACATGGAGTTATTCCACCCAGGCAACATATGTGAGTGAAGTAGCCTTCAGATAGTTCCATACCCTGGTAATATGGGTTACCTCCAATATTTGAGTTTCCCCAATTAAGGTCCCAGAGGTAACTAAGAATAGATAAGCTATCTCCATGCTGCCTTGTCCTGACCCACAGATTTTTTAGTATAATAAAATGGCTATTGTGAAATTGGAGTGATTTTTTTTTTTTTACACAGCAGATAGCAGACAACTTTACATATCAGCTCCATCTTCTATTATTCAAGTCTATCTGTTTGGTAAAAAATACCAGTTCTGAACTAGTCCATACAGTATCAGCCATTCTTTAACACACACTATCACACGAGTTTGATTTTTGTATGCATAAATTCCAAAATTATTTAAATAAATGACAGAAAAGGTGACTCAATGATTAAGTCACTGAAATTACAAACACCTTAAATTGATAGTATTGAATAATTCCTCCATTTTTCACTCCAACTCTTCAGGATGGGAGATTTAACAACTTCAGAATACAAAGTTTTATTTGTCTTTCTTGATAACTACCTAACTGGCTAGTGGCTTGTATTGCTATGGATAGGACAATACAGACATAAAATCTATGGGACTTGATTTAAATCAGATTTGATAGTATAAATAGTAGTACTTGACTTAACAGCTACTGTTTAAATTTAAAGACCCAAATAATTTGCAGTGAGCTCAAACAGGCTTTTTAGTCAATTAACTGCTACTAGAGTGTCTTCTCATAATTATTTGCTGTGTCATTTTATTCCTATCGGATACATGACCCCTAAGCAATCTAGTTGTAAACAAAGTAGCCCAAGCAGACAAAAGTTAAAGGTAATAATCCCTAGCTTCTGAGTTTTTCTGACTAGAGTGAAACATAGATTTTATTCACATTGTAACTGAAATTGATTTAGTAGTATGAATTTATTGAATTCTGAGGAAAAGGGAGAAGGATACAACTTCAAGGACTAATTTTTGACAATCCAACCCTTATTTATAATACTCCCTAAAATATATTTGACCATAATTGTCTCCAGTGTGATAACATTTTAGGATTATTATTATTTTTATTACATTTGATGTATTCTTGAATTTTGTCTGTCCTTCCACACCCAGAACATATTATATACATGGGTGTGTGTTTATATGTGTGTATGCAAATATATGTAATTGTGAAAACCACATTGTATAGTATGTAATATATCTATATTTCTAGAACTTCACAAAACATATTGAAATAGATATTAAATTGGAACAGAAAATAGTCTGCCTAAATCTATTAAGATTAAGGCTCATTCTTCTCCTTTATAAAGTGAATGGGGTATTTATTAATATCAACATTTTCTTTATTTTTTTTCCTAGCACAGTGTAAAAGAACAACTTCAAATATATATTTTTTCGAACGGCAAAACCAATCATTAATTAAATGGCATTTACTTTACATGACTTCTAGGTTCTGAAAGCAGACTGAAATGAAATTCTTGATGTATCTATTTCTAGTTTTTTAACTACAAAGCCAGATTAATAAGGGCCTTAAACCGATAGGAAATATGTCAAGTCTTGGATGTAGTTAACATTCAAATTAAAAGAACAATTGGCAATTGATCTGCCATCAACAAAAAGAAAGAAAGAAAGAAAGAAAGAAAGAAAGAAAGAAAGAAAGAAAGAAAGAAAGAAAGAAAGAAAGAAAGAAAGAAAGAAAGAAAAGACAGGAGAAAACCCAGGGTCTGGAAACAAATTTGTCTTTCTTAAATGCTCACTTTCAAGTGTGTCTGGTTTCTAGCCCAGTTTGTATCAGAAGGGATCAATTTTTTTCCCCTTTTCCCTGTTCTACTTTTGCACTGGTATTGTCTGAATCCCAGAGTGAGCAGCAATACATCATCTTGCTTCAACATCTGCTAGAGCCCCTCTCCTCCTAATCTGCCCAGATCCCCAAAGCCTTTTCCACCTGCTATAGCACCAAATGCTCATTATAGCGTACAGCTACGCCCTTCATTGTCCTTCCTCCCAGATCCTCAAGGTTAACGTGGAACAATGACTATTATTAAGTGGGGGTTTCAGGAATATATAAGCAGACTGGGCAAGGAGAGAGGGGGAGGGGTGCTGGAAGCACTGGGTAGAATGCCAGGAGAGCTGGCAGGAGAGAGCTGCTCGAAAGCTCTGGCCAATTTTCCAGTCGAAACATGAGTCACTGAACAGAGATGCCCTAGAAATAAATAGCTTCCCTGTTCTTTGCCCAGGACAAGCGGTGACCACACCCTTCAGTGGTTTTGTGTCAGGGCACTTAGGGGTATAGCTTTGAACAGCGAGTGCAGAGAGGGAGAGAAAAATGACCAGTCTGAGAAGGCTGGCAAGTCTAGAAGTTGTGTTTACAGCTTGGCCAACTGTAAGTTGTAAGCAATTGGAAGTTGTGCTGCCTCCTTTTTTCCTTCAAACCACCAACCTGTTCCTTCTGCTTGCATCATCACACCAAACACCAATGGAAAATTTGAGGCACATTAGATGAGACTGTTCAAAAAACAGAGCAATTCAGAATCTCTGATGGTCCTTATTCATCTTAGATTATCACAAAATCTGATTTTTTTTAAAGGAATCTAATGGGTAGGAGAAGGCAGTTTTACTTAAATTTCCTGTCTTTGGCAGCTGTGTACCTCATTCCCAGATGCCATACTTGGTACAATTTCCTTTTAGTTTTGTAGGAGATATTTTAAGATGTTCAATGCTGTTTCCTCGGTGACATTCATAAGGAAAATCTTGAGAAACCACATGAATGCGGGCTGGCCTCTAGTTGGCCAGCTCCGCCCTGGACTTCCTCTCCTGTTAATGTACCACTGGGCAATGTCTCCAGCAGGATCAAGTCACTCACCTTTGTTCTTCATATCCTGGAAGAAGTATCAAACCACATGTTTCCCCAAAGGTCACCTAGTAAAATTGTACTTACCTCACCACCCAGAACCCAAGGAATTTTGTCCCTATTCTATAGCCTCACAGCGTGTCAATCTAAACATGACACAAGCCATCTAGATCAATCACCACTCTCATCCACACACTGAGAGATGAATGAGCTCTCAATACAGTCCACTATGATTGGATTTGCAAAATCATGTGGGCTAGACAGTTTTGCTGTTCTATTAAATGACAACATGCCTAAACTACCAAACTTAGAAGGATGTTGTAATTCCCTTTTTCTTTTATTAAAATCCAGGTTTGATGTCATAACTTAGTTTGGATAGACAGTTTTATTTATTTATTTTTTAACTATTGCAATTAAGAAAGAAGAATGACACACTTCTCAATTTCAGTTGAACTGATCAAGATATTAGATCTTCGTTTGGGATTCATGTAAGATGGAAAAGTAATTAGCGTTTAACTAAATGGTGAACATTTCAGCAACATAATTAAAAAATCTAAAATCTAAACCTTTATCTAAACATTCCATATATATATTAGCCCTCATTGTAAGACTGAGAGGTCAAAAGTAAATGCCATTGTGAAATACTTCATGTGGCTGTAGTTTCATATATAAGTAAGAAAGTTAGGGGAAAGTAGTTTTTCATTGAGCAAATTTTAGGAAGCATGTAGATACTTTAAAGCATAATCCTAGCTGTTGCTTTGACTTGCACTGTAATTGCTCTTTTCTTGTAGTATTGGGAAAGTTTTATTTGACTTCCCTGAGCCTTATTTTTACCTTATAAAAGGAGGGTAGCCATAGTATTTTACCTTCCTCATGAGGTTATTGTGAAGATTCATGAGAGAACTTGGGAAGGTCCCTGGAATGTAAGAAGTGATTAATCAGTTTAAACTGGTATTGTTCTTACTCAGTTCTATTTGAAGACATTTGCAAGACATTTTAAAAGTTTCCAAAGGACTCTTTTTTTCCAAAGGATTTCTTTTTCTTGCCTTCTTTCCTTTTCTTCTCCTTTTATCTGATTTGTATTACATTTCTATTCAAACCTTATAAAAATTAAGATTCTGTTTTATTTGTTTTATGAAAGTTTACTATCTTAAATTATCTTATAATAGGATGTGACAACTATAAATACCCCAAATTAGGAAGAAAAAAAAAATCAGTGGCCAAGTAAGTCTTAGACAGTTTGGGCTTCTGTAACAAAATACCATAGACTGCGTGGTTTAAACAACATAAACTTAATTTCTCTCATTTGTGGAACCTGAAAGTCTAAGATCAGGGTGCCAGAATGGTCAGGTGCTATGTTCACACACAGCAGAGGTAGAGCATATTCTATGGTGTCTCTTCTTAAAAGGACACTAGTCCACAGTGTGACCCCATTCTCATGGCCTCACCTGCATTTAACTGCCATTATCTCCAAATACCATCATGGTGGGGGGTAGAGCTTTAACATATACCTTTTGGGAGGGGCACAATTCAATTTATTTCAGACTGTTGTCTCAAAATCTGAGAACTGATATCATCAGCTTGATGGTAGGATTTTCAGTAAAACTATTAAACTGTGATCACCAGGATTTTAGATTGTCAGACATTTTGGCATTAGAACTACAACATTGAAGTTGCTTAGCTCTATGCATTATTTTAACCAAATTCTTCTTTGTCCTTAACAAGTCCCTTTGCATAACATCTTCAATCAACTCTTATGTACAATGGCCGATTTCAAACAAATTTCTGACCCTTTCTCTTCAATGTTTTCTGGTTTTTAATTAAAAAAAAAAATTCTGTCTTTGGCCAGCTTTATGCTATCCATCACCTCACTTTCTACCCACTAACCTTGACCTACTCAATCTTAATCAGGATCATCTCTATGTTTTCCTTTGGTATCTGAAAATCCTGCTTTTGAGCCAAAATTCTCCTTCTAATACTTTTTTTCTGGTCGTTTTCTCTGTCAGCTATCCACATGAATCTCACCAAAGCATTTGGAATTCCTTGACCACTTCTCCTTTTCTCTTTACAGGAAAGTTAACTTTCCTGACACTTTCTCCCTTATTCCTCTCCAACACTTCTCACCCTGCCTTCTCTATTTCTCTTGCTCCTTGTATAAACCTTAATCCAGGCATTCCCCTAAGGCTGGTTTCCTTTTCTTCCCTATTTTCTCAGCATTTCATGATACCATCCACGTCCAATGGTTTTACTTTCATATATGAATATAACAACTAACAGTTTCTTCTTCTAACTTCACAGTTTAGGCCATCAACCTGGGACAGTTTCAAGAGCGAGGCAAGAGGAAGTTTTTAACTGGAGACAGGAAGAACATTCCAGTAATAAAGACAATTATCTTTAGCAGGTTTCTCTAGCTGATGCATAATCTGGCCTTTCTTTTCATTTAACATTCATTTTATACTGCTTCTTTCAATATGGAAAAACCCGGGTTTGTTCTATCCTGCTGTATCACAGTCCCCCTGCTGCTGTGAACTCACTTTTCCAGTGCCCTTTGAATATCTCTTAAATAACGTGTGCATAAAGGTGATTTCATTATACTTGTCTTCTTTTCTTATCATCCCATGTATGTTGTATGTTAGTAGTTTTATCACTCTTCTAGTAACCCATGCTAAATCTTTTTGGTGTCCTTACATTTTTCTCATTATAAATATATATAATACTCATCATGATTTCCAATTTTCCTTCTGGAGTTTCAATATTGACATTATTTTGTTCAGATTTTTGTTTTACTTTACCCACATTATTTAATTCCCTTCCAAATGATTCTATGTTGACTGACCATTCCTGTCTTCAAGTTCATCTTTATAAGTCACTTTCTTTCTTTCTTTCTTTTTATGAGTATTTTCTCATATCTTTACTCACTTCAATGGGTTGTTACTGCCTATCATAAAAAACCTTAGGCCTTACTATTACATTCAAGGCATGTTACAAATCATGTAGTACCTAAGTTTTGTGTTGCAGTACCTGCAAGTCCTTTTCAAATAACCTGCACTGTTACAGTCAAATCCTACTTATCTTTCTTGAATGAATTTGGTTAATCATACATTGGTGGTACTGCTGCCTTCCCATGGTCTAAAGACTTCTCCACTATTTCCATTTGTGGAAATGTTCTTTCCTTTAAACAACACAGATGTCACCCTCACTTGGAGTCTTCCCTGTTTCTCCCTACTGAAGCTTTCATAGTTATACACACACACACACACACACGCACACACACACACTTTTAAAATGAAATTCCTTGTTGCATCCTATAATAGTTACTTGTATCTCTTCATTATCTCCTCTAATAGGTTAGGAAAAACTATGTGCTTAGAACCAGATATTATTTATATATTTCTCTTTCTTAATCACATAAAAATTGTCTGAATCTATACATATTTTTCCAAATAACAGACTAAATCTTGATAAATATCTTTGGAATAAATATGAATAAGATCACTAAATTACTACTATGAAAGATTCTGTACTTTTAATACACGTGTTGTTTCTAAGGAGATTGACTTCTTAAAATAATTATAATACTGCTAATGATGATGGAAGCAGTCTATAGTTTTCTGAATATACTTTGTTGTTAGAAAGACAAAATGTAGGCAGCTATATCACTCTGTTCTCTAAAAACCATGTTTGCCTGTAAAGTAGGATATTATGCTTTCATTTGTACATTTGTGATACAATTTGTACCTCAATTAGGAGGAATAAAATTTTGAAAAAAATAATAACTTTTTTGGATAAGAGAATATGGCTAACGTTTGGTCATATTTAATCTGTAATAGAATTACAGTTCAGTTAACGAATGTCATATCTGTGAAGAAACTTATATCCATGAAAACAATACTAATTTAAATCTATACTGAATCATTCTTTTTGGCAGGAGATAAAACTTTAAAAGAATTACCAATTTTAAAAAGTTTCTATTACTCTTAAAATAATTTAATAAGCTATATGTAAACCAAAGTTATTTTTTCTATTTAGATATGAGGAATAACATTGCTACCATCAGAAGCTAATTTTCTTAAGAGAGATAACAAAGTGCTCTTTGTTCCTCAATTTTACCAAGATCCAGGAACTTTTAAGTGTTATGGTGAGAAAACTATGAAGAAAGTTCAGATTAAAAATTTACACTAAAACCTTGTAAGAAAAGCTAATTATTTGAAGGTATTTGGAAGATACATCATCAGCAAAGCATGCAGTATAAAAGTCTATATTTAGTAATTGTTTGAAAGGAGGAGTCTGATGATAGGACAACAGCTGTGGGTGGCCATGCTTGGGAGAGCCCATGAAAGACCTTAGTCCACTGAGGAAGGTTTCAGCATGGGTGACTGATATTTCCACGTGTTTCCTCTCAGTTAATACCTTCCAGTAAAGCTTCCCATGTGCTTCTAGGGCATCACCTACACCACCCACAGCACGGTTTCTTGATTTGAATTACGTTTCATAGAGTGTGGGCAGCAGGAATTTGACTCAGCCAGACATTCGAGAATCTAGTGACAGCCCTGACTATTAAGTTCAAAAAGTCTCATCAGTGTCAAGAAAAAGTCTTAACAAAGAGAAAATAAAAATTTATAGAACATAAGTATTAATGTCTTGGAAACTTAAGTTGGAAGAAACATTTATTCTTACTTTGTTATTTTGTAGTTGAGGAAACAGAGACAAGAGAAAAAGTAAATAAATTGCCCATTTCCTGATCACTGATCCTGAGTTCTAGTCCTTCAACCTGATAGACTGACTTCTCTAAAGAAAACTATCATCTCAATTCAAGCACTTGAATGTCATATTTGATATAGTTAGTAAAAATACTTTCTTTCCCAGAGTCTTTTCAAAAAAGCAGGTCAAAAGAACAAGAAAATGTATAATAAATTATCCAGGACTATAATTTGGTTACATATCATCAGGTTCTTAGAACACTGAAAAGAATGAGATACATTTGAATTCCCACTGAAAGTTATTAGGATAAGCCACACATCTAATAAAATGTCCTCTGTCTAAAAAGTGGCAGCTTGTTTTTTCTTATGTGTTATTTTTCTGAATGAGTTGATGCGTGTGACAAAGAGTTGGTGGGAATTATTTCTGTCATACACCTAAAAGGCAGAAAGGCAAATCAGAAAGAGTATAAGTTTACATTATCTTTAAATCTGCTCTTATGTGTCTTTCTTTAAACATTCTCAGGTCAACTGAGATCAATTATTCAATAAATTTCTATCTAAATACAAAGAAGGCAAAACGATTGACTTCAGTGTTACCTTAATTTGTCATAAATATAATTGACTCAAAAGAAATTTTAAATAATAATAGCTCTATAACTGAAATTCATTTCAATAACTAGCTAAAAGGAAGATTGAAATTATCTTCCCAATACTTTAACTGTCTCATCAATGATCAGCCACTGTTGAGAAATTGGTGACTTCTGGACTGTAACTATACCTGGTCACAATACTGATTACCTGTTGGAGACTAAGTCTCTGCTAAAATATTATATATATGTGTATATATATATATAATATAAAATGCATAAATATATAATATAAAAATACTATGTATGCTCAGGAAAGGAACATATATATCATACACACACACACACACACACACACACACACACACACATATATGCGCTAAGGAAAGGAATCCAGAGTTTTAAATATATGCATAGCAATTTGTGAAAAGTTGTGATCAGCCGGGCTCAGTGGCTCAGCCTGTAATCCCTTGCCTTTGGGAGGCTGAGGTGAGTGGATTGCCTGAGCCCATGGGTTCAAGACCTGCCTGGGCAACTTGGCAAGACCTCATCTCTACAATAAATCAAAAATTAGTCAGGTGTGGTAGTGTGTGCCTGTAGTTCCAGTTACTTGGAAGGCCGAGGCGGAAGGATCGCCGGAGCCCAGCAGGTCGAGGCTGCGGTGGCCAGGAGCGGCCACTGCACTGCAGTCTGGGCGACAGAGTGAGACTACAACTCAAAAAAAAAAAAAAAAAAAAAAAGTTGTGATCAAATATCTACTAGTCAAATGAACCGAGTGAACAGTTCTGAAAGAGATACCCAATATGAACCGAATGGTCAGAAATTGGAAAGAGGAAAAATATGATCATGAGAAGACATAAAAGCCCGAGAATGGAGCCAGTGGAAGGAAGGAAATAAACTATCATCATGAAAGAATGGTTGATGGAAGATTTATAACTATACAAAAAAGAATAATTAAAAACCTAGCAAGTGGAGGCCTGGGAAATACTAAAGGTGAACGTCTCTATGGTTAAGCAGATGACAATGGTTATTTTACAGCATAGCCCTTGTAGACTATCAGAAAATTAGATTTTGTTCTAAATATCATGGTATAAATGAGAAAAAATATACAAGGACAGTTCAGAGGTGTTCACAAGAAAAGTTCACAAGGTCTCATTCAACTAATTCATAAAGCTCAGTGATCATCACAGCTTTTACCTATTACTCCTTCATCCCTGTCTCTCCACACCCACACACACACCTACTGCTGCTAATTTCCTTGGAGACATCTGCAAAGGTAAATTAAATAACCAGAGCTTTTGACATCTCAAGACAAACAACCACCTAAGACACGTGAAATGATACTATGTGGTGAGGCATTATAAACCTCCAGTGCTTAACACAATTCAGTCCTAAAATTGAAAAAATTGCATTTAATCAATTATACCTCAGTCTTCTTGATTATTCAAATACTTAATGATTAAAAACTTTAAAATGATGTTTTATTTGCATTTATGCAAATATAGATATAAACTATTTCTTAGACATTTAAACAAGCATTTTTTAATTAAGATGAGACTAAACAAAATAACACATTGATAGCCACAAAATGAAAGTTATGTTATTACTGGTGTATTATAAGCACATATCAGCAGCCAAACATCAATACCAAATGCTTTGTCTGGCCAATACTTACCCCTTTCTGAGTAAAGTCCTATCTCTTGAGCAAGGCAAGATTTTCACCCCTCCTTTCAACCTAAGCAATGTATGGGTCTGTTAGAATATTTTTCTAAAGACAAAACAGTTCTCCAAATACAGAATAATTGTAAAATTCATTGTGTTTAGGGATTCGATTTGTTAACTTCAGAAGAGGGGCGCTTGGCACTTGTACGCTATTGGAAATTCCCCAAACACAGACAACAAAAGCTCAGTCAGTTTAATCAAATTATCAGCTTTTCCTCAGTCTGTGTTTAGTCTGTGTTTGTCTAATGTCCGGGTGCATATTTTCTACTTAAGAAAATCAATAAATCTGCTGCTTTAAAAAAAGGCACATTTCAAATGCAGTATACAGCGTATTGCACTATCTGATCCAGCAATCTGTCTGCCTCTGCCCACAGAAGGAAGGAACAAGAAACATGCCTGATGAGCTTATGAGATCAGAAACTCATGTTTAGAAGGGGGGGAAAGATGCCATTGAAATAGAGATACCACTCACTTCCGTTGTAGAAATAGGGGATCAAATGTATACCTGAAATGTTTTTCTGCTGCCTTGAACGGTTATAAGCATGGGCAGAACTAATGTGATCTTAGCCAATGAAGTAGCTAAATTAGGTTTCTTAGGTAAAACATTTATCCTTCTAATGGTCTTTTATTGACATAATTGTTACTTTACTATTTATCTTGAGGTCTGACAGCATCTTTTCCTTCATTATTTGTTGTTGTTCTGTAAATATTTTTCACTCTAACATATAATGTTCAATTTTCCAATGGTGAGAAATTCTCATTTTGCTCCAATAACATTTTCTCACATACAAGTTTGCTCTCAAGTTCTCTGCTGCTGTCTCTTTATTTGTAGCAATGCTTCCTGCAAAAACAAGCACAAATGAGTTGTTTATATAAATCATCTTAAATATTAACACTTTTGATAAATAAGTAGTTACTTTATATTTGTTCTATAAAAAAATCACCTTACGAATAAAAACAAATAAAAGTGCAGGTTTTTCTTCTACCCATCCAGAAAAATTCAGAACTTTGGTGGTAAACATTTCATTCATTTATTCTGATTGTATTAAAATTAGTACATTTTCTTACCCAGAAGGGTAGACATATATTTAACAAAATTTGAAAGCATTTAAATAAGGCAGACACTTTGAGAATAAGATAAAATTATTTTCCCTATTGATCGAGACATATAAACTTCCTGGAAAATGGATGCTACCTTTTTTTTTTAATCAATGATAGAGTGCTAGACATAGGTTATTATACTAGAGTTTTTTGATCTAAAGATTTGCTTACTAGTAATCCTTAGAAAGGAGCTTGTCATGATGCACATCTTTAATCTCCAAACCAGAACTGATGCCTTTAAATGAGTTGGTTTGAACAATGACAGTACACTGGGTTTGGTTGCTAGAGAGATGTTATTTATGTTTTCTCCTTCTGTCTTTTTGGCAGTGAGAAGATAGAGGGAAATAGTGAATTCAGGCATCCAATGAATATGTCAAACATTAATAATTGCCCAAGAAAATTATGAAACTTTCAGGGATGTTTGCGTCTAGGTTTATGGGGGCAAAACATGAGCAGGCACAAGGAAAAGAAGAAAAAAACCACCTAAAATAGCAGCCTGAATCTGTGTTCAGTAAAGACAAATTTTGATTAGCTAACTCCCTCCTTGTAACAACATTTGATAGTAAATTATTTCTTTGTTTACTATAAAAATGAAGAAGTCACCATCATCAACTAACTTTCTTGCTTATTTCTAATAATTTTGGGGGGAATATTTCCATATTTGGTACGCAACTCTCCCTGGAACTGGATTGCTGTTTCCCCCCAACTGTTGTTTATGTGAAGAATTTCTAGTCAGGGTAAAAAAAGGTGTTGCTTGTGCAGAGAATCCGTTGAGTAGAGCAGGCTAATAAGCTGACCAGTCATTAACTAAAACACAGCTGGGAAGAGGCTATAATCCCCCAATTTCCTTCACAAATGCAGTAAATAAATATTCAAGTGGAGCAGTGCACAAATTTGCATATGTGTTAAACAAAAGCCCAGCTGAAGATTTGGTTTAAAAGCTCTGCTAATGTTTCTCCCTTTTCTACCTACAATTCCTCTACCTGAAGACTGTGTTTCACAAAGTTTCCCATACTTCTCCCAAAATAGGAGTCCCATTCACTTCAAGAATTATCTCAGAAATTTTCTTTTTTCTAGCCCCCACTAGCTGCTTCATTGAGCCCCATTTTGAAGGGGAAAAATAGTCACCTATCAAATTAAGTCTGTTTCTTCTCCATTAGATAAATTTGAGTATCTTTAACATATAACATGCCATTGACACACTTTGTGTTCCACCAGTTCGTGAATAGAACTCCATTTTTTGGACCTCAGAGCAAAAAATACTTAGGTAATAAAACTCTAAGTCTTCGCTATTGATACAACTAATTTGCTGACCCCATAGACTTTAGGAAGCAAATTCAGATCCGCTTTCTCAATTCCTTAGTCTGTCCTCTGAGATTTCGGGCAAAAGATATAACAGGATGCTGTTCGGTTAATTATTCCTTAGAATGAGCCTCGATATCATTACAAATTCCCTACTCTGCCTCTCCTTTCCCTCTCCTGCCCTTATTCCTCAATTGTAATTTCTAGAGTTAGATTCTAGGGCACACCTGACCTTAGGCTCTGCTGGTTGCTTATCCTGAAGCAGTGTGAGTCCCTCCCAAGGTGAAGAAATATAATTAGAAGAAAAAAAGATCATTCAGTGAGGAGCCTAAGGTAGGACACAAGAGGTTACTTTCTAAGGGAAAAAATAGATTGCAAAAAAAAAAAAAAAAAAAATTAACTGATTCTGAAAAGAAAAAAAAGAGTTCTACAGTTAAAGGAAGCAGCATGTCAAAAATTAGCAAGGTAAATTGACTTTTACTTGTTTTCAACACTGCATGTGACTGTAGGCAGTCCTGCCTCACTCCTCTTCCTCAACGGAGAAAGGAAAACAAGAAGATATTAGTCGAAGACCTAGAGAGTTCCTAGATTAAATGGGATGTGTGCTTTATTGCCCCAAGTTGTAAGAAGTAGACTGTCAGTATATATAATATATATAATATATTTAATGTGTATGATGGTATATATATGGTATCTATAATCTGTATATGCTATATATATAGTTGCACACTATATGTAAATATATTCTTTTTTTTTTTTTTTTTTTTTGAGTTGGAGTCTCACTCTGTCGCCCAGACTGGAGTGCAGTGGCCGCTCCCGGCCACCGCAGCCTCGGCCTGCTGGGCTCCGGCGATCCTTCTGCCTCAGCCTTCCGAGTAGCCGGAATTACAGGCATGTACCACCACGCCCGGCTGATTTTTTGGTTTATTGTAGAGATGAGGTCTCGCTGCCCAGGCGGGTCTCGAACCCGCGGGCTCAGGCAATTCACTCACCTCAGCCTCCCAAAGGCGCGGCATTACAGGCTGAGCCACTGAGCCCGGCTTGTAAATATATTCTTATATTTAGAAAACATTGTAGACTCTCAACAAAGTGAAGTGCATAGATTTGAACTCTGAATCACATCATAAGGAAATATGTTATTGAAACATATTTTGGACCTTTAATATATTTTAATGTATGTAATAGAAGAATTATTTTTGCCTAGCTATTTTTAAGGACTTGCATAGAAATCCTATTAGTGTCTCTTTAATAACTTGCTATACAACATACTAACATTGTTTTAATACTGTAATACTCAGAAGCAAGCATAACTTAAGCATTGAAGCTTTCCAGAGCTGAGATAATAAAAGATTTTTTTCTCTCCTCATTCAATCACATTTACAAAGCATACTTGGAAGAAAAATCACTATCATATAAACGATAATGTTTTGTGCTTAAATGAAACCATGTCAGTAAATATTTTGTGTTTTTCTCTCTCTCTTTTTTTTTTAACACTATTTTTTTTCTTTAGGAAAATAAAAGGTTTAATGTCAGGAGGCTAGTTCAGACTTATACTCTAGCTAATGCAAGATTCAAGTTGTGTGAATTGTGCTATGTATCAATGAGCATTATTTTGAAAAAGAGGCTTCAAAGCTTTCAAAATGCACCTAAAACATGGCAAAATAACAATATGAATCTCTCTGCTTTTTTTCTAAGTTTTTTTTCTCATTTTCTTAACAAGCTATTGCCACATTGGAGAAACACTGAGTCACCTTACTGGATCACACAAATGCCTGGTAAGAAGTCCCCAGGGGAACACCTGTTGAGTTGAGCTACTTACTGCTCCTTTTTAGGTGCCTGCTCGTTCAGTTGAACTTTTCATGACATGGGGCCCCTTCCCATTTTGTTTTATTATTTTCAAAGCTTCTGAAGGTTTACCTAAAACATTCTAGTAAGGTTCTGTAGTACGTGTTTCTCCATAGGCACATTGGTGTACTTCCTCCATAAATTAATATTGGGAATGCTGCTTTAAAAATATTCATCATTTTCTGTCTGCATGGAAGGTAAACTATATTTTTCAACTGCAGTTCAAATAAATCATCTGTTTTGTTTTTCACATGTTGCTTTTGATCTTTGTTATGGTTGTATTTGTGGCTTTAAATACAAAAAGGTTTTTCTTTTTATGATATTTCTTCTTTTACCTTTTTTCTATATCATAAATGTCTTCAAGTTACATGAAATTGTGATGTTGTGTGTTGGGTGAAAGCTTGCTAATCAGCTGCATGTCAAAGACTCTGGAACCAGAAGTTATAAAGTGACAAAAACTAGCAGAGAGAGCATTTTAGTTATCACAGCAGGGAGATTTTTATTAGCCATTCTGTATGAGCAAATGTATGTCCAGCAGTCCTGTCTGAGGTCACAGCTGCCCCTGAATTTGAGCGGTTGGGGATATTTTGGGATGCTTTCATTAGAAGGTACAGAGTACAGTTAAGAAACAGGCTTGGGGCGCCAGCATGTGATTATGGCAAGACGGACTGACCACTGGGAAATGGTTGAGCCAACAGGCCGGGGAGTCAGGCTGACCTCCCCAGAGCCAACTCAACAGAAAGCTACCACCCAACACACCTTCTGAGGGACAGTCTGAAGCCTTCAGTGTTCAAAATATTCATCTGAGCAACAGATGTTTTTGAAAGACAAAAGTATTGTACATTTTCACATGCTCTGTTTATGAATCTTCTTGCTATTCTATTTTTAAAGGTGCTTATCCAAAAAAAAAGTTCCTTATATTTACTTTAGAACCAGCCAGCATTCTGGCTGCCTCTTTCATTGGTGGCAGAGGCTGGTGGGGGTTGGGGGAGAGTTGTTTCAGAAAAGCTCTAACCACAATGCAAGAGTAACTTACTTAGCAGGCGGCAAGTTACCAAAAGCTTGTTCAGAAAGCCAATATATAAAGCAGGTATTTTCCAGACATCTCATATTTAAAGGCAATTAATACTTCAGCATAAACTCTTTTTAATTTCAGTTTCTACTTAGCAAAATATTTCTTTCTTCTTGCCTCTGCTATTACCCAAACAAGATGTATTTGTTCTTTTTTGTTGTCTTTCTCTTGGTTTTCAAGCAGCTTGTATAAAAGCAAGGAAAAGAGTTAAAGTGAGAGAGAATTTAAAGAAAGTGTCATTTGATAGCCATGACAACTCAGAAGGCAATAAGAAGAAATTTGGAACCTAATATTTATTTTATGAGCAATAGAAAACCTGGCAATTGAAGTGACAGTCCTGTTACCTGGCAAAGTCAGAACATAGTTGAACTAGAACAAACCTGAAGAAAATGGGAAAATGTTAATATGATAACTTGAAAAGAAAAAAGACACACAATAAAAAAAATCCACTAACATCCCTTTTATCATCTCACCTCTTAATGTTTGAAAACACAATACTATCCACGGATGCCCCATGACCATTCATTTCTCATTCTCACTTCCTCTCCTGTCCCCAGTATCCCTTCATGAGGTTTTGATTGGGCAATAGTGTGTATATTTTCTTAAAATAACAGGAAAAAGGGAAACAAAATGCTAAGCAAGGTAATTGAAGATAGACTCTAAAACAAATCAGATTTTAATTTAATTCATTTTTAATTTAAGTAAGCCCTTTGAGCTTTTACAATTCAAAATTCACTTTTCAAGTTTGGATGCTATAAGAAGCAAAAGGTGTATCATACATCAACCAGAGCAGACTAAATTCAGAACAGTAGTGACTGTTATTGTCAGATTTCTGCTAAAAAGACAACAAATTGACGATAACGAAAACTAAACTTTCTGCACGAAAGGCAAATCTATTAAAAAAAAATCAGGTCCTACTTACCACTTTATTATCTGTCTGTATTTGTGTGCCTATGCCTGCATATGTGTGTATGTGTGTGTGTGTGTGTGTGTGTGTGTGTGTGTGTGTGTGTGTGTGTTTATATGTGTGTGTACTTTTCTTTGCCACACATTTGCCTCTTCTCTAATTTATTTCCTCCCTTATTGTTTCTTTTCCTTTCCTCTTTTAAATATATCTTAAGGTCTTCTTCAGCAATTCCAGGCCATCTGTCCTCACTGTACTAAATAAGCATTCATGGACACATGGCTGCCTCCTCCAGACTGACAAAGGCTCTTTAGTAGCTAAGAGAAATGACCCAACAGCAGTGGAGAAGAGGTCTAAAAATATTTAAAGTACAAAAAAAAAAAAATAGAAAGACCCACCAACTTTCTCTTTACTTGACTCCCCCTTTTTCTTAAGTTTATTTCATGTTTTACCATTGGAATCTGCCCTTACAGAATATATTTGCATAATTGCCTGCCAAATTGAATATAGGCTTATTTTTAAAGGTAAAGAATCCTTATATCAGAAGAAGAAATTAAAAAAAAAAAACTTTTAACTTCCTTTTAAGCCATAACTGCATATATTCCCATGTAGTGCAATTGGCAAGCACTAAAAAGACAGAAAGGTAATTAAGTGTGAGAAGTACTCCTGAAATTTCTACTTCTGTGGTAGATACAAGGAATTCAGTAGATAACATTTTTTGAAGTTTAATACGAATGCACCGAATGAGCAGACATGCTTTTTAAATAACTTATACAAATGGCAAGACAATAAGGACACACAGCAGATTAAAATTTTATATAAGAGACTTTGACTCATTCTTTTTCCAGTTGACCAATCTTTGATTTTTTGCATACTCTATAGAAAACAGACTTGGTTTATTCCCAATGAATACTATTTTCTTATATAAATTTGTTGGTTTATTAAAGCACTTTATCTAATGAAAAATATTTTAATTGGATGTAAATTATCACTTTATTTTTTCACAACAGATGCTGTGTGAATTACATGAACTTATATGAATTTCTGAGCTACTCATAAGTATTCAGAAAACTGCTAAAACCTGTTAGCTGAATAGAAGATAAAATATTCCTATTCTCTTTATGGACTAAACCTTGCATATGTAAAAATTGTTAGGCATTTTTCCCCTGAAACTTAAGAAATTATGTATAAGCAAGTGTTTCTTCATTCTTTCACCTATGCTATATATGCTTATATCTACCTAAACTAAGCATAGTGCAAAGCAATGTCTTCCAGGACTTAAGTTACAAAATGGCAGAACACTACCTGTCATATATTTTATGTTAAAAGAAAAAATTCAAATCAACATTGCTGTTCTATTGACCGTCATACAGCTTTCTTTACGATTCATTTGGCTTCCTTCTAGTTATTACTAGTTAACTTGCTTTTAAAAAGTGTTGCCTAAAAATGTCTACAATAAAAAGTTTTAGTAAATTAGATTTCTCTAACTGCAAAAAAAAAAAAAATTGAAAAATGGTCTTTGAATTATGATGGTACAAACAGAGCAAATCATCTACTTGGCACAAGGGAATGGAAGTCTGACATCAGAAAAATAATTATCTTACCTATTTGAAACACACCAAGTTTTCCAGTTTTTGGAGCTGTCTTTTGAAAATGTATATTATGGCGTAGATGCTATTAAAATGGGTCTTATGAGGGTGTGTGTACGTGTGTGTGTGTGTGTGTGTGTGTGTGTGTGTGTGTGTGTGTGTGTGTAGGGGTAGAAGCAATGAGGTGGGAAGGAAGGAACTGAATTTAGATGGTGATGAACTTTGTTAAGAAGTAGGTGTGCATCAGTGTGTGTCTTAAAATGTTCAGTGTTTCTTTTTTTTAATAGAATGTTTTCCCCCCCTTTAAAAAAATCCAGTGGGTGTTCAGTGGGTTCTGTTATTGTTCAATCTGTTAATTAGAATTTTGAAACAAATCTTAAAAGAAGAACAAAGTATGGTTGAAAGGTCTTACTTTAAAATTTAGAAAATGTGAATGCCAAAATCAAAGTCAAAATTATAAACATGAGTGGAAAGATACCAAAAGATTTTATGTAAGTTTGAAGAGCAAAAGCACAGCACCCTCTGAGAATCATAAGGCTAGAATTAGAAATATTTCCGGAATTTGATTTGAGAAGGATGCAGGATCAAAGCAGCAGACTCTACAGGCAGTAGATAAAATGCCCGTATATTTATGGTTTCATTTTGGCTGACAGGGGAGAACAAATTATAGTTCTAATTCAGATTTTTTCAAATCTTGAATAAATGGTAGGAATCAAGGAACTGCTTCATCTCTAGCATACAAACCCCTTTAAAAAATAAAGAAGAGGGTGTGAGAAGACTAGGAAACAGATATATTTGAAACCCTCCCTGAATATAACTGTTCAAAATAGAGGAACATTTCTTATACATTATTGGTCCCATTAATAAAGTTTTTCTCAGTAATTCTCTTCAGTTTACCATGCCAAATGCTTGATGGATTTAAACAAATGGACAATTTGAACTATACAGTTTCTGTAAATTTTGAGTTAATTTCATAGGAGAAAAATAATCGATCAACTACATGTAGACAATTCATTTGAAAGTATATTCATTTTTTTTTTTTTTTGAGTTGGAGTCTCACTCTGTCGTCCAGACTGGTGGCCGCTCCCGGCCACCGCAGCCTCGACCTGCTGGGCTCCGGCGATCCTTCTGCCTCAACCTTCCAAGTAGCCAGAATTACAGGCATACGCTACCACGCCCAGCTGATTTTTTGATTTATTGTAGAGATGAGGTCTCGCTGCCCAGGTAGGTCTTGGACCCGCGGGTTCAGGCAATCCACTCACCTCAGCCTCCCAAAGGCGCAGGATTACAGGCTGTAAATTCTAAATTAGTGAAGTAGCACTTGTATCCTCTGGGAAATGACATGGAATGATGGAATAATATGGACATCAAAGCTAAACAGATCTAAATTACAAATTCTTACTTTATTTCTTACCAGGTATAGGGCCCTTGTCAGGTTTCCCAGTTTCTTGAGCCTCAGCCTTCTCCTCTGTAATCAGGGGACACTAATTGCTTCATCATGGACTGATTATGAATACTAAACGTGATAATATATGTAAAGTGCCAAAAGAGGTTTGGGCCTGTAGTGGGGGCTCAGAAAACATAGCGTCCCCATTTTTGCCTGCCTCAACCTGAACTACTAGAGGCACATGACCAGTTTAATCACCAGAAAAAATGATTGCTTAGAAATTTTCTGGAACAATCAGAAATCCCTTTAGATATTTTTAGTATTGAAGTCAGCAGTGTTCTCAATAAAGACTCTGAACAATAAAAAATGGCTTTTCATGTTTAAAAGATGCATGTGGGTAACTCTGGTGGGGGAGTTTTCTCTTAAAAATCCCCCATACAGAACTATAACTATGATGAATTCTTAAAAAGAAATCTCAAAACTACTGTTTCATTAACAAATTCCCCTTAAGTCATATTTACACAATTCCAAGCCATGAATTCAAAAAGAAGAAAATATGAATATGGAATGATCCATTCAAATAATACTGAGTTTTGCTGTTTTGAGGATCAGGTAAAGTCTTTAAATATACAGGTTTGGGCAATAGGGTAATCTCTAATATTTTTAAAATCATCACTGAATTTCTATGTCACTATTTGCAAACATAAATTTAAATTGAGTGATTTGTGTTATCCATCACAATAAATGATTAAATAATAAATCCCTAAATAAAATATTTTTCAAATTTATATATATAATATATATAAATATATAATATATAATATATATATATAAAATATGTTTAATCTGGGTGATATTAGCTTATTTCTAGCCAGTTATTTTAATCCTATGAAATATTACATTATAAATTTATTTACAGATACTCTATATTAGTATATATAATATAGATGGAAATGACAATTATTAATTTGTGCAAAGGCATTATTTTACAGAAAAACTGATATTCCGCAAATAAGAAAAATATAACCTTTTCAAAAAATTACACCCTATCTTAATGCTTCGTTTAAATTAAACAAAAAATTCTGTGGTTAAAAAAAAGAATTTACTTCTAATTAGTAATATAAAAAACACACTTTGCTTCTATTTGGATTTTTCTGGAAGTCATTATTGTCTTCTGCCAAACATGTCTATGCATGAAGTTTTACTGTGGTTAATTCTAGAGGAAGTATGAACAAATATAATTGTGTTATTTGTCATAATTTTAAAATGGAAAAAAATGACCATTTCTAACTAATTAAGGTATATTTTTCTACTTTAAACACATGAGTATGCATGCACACATGCATACACATACACTGTGTACACTGTGTTTGCTATAAATTTAACCAAACTCAGAAATACCACTCAAGTTGTTGTCCTGGGCTGATCTCAGAAAAAAACAAACAAACACAAAAGAAAAACAGAGAAACACAATAGGTCTGCTTTAAAGTCACACGTGTCCTACTTTACTGATATTACAAATAGTCCAGATATTCTCTGGAGTCCAGAGATGCTTGATGGAACTGATTTCATTAGCAAAGATTTCATGAGGCCAACGAGTAACTTTGCTTTCCATTTACAGCTAAAATGGTCTAGATTACCGTGAAAACAGAAGCACAATGACCTTGCCAGAGTCTTTTAAAGTAGTAATAATCACTTTCTCTTGTTGCCAGACAGGAGAATGCCACATAAGTGGAAAGATGGTGATTATGAATGGAGGGCTGTGAAGGTGCACAAAAGGGCAGGCCAACAAAGAGGAAAATGGGAAGGGTCTGTGTGACAGGGGGAGTTATTTTATAAAACTTTAGTTTAATAGACAAGTTAGAACAGTTTATTTCTGGGTAGTTTAGGCAGCACAACAGTTAATCTGGATTGGTAAAAGTGTGAATGTGAATTTCTGTCTGAACAAATGTATTGTTTAACTATAAATTCATGATCCCACACTTAACCATCTAGCCAGGATAGAAACAGGTTATCTTTTTCTGGTGCAGAGACTGAAAGCATTATCTTCATTACAGCATCTGACTCCGTGAAATGTTATAGAAAGGCATTCTTTGAACTTGGAATTTCTACAAATCACACTGTCAGTATATTCAGGATAGGCTGGATTATGCTGAAAGAACACCTCCCAAATTGCAGTGGATGTGTACAACAAAGGTATATTGTGCTTATGTTATGTGTTCATCATAGGACAACTGGGAACTCTGCTCCACACCTTCTGCTCCAGGTTGAGGAACCTCTTATCATCCAGAATGCTATTGGTTTCCTTGGCAGGGGCAGGGAACAAAAGCAAACTGAATTTCCTTTTAAATATTCCATCTTGAAGTGACACCTGTTCCTTCTCCTCACATTTCATTAACCAAAACAAGTCATGAGGACACAAAAGTGTTTCCTGGCATGTGTGAGGACAAGGAAATGCAGTTTGACCATGTGACCAAAGGAATAAGTACTAGTGGTCAGTTTACAAGAGGCAAACCAATCACAAGAAGGCTGAGCACTGAATTTTGTCTATTTTCATAGTTGGTAACAATCCTTTTCCTAAGTGATTACGTGGAAACCCACATTGATTAATGTGGTCGAAATTAATGAATAGTCTACCCTGCATAGTTTCATTTCAAACACTTGAAGAGATCCATTTCCCTGAAATGTTTTATCATAAAAGAACAGCCATTAGAAAACTGTTGGGCTTATAACAACATTACCGTTACCCTGGGATCTCAGGGTATGAGTGTGATATGGACACCACCTTGTCAGTTCATTTTATATGCTTTTTCTGCCTCTCGATGTTGAGCATCAGTCAGGGCTTGTGCTTTATCCAAAAATGTCCTTGGACTGATATCACCATTATGGCTCCAGTTGTTATTGCTGTGCTGTTGCCAAGACAGCCGAAATATAGACCTGGGTTCAAAGTAGTAACTGGGTGTGTGAGAGGGTAGTCACTTCTACTCTGCTGAATACAGCTGCTTGAATGTGACAAATACCATTATCATCCTGGGTCTTATTACCTCAAACCACAAGGTGCTATCTGAACAAATGCTTGGCTTTAACCGTCAGCTTCTTGAATGTGTCACATTTTTCTTCCGATCTTTGGGTTATTGTAACAGCTGTTTGTAAACATTGTAAAGCCCACAATAGCTACAGAGTGGGTAAGAATTTTTTGACCCAAATGTCTGCCCCCTAAACCATGGTAAGGAATGCATTCTGTATGCTGACACTTAAGCAGTAGATTTAAATAGTAACCAGGATCAACTTCCAGCTGAATAAGTCAATAGGCATTTTTGGTTTCTGACTCCATCTGGGTCAGTTTTCTTTCATCAGTTGGCCCAAGAACATTCATGTTCAGATCTACATAAATAAACACAAAACAGTAACAGACAAACAGGTATTTCTGACAAGATTTTGGCTGGGTAGTATTTTCACTAAAAAGTCTAATATATCCTCTTTGGCAGTTAAAGTTACCACTGCTTGCTTAATAGCAATTCTTTTCTTTAGAAACAGGAACACAAACAGCTTTAGTTTGTCATGCTCTGATCTCTTTCATTCTGAAAATACCCTCTGCTATTTTGTGTAGTGGTAATGAGTTAGATATTTCTAGTGCTTTCCCGGTAAGCAGTCATGAGGACTGTTGTAATAAATAAATTGTAAGAGTACGTTGCTTTGATAATAGCAACTTTCATTGAAGGATGTGAATGTGCCTTGCAAAAGAGTGATATAGAATCTTTAGAAAGGCTTTTATTATCAGAAATGTAATACAACAGTTTTTAAATGGAACAGTAAGGCAGAGTAGAGAAAGGATGTCTGACATTGTGTTGCTAGTATCATTTGTAATTTTGGACATTCAAGCTTTCAACCAAAGCAGTTGAGAAGCTAAGAAAAGTTTCAGTATGAAAATGCACTTGTAGCACATTAATATTATGGAAAACCTTGTCCTCGGAATTTCTAGGTTTTATAGACACATGCATCTGCTAACACTTTATATTAAACAGTTCCCCTTGGAAGCAGCCAAACGGTATGTATCCAGTTGAAATTTTTCTTAAGATTGAAAAGAACTTTCTTACATTAGTACTCTAATCCCTTTGTTTACTCTTCACAGTAATTAGATTTATTGTAGACATGTCCCCCAAAAGTTAAAGACATTTTCATCAAGTTTCCTTTAAATATAGTCAATTATTTACTATTTTATATATAAGGATTATAGCAGTAGAGATAAAACTCATATATTTGTTTTTTTAAAGAAAACCTAAAAATATTTGAGTCATAATTAAAATTAATTAAGACTAAATGTATAACCACAAGAAAAGGTAACTGAGATGTGTGCTAGGGTGAATCAGACGAAGATTTTACAGTAGGTAATAGAGACTTGCCTAAATGTGGATGTATGTTTTCATTTTAAAGATGTAGACAAGTTCTTTAATGTTTTCTTTTCATGTGATGTTTAGAGAAATTGAGGTTTGTTCTAGTCTCAACTTGCTCTCTTTCTTTCTCTCTTGTGTGCTCTATCAAGAAGCATCTCAAAATGAAACTGGCATAGCCATGTTCCACTCTTTTATAGTGTGATGCTTGTGAGGTTTCTCACATTGTTCATGTTTCCTTGAAGTAAAGGTGACACTTCCATGTCATGCATCCTGAATTTCTTTGTGAAACGAGAATTGAAAACAGAGGCTAGGAATAGTGCCTGAGACCTTTTATGTATGTTTTGTCATGAAAATTATTCTTTGTCAGGACTGGCCCTATATAAATGGGGGAAAAAGTACATATTTTTGCTTTATTGCTTGTGTCAGCTCTTTCTATCATTCTAGTATATTTTCCTAAGTTCTACCTCTACTCTGAAGTCTCCAGGAGCCCTACAAATGTAAGTGTCCCTAAAAATGTAAGATTTTTAGAAAATCCCCAATTTATGGATTTTTTGCCCATTCTTGTTGTCTATTATTGCAAATTTGCTAGAGCAGAATTCTGAGTTTTGTGCACTAAAATGCAATAAGGATACTGACACATTCCACATATCATGTAATAAATTATCCATCCCTTCAAGAGAGTTTGTTCAGAGAATTTTTTTTAACAAATGTTATAAATGGTTGCTGCTCTTCTAAATTCACAGACACAAGTAAAAACAAATCTTCAGTTGCATTTAGTGTTTAGTATCTCTGCTGCCCTCTGACTGGCCCTTCTCCTAGTCCCCCAAGTCAGAAATGTCAGACTCTTAGAACACTGATCTCAGTATTGTTAATATGAAACACTCTGAGGGTACTAATTTCCATCAAATCATGAAAGTGGGATGACTCTTAATCCCTTAATCTCCCAAAAGTTGAAAGTGGTTAGACTAGTTCTAATTCAAATAAATCATGAATTTATAGAGCCTTAACACAGCATAATACAATGAAGTAAAAAGCATCCAGATGATATGTAAGGATTTATTTTCTGTTAGTACGTGGGCAGATTTTAGCAGTTTATGTTTTTACCCATAATGCTCATGATTTGGGCAGCTGTTTTGTTCTTAACTTCTTGCACTACAGAATTTCTAAAAAGTCTTGTTTGTCTTCATTGTGGTTCCCATTTCAGCAGCTGCAAGTGCTGCTGTGTGGGAAAAGGGTGGCAGGAAAGAAGGTATTGTGTACATCGCTTCTGGGTAAATCAGAAACCCTATATTTGCATTCAACTAGGGACTTTCTGGGGATAGTGACTTACCTGAAACTGTCAGGAGTTCAGGCTCTGTGGAAGGTTGCTGAGAAAACATTGAAGTTCCTTAAATCACACCATTGGTGTGGCCTTTTCTATCCTTTATTTGTAACTCAAATACTCATTTCGCTAGTTTCTAAGTGAAGTAGAAGAGGTTTAAATCATAAGCCTGATTTCCTTGCCGTGGTCCTAGCTTTCACCAGCCCCTTGTTTTTGGGAAAAATCACTTTATCTCTTTGTGACTCAAGTTCAATTCTAGCTGTTCCTTTAAAAGATGCTAGTAGACACATAATGGACTAATAAATGTGAATACATTTATACAAAGTTAGGAATACTAAGCAAATTTAATCTATTTTAATTATCAAATATCATGAGATGAAACAAAATATAGCCTTAAAATGTTTTCTATAACTTTATATTAGAACCAATTTCTTACAGAAATCAAGCTCAAGAATTAGGGAAGTCATAATATCAACCACTTTCTTGAAAATCAAATTATAATTTGGTGTCACATTTATTAAGTACTTGTTGGGATACTTTTAGACAATGACTTTCCTTCTGCCTTTTAGAATGCCAGGGGATCCAATATACTTCTCAGAATCCTTAAACAACATCAATGACAAAGTACTCGTTTCTCCCTTTTATGGTCTGTGTGTTTATCTGTTATACTTGGGCTACCATTGTTACTCCAGGTGAGAATTCAAAGATATTTAAGCATATGTGATGAAGTAAAATTAAGCTGTGGTTTTAATTTTGTATTACACAAAGCATTTATGAGAGTATATTGTTTTATTCTGGAACTCAAGAAACAGCCTTTGGGAATGTCAAGATGCAACTGAGGAAATACTTCAGGGGATTGGGTCCTGTGTTAAACAAATTGAAATTGAGACAAGAAAGAGTGAAGTTTTCTACATTATTGCTATTAGGGTCTGTTTACACCAACAGTTCATGATGTTTTAGGAAATTCAAGCCACAAGGCAATCTATTCAGCCAGAAGTTTGTACTTTACCCCAAAAGATGATGTAGTGCAAAACCTAGCACCATACAACTCGTTTTCATAGATTGCAATTGCATAGACTTGATTTTATATGCCTAAACAGTAGCTCCATTTGATCAACATCTAAATTACAACTAACAATGCTAATATTCTGAGATATTTCACAGTGGATCTTCTTCTTTCTAAAGCATATAATGCAAAACATCATATCCCTCTACCAAACAGATTTCAAATATTCCTCTTTTTTTCTTTTTTTGAGTTGGAGTCTCTTTGTGTCACCAAGGCTGCAGGGCAGTGACACAATCATGCCTTGAACTGCTGGGGTTAGGTGATCCTTCTGCTACAGCCTTCCAGGTGGCTGGAACCATAAGCATGTGCCACTGTGCCTGGCTGATTTTTTTTTATTTATTGTAGAGACAAGGTCTTGCCAAGTTATCCAGGATGGTCTCGAAATCCCTGGGCTCATGCAATTCTCTTGCTCCCGCCTCACATGGTGTTGGGATTATAGGCATGAACTACCGTGCCCGGCTATTTTAAATAATTCTTTACAACACAATTCATTATATACTACATTTATATTGACATATACCTATACAAATACCTGTAAGCATATATGTATAATTAACAATATCAAAACTTCTTGATATTATTCTATCACGAAGTTCAAGTTTTTCTCTTTATGTTACAAATGTACTTTAAAGTTATTCTTCTTCTTATGAAGTTCTCTGCTAACTATCTCCAGACACTTCATGCAGACTGACTCAGGCTGATTGACACATTGCAGTGACATTGTGCCAAAGCCAGATATTTGTGGATTTAACAGACATAAGGCCATCTTTAAATTAGTGCATTGTTCACAGCTTCAGAAGAAAGCAAATTGGACATGGTCACCAGATAAATAACTTGGCTCAGGGAGTCAGAGAAGAACTCTCTGACCTCCAAAATTAAATAATGATGGTGAAAGGGTAAGCCAGGAACCTGGGATGTCACCTGGACTCCTGACATTTTATCTCTCCCATATCTAATCAACACCAAGCCTACCTTTTAAACTTCTCTTATGTTCATAAATTTCCTTTAGCATACCTCTCCAATCACCATTATCTCTCTTGAATCATTGAAAAGGCTTCCTAATAATTTCTCAGAGTATAGCTCCCCTGAAATTATGTCTTTATTGCAGTCAAATAATCTTCCAAAAATTTAAATAATATCAAATCTCTCCCCCACTGAAAAGTCTTTTATAACACTTCCCTTAACCCTAAGGACAAATGGATTGGTTTGTTTTGTTTGTTCATATTAGACCTTGACTTTCACATGGCTGGTTTGCCTCAACTTTATCAAGCTTCTTAGATGTCTAGTCACATTTATAAATGATTAACTATATTGAATAGTAAAGGTAGCTGACACATATTCTGTTTACTTTTGTTCAATGCCATTTCCCTATGAGGACTTTCACGTGAAAGAGAAGGCTGATGGAAAGTTCTGTATAAGTGGGGGAAGACAGGGGAATGTTTCGACAGCCAGTCTCTTTGAAGTACTCATGGGAAAATAGCAGATTTCAGAGCAAGAACCTCCTACAGGCTGTAAAGTATATTCCACTACCAAAGGGAAGTGCTCTTCTGGCTTTTATTTTAAACTACTTTTTTCTTTGTGTGGCAGACTAGAGTTATGTTAAGGTATGCTCCACCTCTCTTTTAGACCCCAGCATCTTCACAAGGTAACTGTGTTGTGAAGATCACACACTTGGCACTTGATATTAGGGACAGTCCTTGAGCTCATGCTCCAGAAAGAAAGCCTTTGCTGCCAAACTATAGTTCTGTTTACATCTGTCTGGAATAGAACTCTATATTCCCTGTCCTGACTTTATGGAAACCAACTTTCTAAATAATGACCCAGAATTGCCCCCTGATCTATTCCTGCCCCCCATATTTGTTGATTCACCTTGGTGGTCTCTGGTGAGTTTTGTTAAATTTTATCTTCTATTCCCTTAACAATCATATTTCACTTGTTTGCTATCCTCTCAAGTTTTTATAAAATGTTGATTCACTGATACCTTGATTTTTGTTTTCCATAATGTCATGATGTTACTCATTTTAATATATAATTTCTGTCCATTCCAGGAGGCTTTTAGGCCAAGAAAACACAGACAATAGCTAATCTTGACTTTACTTCACATCTGTATAATAAAATAAAATAAAGAAAGCACAGACAGATTTGAGCTTATCAGACCAATTTGAACTAGAAGCTTTGGTTTATCTCTAATTTTTTTTTTGAGAAATAGCTTGAGTAGATTAAAACTTAGATTATTATATTATAAAAGATAGTTTTAATGTTTAGAGAAATGCACTGTTTTTATAGCCCTTAACAACTTCAAAAATACTTATATTAATTTACAAATAATTCTATTCATTCTTATTTTAAAATATTTTTTTTTAAGTATTTTATTTTGTTTTAAAGATGTGAGGTACATGTCAGGATTAGATATACAAGTGGTTGTTAGACAGATAAAGTTTGGGCCTCCCTTTTGTCCCCACTTTGCCTGGTTTGAGGTCAGGTGTGCTTATTGATGTTGTGTCCTTCCCACCCCTACCCTGGCAGTATGCCATTGCCAATACCTTTCTTATAGTATTGTGGTAAATGTTCAGGGTCTGCTTATGAGTGAGAATGTGTGGTATCTTGTTCTTTGTTTCTGTATTAGATCACTGAGGATGATAGACTCTAAATCCATCCAAGTTGCTGTGAAGTCCATATGTTTGTCTTTCTTTAGGGCTACATAATATTCCATTGTGTACGTGTACCACATTTTAAAAATCCAGTCCAGTTTCGATGGGCAGCATGGTTGGTTCCATGTTTTTGCTATTATGAATAGTGGTGCAATAAACATGGGTGTGTACATCTCTTTTTTATAGAATTATTTGAGTTCTTCCGGGTATATTCCCAGTAGGGGGATTGCTGGATCATATGGAAGGTCAATGTCTAGTCCTAAAAGATCCTTTAAGAATCAATTTATAAAATGTAATCACTTGATCATATCAAAATTAATAAAATTAAATGTCACTATAAAGATTTTGCTTTCTAATTCAGATAGACATTATTTTAAAGAATTTCAATTAGTTAGTTATAAAATATCAATATGTAATGTTATGGATATCAGTCAAACTAATGATAACTAAATATGCCATTTTAATGTTAAAATGTAATGGGTGATATTTAGGCAATTTTCAGTTATTTAAACAAATCCTTAATTTATAATGCCAGTCGTCATCCAGTCATCTTGGTGATTCTTTCCATCACAGCATCATTTTCAATCATTACATTTTTTAAAAAGTTAGTTGAAGTTATAGTAATTTATTTGAATTAACTAAATTGTATATCTTTTTGAACTTTCCTGACAACTTCCAGATTACTGATAAATGATTCAGTGAAGATTTGAAGCCATCATGTCTTCATAGAAACTGATGAAGTATCCATGATGGTAAAAAAGGAGAAACAAAAATAACAAAATATACTGGGTCTTTCTTCTCACGATGATTAAAGTGTTGTTGATGAACACCAAGTATTTCATCTTCACTGAAATCTAGCCATAGAAATTAGTCTACAGGCTGTACATACATTTCACACAGAAATTTCATTAAATCTGTCTGAGAAAGTAACCCATGGGACCAATGAAAAATGGTTCTGTGGTAGGAAATGACTTTTAACTAAAGGTTACATAAAATTGTACTGATGTTATTTTAAACTGATAGCTCAAGACAATGATTCCTTTGGCGTGGTTCTTAGTTCAGTTTGCTCTCTACTTCTTTTTGCTCTTTTTATTTTTTAAACTTCAGTTTTTATTTCTTTTATTTTTATTTTCTTTGATGCTTTTATTTCTTTGATGCTCATATATTCATCTCTATCTACTTCCGTCTCACCTACATTTTCCAAAATCATAGCCTATCTGTCTGGAGTCTACTCGTTTTTCACATAGATTAATATCTGCAGGAGACCACCTAATTCTTTTACCCCTCTTGTCCATAATTACCTTTTCTTCCATCACCATTCATTTATCCCATTGGCTTACTTTTCCAGGGATTCATTAGGGCAGCACACTAAACTCTCATTGAAAATTTGGATTGAACCACAAAGGCAATTATACATTTGTTACATGCTTCATGCATAGATCTTTAGTTGCTTATAGATTAAAATTCTAAATGGTAGATGTCAAAAGTGTGATGATAAATTAAATTGCTCAGAACTAATATTTCCTGAAGTTAACTATTTTTTTTTTATTGATCTATGCAACTAAACATTTTGTAAGTTATAGAGGGTCTATGTCTTTTATCTTGAAGATATTTTTTTTGTCTCTAAACAGTCTGACAAATTATTAAAACATTTAGCATTTTCTATCTAATCTACCTGTGCAAATATTGACTTTAAATTATATACATACTTGATAATATATTTGAATTGAGTTGTAAGTATACTTTAAATTCACTCACGACTATATTTATATTTAACTTTTCTCTCTGGTAGTATGAATAATAATGATTCCCACATGTTCTTCTTTTCTGCTCCTAAATCTAAAATTATTTGCCAATTTACTGTTACAGTGTTTTAAAGAAAGTCACTTCTGCTGGGTGCAGTGGCCCAAGCCTGGAATCCCAGTACTTTGGGAGGCCAAGGTGAGGGGATTGCCTGAGCTAACTAGTTCAAGAACAGCCTGGGCAACTTGGAGAGACCTCATCTCTACAGTAAATAAAAAAATTAGCCGGGTGTGATAATGCGTGCCTGTAGTTCCGACTACTTGGAAGGCTGAGGTGGAAGGATCACTTGAGCCCAGTGGGTGGTTGCTGGGGTGGCCATGAGGGTGCCACCGCACTCCAGCCTGGGCAATGGAGTGAGACTCTAACTAAAAAAAAAAAAAGAAAGAAAAAGAAAGTCAATTCATATCAGTTAAGTAGCAGTTAAGTAGAGTACTTTAGGTAAAACAGGCATCTCTAACAAACGTACAATTATGTTTACATACAGAGGTTTAAAATTAGGCAGTAGTTGGATTTAAACAAGAATAGGTACATTTGTTAGAAAAGGAGAGACTTAGTTTTCATTCATTCCAAAGCTTTTCAAAATAGACTAATTCAAGTACTAAAGGCACATTTTATTTTTAAAAATATGGCTCTACTTCAAAACTTTTCATGGAAAATTGGCCATTAAAACTGACTGGGTTTATTTATAATTTGGTTTCAGAGAGTTCACACTGCCTGACAATTTTGGATGCCTAAT
This sequence comes from Cephalopachus bancanus, assembly GCA_027257055.1. Taxonomy (NCBI): domain Eukaryota; kingdom Metazoa; phylum Chordata; class Mammalia; order Primates; family Tarsiidae; genus Cephalopachus; species Cephalopachus bancanus. The sequence continues at coordinate 1,489,119 of JAPVLO010000164.1, read as the reverse complement.
AACTAAAATAAATAAGTAAATAAAGATAACAAAAACTCCAGGTGACTGAAAAGTAAAAATTTTAGTTAACGTCAAAATAAGGAACTTACCAGGGCTACGCTTTTTAAATTTTGAAAGTCATAGCCTCAAATGTGACACTCAATATTTGTATACTTCCTTTAAATAAAAGTTCTGGAGAAAGATACAGAGACAGATACAGAAATAAAGGTTCTGGAGAAAGTTACAGAGACATTGACAAGAATCCTTCATTTGGAGAGATTAGAATTTTACATGGAAGATAGAATTCCATTATATCATTCAACAAAGAAAAGGCAGAGGGAAATTTTATGGTGTGAAAAATGTTTCTTGTATTTCCAGCTTGCTTTAAGCTCTCTTACAAGAGCTCTTCCATTTCTTCAATGCTTTCAAACTGTACAATGAAAGATAAGGATTGCTTTTAAATTATATATATATATATATATATATATATATATATATGCATATATAATACAACCTATGTAAAATTGAGCCTTCTACCTTAAGATCAATCTCACACAGAAAATAACACGAATCTGAGGAAAGTTATTTAAAGGAAAAATTGATGTTCACAATCTCTTAACACAGGCATTGAGAAATTTCAGTAAATTACTCTTTGCCCAAATCTTTTCCCTAAAGTCTCACATGTCAATTGTTCATTTTTGTTTTTTTTTCTTCTAAGATAATGCTAGGTACTTTAAAATGAAGGAGACACCCTTATGGTAATTGGAAATGGCACCCAATTCCTGATCAGAACCCCAAGTGCCCCGGGTCATAAGAGATAAGATAGACAAGGGGGACTTCATTAAACTGATAAACTTCTGCAAAGCCAAAGAAACCATCAGGAGAGCAGGGAGACAGCCCACAGACTGGAAAAATTATTTTCCAACTGTATGTCTGACAAAGGCCTAACATCTAGGATCTACAAGGAACTCAAATGTGTCAAAAAGAAAAAATCAAACAGCCCCGTTACAAAGTGGGCAAAAGACATGAATAGATACATCTCAAAAAAAGACACATGAGCAGCTGACAGATACATGAAAAATGCTCAACCTCACTAGTCATCAAAAAAATGCAAATTAAAACTACGCTGAGATACCACCCAACTCCATTCAGGAGGGTCATCATCAATAACAAAAAAACAACAGATGCTAGAAAAAGGAACACTTTTACATTGTTGGTGGGAGTGTAAACTAGTACAGTGTCTGTGGAAAACAGTTTGACGAATCCTAAAAGATCCAAAAAATAGACCTTCCTTCCATACGACCCCGCAACCCCCCTACTGGGAATGTACCCAGAATAACTCAAGTCGTTCTATGAGAAAGATACTTGCAGCATTGTTCACAATATCAAGAACATGAAACCAACCATATTGCCCATCGAAAGAAGACTGGATTTTAAAAATGTGGTACATTTATAATGGAATATTATGCAGCCATAAAGAAGGACAAAATCATGAACTTCGCAGCAACCTGGATGGACTTAGAATCTATAATACTGAATGATCTATCACAGAAACAAAGAACTGAGAATCACATGTTCTCACTTGAACAATTATCTTAATACCCTAAGAAAAATATTGGCAGTAGCGGAAAACTGCTGGGGAGGGAAGGGTACACCTCATCAACAAGAGTACCTGGATAATGAACATTTGTATACCTAACCCTGAATTGTACCCCACATCTTTAAAATAAAAAATAAAAGTTAAAGAAATGCTGGAGGCATCACACTGACTTCAAAGTATAATGCAAAGCTATAGTGACCAAAGCAATATGGCACTGGCATAAAAACAGACATATATACTAATGAAACAGAATGGAAAGCCTAGAAATGAATCCACATATTTACAGCCAACTGGTTTTTGGCAAAGGTGCCAGGAACACACAATGGGGAAAGGAGCACATGTTCTCTTCAATGAACAGTGTTGGGAAAACTGGATATCTACATGCAGGAGAATGAAACTAGATGCCTATCTCCCACCATATACAGAAATCAACTCAAAATTGCTTAAAGACTTAAATGTAAGATGTAAGACCCCCAAAGAGTGAAACTACTAGAAGAAAGCATGGGGGGAAGTTCCATGACATTGGTCTGGGAATATTTCTTTTGGAGATGACTTCAAAAGCACAGACAACAAAAACAAAGATAGACAAATAGGATTGCATCAAACTAAAAAGCTACGTATAGCAAAGGAAACAGTCCACAGAGTAAAATGACAGCCTACAGAATGGGAGAAAATACTTGCAAGCAGGACATCTGATAAGGGGTTACTATCCAAAATATATAAGGAACTCAAACAATGTAACAGCAAGAAAACAAAATCATAATGCCACAAAATCACCTCACTCCTATTAGAATACCTATTATCAAAAAGACCAAAAATAACAATTGTTGGTAAGAATGTGGAGAAAAGGTAACACACACTGTTAGTGGGAATGTAAGTTAGTACAGGCATTATGGAAAACAGTATGGATGTTCCTCAAAGTTTTAAAAATAGAACTACTATATGATCCAGCAATCCCACCACTGCGTATATAGCCAAAGGAAATGAAATCTGTGTGTCAGAGAGATATCTTCTCTCCCATGTTTATTGAAGCATTATACATAATAGCCAAGATATGGAATCAACCTAAGCACCCATCAATAGATGAACAAGTTAAGAAAATGTGATTCACATACTTATACAATGGGATATCATTCAACCTTTAAAAAGGAGAAAAATCCTGAAATTTGCAGCAACATGCTGGAAGACACTATGTTAAGGGAAATAAACAAGGTACAGAAAGGCAAATACTGCATGATCTCACTCATGTGTAGAACTTATGTACCTAATCCTGAATTGTACCCCACATCTTTAAAATTAAAAAAAAATTGGTCTCATAGAAAAAAAAGAAAAAAAATTTACTTCTCAGAAATGTTGCAGAGGTAATACAGAGAGCTTCCTTACTGCCCTCATGCAGTTTTCATAGTCTTAACATTCTACAATGCCATGATAAACTTGTGAAAACTAGGAAGCCTCCACTGGTACATCTACTCTTAGCTGAACTCAAGGTTTTGCTTGAATTTCGCCAATCTTTATACTAATGTTCTTTTTCTGATTCACAATTGATTCCAGCACACCACCCTGCATTTGGTCATCATATCTCTTTTTTTAGTCTCCTCTGATCAACAACACTTTTTCACGTTTTTAGTGCGTTTACCAGTTCCAAGACATACAGGTCAGATATTTTGTAAGATGTCTTTCAATATGAAATTGACTGATGTTTTTCTCATGTTTAGACTGAGATTATGGGTTATGGAAAATAACCTATCGGTGAATGTCCCTGCTCATCCCATCATATCAGGTGTTCATGCTGTCAAGTGACTTGTTACTGGTGACATTAACCTCAGTTATTTGATGAAGGTGATGTTTGTGAGGCTTTACTAGTGTGAACTTACTATGTTCTCATTTTGTTATACTTTATTCTTTGCACGTGAGTCACCAAATTCAGCATACAGTCAATGTGTGTGGGGAAGGTGGGGAAGATTAAAAAATAAGTGTCCCCTCCTAGAGGAAACCTATCTACATTTCTAGAGGAATTCTTTTGTAAGAAAGATTTGTCCCTTCTCCCTCATATATTTATATCATACTTGATTAATCAGTATGCCATCATATATATCTATTTTACACTTTGGGTTGTAATCTCATTTCATTGTACTCAGTTGAATAGTGTCCCCCCAAATATTTATGTCCACATAGAACCCACGAGTGTGACCTTACTTGGAAACAGTTTTTGTAGATTGAATCAAGTTAAGATGAGGTCCTACTGGATTTAAATGGGTCCTAAATTCAATATTGATGGTGTCCTTATAAGAATAGAAAACATTGACATGGTTGCAGGGGAGAAAGGCATGTAAAGACAGATGCAGAGATTGGAATGATGCATCTACAGGCCAGGGTATGCTGGCAACTAGCAGAAGCCAGCAAGAGGCAAGGAATACTCCTCCCTGAGAGCCTTCAGAGAGAGTTAGCTAGTCCTGGCTGACACCTTGACTTTAATCTTATAAACTCTAGGACTGGTAGAGGGTACATTTCTGTTGTTTAAGAACCTAGTTTGCAGCAATTTATTGCAGCAGCCCAAACCAATACAATCATTTACTTTGTTGTACATATTTTCCAAGTTTGACCAGTAGGAGATATTTAAGGTTGGCTCTTGTATTCCTTTGACATGCTGCCATCAAGTAATGGAATTTCATTCAATACTCCTTCCTTCCTTCTTTCTTTATTTCTCTCTCTCTTTCTCTCTTTCTTTCAAGTCAGAGTCTTACTCTGTCACTGAGGCTGGAGTGTAGTGGCATAGTCACAGCTTATCACAGCCTTGACCTACTGGGATCAGGTGATTCTTCCACCTCAGCTTCCCAAGTAGCTGGGACTACAAGCATACACCACCGTGGCCAGCTATTTTTTAAATTTTTTGTAGAGACGAGGTCCCACTAAGTTGTCCTGGCTAGTCTTGAACTCCTGGCCTCAAGCAATCCTCCTGTCTTGGTATCCCAACATGCTGGCCAGACCTAAATTTTCTTTTCTTTTGTCTGTTAAGCTCTTCTAACTTCTTCATTTCTTGTATGGATGTGTATTTTTACATATATATTACATACAATTTTTTTTCAAATATTACTTTCTTTTTTAGGTAGCTAAAGAGTTAACTTTCCTCCTTCCTATTGTTAATCCAGGGACTTCTAAGTGACCAAGTAAGTAAACTTTCCTCCTAAAGAAAAGGAGTGGGTGGGGTGGGAGTAGTGGTGGAAAGACTCTATAAATTTTATGTCAGCAAGTGTCTTTTTTCTATATGTGTCACATAATCAATATGTTCTGTATTTAACTGGTTATCTTGTGATTGCTAAATAGGTAACCTCTATTAAGTGGTTTGGTTTTTAAAATCTTAATCACAAATCTTATCTTCTCACTCTTCCGAAAATGTCATAAATAAATATTAACAAGTAGTGTAAGACTTGGAGGCTTACAGCTTTTAATATTAAATACCTTGAAAACAAACAAAATCACATAGCAATATTATTATGAGACACACATAAAGTTAGCAAAAGCCAAGTGCAATAAGATATTTCCTTTCTATAGAACCATTATCTCATCCAAGAATTCCAACCATTGATTTATTATGAAATTTTATTAGCACAATTATCCTGTAGCAAAATGAATAGATGAAATATTTACTTCATTTTGTATTGCTGCCCAATTAGCAACACAATAAATAGATTTCATTCTGTCTATAGGAAATTAGCAAATTAAGCACCAGGGAAATAATCCTCAAACTAAATAATTGCATAAAATTGACTAAACATCCTCCATCCTGAGATTCTTCTTGATAAATGGAAAAGTAAATAGTTCTCCAAATTTTACCTTCCTGGTGTTAGGATCAAGTGTTATGATAGGAGTTTTATTCATAAGCTCATGTACATGTCACCATTATTATATGACTTCTAAGATATCAGCATAGCATTAATTAAAATACCCCAAAAATTAGAGAAAGAGAAGGGAAAAAAAAATTAAGGGAAACAAATCACGAATTAAGATAAAATAAAGTCTTCATTTCTCATGATTTCATGCAACTTCTATAGGTATTTAACAATTATCCCCAATACTTTTGCATAAATGGGATCATTATACAGTCTTATTCTAACCCATTCAAAGGTCTGACTCATGTAAAACTGTACTATCTGAATCTCAGATAGTCCAATTTCTATTCAATTTCTCTGTATAGATGCCTAGATTTTGAAAATGAAAGTCAAATATCTAATAGATGCTTACAGAACTTTAGTAAATTCTTCAGAATCTCTATAGTTTCTTTCAAGACTGTATTAGTAATTCATCCTGAATCTCAAAGCAATGTACTTATTTTGAGACTTCAAAAATGGTATGATAACATTGTCTCAAATCTATGTTCATAATATTATTTAAAGATAAATTAATACCATAAATAATATGTATATAGAAAGAATATTGCATAATATATAGAAAGTATGGCATTCATCTAGCCAAGAAATACAAAAAATTTCCTAAATATTATTTTTCTAAATTGTTTTACTCAAATATTATATGAAAACAACATATTGGCCAGCATATTTTATCCACCCAGTCTACCCACTGGCAACCTTGAATATAGAGGTTTGCCTCTATCATCTTACTATCCCTCTGAGTAAATTTGAATTGTATGAAGGTGGTCACTGGTAGACTTAATACCTCTGGAGTCACACTCACAGATTTACTTGTTGGACTCCATTGCCATGAATTGCGTTGGCTGTTGAACCTTTTAAAACTTTTAACTCTGTATCATCTTCCATCAGATATGGTGACATGTGAGGCCTCTAGACTGACCTGTCTGGTTTGGGGACTTATTATTTGAATCTGTCTCTGTTTATGAACTGTTCTGGAATGATACCACTGCAGCTGACATGTAAATATATTAAATCTCTGCTCCACCAGATGCAAAAACATAATTTTACCTGGTGTGTTTCTCTCTTATTAAAAGAACAGGAGGGTCACTCAGACTGTAGATGAGACCATCTACCTAATCAAAGTTTGAGGCAGATTGTGATTCTATGTCAAACTAAGGAGATCTGATATGCAAGAGGGAATAAAGGAAGGGAATGACATGATCACTTTATTATTTAAATGTTAACTGTAATTGCAAAATGATACCAAAAATGGGATCAGAAGAAAACAGGGGCAGGGACATTAAATAGAAGGCTTTTGCAAATGCTGATGTTTGGGCAAGTGAAAGATTGTGAAGGCATGGAGTGAGACCCTGGTGGTGGAGATTTGGGGAATTTGTAAGGTAATCTCAACAAATAAGTTCAATTTGTTGGTGGTAATACTTTTGCTTTAATTAAATACATTGCACACTTCACAATGCAACAAATGACAAAGTGATTTTAGAAATGCTATGTAAATGAGATGATGCTATTCATCAACCATTTAGTAGTGTGTGTGAAGGAAACACAGTAAGAGAAGAAAGAGAAAACAATTCCAATCATTGAGGAAGGGACAGTACAAAAAAGGCAGCTGAAAGTGACTAGAACTGATAAAGCACATGATGATATTGGATGCAATATTTGATGAGATACTATTGTTTTAAAAATTGGGAATCATAAATTATGTCTTCTTCATGCATAAAGGAATTTACCTAATTGGACTTATTCATTATTGGCACTATGAAAAATAAGTTCATCCCATAAAATTCAACATGGCACTTCAATTAAATAAAATTGTTATTACCAACATTTTATGACTGAGTGGTCAAACATTAATAAGTCAGTCCAGTAACTCAATTGGCAGAGGTTAGCAGCATTTGGAAAAGGTTGTTGTTATTTTCTCTTTAAAGGCCCACGGATCTGGAAGAGACTGATACTAAAGTTTTTTAGGTTAGGGTCAAATCCTTTAGGTTCAACATTTGTGATGCGAATACTAGTATAGATCATAAGTTGAGGGATGAGGAAGTAGCAAGTCAGAATGTAGAGGTTTTTCAGAATAATAATCACAGTCAGCAAAGGTTAACATTCTGATTCTTTACTTCAAGGAGATGATGACTCATTAATTATACAAAGCAACTCTGAATACAGTTTTCACACATTTCTTTATTCTAACCCATTTTTCTCCAAAGTGAGGAATTAACACAAAATGTACAGTTAAAACTCCTGTCTTACAAAAAAAAAGGAAGAAAGAAATAAAAAGAAAACTTCTACTTATATGATTATGTTGTAAATAGTACTAGTCCCAGCATTAATAATCTTGTGCTGAAGATGGCCTTTTGATCACTTTAGTAGTTGAATTGTTGTTTTTCTCAAAATCAGAATCTCAAGTTTAACTGGCTAGGAAATAAGAAAACTGTATTTTAACAAAGTAAAGATGATATTCAAATTTGTATTCTAGACACTGTTTCCAATTAACTATTTGTTGGTAATTCTAATGCATGCCCTGAACAAAAGAAGTAAAATTTGCCACAGAAAGAACTGCCTTGATGTTATAAAACCCCTGTTGTTCTCTGGGTTTTCTCAAAGCAGCAGCTTACCTTGGTGCAGGACAAAGTCATTTTGTTGCATGATTGACTTGACAGGCATCATGTTTACCAAACTAGAGTGGAGAATGCAAAAAGCAATACTGTACTACTAGACATTCTACATTCTTATATAAAAGTAAAGTAATTATGATGGATGTGTGTTAAGAAATAAATGGACTTTTATACACAAATCCAATGATCTTTTTTGATGACACAAATATAACTGCATCTCTCTCTTGTCTTGTTTCTCTGTAATATATCCTTGAAAAGATATTCTAAAAAGAAAAATAATCCTCATCTATTACTTACAAGAGTGACAGAAATACTCAATTGTTACAAGAATTTCTAGTCTGTCACTAATGAATTGAAACCCAGGCATGGTGTCTTCTGTCTAGTGACCCAAGCAGTTTTTCTAGGAAGGTCTGCTGCCAGACTTCAGGATGTTTGAACAAGTGGAGAAATGAAAGACATCACTGCAGCTACAACTTAAATTCACAGAAATCGACTCAGTAAGATCGATTTAATGTGCACAGTATAGGAAATATTATATTGAGGATAGCCTGCATGTTCTATCCCCTAACATGACTAATAATGTCAGGGCTAGAAGAAGAAGAAAGTAGATGCAGATATCAACCTGAACCTTGAACCCAATTCTGACATTTTAAGGAAGAGGGTAAGAACAAAATGCTCATCTCCAGCTGACATGGTTTTTATTTTCAAATATGGAATATCTACTCTACTACTAAATTAAATAGGGTATTCTTTACTATACAGAGTATAAGAAGAAAAATGGAAGTATCTCTCCAGGAGAGAGTGCTCCCTAATTCCAAATCCATGTGAGACTTCACGTTGAAAATTCTGCTATGGATATAAAACTCACACATAGGAAGGAAAGCTTCAACATCACAGAAATAAAATAGACTCTTTCTTCTGTCTCCACATTATGCCATTCCTTGAGTTTATAGCTGAATCTTAAAATTTTCCTTCTCACAATGGCACCAGTAGGACTTTCCCTAACAATAGACAGTGCTATAAACAGAACACTTGCCACAAAACCTCAAATCTGCCTACTGCTAGATTAAACCTCTAGGAATTAGCCAAAAAAAAAAAAAAAAAAAAAAAAGAAAAGAAAAGAAGAAGAGACATAATAATAATAACTTAGGCTAAATTTTAAAGAACCAGGTAGAAGAAAAAAGTTAGGAGAAAAAAATACCTGTGCCATTCCTGATTACAGAACAACCACACAAAAGTAGATTTTGAGAACAGCTGCTATTCTTTTGTAAAGAAGAAGAGAAAGTTCAGTAGCTGTGAAACAAAGACTGAACCAGTTAAATCTTGTTAACTAGCAACTCGTCATTTAAAACAAGTAGTGAAGGCCAGACTCGGTAGCTCAGTCTGTAATCCTGGCACTTTGGGAGGCTGAGGTGGGTGGATTGCCTGATCCCGTGGGTTCGAGACCCGCCTGGGCAACTTGGCGAGACCTCATCTCTACAATAAATCAAAAATCAGCCAGGCGTGGTAGCGTGCGCCTGTAGTTCCAGCTCCTTGGAAGGCTGAGGCGGAAGGATTGCCGAAGCCCAGCAGGTCGAGGCTGCGGTGGCCGGGAGTGGCCACTGCACTCCAGTCTGGGTGACAGAGTGAGACTCCAACTCAAAAAAAAAAAAAAAGAAAAGAAAAGACTTGAGAGACATAGCAACCAAATATATATCTCAACTGTATCTAAAGGTAGTACAAAATCAATGCCAGAATATAACGGAAGACTAACCTCAGAATGCTTAAAGCAAGATAGTAATACATAAATGTCATGCAAAGCCAAATTGGCATTTATGTATTGCTGGAGGGAGGGCAGGGGTGAGTTTATTTTCTGTTCTGCAAGGGTGAGTTCAATCTGCCTCACATTCCATTCGCTAGAATCCACCCCAGCAAAAGCAACTGAAACAGATTCAGTTGGGAGAGAAAAGGGATCATGCAGGGTGAACTGGAAGCTTTTATGGCGATGGATAAGAACAATATTACTGCTTCTAAACTGGAAAACAAATGAGTTTCATGTACCCTAGTGAGATTATAATTTAAATTGTGATCTTCATCCCTAGAGAGACAGTGCTAGATTAGCTAATTCAAAACCATATTACATTCAGTTCCAGAAAAGAAAAGATGGAGGGTATAATAAAAAATTAATGGAGATCTTACATAAGGCTCAAGAATTATTTTATCTTACATGATGACACATTGGTTCTAGATTGGTTAATTATATATGAAGCGACAAACTTTCTTCAGGGGTGTACTTCTTAGACCCAGGTAATTCCATAACAAAAGGCAATGAAAATAATCACAGTGCCACAGTCAAGGAAATGTCTGCTCATAGAGAGAGTGTGGGCTTTGTGACTCAGAAGTCACTCCATTCAATTCTACAAAGCAGAAGCACAAAACCAAGGAGAAGAGGGGAAATTCAGGTATTTGAAATACACTATGCAGAAAAGAAATAACTTCATAATAGACCTCACAATGGAGATGCCACAGAGGCAAATTTAGAAACATATGAAGGAATCTAATGATGGCTCAAATGGAACTCTGAGAAAGAAGGCATTTCATACAGATGGATTATAGGTCCTGCCATGTGCTGAATATATACTGCCAAAATCAACCTTTGTTGGGAGAGTCCTTCTAACTGAGTGTATTTACGTTAATTTCTTTGAACTTTAACTCATATGGGCAATATAATTTAATTCACACTTTTTTTTCTTGTTCCAAAACTGCTGGGTGGGTTCTGAATTTCAGCATTGGAAAGTATGCTACAATACAAATATAAACTAATTTTCTTACAAAGATTGCTCATCAAAATGATATTTTGGTTGTTAACTCTTGTTTTATCTGTCTTCTTGTTTTATCTGTCACCTGGTGGTAGGAAAGAAAAATGATAATTATTGATCTCCTCAGATGCTAACATTTTTAAAAAATCTCACTGAAGTGCACCTTCAGAAAGTTTACCACACCAAATGAAATTATTCAACAAAGGTAACTCTTAGAAGGGAATACTCTAGTAGAAAATAATCAGTAATTACCAGTGAAACCAATGAAAAAATTCAAAGATAAAAATAATGAGAAATGCTTAGTTTATATAAAGGTTCAGTTATTAATCAAATAAGTATTTATTATAAGACCTCCTGGGCAAAGGAAATTCAATGTTGAATAGACAGATAGGTAACTGCCTCCGCAGAGTTTAAACTCTAGCTAAGCAGAAGTAACGAAACAAAACAAAAAGAATACAAAATCACCAAGAGAGAAAGATATGTTACTCCATATGTCTAAACTGAGAAACAGAAACCCTATTATACTAGCTAACACACAAAAAAGGTAATGTGCTGAAGAAATAGGAAGAGGAATTATTCTTTGTTTTGCTGAGGCTTTGTGGTATTTTAACTCTGAAAATTTCTGTAGACAAATTTTGGTTTTTCTTTTATTTATCCAGGTTATTCCTATTTCCATATGCATATGATAGACAATGAGTGCCCCAGTGTTGGTTCTGAATCCCAACACCTAACACAGATTACATAATTGAGTCATAATTTTTGATTGACACACTAATAAATCTGACCCAAAGTTAGGGGTTCACAACACAACCAATCATTAATGGCCAAAGGTTGAGTAGGGTGGGAGGGGTAGAATCATATGACACTAACATTATAGCTTTTTTGGCAGGTTTTGCTACTTGTCTATGCAAGTCTATTCTCTACAACTTTATAAACGTAATAGAGCCCTGATTTTGTAGGAATCAAGAACAATACCTTTAGTTGAAATACAACATTCCTTAGCTTATCTTGTGGATAAAAACAGTCATTTGACAAGGTTCTGGCACTGTAAAATATAGTTGGAATTTTTCACATGAGGTTTCTAAAGCAGCTTATTAAGAGGAAAGATACAGAAGGCACATATCTTTTGTTTTTGGCTTTAATGTTCTTCTTCCCCAGATCTCAGATACAATGCTATGGTGGCTAACCATCTTACAAGCATACAATGGCAATTCCAACAGCACAAGATCAAGTTCGAGTCAACTGGCGTGAAAAGCAAAGGAAACCGAAGTTTTAATGTTATTTTTAAAAATAAAAAGTTACAATAAGAGCCCTGGACTTCTTGCCTCCAGAATTTTGTGATGTGACAAAAGTAAACATTCTGTTTAATAAGTCCTCAACACGAGTAAAACTATGAATTGAGTTCTCAGCCAGGTGCAGCCAAATGACTAAGTAGTGTCACCTTGTGATCAGTTTGTGATGCCTATCTGTGTCAGAGAAGTGGGTTTTTATTGGTTATGCAATCCAAGAAGATTTACCTTCAACAATTCATAGGAACAGCAGCAATAATCACAATACAAAAAAAAAATGTAAAAAATGCAGACAAAAATAGTGAAAAGTTAGAACAAGGGAAGGGATTGGGCAAAAGCACAGTACTCTTTACAATTCAAAGTTTAGACCAATATACATAACTGTAGAATATGGATATTTGTGCAATGCCTTTTAGATGAGTCAACATAAAGTAAACATCAATGGCATGGTAGAAATGAAAACATCTGTTAAACTTATAAAATGTGTTCATTAGATGAGAAAGAGAAAAAGATGGATGGAAATGCCGTTAAATAATAAATATAAAATATAAGGTTGAATTGGAAAAAAAGATGTTACCTAGATGTAAAATGTGAACCTAGAGCTAAAACAATCCAAAAAGTTAAAAATGAGAGAATGACCAAGACACATTTATAAATTGTGTATAAATTCATTATTTGAGTTTTAAAAATTAAATTAGAAATTAACTCAAGCAATCACTCCATAAATTACTCTATTGTTGACTATTTAGTTTTGAAGAAATGATAAAGGTCAAACATTAACAGACAGTCATGCATCAAAAAATATAGTACCTCAAAGCATAAGACAAACATTTTCAGAATTATAGTATTTGTCAGAAAAGAAAATAGAAAATTTGGTTATTTTCATCAGTCTTTGTCAGGCCCATTATGCAAAACTCCAGATAATCCTGACAAAAATGAACAAAATAGGAAATGTATGGTATTGGTGTGACAAAGGTCTCAATTAGAATCTTGGATTCGAGTCAAATATTATATAGTTCTGAAGACTCAAACATTCCTTTTTTTTAATTAAAAAGGAAGAAGAAATAGGAGAAAGGGAAATGAGAGAAACAGGTGGAAGAGGAGGAGAGGTAGAAAGAAGGAGAGGCAGATGAGGAAGAGAAGAGGAAAAGTAAAAAAAAAAAAAAAGAAGAAGAGAAATTCAATTCAGGCCCTGTGTTCTGGCCATTACAGGCATTATTTCTTTTGGTTCTCACTTGTGCACTTGTGTCTACCCCCATTTTATGGAAGAATAAACATAATTTCAGAGGTGAGTATTTGTGTCCCAAGATCATACAAAGAGATTTTGCTTGTTGTGTTTTTAATGTTACTATAGGTTCTTTTTTCAATATTTTAAACTTTTTTTTAGTGCTATTCTACTTTTAAAGGTTTGAAAAATCAAGAGAAGTAATTTCTAGTTTGGGGAAAGCAAAATTTTAAAATATGATTATGATAAACTTTTTGACTGAAGAGTCAAAATCGTATGTTATCCTTTGCTAACACTTGCTGGTTATCCAGTTTACATCTTTAATAAGCATGCAATTAACTATCAGTGCTTTGAGAAAAACTATTTCTAATACTATTCACATATGTTTTACTATTCACAGATAACACAGAAGGGAAAATAGCTTGAAGTAAATAAAAAGTTGTGCAGTTTACATACAAATTAAATGATCCAGGTCAAAATATAATCACAAGATAGACATCTTTTCACTTTTACAAAGTAACCATTTGAAATTCTTTAAAACATTATCCTCTTTAAACATTTTGAAACAAATTTGCCTTTTGATTGGAACTATGTGTTTCATTATAAAGATGGAACACGATGTTCTGGCTTACATATTCTCTGCAGAAGGAGGTCCTTTTTTGTACTGAATTTTTAGCATATAGTAAAGATCCAGATTGTAAAAAAATTAATTTCAGGCATGACAGACTGGAAGTATATATTGAACAGATCTGGGAACAGAAATGATGCAAATGCCTTTCTCCCAGCTTCTGAAAATTATGTAATGGACCAGAATTTCAGGATAGACTTCTGTTTGAGTGAAGCATGGACTCGCATCAGAGGATGGTACCAAAAATGACTTTTGGAAAGCAAAAGTGTAAGGCAGGTTCCCACAAATGGTAGTTCCATGAGCATTGACTCTAGAGATATTGTTATAGCTAAACATTAGGATACTCACATATATTTTAATTATTAGTGGTGGTAATAGAACTAGGATAGAAACATTTCTCCTGAATGAACAAGAGTAGTAAAGGAAATTGACTTATGAAAGGAAGAAGACCAGTGATGCATTAAGAGCTAGAAATAAAAATCAATGAAATTGTTTTAACTCTTCAATATGTTGCTATTATGTTTAAAGTATTGCACACTTGGTTTGGTCACAATGATGATGGTAATATTTATATTGCTTATACATTGATTTCTATATTATTTAGTGGTTCTACCACAAAGCAAATAATAAAACTAATAAGCAGGCTGCTAAAAACATACTTGAACAATTTGTTCCTTTCTATCATTAAACTATTTAAAATAATGACAGTTGCAAAGAGTACAACTGAATAGTGCTAGCCACTTGCTAGTTTGAAAGTTTTACCATAATGATTTTGATGAATGACATTTATCCCTATAGCCTCAAAAAACTAATAAAAATAATAATTCTAATACGTGAAGGAATAAGTTCATTTATATTTGTATACATATACCTAGAATTAGAAATTTTCTTACGAATACATAACAATTATCAATAGAACAGATGGATGGACTTTTGGAAAGGTTCTGTTAAACCGTTCTGCTTACCAATTCATTTTACTAAGAAGTAACTCAACAAATGTTTACCAAGAACCTGCTATGTGCATTTTTTTCCTCCAAGAGTTTATAGGGAGGGAAGGAGTAAAAAACAAACACATCTAAAAAATATTTTTAAAAAGACATGACAAATTACAGTATACAAAAAGACAAAATGCTGTGAAAACTTACAGATATGCTATATGTCTGAAGTATCAGCAAGGACATCATGGCAGGGCTGACACTGAGAGGGTAATGTTACAAAGGGCAAGAATTCAACATGAAGAGCTATGAAAGGGCATCATTCAAGGATGAAAATAGTGCAAGTCTACTTTCATAAAATTGTTTTTAACAAAGCTCAATAAAGCCATTAGTTCATTTTGACTCAATAAAAAGAAGACAAAGTAGTCTGTAAGAGACAGGAAGTGATATTCTGTTATCTAAACACTCAGCAGACCCTAAGTAATCAGGGCTCATATATGAATAGCTTGTGCAAAATGGACTTTCATTTCTATATCACTAACCTATCATCTATTTAAAAAATCTATTTCTAGTTTTCCATTATTATATACTTGAAAAATAGCTGTAAATTAACCTTGTCGATGACAAAGTAGATAGTTGCGTCCAGATACACACACTGTATCTCAAAATATCACCCTGATGACATGACCAAAGAATTAATAACTCTCCAAAACTCATTCTGTAAAACACTTTTGTAAAATTTTTCAAAATCATCCTGACAAAACCCAGGTCTTTAAGATAATGTATAGACAATATTCTATGTCAAAAAACTCCCCCATTTATATATAAATTTTCATCAATAATTATCTGAAATAAATCACTTCAAGGATAAGATTTGTGTTATGAAAAAGATTCAAAAAAAGAAAGATGAATGAATTAAATATAAAATATTTGTAAAAAAGAGAAAGAAAATATATGTGTAATTAACTACATTGCTTCTATGTGCTGTTTAGATCAAACTATTTTCAATCAAAAATATATTTTTAAAATTTAAAATTATGGCTAGTGTCAAATTCCTATAGTTTTCTTATCTTCAGTAGATTTTTCTGAATAAATATTTCTCTCACTAATTACATTTCTATTTCCTTAGGGTCTTTTAAGTAAATCCAATCTGGTGTCTTTTCATCAATGCAAACACTGACATTTTTATTTTTTAAAATGGTATGTTTGCTCTTGTAATTTTTTCTTATATTAATTTAATGAAGGAGTAAATGACCAGATGTTATTTGATGATGATAGAAGTGCATACCTGTTCTTGAATCACTGTCTCCTCCTCTACCTATGGTAGACTATTTTCACATCAATTCCTTTTTCTAACAATATTCATTTATATTTGTACTTCTCAATGTCGGTTTATATGCTCCCTCCTCTACGATGTCTTTTAAAAATAAAACAAAGTAGTAACAATCACTATAGCACTCCTACTGTTTTTATATGGCATGTATTGGGCTAAATGTTTTATACCTAATATCCCTTTAATATTCTGAGAAACCCCCTAAAGGAAGGATTGTCAACCTCAGTCCAAGATAAAGAAATTGAAGCTCAGTGTGGTATAAGTGACATCCAGGTATGTCAAACTCCAAAGAGCAGCATGCTGTTCATTTTTAAAAATCTCATTCTTTCCCACGTGGGCATATGCAGATATATATGCATGTGTTTGTGTGTGCAAATACATTCATATGTATGTATAAATGTGTGTGTATATTTATATATGTGCAAATATGGATGGATGGATGTACATGTATTCTTACTGATTATTGTTGAAGATTACAGCTAGTCTTTTTATATCTGCCCGCAGATTGGATCATAAAGTGGCTAAATGCAATGATCAACTCTTATTCAGTCTTTGCTGAGTCTTCATAGAGTTTGCATTTTCTTCATTATTTTATAGTGATTGGCAGATAGTAGTTAATAAATTATCAATTGAATTTAAAAATTTTCTAAATTTAATGGAAGAACTATCTGAATAGAGCAACAAATGCCTTACATTCTTATAATTTTCATTTGCCAGTGCCCACACAGCTGCTTTTCTCTAGGAATCATATTTCTTATTCATTTCTTTTTTCCCATTTTTAAGCATGTTTTAAGAAAATTTGTCTATTCCTGGAATAATATGTTTTGAAAGTGTCAAATTTGACTTTGCACAGCTAAAATGATTACAGATTAACAATTTAATCACAAATCACCTTTTGTAATAGAAAAAATTAAGAAATAATTTTTTTTAAAAGATCCTCCTTTTCAGTTGATACTAATTAGTTTTTTTTTTTTCTCTTCTTCTTTAAATCAAGTTTAAAGCTCACACTATTCTGGTTTGAACAGTGCCAAGTGATAATCCAATGTGACATACATTTCCTGTAGCAATAACATTTTGGCAGATAAACTCTCCAATGAGAAGCAACCATTTCTATGCTTAGATGAATTTTGTGATGGAACGCAAATGAAAAAAAAAAAGTAACAGAACTTTCAGAAAACACTCCATCGTATAATGAATCTCCTTTCCATGTTTACTGAAAGTGCCTAAATCCACAGAGGGTAAAGACATCGAGTACCTAATGAACAATACATCATAGATTCCTCATTGTCCTTGGAGTGTTGATAAAATAACTGATTATTATTTACACTGAAATTTGTTCCTAGATATATTGTATCCCTTCCCTTCATTATGCAATGCTGTCTTGGACCTGGGAGTCTAGAAATGTGGAAATTATAACACTTTGACACACCATGTAAATGAGATATCGCTGTAACATGCTATTTAAATAAAGTTTGGAACAAACATTCAGTAGAGAAGTTTGGAAAACTTATAACGAGATTACCTCATAACTTTTAAAATAAGAGTATTCTTGTATTTCCCCCCAGCCATCTTTTAATTCCAACCAGAAGGTGCCGTGTGCCAACTTAGCTCTGCAGCAGCAAAGCTGCACATTGCATTATTGTGGCAATTAGTCAGGAGCTCAGCTTGTCGTTTGAGCCTCTCCTCCTTTTCTTTATGTAGATAATATTTGACTTGGAGGATCTTTGTCTGTCTCTCTAATGGAAATGCCTGAATTGGATATCATCAATCTCCGTCAACAAGCTATTTCCCATCATCAGTTCTGAAATTGAAGCTAGAGTGGGACAGGTAGGAAAAGTTTCCAGACTAGTATTTGCGCTTCATTCATTTTCTACATGTTATTTTTCATGATTAGTTGCAAGACCTGGACAACTGGATGCCTATGGAAAGCTTTTGGAGAGATTCAGTCTAAAACTATCTTTTCAAAGTGTAATAAGTTTATTTTTAAAATATCATAACTGTAGCAGCACAAATGACTAGTCATAGTTAGGGATGCCACCTGTGGTCATGCAAAAAAAAAAAAGAACAAAATGGGATAAACCTCATTTTTGGAACTTAAGCCCATGTCTTTAGAGAACTGTGCTGTTTTTAGGGGCATTCATTTGTTAATGAGTTAGAGACAAAAACTACATTTTCTAGAATTAAAAATGATGTAGATTATAAGGGTAATTAAAAATTCAGATTCTCTTAGATAGATTTCTGTCAGACAGGCTAGATGCCACCCAAAATATTTGGTTATTAAAATTAAAATATATCTTCATCTTCCTACAATTCAAGCACTGCTAAAGGGCTGGCTTGGAAACCTCGTCTGTTATCTATTTGTGTCTGGTTGTCGGCACCCTGAACTCTACTTTCTGTAGATTTTTAATTCCAGTCACACATTCCCATCCCTTCTCTTCAGTTTTTTCTTTTCATTTCTTCTTCAGAATTTCTGAATGTAAATAAGAATTTAATGTGAAACCTCCTTCTGTAAACAAGTTCAATAAATCTAATGGAATGAATAAAGTTCCAACAGGCGAAAGACAAGAACTATCCACAGCAGAATCTGGCAAGAGAGGCCCAGACAGTCCCTCCCTCAAGAAAAGCCAAGGCATCTCCTCAGAAACTATTTCAGTCACCAAGTGTTCTCTAAATAGCCTTCTGAAGAATTTCCCAAGGAGATTTCTTCCCAGGGCACTTAGGAAAGGTTCCTTCCATTAGGGTGGCTTTTGGGAAGAAGCAGATGAAAGAGACCATTAGGTCAGGTTACTAAAGATAGTTTGCCATATACTTTAATCCTGACAGGGGAAAAAAATTGTAATGAAATAGCAGAAAGCTTTCTGAATAACAGTATGAGGTTTTCAAATTCAAGTCTGGCTATCCCAAAGCAAATGCATATGTACATCAGATTATGGAAAGCTCTAGCTTATAAATAATCTATCTTCTAATGTTTCTGTTTCTGAAACTATTTCCCAAAATAGTGCTCTATCTCTTTTGAAACTGTGGCCTTTCTTATTTACATAACTAGAGGAATAAAAGGCAAATTATCATTTCATAGCTTTTCAGCATCTTCAATTGAGAAAGCCACTTGTCAGTTTTATTTGCCCAAGTACTTTAAATTGATGAGTGGTATTGGAAGGAAAGTAATTGAATTTAAGTCTAGTTTTCATTTGTGCTTTTTGCTCTTTTCCAGCAGAGTTGGCTGGGAGGATGCTGAAGGGCACTGATTTAAAATCAGAGTGGATAAGCACTTGTACTTTCTTAACAGAGAGTTTACCATAAACACATTTTCATTTCTTATTTTTATCATTTACTTAGCAAGTGTGGACTTAATTGTGCTTGGTTGCTTATTTTAGTGAAATATATTAAACTTTCACATATATTTGAATAAAATACTTCCACTGATTTGTATCAGCTAAACCTAATTTTTAACTACAAATCCTTTAATTTTTTTACATATTTGATTTTAACTAAAAATCCTTTAATTTTAATTTTGTTTTTATTATATCTCTAGCCAAAGAGATAACAATAGATGCATCAGTTTACATTATTTTGTTTTGTTTGTATGAATACATGAAAAATTTTAAAATACTTTTAATTAGGTAATTGTTATGCTTAAATGTGGAAATATATCTGCCAATTTCCAAAGTACATAATTAGCATAGATACTGTATATTGGACACATAGTTTTATGAGAAATTTTTTAAAATTATATCATCTTCTCTTAGATCAACAAATGGTCATATATTTATGTCTTTTATGAGAGAAAAAAATCTTCTCTTTCTCCATATACATTCACAACTAAGCACTAGTTCATTTCTGGTTCTCTTTTGTGAGAGTTTGCATGTAAGCAAAGCTTAACAAAAGGTGGTTCTTAGATTTTTATCCATTGATTAGATGTTACAGGTTTAGTATAAATTCTTACAGATTACATAATAATTTCATCTGATTTTTTAGTTTTTTTGTTTAGTTTAGTTTAGTTTTGTTTTGAGTTGGAGTCTCTGTCGCCCAAGCTGGAGTACAGTGGCATGCTCATGGCTACCCCAGCCTCAACTTACTGACCTCAGGCAATCCTTCCACCTCAGTCTTCCAAGTAGCTGAAACTACAGTCACCCATCTAATTTTTTAACTTATTGTAGAGACAAGATCTCACCATGTTGCCCAGGTCGGTCTCAAACCCCTGAGCTCAGGCAATCCTCTCGTCTCAGCCTCCCAAAGTTTTGGGTTTACAGGCTTGAGTCACTGCACACGGACGGGTCTTTTACTTTTATGTGACAAGCTTTATAAACATTTTATTTTCCTAATCTTTTGCCTATGTATACAAGGAATCTATTTTACTATAGCTTATATGTATTTGATTAAATTTATTTTTCATGAAAATATCACATTCTTTAAACCGTGTTGAATGAATTCTAAAACACTTCCATTAGGATTAGGGAAACCTACCACTGAAAAGAACATGTTGTACTCCCTTGCTTTTAACAGATGAGAAAAATGTATTCTCCCAGTATTACTTGAAATGTGATGAATATTAGGTTTTCTATAATTTTTCGTTCTTTTGATAAATTCTAATGAATGAAACAATCATCATTTCAGCCTCCACTATAAGCTAATATTGTAAAAGAGAGAGCTAATTAAGATACAAGACCTTTAGAGATCTTAGTTTTGTGAATTCCACCTCAGAAAATCAGATGATAACGTAGATTTTAATAGCTGCTATCAATCTATATTTATGGCAGTTCATTCTAAGAAGGGACTAGAAAGTATTAATGATTACTTCTGTGGTGCGTTACTGTTAAATCAAATAGTGAATGAAAATCTTATAGTCTTACTCTTCTATGTAATAAAAAATCCATTAAACTAGCTGATTTTCAAATAAATGTAGTAAGTTGAAATCCAATTTAACATATATAATTAAAATCAGTAACTGGAAAACTATTTACAAGAAATGTGACAAGCAAAAAGTTAAAACTTTTCTTTTTCTATTTTTAGATTCATAGGGTACACATGCTCGTTTGTTACTTAGACATATTATGCAGTGGTGAGGATTGGGCCCCAGGTGATCCATTCCCCTGATCATGAACATTATACCCAACAAGTAATGTTTGAACCCTAGCCCCCCCCCCTACTCTCCCTCTATTGGTGTCCTCAGTGTCTATGTCTATTATTTCCATCTTTGTGATCATTTAGTTCTGCAAATGAGTGAGAACATGCAATGTTTGATTTTCTGTTTCTGAGTCAGTTCACTTAGAATAATGATCTCAATAACCCAGGAAATTGACTCCATCATAAGAAACAGACACATGGAGAACCAAATAAAAAGTGCAATCCCTTCACAGTAGCTACACAAAAAAATGAAATACCTCAGCATCTTCCTAACCAGAGAGGTGAAAGACCTTAACAACAAAAACTGCAAAACACTACTCGAAGAAATAAAAGAATCCACAAACAAACGGAAAAATATTCCATGCTAATGGATTGGAAGAATCAACAATGTTAAGATGTCCATCCTACCAAAGGCAATCTACAGATTTGATACAATACCCATTAAATTACCAACATCATTCTTCTCAGAACTGGAAATGACAATACAGAAATTCATATGGAAACATAAATGACCAAGAGTAGCCAAAACAATCCTTAGCAAAAGAAACAAAGCAGGAGGCATCGCACTTCTAGACTTTAAACTGTATTATACGACTGCAATAATCAAAACAACCTGTTATTTGTATAAGAACAGACATATAGACCAATGGAACAGAATGGAGATTCTGGAAGGAAAAAAAATCTCAATTTCTCAACCAACTTATCTTTGACAAAGCCTCCAACAGCAGCCACTGAGGATAGGAGAACCTATTCAATAAATGGTGCTAGGAACACTGGCTAACTACATGCAGAAAATTGAAACAGGACACCCATCTATACACAAAAATCAACTCTAAATGCATCAAAGACCTAAATGTAAAATTATAAGAATTTGAGGAAATGTAGGAGACACCCTCATGGAAATTGGAATAGGCAACCAATTCCTGATCAAAACCCCAGATGCTCATGCCATTAGAGATAAGTTATACAAGTGGGACCTTATAAAGCTGAAAAGCTTCTTCAAAGCAAAAGAAATCATAAAAAGAGCAGAGAGACAGCCTACAGAATGGGAAAAAAAATATTTGCCAACTGTATATCTGACAAAGGCCTAACATTCAGGATCTAAAAGGAACTCAAACAGGATGAAAGGGGAAAAAAAGGGATACAAATAGACTTCCCAAAAGAAGACATATGAGCAATCAACAAATACATGAAAAAATGCTCAGCCTTACTAATCATCAAATAAATGCAAATAAAAACCAACTGAATATCACCTAACTCCAGTCAGGATGACCACCATCAATAACACACACAAAAAAACAACAGATGCTGGAGAGGATGCAGGGAAAAGAAAATGCTTCTACATTGTGGTGGGAGTGTAAACTAGTACAACCTCTGTGAAAAACAATGTGGTGATTCCTAAAAAAAATCTAAAAATTGATCTTCCACATGACCCAGCAATCCCCCTTCTGGAAATATATCCTGAGGAACCCAAATCATTCTATGAAAAAGATACCTGCACATATGTGTTTATCGTAGCATGATTCACAATAGCAAAAACAAGGAATCAATCATGCTGCCCATTGAAAGTGGACTGGATAAAAAATGTAGTACATATGCACAATGGAATATTACACAGCCATAAAGAATGACAAAATTATGAACTTCTCAACAACTTGGATGAATTTAGAGTCTGTAATACTCAGTGATCTATCACAGAAACAAAGAACTGAGTACCACATGTCAGCAGACCCTGAACATTTATCATAATACTATAAGAAATGGATTGGCAGTAGTGGGAAACTGCCAGGGAAGGAGGGGGCACATAATATCAATAAGAGTACCTGATCTCAGACCAGGTGAATTGGGGACCAAAGTGAGGCCCAAACTTTACTCGTATGATGACTACTTGTATATTAATCCTGAATTGTACCCAACATCTTTGAAATAAGAAAAGATGAGCTCAGCTCTATCCATGTTGCTAAAGGGCATGATTTTAATCTTTTTATGGACATGTATGCATATATGTATACATATATAATGTTAAATATATATATAATATATATATATGTATATATAACACTTTTTATCCAGTCATTTGTTGGTGAACACTTAGGTTGGTTCCATGATTTTGACATTGTGAATAGTATTGCAATGAACATATGTATACAGGTATGTTTTTTATACATTGATTTATTTTCATTTAGATAGATCCCTAGTATTGGTATTGGAAATTTCTCAAGCAACTAAAAATTTTTATGACAGGAAGAAATCACTACTTAATATGAAAAATACTAATGCCCTGGAAAAGCACATAGAATGGTAATTTTAAAAAGGAAATTATGCATACCAATTGAGTGTGCATGTGTGTTGTGTGCTGTGTGTGATTACAAAAACATATGTGGAACAGAAGTACTATCTGAAAAGAGAGAACAGAGAAAGGAGAATAGAAGACATTTAAAGTACAGTTATAACATCTTATGTTAAAAGCAAATAAATCCATCAATAAAGCTAATATTTTTAAATGGCTAATGTTTATCAAATCTTGCTGGTGAGTTTAGAGTGATTTTTTTTTTCTGTACTTTGCTTTTGTTCCTTATGCTTAAAATAATTGGAAAATAATCCTCAAAGAATTTTCAAAGAAACATTTTAAATGGTCAATAGCACATAAAATAACCACTTAGAAGTTTGTCAACATTAATAAAAAATAGAAAGAAAGGAATGATAAAATTGGCAAAAAGCTATCAGAGGTTTTAAAAATGTAGGATACTCAATGTTAGCATGGAGAAGATGGCGAAGTCACATTCATACAGTGCTGTGGGAGTGTAAATTGGCATAACCTTTCTGAAAATCCATTTGGCAGTAGATATAAAGAGCATAAAAATGTTCAGCTCATTTTGATCTAGTAATTCCATTTCTGGGAATCTAGCCTAAAGACAAAAGACAAATGTGAAAATATATATGAGCACAAATATGTTGACCACTTATTCATTTATCTATTTAATGAATATTTATTGAACCCTTACTAAGTGTCTGACATTGATTATATTAGCCACCAAGTCTATAACAGGCATCAGGACAGATAAGTTCCTCTTGGAATTTGCCCATTGAAGCATTTTGCAATAAGAAGAAATTGAATATATCTTAACTATTCAACAATAATATATATGTTTATATATACATACATACACAATATATTATATAATGGAGTAAATATAATTATTATTGTATAAATTTAAGGTGTATAACATGATGCTTTGATATATATATATATCTCATTATATATTATATAATGAAATAGAAAACGATCACATTTATTGAGCAACTACAATGTTCCAGGGCCTATTTAATCATGGTTACATGTATCATCTCATTTAATCCTGACAACAATCCCATGAAGTAGTGTGTTAATTTTCTATTCCTGTTGTAACAAATTGCAACAACCTTCATGGTTTAGTACAATACAAGTTTCTTTTTTTTTACAGTTCTGGAGGTTAGAAGTCCAAAATGGGTCTCACTAGGCTAATTCATTGTGATGGCAGGGTTGCGTTCCTTCTGCAGGTTCTGGGAGATAATACTGTTTTCTTCCCCTATTTAGCTTTCTTCTAACCACCATTCCTCAGCCTGTGGCCCCACTTTATCTTAAAGCCAGCAGGGTCAAGCTGAGCCCTCCACAAACAGCCATATCTCTAGTTCTATCTTCTTTCTCTTCCACTTATAAGAACATTTATAATTACATTGGGATCATCTGGATAATTCATGATAAAGCCCTGTCTCAAGGTAGACTGATTAGCAACCATAATTCTATTTTCAATCCAGAAACCTAACACATTCATAGATTCTGGGTATTAGGATATGAACAACTTTAGAAGGTCATATTCTAGCTATCATCGGTAGGTACTTTTTTCCTCTTCATTTTATGTAAAATAAACAGAGGAGATAGATGTTTGTTTTTTTTCCAACGTTCATACCATTACTTAGTGACAAATTTGTTATTCAAATCTAGCTAAGCAGACTCAGATCTGGGCATTTCATCACTATGTTGCACTACTTCATGAGTAAATTGCTGATGCTATATAACCTCAAACAAAATAGAGATTTTAGGGGGAAAAAAGTAAGAATCTGTTAAAATGTTGATAGCACCTACCTCTTGATTATGAGCGTATGGGTAATTTTTATTCTTCTTCTTTATATGTTTTTGTAATTTATACATTTTCCTCAATGAAAATGGTTACAAATTGCTCTAGTTTCAACTGGACTAAGCTGGAATACTATGTTTTCTAAAAACCCCTTCCACAAATGGGTTTAGAGTCTAGCTGACCAAAAGCTATGTTGCATGTGTTCTGGAAGGTAGAAGTAAAATACAGTCACTACACATGAATTGTTCTCATCAGTCGGAGACTGTGAGAGACAGATGCAGGTCTGTGGATAGTTTCAAACAGGTGGGTTGCAATTTGCTTTGCTGCAAGTTCACAGAGACACTTATCATAAAAAGTCAATCATTTTCCAGGAATTTCTATGCTTACCTCTCTCCGTGACCCAAATCTGCCACTGATTCAGATTTCCATGTAACAGCTGACTTGCTCTTCTGGGTCAGAGCCACCTAGTTTCTTTTTTCTCTGGTATTGTCACTCCTGTTTTTGGACTTTTACATCCCTAGCTTCTCTCACATTTGTGTGAGTTCTAAGTCCTGTCATATTTTTCTTCACTAGCATGCACAGTGTTTCTTCTTTCCTGTTTGAATCCTGACTGGTACAGTTATTGGAACCAGAACTGGGTTATTTTTGTCATAAAAACCTAAAACATGTAACACTCACTTTGAGACTGGTGGTGTAAAGAACCTGGAAGGACATTAAGGAATCTGTTAGTGAAGGCTTGAAGGACAAGATTGAAATGGTTACTAGAAGCTGAAGGAAAGGTGGTTCAACTTTTATATTGGCAGAAAGATCAGCCTTATCTGTGGTAACGTGGAAAATTGAAAGTGTACTTAGAAACCCACTGATCTGGCTAAAGAAAATGTTGAAAGTAACTGTTTTCCTTTTACCCCATATGATAAAATATGAGAAAGGAGAAATAAATGTATGAGTGTTTTGGTTTTTTTTTTTTTGTTGCTGTTTTTTTGAGTTGGAGTTTCACTCTGTTGCCCAGACTGGAGTGCAGTGGCATGCTCCCGTCCACCGCAGCCTCAACCTGCTGAGCTCCGGCGATCCTTCCATCTCAGCCTTCCAGGTAGCTAGAACTACAGGTGCACGCTACCACACTCAGCTAGTTTTTTTTTTTTTTAAATTTATTGTAGAGATGAGGTCTCGCCAAGTTGCCTAGGTGGGTCTCGAACCCGTGGGATCAGGCAATCCACGTGTCTCGGCCTCCCAAAGTGCTGGGATTACAGGCTGAGCCACTGAGCCCGGCGAGTGTTTTGTTTTTTAGCAGAATGTAGAGGGGTTGAAAAGAATCCAAGACAATTGTTCCATGGAGAATTAGACACTCGAAGTAAGAAATGACCCCAGGGAAATGATCAGATCAGGGACCTGCTAGTAAATATTATTTCATGTTAAAGATAGAATCAAGAATGCAAATTTAGCCCTTTGTTAAGACCACAGATAGATGTAATGGCCTGCCTCACAGACAAAAATGTAAAAGCTTGTTGAACCTTCTCTGCAAAAGGATTTCTATGGACTTTTAAGGGTGTTATACTATAACACTCCAATCCTTGGGCCAAGATAGAAAGTGACTTTTTGTTGTTGTTGTTTTGTGTTCTTTTTAATTTTTAAGATGTGGAGTACAATTCAGGGTTAGGTATACAAATGTTCATTATGCAGCCACCCTTGTTGATGAGGTGTGCCCCTCCCTCCCCTGGCAGTTTCCCTCAACTGCCAATCCCACACTCCCCTTCCCTGGAAAAGTGACTTGTTTTAAAGCAATTAGTGTGTATGCTTTTGTCTAATCATGCAAGCACCAATAATATTCTGAGAAAGCCACAATGTTTGTAAGACATTTGCATTGGTGAAAGCACTAACAAACTGTATTAAGAGAGGACCAGTTCAAAATAAAAACAACATAGGCTTCCTCAGTTTTCCATGGGCAGAAAACAGGCTGAGAAAGTTAATCAACAGCAAACATGGACTATTCCCTATGGAAAAGGAAGGATGATTCAGTGTAGAGCCAGTTGACTAGACAGTGAAGAGCCACAGGAAACCACTACCAGGGAGTAGGACTAGGCCCTAATCAGGGGACTGGCATAGTTGTACCGGCTGGATCAGAACTGCGCTGGACAAGTGGTTTCTACACACTCCTCATCCTCCCTTTTTAAATGTAAATGTTCATTGAAGTTACCGCACCTGGTCTAAGGCCACCTTACTGTGAGGAAGTCCAGTGTCTATTAGAAGAGGGTGACTGGGAAGACAGAGACGATAAGCTGGGTCAGGCATCCAGCCCACATGCCTGTGTCTGTAGCTCCAAGGAGGCAAATGACCAAGGAATCCAGCTGACAGGCAGAACCGAGGCCCCACACAAACCATGACAGCCATCCCCTGCTGTGTGTAGTACCCCAGCTGAGGTGCAGACATCATGCAGAAGAAAGCAGAGGTGACCTATCTTTCCAGTGCCCACCTGATTACATGGTCTGCCACATTATGAA
The DNA here is from genome assembly GCA_027257055.1 of Cephalopachus bancanus. Lineage (NCBI taxonomy): Eukaryota > Metazoa > Chordata > Mammalia > Primates > Tarsiidae > Cephalopachus > Cephalopachus bancanus. The sequence goes on along the minus strand of JAPVLO010000164.1, from coordinate 1,461,090 downwards.
CAAAATAAAATGGTGGTTGTTTTATTCCACCATGCTTGGGGATGGAATTACCACATAACTAAAACGATATTCAGCATATAATTTGTTAAACTATGTACTAATTTTATAATCTGTCTAAAGAAATTAAAACATACACTGTGAGTGCCCCCTTTTTCTGTTGGCTAGTTTGGCAATTTAAAATGTAGAACTTAAAGGAGCAAATATCTTAATGTTCTTTAAAAAAAATTTCAATAGCTTTGGGGGTACAAATAGTTTTGATCTGAACTGTAGGTGTACCCACCACCCCCACCTATGGACATTATACCAAGTGGGTGATATTTTTTCCCACCCATCCCTCTCCCCCTACCCCTTTTGAGTCTTCGATGTCCATTATACCACTCTCTATGTCTTTTCATAATCTTAGTGTAGCTCCTACTTATAAGAACATACTGTGTTTGGTTTTCTGTTTCTGAGTTAGTTCACTTAGGTTGATGTTCTCCAATTCCATCCAAGTGGCTGAAAAAGACACTATTTCATTCTTTTTTGATAGCTGAATAGTATTCCATGGTGTATATATGCCATATTTTCATTTTCCACTGACCGGTTTTTGAACATTTGGGTTGATTCCACATCTTTGCAATTGTGAATTGTGCTGCAGTGAACATGTGAGTGCAGGTGTCTTTTTTATATAACGACCTCTGTTCTTCTGGATAGATACCTAGTAGTATCTATCCAGATAGTAGGATTGCTGGATCAAATGGTAGATCTACATTTAATTCTTTGAGAAATCTTCATACTACTTTCTGTAGTGGTTGTACTAATTTATACTCCCACTAACAGTTTATGAATGTTCCCTTTGCTTCAGTTCTACGCCAGCATCTTGTTTTTTGATTTTTTTTTTTAAGTAATGGCCATTCTGACTGGTGTAAATGGTATCTCATTGTGGTTTTAATTTGCACTTCCCTGATATGAGTGATGTTGAGCATTTTTTCATATGTTTTTCAGCCATTTGTATATCATTTTTGAGAGGTGACTGTTCATGTTGTTTGCCAACTTTTTAATTTTTTTTTTTTTTTTTTTTTTTTTTGCTTTTTTCTTACTAATTTGAGTTCTTTGTAGATTTTGGATATTATTTCTTTGTCAAATGTATAGCTTGTGAATATCATTTCCCATTCTGTGGGTTCCTTATTTGATCTACTGGTTATTTATTTTGCTGTGCAGAAGCTTTTCATTTTAATTAAACCCTACTTGTTTATTTTTGTTTTTATTGCATCTGCTTTTGGGATCTTAGCCATAAATTATTTGCCTAGGCCAGTGTCCAGAAGAGTTTTTCCTAGGTTTTCTTATAGAATTTTTTCTATGGTTTCAGGCCTGACATTCAAGTCTTTAATCCATCTTGAGTTAACTTTTGTGTATTAGAGAGAGAGATAAGGATCAAGTTTTCTTTTTCTGCATGTAGCTATCCAATTTTCTCAGCACCCTTTGTTGAATAAAGTATCTTTTCACCAGTGTATGCTTTCATCTGCTTTGTCAAGATCAGTTGGTTATAGGTATTAGGGTTTATTTCTGGATCCTCTATTCTATTCCATTGGTCCATGTATCTGGTTTTGTACAAGTGCCATGCTGTTTTGGTTACCACAGCCTTGTAATATAATTTGAAGTAAGATAATTTGATGCTTTTAGCTTTGCTCTTATTGCTTAGGATTGCTTTGGCTATTCTGACTCATTTTTTATTCTATATGAATTTTAAGATTATTTTTTCAAATTCTGTGAAAAAATGACATTGGTAGTTGGATAAGAATTTTATTTTTTTAAAATCTGTACTTTGGGTAGCATGGTCATATTAACAATGTAAATATTTTAATGTTATGAATCAGAGTGGCAATCCACCTAAAATTCAAATTCCACTACCCAATAAGCATTTCGATGTGGTCTTAAGCTAAAAGTCATCTTCCCTCCTCTTTTTCCAGATAATTCTTAATCAAATGTACAATTCATCTGACATTCTCTACAAATTTCCTGGTGCTATAGGTATCAGTGATGTCATATAACATTGTATAAAGTAGTATAGGCGATATAAGGAGATATAAAGTATTATTCCTGCCCTCAGATAACCCAAAGTCTTACAGATAGATTCTTCTGATAACTTGTGTAAATAAATATATGAGTGTTATATATGGCTGACAAAACTTTGTTCCATAAGGAACACTCAGAGTATTATGAGGGTTCATCTGTGGCCATACCATCCTAACATGCCCAATCTCACCAGAACATTATGAGGTTTTAAAGGAAAGAGTTTATTCGTTACAGGTTGGGAAAGTGTGAGTATAGGAGACATAACTGAAGTGAAACGGGAATTATAAAGACCTTGGACTCAAAGTAGACTCCAAACTCCTCCAGAGCAGGAATATCTTGGTCTTCAACTCTGAATTCCTCAAGCACTTGGTAAAAAGTTTTGAAAATTATAGAAAGTCAATAATTATTTTTTGATCAGATTATTGGATGGGTTTCCGATTTCTGTGTATGTACTATTAGAAAAGAATCACTTGATTATCTTTTGATCTAGGATAATTATTTGACAGTGTCTTGTTTACTACCAACTTCTATGGGATGCAGAGAAGCTTGCATATGAAGCCACTTGACAGTTTTAGATAAAGTAACCCTAAAAGCATAAATTACAATTAGATAGAAAAAGAAGAATAAAATTCACTCATATTTCTCATGCAGCAATGATTTTGCCATGTTTGTCTAGATTAACAAAGGAAAATGGCTTCAACATGAAAGTCCATGCAGTTTCCTCAAGATATTTTGACAGATTCTACATTTTCTCATGATGTTATACTCTGTAATGTTTATAACCACCATCATATGAACTGATTGAGGTAAATGAGAGCAAAGTAAGAGAGAAAGAAAATCTAATTCAAGACAGAGCTGTAAAAACAAAAGATTAGAATAAGGTCCTTTCTGTCACTGAGATAAATTGTTACACTCTTTTATGTTCTACATCATGGACTTCTAACACATTCACAACTTGAATGTGTCATATGGGCATGAGCTATTTCTCATCCTCCCACTCATACTTCCTTCCTAATAGCAAGTTGTTCCAAAATATCTTGTCAGCAAGCCTTTGCTGCTGCTTGAAGACAAACTTGATTCTGAAACCTTTTGCTTTTTGTGAAAGAAAGAAAAATAATCTTGTTTTATTTCCAATGTCAGAATATAAATCAGTATCATAGATAATTTCAGCACTTTTTGAGTGTTTAAATTAAATACATTTAAAGCATAATACCTATTCTTGATAAGATTTAAACTGTAAAATAGATACTATATACACATAAAATATTCTTTAAGTTCTTGATTTTTTTCATCCTTTTTTCTTTAAATTCATATGTGTATTCTTACTTCAGCAAAATTATTAAGAATTATAGTTTTTTCAATGCACTTTTGAGAATATCTCAATTAATGTAATTAATACATCCACAAGCATTTAAATTGTAGATTGGCTTAAAAAAATTGACCAACCCTAGCCCCAACAGACTTGGAAATTGCTGATAATTTTTGATAAAAATTTTTTAGATAAAACTATAACCCAGAAACTGAATATGGCTTGTCCTAGTCACTTACTAGGCATCAGAGAAACCCACAACCCTCAAAATTTTGGAGTAGATGCAACATCACTCCCAAGTCAGCCCTCACTACCTATAATCAAGAGTTTGACTCCAGTGTCAGGCTTAGAAACATTATCTAGGGGTAAGTGGTAAGACTAGAACCAAAACACTACCACCACAGTGCTAGCTGATTCCTATACTCTACAGCTGCAATACTGAAACTGGATCTTCCAATGCAAGGACATCAGCAGGCTGGAAATAGGACAAATTTCTGTGGTGTTCATAAAATATCTCTGGATATAGTAATCAGGGGCAGGAAAGATATTCATTCATTTATTGAATCATTCATTCGTAGATACACACATTCCTGATTTCAACATATTTGCATACTTTTTTGTGGTTGAATCAAAGAGAAGTCAACAGAAAAGTTATCACTGAGGGTCAGCTGAGCAAGATTAAAAATGGTAGGGAGAAATGATGGTAATTGTGCTAGTAAAAATGCAATAGAACTGGAAAGGATGAGAGTATCCTTAGAGGCAGGAGAAAAGATCTAAATTGTTCAAGAAAAACAAACAAACAAAACGAAACTCTGAATTGGAAAGGATGAAAGTTGAAGCAGTTCAAAAAGCTAACTCTGATATCAATAAAGAAGTGATTCTGATTGTAGAACAAAGGAGGGGCAGAGCATGGCTCTCAGGCTTGAGGATATTAGAAAGCAACGGTGAACATATTAGCAAGGAGTATTCAAAGTCAAATCAGAGGTCTGTAAACTACAGCGAAAGCTCCATTGAAGTGAGTTAGAATATGTAGATATTTAGTTACTTTTAGAGTCATAACCTTCTCCAGCAATAGTCAGCAGCTTGAAAGTCACGTTGAAGGAAAGGGCCAGTGGAATTTCATTCATGGCAAGAGAGACTGGATAACTTGCACAGATATCTCCAAAGAAGGCATACCAAATTGTCACCAGATATATACATATATATATATATTTTTGAATTGGGGTCTCACTCTGTCGCCCAGACTGGAGTGCAGTGGCCACTCTCGGCCACCGCAGCCTCGACCTGCTGGGCTCCTGCGATCCTTCCGCCTCAGCCTTCCATAGCTGGAACTACGGGTGCGCGCTACCACACCCGGCTAATTTTTATTTATTGTAGAGATGAGGTCTCACCAAGTTGCCCAGGCGGGTCTTGAACCCTCAGGCTCAGGCAATCCACTCACCTCAGCCTCACAAGGCGTGGGATTACTTAATATCACTAATAATCAGGGAAATGCAAATCAAAACCACACTGAGATGATACCTCATACCTATGACTATTATTTAAAAAAGAAAGAAAGTAAAGTAAAAGTTAAGTGGTGGTCAAGATGTGGAGAAGTAGAAATACTTGTGCACTGTTGGTGGGAATGTAAGACTGGTGCAGTCATTATGGAAAACAGTATGAAGTTTCCTCAAAAACCTAAAAACAAAGCTACCATGATCCAGCAAACTCACTTCTGGGTTTATATATACAAAAGAATTTAAATCAGGATCTTGAAGAGTTATCTGCACTTCAATGTTTAGTGCAATATTATTCACAAGAGCCAAGACACGGGAACAACCAAAATGTCCATTAACAGATGGATACATTAAAAATGTATTGTATACATGCAACGAAATATTATTCAACCTTTGTAAAGAAGGAAATCTTAGTCGGGCTCGGTGGCTCAGCCTGTAATCCCACGCCTTTGGGAGGCTGAGGTGAGCCCGCGGTTTTGAGACCCGCCTGGGCAACTTGGGGAGACCTCATCTCTACAGTGAATCAAAATTAGCCGGGCGTGGTAGCGTGCGCCTGTAGTTCCAGCTACTTGGAAGACTGAGGCGGAAGGATCGCCGGAGATCAGCAGGTCGAGGCTGCGGTGGCCGGAGCGGCCACTTCACTCCAGTCTGGGCGACAGAGTGCGACTCCAACTCAAAAAAAAAAAAAAAAAAAAGAAGGAAATCTTACCATTTGCAACAACATGGATAAACTTGGAGGATATCATGCTAAGCTAAATAAGTCAGTGTCATAAAAGTAAATATTTTGCCCTTCCACCTGTATATAGTATCTAAAATAGACACATTTAAAGCAGAGACTAGAATGGTGGTTGCCAAAGGGCTTGAGGGAGTTGGAAATGAGGATTTGTTGTTCAATGAGTACACAATTTTACTCATGCGAGACAAATAAAATGTAGAGATGCACTATACCAGAGATTTCCAATCCCCAGGGTATGCACCAGTATGGGTCCGTGGCCTGTTAGAAATGGCAGGGGAACGAGCTCTGCTTTCTGTCAGATCAGTGAGGGCATTAGATTCTTATAGAAGGGTGAACCCTACTGTGAACTGCGCATGCGAGGGATCTAGGTTGCTCACTCCATACGGGAATCTAATGCCTACTGAGCTGAGGTGGAGCTGAGGTGGTGATTAGCAATGAGTTTTGACTGCACATCTCTCTGTTCCCTGTCCATGGAAAAATTATCTTCCCCAAAACCAGTCCCTGATGCCAAAAAGATTGGGGACTACTGTGCTATACAACAAAGTGCTTATGGTTAGCAATACAATATTGTACACTTAAAAATTTGTTAAGAGGTTAGATCTCATGTTAAGTGTTCTTACCTCAAAAAAAAAAAAAAGTGGAGGGAGGGGGCACAAGAAAACTTTTAAAGGTGACTAATTTGTTTATTACCTTAAATATATCCCAATTCATCAAACCTGCATTAAACATATGCCATTGTTTTTATGTCATTAGACCTCAATAAAGCTGTGTAAAAAAAGGCCAGAGATATTGTAATACTGGCATTATAGAAATATAGTGGTGAGGTACTTAAAGTAAAGAATATTAAGGAGACCATTTTAAGACCAAGGACATTTTATAATCAGAAAAAGGCAAAACAAAAATAAACTTTCATCCTTTTTACATTATTGAGTAATGAGTTCAAAATTTCAGATATTTATCCCCTCACTGAACCTCAACTTTTCCCTGAGGTTAACTCCATCTTTGACCTCTGACAAATTTCTAAGCCACAAACTAGTTCTGACAGTCACTTCATCTGTAATTTCTACCCTATCCCTGAGCTTCAATTTTTAGGCCTCTGTTGTATTCCTGAAATCTGCTGGATGCCCCTCCTGAATGACTACTACCTAAATTTGGGTCTCACTTCAAGGAGAAGGTGAATTTAGGTACTGAGTGAGCTGTAGGGTTAGAGGCTAGATATGAATGTCAGCAACCTAGATGACACTGAGGAATGAGATGAGGCTAATAAAGGAGATGAAGGCTGCTGGTTGCGCATGTTAATTTTTATAAAAACAAACCTGTTCATACTAAAACCTGATTTATTTTTAGAAAGATGAAGCATTTATAGACATCAAAATATTTGCAAATTAAAATAATCAAGTGAGAATGTCATGCATCCAAGGGAATCTAGAGGGTTATTCATAACATTATGCATGACTGGTCATTGGAACTTGGGGGGCAGAGTTGACAAGTGAAACCACAAGGCAAATGATGAACACAAAAGGATGTCAGAAATGGTCTGGAACAATAGCATGGAACTGTCAGTAAGAAGAAAAGTGTGCACTGACTATACCCTTTCCCCAAGAGTTGTTCGGTGAAAAGCTATGAAGAAAATGATTAAATCACAGCATAGAGCCAAGCTTCTATAAAGGCAGATGAATACAAAAGTGTTTGACAGCATAGAAAAATGAATTCACAAGGTCAGGGGAAAGGATGAGAGCAAAGGAGGAGTCAGGATTCAAGAGTGCTAAGAAATTAGAAGTGAGTTGAATAGGAATCGACATATCAGAGGGTAAAGCAGCGAATATTTGACTTTCACCTTTGGTGGTCGCTGGGATAAAATATTGATAGATATAGGAGTTGGGGGAAAAACGAGAAGGTCATGGTAAAACAGGAACAGGATATGTAGACTTTGCTGTTGGCAGAATTTGCAGCTTCTTAGAAACCACAAAGGCCTGACTGGGAACTGGGGTATTGATGTGATCTTACGAATTTGCTTCCTCTGCTTGGCTCTGTTGGTGATAACAGCTTCATGTTGGAAGAGCAACTATCAGAGGACTGCCTCTTCTGCATGCTGAGTTCTGCCGTGAAAATAGAGCATGTAGGTCTCCTTCACCCAGAGTTATATTTCAATGATTAGGTTATGTGAAGCTAAAGAAATGGGCAATTTGTTGGTGAAGTGAAGAGTTGCAAACATCAAGTTGCATTACATCAAGTTGTAGAAACCACTGCCTGAAGTGATCAGGATATTATTGCACAATTGCTGAGTCAGGAGCCTCAACTATTTCCTTCTACTAAGTAGACAAGGCAGCATCTAGTTTTCAACCGTAAGTCAAAACACACATTGTAGGAATGCCTTTCATTTTATGGCTCTTTTTTTTAGAATCACGTATGGTACAATCTAAAGAGTACTAGATAGGAAGAGAAGAATCTTCACAACCTTAGGTCACTTAATTATTGAATCTCTCTTTGTTGCAGCAACATCAGAAATGGGAGGATCCCTATAACTCTTTGAGTGACAACATGATCAGATTTGTATGTTGAAAAATTGATGTTGACACTATGATGGAGGGTGGATCGGTAGGGGCTACAGGAAGAGTAGATGGTCTAAATCAAGAAATTGCTCTCAAAATCTAGTAAGAACTGATACTCTACAAGGAGAAAGAATATGTTTAAGGGTTTTATGACTAATAGGATATGGAGAAAGGAATGAAGAAGATAGATGATGGCAACTTGAATAAAAGCAATTTTTTTTGAATTGGATGACGGTGCCCTTCCTGAGATAGGGGAGCACAAGAAAGTCAGTGTGTATGAGGGAAAATTGCCAGATTCTCTTTGAGGTATGTTAATTTTGGATGCTTAACGTTGGACATCTTGAAGACATCCAGCAGGCATCAAGGGAGTTCTGAAGATACACAAATGTGAGAGCTCAGTGTGTATGTAGTTGGTGAAATTGTAGATCACACAGGAAGAAGATAAAGAAGACCAGGCAATGCATTTTAGTTTTGACATGTTTGAAATTTGAAACTATAACTGAACAAGGAGCTGTAAAACATCATTTGAAAAAGACAATTTTTGCTGGGTATGGTTGCTCAAACCTGTAATCCCAGCACTTTGGGAGGCTGAGGTGAGAGGATTGCCTGAGTCCAGGGATTCAAGACCAGCCTGGACAACTTGGTGAGACCTCGTTTTTACAATAAATCAAAAAATTTGCTGGGCATAGTGGCAGGCGCCTGTAGTTCCAGCTACTTGGAAGGCTGAGACAGAAGGATTGCCTAAGCCCAGCAGGTCAAGGCTGAGGTGGTCATGAGTGTGTCACTACACTCCAGTCTGGGCAACAGAGTGAGACTCCAACTCAAAAAAAAAAAAAAGAAAGAAAAAAAATATTGTACGCAAACTGGCATTTAATGGGTCAGTTCCCTCATAGTTATTTGTGCATTTAGATGCTTACTTACCAGAGAAAGAGGAACAATGCATCTGTGTGTGTGCCTGTGTGTGTGTGTATGTGTGTGTGTGTGTACACTAGCAGACGTGAGAGTGCAACAACAAAAAATCCTGTATATATGAGTTCATGTCTATACATAACAATTTTGTGAATAAATACATATGAGAAAATACTAAACATTTGTTCTTTAAGGGTTAGAAGAACACTAGAATTTGGAGGATGAGGAAGGAAATGTGTGTTGTATAGATATGATAAATTTGCTTATAGTTCTGCTTCTAGTCAGTGTAAAGTTAAACTTAAAGCCACTCCCACAATTCTTATTCAATAATAAAGAGGTTAGAAAGCATGCTTCTCAGGGGAAAATTATCACCAGCAAATAACTCTTTCATAATTTAATTGGAAATTCCATTTCATATGTATATGTGCTTACATGTGTATTGTGTATGCACACACACATTGTACAGACATACACACACAATTTTTGAACACACATAAGATTTTTTAACTGGTAGGAGAAAATGCAATTTTCAAAAATGTGATGATTACAGTGAAACACATAAGCAATAATAATCAAAAACTGAAATAAATGAATTAATGTAAGTCAATTTGTTTAAAACTTGACTGCTTCTCTTATAATATGAGTTTTCAAAAATTTGATTAATTTTAAACATGGCCTGCTTAATGTTTCAATTAAAAAAATTTTTTTTTTAGTTAGAGTCTTACTGTATCACCCAGGCTGGAGTACCGTGGCACACTTACGGCCACTCCAGCATCCACCTGCTGGGCTACAGCTATCCTTTCACCTCAGCCTTCCAAGTAACTAGAACTACAGGCACACGCTACCAGCCCAGCTAATTTTTTATTTATTGAAAAAACTAGATCTCGCCAAGTTGCCCGAGCTGGTCTTGAACTCATGGGCTCAGGCAATCCACTCTTCTCAGCTTCCCAAAGTGCTAAAATTACAAACTGAACCACTGAGTCCGGCCTGTATCAATTCTTAATGGAGCCGATAAGTCAGTATTGAAAATTCTGTTTAGAAAACTATGGTTTCTTGTTATCTGTATGTGTATCTGTGGTACTTATGTATTTCTGATATTTACACTAAACTTATATTTCTAGAGAAGTACAGTTATTTCTATCACCTTTCTAAACTCAGACCATTTAATGAATTTTATGCTTAAAATTGCCTAAAAATGATTTCAAATTCTTTTAAAAATAAACTTTTCTAATACCAAAAAGTTGAGTAATTAAGTAATATAAGTGTTTTAAGAGTCCAATAAATGACACTCATTTTGTCTCCTTCTTTCTGTAATTAAGAACTGAAAAATAGAGCTCAAAATTTTAACTTTGTTTCTGACAAAGTTTATTGGAGAGAATGACTTTTGATGTGTGACCAAATTATTCAGCTATTCATCTTGTAAATTAAACATATTTGAATGGATAACAACGGATACCTCCACAGGAAAATATGCTGCTTTCACAGACTTAACCATAGTGTAGAGAACAGAAAAGAACGCATGTGTCTGGCAGACTGGTTGACTCTGAAAAAGGCCACCAGGGCCTGAGTCAAGCACACTCAGGTAAGTACTTGACTTCCAATAAGGAGGAAAAAAAGGAACAAAGAGAGAAAATGAAGGTGCACCTCTCACACTTTTTTTCCTAGGCAACTGAACAAGAAATTTTCCTCCATGAAGACCTGGGCAATGTTATCTCCTATCCCTGCTTCACAGGTAAGAAGTAATAAGCACACATCCCTCACTTTCAGTGTGTATAGAATCCCTGTATTGAGCCAGTTCGTAGAAATCAGTGAAATGTTAAGAAGAATCAGGTCAATTCTACAGCCATAAAGATGTTCAATTTCAGTTTCTTTTTCTTTCTTTTCATTGCTCTAGAGAAGTAAAGTTCTGATTTAAGGAAATGAGTAATTCTCAACTAGTCTAAGGGAACCAGAAGTATCTTTATGTGTCTATTTGTAGTTCTTATTTAAACTTTATAATCCCAATAAGTATTTTAATGAACATGTTTAGTTTATTAATTTTCGTTTTTTACATGCCTATGATATTTGATGCACTAGTAGAATGTTCTGCTTTTAAACGATCTGCCCTGCTTTATTATGTTTTTAGAGTCACTACAAATTACCTTAAATCATCTCCATGAAAGAGAATCTTCATGAAAGAGAGCTGACAATCTGGTCACCAGATTGGCAAATATTTCTGTGTGCAGGAGTGGAAAATGGAGGTGTCTTAGGAATATAAGCAGAGTATTAATTGAAACCCAGAGACAAATCAAAAGAACTTGGGTAGGAAGACAGTTAACTTTGAAGTTGTGATGAAAACAATTTCTAGTATATTATCAGTATACTTAAACATGCCTAAAGATAAGCAATAGAGTAACATTTGCCTTGATTTCTAAAAATTTGTTCTAATTAGTAAGTCAAAAGTAGACACTATATTCTACAAAATGTCTAACACTTCATTCTTCTTGTTAACGTTACTGTGTCTAATATTATTACTATTATGTGTCACTTGAAACTCTACCCCAGGGAAAAAGAAATGCCATGAAAAACTTAGTTTTGTGGCTGAATTGAACAATTAACATATAAATTTATGATTCTAAAAAGGCAATATTGTTATGGATCACTGTGTTGGTCTTATTAACTTTTCTATTTAAATTAAAAAATTTTATAAGATTGCTTTAGCTTTTTTATTACTACAATTAATTTGGAAACTTAGAAAGTTCAAGTGATGGGGACATGCCTTCAAGTTTCATGAAAGGGAAGATACCATCTGATCAGTTCTGGTCACCTATGATTCCTAAACGCTGAACACATAGTAGGAATTCGAAGTTTTGTTGAATTTATGAATACATTAAGAAACTAGAGACAACTGAGAACGTGAAAAGTACCAGCCTCAATCTTCTTGTAAAGCCTTGTTAATTTGGAATGGGGTTGAAAATTACCAATTTTTCCAAAAGAAAAAAAGAAAAACAGGAAATATAAAGTTCTCTTTTATAATTGTATTATGGTCTAAAGATGCCAGATTTTTCTGAAGTATTTTTTTTCTTAAATGGAATAAATTTGGCATTAACATTTGAAATGGTGTCTTAGAAAGTTTTCTCTTACTATTTATTTTTGGGAGATAATTTAAATAAATTAAGAAGTGTGGTGATAATTCTTTCTAAGCATGGAATAAATGAACTGTTGACCCACTCTCGTAGGGAAGAGAGACATTTTCATTTGTAATTTAACTAGATTGACTGTGAGCAACAAAAGAAAAAGAATAAGAAAGGCAATACTCGCTTCTTGAAGCTTTGAGTTTAGAAAAGGATAAAATGATTATTTAATATAAATTGGGGGATTTCTTACCTTTAAGTTCGAGAAGATGTTGGAAGTATAACCATAATGACCCTGGGGTAATTTGCAATTTAAAGCAATTCAGAAAATGGGACAAATTATGTAGCAAAATAGTGAGAAATGAGATTCAATTCTCAGTTTATTTGCTTTTGAGCCATGCAATTTTATGAAGTGACTTAATCTCTTCGTATCTTAGTTACAGCATTTATAAAATGAGAATGACAATACCTATTTCATAAGGGCTATTGTGAGACTTAAGTAAGATAAGTAAGGGAGTAGTACAATACCTGACATTCATAAGCATCAGCACCCCTTTTTGTTCCCTCAGACATGTGGTATAATTTTGAAGGGAACTGGCTTAGACTTTCCTGCTAAAAAAGCACTTAAACTGTCCCTGACCTGGGTAGAGTGGCATCTGATTGGTGGTGCCCATCTCATATCAGTCAGGGACAAAGCAACCCCTTGTTTATCTCAGCTTGGCTTTTGGTCTGTGCCCATGTCGGTTCATGCCTTGGACACATGCACTGAAAGTGAAAGAAGAAAAAAAAAAGAACTTAAAGTAACATGAAGCTATGAATCTACCGGATTGTGTTACAAAAAGGTGAGAGACACAAAATCACCCACAGATCTCATTCAGTAACCTCTAGATAAGCCTCATAGTGAGAGTTTTACTGGTGTGAGACAGATAAGAAAAAAAACCATTCCTGAGATCTTTGCCAAGAGAGGAGGTATTGACATGATGGAAAAACAACTTAAGTGCCTCTGGACACCACTAGATCATCTTAAATGAGTAGAATGCCTCAATGTCTGCTTTCTTTTTGGAGTGAGGGGTATTCAGTTTTATGTGAACACTGTTGTTTTCCTAAATAAATAGGCAACAAAATTCCTGAGAGATAGCACTACGAGAAAGAACTCCTGTGAAAACAGCACTGGTGAGTCCTCAGTCCACTGTTGTGGTAAAAGTCATCATGGCACACACTGACATGTTGACAAAAAGCCAAACTCTATAAAATATTTAAAGGGGTTTATTTTGAGCAAAATATGAGTCACCATGGCCCAAGGTACAGTACCAAGAAGTCCTGAGAACATGTGCCCAAGGTGGTTGGGTTACAGCTTGGTTTTATACATTTTAAGGAGGCAGAAGTTTATAGGCAAGAACATAAATCAATGTATGTGAGGTTTACATTAGTTCAACCTAGAAAGGTGCTGAAGCAGAGGAGCTTTGAGGTCATAAATAGATTTGAAGGTTTTCTGATTCACAATTGATTGAAAGAGTTAAGCTCCAAAGAGTTAAGCTCCGTCTAAAGAATTTGAAATCAGTAAAAAGATAAGGTGGGGTGGGGGTGTGGAATCCAAGGTTCCTGTTATATAATGAAGTCACAAAATAGCTGGATTCAGAGATGGTATAGTTGGCAAAGGCCTTAAAACATGTCATAACTTTCCTAGGGAAGGAGATTCTCTATAGGTAAAATTTATCCCAAGAGATGGCTTTGCAGGGTGACTCCAAAATATGTCAATGAAACATTTTAAGGTAAAATATTGTTACTTCCTTTAGGGCCTGCTATCTGTTATGTGATGCTACCTGTCTTGTGGTGCTATGCCAGAGTCAGGCTGGAACTTGGCAGCTTATTGCTAGTCTGTTTTGTCAGTCTTTTGATCTCTATTTTAATGTTAATGCTAGTCCATTGTGCCTAAAACTCCTTAAGGGAAGGGACATAACAAGGTGTGTTCAACCTTTTTTTCTTTATAGCCTGTGATTTAGTTTTTCGGATTTTCCTTGGCTCAAAGGGCATCTATCCAGTCTTTTGAGGAGGCTTTGCTTTTTTTTTTGGCCTACGGAAACTTGAAAGAAGACAACACAGAGCCACAGCTTGGAGAGCTTTATCAACCTAGGAAAGAACTGCACTGAAGTGGAGCAATTGGTCTACTGTGCAACTTCTCAGTGTGTGGAAGGTGGAGTGGCATCACCAGCATCACCCAAGAGTCTGTTAGACTTTCTGGGTATAAGGGACTGGTCTTTTTTCTAACGCTCTCCAGATGATTATTATGTCCGCTAGGACTTTAAGTGCTCTTGCTCTCCAGAGTAATTTTCCTAGCCCTGAAGTAACCCATACCTTTTTGTTGTTGTTTGTATTTTGTTTTGTTTTTTGTTTGTTTGTTTGTTTTAGGATGGAGGAAGTTATTTAGTAGATTAAACCTTACCCTTGAATAGATAGTATAGTCTTCTCAGTTCATTTTTTCCCTGGAGCACACAATTCATATAGTATAATTGTGAGTAACAGATAATTGGGGAGGAATGTGGTTTATTTTCCCGGTGTTTGCACCTTTGAAAGCTCCATATTACAATTTTTCCGATTTTCCTAGAGGTCCCCTTATACAGCTGGTGAACAAGGTTTAGGAAGAACTGAGCTGAATCCCAAAGTGTGTCTAAACCATAAGCTTGAGATTCGGACTACTCTTGGTTTAAATCATATGTTCTGGAAATCTAATATACAGTATGGTGACTGGAGTTAATAACGTATTTTATACATGAAACTGGCTAGGACAGATTTTTTTTTTTTTTGAGTTGGAGTCTCACTCTGTCACCCAGACTGGAGTGCAGTGGCCGCTCCTGGCCACTGCAGCCTCGCCTGCTAGGCTCCAGCGATCCTTCCGCCTCAGCCTTCCGAGTAGCCGGAATTATAGGCATGCGCTACCACACCCGGCTGATTTTTTGATTTATTGTAGAGATCAGGTCTCGCTGCCCAGGTGGGTCTCGAACCCCCGGCTCAGGCAATCCACTCACCTCAGCCTCCCAAAGGATTACAGGCTGAGCCACCGAGCCCAGCTGGACAGTAGATTTTAAATGTTCTCACCACACACACACACACACACACACACACACACACACACAAATACAAACACACAAACTATGTAAGGTGATAGACACACTAACTAGCTTGATTGTGGTAGCAATTTTACAATGTACATGTATACCAAAATATTGAGTGGTACACCATAAATATACCCAATGTATTGTCAATTAGAGATGATCAAAATTGGAAATAATGTTAATTTTTAAAAAGTAAAGTAGGGTTAAAGACAGTTGTTGAGGTTGATGTGGGCTAAGGCTTCTTGCCTCTTCTTTATTTCCTGCAAGAAGGAACCATTCTTATATAATTGATGGATGGGCTAAATGACTTGGACATTTCTATTTTTTAACTGTTGGTTTAGCTGTTATTGTTTTACCAATTCCCAGATCCTTTCTCATGCCATTAATAATGCCAGAGAGCAGCTGTGTTAAACCTAAGGCTATCTTCCGACTTTGCCAGCCTTTGAGGTCACCAACTATAAGTAGTTCAAAGGGATTCTGCTCCCTTTAAGGTCTGATGTTTCCCCACCTGTTACACACTTAGAGAAGTGCCCAACTTTATTTGCTAACATAATTCTTCTATACTTATTTCTCTGGGTTGTTCTTTCCTTTGTTTTCTCATTCTCTTGTATTTGTATTCTCATTCTCTTGTCTTTCCATTACTCATCTAACTTAATCTCTCCTGGTTAAACTTTCTTTCCAGGATTACATCACGCTTTCCTAATTTTTATATGACTGTTATCTTGATTCAACCAATGAGCTGCTCCTGTCTTGTAAACACCAACACCAGATATTTCCACCCGAGTAACATCAGCTCCATTTCTACCTGTCGAGTGTATATCAGCCTATAGGTATATTCTCCATTGTCAATATGCGACGATTTCCAAGTTTAATCCATTATGAGGAAAGTGGTTAAATAGACAAACAGAACCAGGAACAGTAGGAACACACAAAGAACAAAACAAGTAAGTACCTTTGATGTGGTGTCAAATATGGCACCAATGCCTGATCTGGTGTTCATGGTTCTAAATTCAATTATGACATTTAGATGTTCTAAATCAAAGATGTGGGTAAGATCACAGCTGCTATGGAAACCTCAAAAAGAATGGCTGACTTTCAGTGAGACCTTTGTAGCATCAATGAAATATACGAAAAAGAGAAAAATTTAAGAGTCACAATATTTCACACAGAGAATTTCTTTTTACTAAAAATTTGTGAGGTCTAAGATTCCATTCTTTCATGCTTGATATGAATACTTCTCTGTAATTATTATTAAGTATAATTTAATATTAAAGATTTTATACTAAAAATAATTTGGTCTACCTATGTACTTCACCAAACCTCCCAGAGTTTTATTGTTCAGTAGCAGATTTGAACCCATAGGTAAAAGCAACCAATTAATAATGCCACAGGCACAGAAAAAGCAAGCTAATTATGCTTATCTAACTGGCCATATTTGTACTCTGTAGTATTTCTACTGGGGGAAAATGTTACTCTTTGTAAGTTGGGCTTCAGCCAAAAGTATGCTGCCTTTGGCTGTGGTTTGTACAAACTATGAATGTGTATCTTAGAAGAGAGACACAGACATGTGTAATTTAGGGGCAAAAACCCAAAATGACCAAATGGAAAGTTCAGAGAATAAGTGGTCACTCCTCAAGCAAAGTTCTAGCACTCTACTCTTACCAATCAAGAAACTGATCTTTCTGACTCAATCACCTCCCTGAATGAGGGCATTCAACTTCAACACATTATGTACTTCTTTGAGAGAGAGATGGTTTCTCCTAACTATCCACTTTCAGGAAAATTCTTTCTAAAGACATATTCTGCCATATTTTCCTCTGTCTTCCACGCTATTCAGATACTTCAGATGAATATACCCAATATATACACAACACTCACATATACAACATGTTTTCCATTGCTGCATAATAAATCACCACAAACTTAGCACCTTTAAAAAACACAGGTTTAACATCTCATAGATCATACGGGTCAGGTGTTTGGGTCATACTTAGCTTTCTCTTCCTCTTAGAATCTCATAAACTTTCAATCAAGGTGCCAGTAGGGCTGGGATCTCATCTGGAAGGTCAACTGAGGAAGAATCAGTTTCCACCCTCATTCAGGTTTTGGCAGAATGCATTTTCCCACCGCTCTATGACTGAGGCCGCCAACACCTCCAGTCGGCCGGTTCTCTCCATTGCATGATGATATACAACATGGCTGATTCATTAAGGCCAGCAAGGGAGTGAAAGTGGTACATTTCAGAATTCTCTAGGCTTTGACCTTAACCCTTTCCCTGTTTGTCCTGAGAATACTCACCAGCAGTGCTTGCACCTGCAAAGTTTATCCCAAGATAACTCTCAGATAGTCCTAACCTAAACCACAAAATTTGCCACAAAGTATCTCATTTTTATTATTATTTTCACATCGCTCTAGTATGTCAATAGTCTTTGGAAACAAAAGACATCATTTTATTTATAGCATTCTGTTTTTAGTAGTGGTACTTTACAAAATAAAGTAATTCTCTTCTTTTTTAAAAAAGTAATTCTCGATCGCTGAAAATGTCAAATCCCAGAAAACGTAGCATTCCTATGCATGACGTTACCACACAAAAAAATATTAAATATTGATCATCATATGCATTTCTGTTACATTAGGATTAGAGACAAGTTCTGCTTAGAAATAACTACAAGCTTGGCGAGACCTCATCTCTACAATAAATCAAAAAATTAGCCAGGCGTGGTAGCGCGCGCCTATAATTCCGGTTACTCGGAAGGCTGAGGCAGAAGGATCGCTGGAGCCCAGCAAGTCGAGGCTGCGGTGGCCGGGAGCGGCCACTGCATTCCAGTCTGGGCGACCGAGTGAGACTCCAACTCAAAAAAAACAAAGGAAATAACTACAAGAACAGTTTTTATATTTTATTTTCACACTGAAAACCAGTCAAGGCCAGGCTTGGTGGCTTAACCTGTAATTCCAGCACTTTGGGAGGCCGAGGCTAGTGGATTGCCTGAGCCCGCTGGTTCAAGACCCACCCCGGGCAACTTAGTGAGACCTCGTGTCTACAATAAATCAAAAATTAGCTGGGTGTAGTAGTGCTAGCCTGTAGTTTCGGCTACTTGGAAGGCTGAGGCGGAAGGATGGCAGGTGTCCAGTAAGTGGAGGCTGTGGTGGCTGGGAGCGTGCCACTGCACTCCAGTCTGGGCAACAGAATGAGACTCCAAATGAAAAAAAAAAAAAAAGAAACAAGAAAAGAAAACCGGTCAGATGTGTTTCAGCCTCAAAGAATGTGGTTATGTAAAATTAAATGAACACAGTGGCAAGCTGCACTTTTTATTCTAAATAGGAAATGGGTTAAGAAATTTGTTAAAAGATAATCATTTACCACCAAAAGTTTTCTTGTAGCCAGACTGAAACCAGGAACTGTAGACTCCTGTACTGTGGTACATCTCTCTGCATCACTTACCTGTGTATTCTGGAACTCAAAGAAGGACCTGCATTCTTTACTAAACATAAACTCAAAGGCTTACATTTATTAATCCTTTACTTCCTGAGATGAGCACATCCTGGGACTTCCCACTTGTAACAGTAAAGATGTATACCAACTTTTTTTTTCTCCTTTACTACATAACCTCTGTCCCCACCACCAGGCAATTTTTATCCATCCTGAAAGCCTCAGAGACCGTTATATGTCAATGATTTCCAGAAGCCAAGGTCTAGAGCTGCCTTGACATATTCAGCTCTCTTGTCTACATTAAATTGATTTCCTCACATTTTACTAAGATGTACCACATTTATCTGAATCTGAAGACTTGGAAACTTAATTCATCACCATACTGCCCTCTAATCTGCCCACACTCTCTCCTACTGGATCTTCTTCTTCTCATTAAATAGAGACACTATCCACTCAGTGGCTCAAGCAACCAATGTAGAATCCATTCCTCACTCTTTTCTCCATTATTTGAAACTACCAAATATTGTCAATTCAAGTTCCCAATAATTAAAATTTTAATTATAAACATAGTATATTTGTGGCACAAGTAACATTACATAAAGAACAATTGTAAAACAAATATTCATGAACCCACTATTCGTATTCAAACACAAAAGTCACTTTACTTACTGTTAATTTCATTTCCTGCTTATCTAAGAATATCAAAGTGCCTTCTTACTTCTCCATAGTTAACTATTATTCCAAATTTTGTGTTAATCTTTGTCTTCTTTGTATGTGTTTCCTAACAATATACAGTAAGTCCTCTACCTACAAATGAGTTCCATTCCAAGAGCATGTTTGTGAGTCCAACAAAGCTAGTCTAAGTACCCAAGTAATGCAATTGGCATAGTACTCTACAGCAATAGGTTTATACTTTCCATACAAAGAATACATAAAAAACAAGCAAATACAAAATATAAAGAAAACATCTTAGAATCATATAGTACAACACATAACAATGTATGCCAGACACATGAACTAACATGATTGAACATATGAATGCATGTTCACATCTTTGAAAGTTCACAACTTGAAGGTTCATATGTAGAAGACTTACTGTAATGTTTAGTTTTGCCTGGTTTTCAATTCTATACAAATGTTATGCTAATGTATGCATGCTTTCTTCAACAACTTTATTTTTTTCACTCAAAACTATGCTTTAATATTTAGCCATACTGACACATGTAGTCAGAGTTAATTTGAAATTTGTACAGTAAAACTTTTTATAAATATATAGCAATACATTTTTAAATGTTCCTCACAAAGGTCTTTTGTTAATTTTTTTTAACTGTTAATAGCGTTTCTGTGAAAGATTGTGCAGATCCTTAATCCACATGACCAGGAGTCTTATTATTTTATCTAGTAGTAGAATTTCTGAATTATTATACATGTATATATTCTAACTTTACTAGTTAATGCCAAGTTAGTTTCCAGTGTATACATAAAAAGTTAAACTTTCTTTTGCAATGTTTAAGAGTTCTCATTGCTCCACATCCTGGCCAACACTTGATTTTTCAAGACATTTATTTTTGTCAATATGGTGGGTATAAAACACTACCTTGTCATCGTTTAATTTTAATTGCTCTGAAATTTAATGTAGGTGGATATATTTTCTATTTATTGTTGGCCATCTGTTTTCTCTTCTGTGAGATATATGTGTTTATATTTTTGACCATTTTTCTATTAGATAGCTTGCCTTTTCTTAGTGAATTTTAGAAGTTCTTTATATATGTGTATTGATATCATTTTTCAGTTATACATATGCAAACTTTATACTTTCAGTTGATTGCTTTTTGTATCTACTTATAATCAACAAAAGTTTTTTCTTTCTTCTAATTAATGTAACTTCTAAATTTTAATATAAATTTAGTAAATGGTATTCTTATGTCATCTTGTGTTAAAAAATTTTTCATTCCTCAGAAATCATTAAAAATCCAATAATATTTTATACAATTAAAAAATTGCTTTCAGCGTTTAAAATTTAAATTTGTCTGGAAATGCTTTTTGTGTATGGTATGATGCAAGAAACTCACTCTTTTTTTAAAAACTGGAAACTGTTCTGTTATCATTGGTGGCATAATTTGTTAATTTCCTCATTTTACGGCATGTTTCTATATATGGGTGTGTCTGAGATCTCTTTTATTAGTGTATTTTATATTCCTATCACAGTATCAGATACACTTAAATACTGTCACTTTACCACAAGTCTGGAAATCCAGTAGAGCAAGTTCTTCCACTTTGCTTTATGAACTCCCTGACTACATATTTCTCTCTCTTTTTTTAAAAAAATAGATTTTTAAAAATATTTCCTATAATCTCCAAGAAAAATCCTGTTGAAGTTGTGATTAAATTTGCATTGGAGCTATACATTTATTTGCACAGAATTGACAGCTTTACAATATTGAATCTATATTTCTTTGAACATAGTGTATCTTATTTATATATGGAAATCTGCTAAATTCTCTTATTAATCTTAATAATTGGTTTCTTGAGTTTTTCATATACTCATGTTATCAATTTAGGTGTTAAGAAAATTAGTACTAAGAAATTTTTGTCTACGTGGTATTGATTCTTTGGGAGTTTTCAAGACTTTATTTATGTTCAATGAGTGCTTAAAGAGAACATATAGACCACAAAAGTTGGTACACAGTTTTTTATATGTGTTTTAAACATATATTTTGTTTATTAAGCAATATCTAATTGGTTAATTGTATGAAAAGCTTTTATACCTTTACCTATTATCTTCTAAAACTTCTAAATATTATTTATGTTCTAAAAATTGTTAAAAGATTTGTGTTGAACTATCTCATTTTAATATCAAATATCACTATGTATTTTAATGCTATATTATTTGCTGCTTGCAAGTTTAGAATTGCTGCACTTTTCTGATGAACTAAAACATTTACCATTACATGGCTACCTTGTTCATTACCAAAAATAGGATTTTTGCCTTAGAAACAACTTGTCTGCTATTAATATTACATAGTATTATTTTCACCATCATGCTTTTAGATTAACTCTTTATAATTTCAAGCTCCATGTGAAGTTTGGAGGATAGGGGGAACTAGGCTTTGTTTTTTGTCCCCCACCTATGACAGTCATTGCTCTAATAAGCTCTAGGCTCAACGATTTTGACATCAGGGACCAGAGTTGTAGAAGACAGTTTTTCCACATATGGCGTGGGAGGTGGATCCATGAGGCATTAGGTTCTGATAAGGAATGCACAACCTAGATTCCTCACATGCACAGTTTACAATAGGGTTCAAGCTCCCATGAGAATCTAATGCCACCACTGATCTGACAGAAAAAGGAGTTCCACTTGCCCTACAGTTCACCTTCTGCTGTGTGACCAGGGTCCTAATAAGCCATGGACTGGTACTAGTCTACGGTCTGGGGGTTAGGGACCTTCGCTCTAGGCTACACAAGAGTAGTAGCTAAACTCACAGCAAAATTAGATTTAGATCTTACTACCTCCCTTCGATTCATCCCATGCTTTCTTTCTGGTCACAGAGCATTTGCATTTCCCTTTCTTACTGGAAAACTCACTTATTTGTTTTTCAAATATTGATATCAATATATAGATATATACATAATGCACCCACACATACAATTGATTAGGTATATAGAGGAAGAGTTTCAGTCCTCTTGCTTGTCCGACTGCCAGAACAGGTGTCCTCCATTTAAACATCTTTTAAATACACACAACTCCCTCATCTCCCCTGCCACCACTGGCATTCAGGACCTCACTTGTTTTCCTACTTACTTCCTTCCAACCTTTTTTGTTACGGCCTGAGCACCCTTTCTAAAAGACAGATCTGTTGGTGGCTCTTACCACTGTCAAAAAAACGGTCATTTCATTTGACCGGAATGTTCTGGATGAATTCAACTGCTTCTCTCTCCATATTCTTGTTTCATAAAAACCCTCACCCACCTCCAATTCCACCATAGAAGTTGCTGACTACCTTTGTGGGAGAATCTTTAATTGTACTTTTTAAACGTTGCCCCAGTTGATCCTTGCAGAAGTATTATTTGCTAAGTATTATTATCCTCATTTTATAAGGGGAAAAAAGAGAGGTTAAGTGATTTAACTAAAGTCACACAGTTTTTACTTGTAATTCTGGGGATTTCATCCCGTGTCCGACTGACTTCAAAGATCTTTCTATTAATTCTGATTCTCCTGTCATTCTTTTGGGGCTTTTGTTCCTTTGCCCTAGAACAAATTACTATTCCCTTTCCACCATAATTTTTTCATCATTTAGGTCCTACTTGAAAAGGTCCTACTTTTCATGGGTCTTACTCTGTTACAACATCTCTGTTTCCTTTTCTGCATCTCCCTGTAGATTAGATATAAGCTGAGTGACAGCAGAAACCAAATCAGCTTCATTTTCAGTGGCACCTTTGGTCCCATGGCACATACTTTCTAAAATCTCAGATCCTAAGGAAATTTCCAAGATGAAGATTTGTTTTATTACTTGCCTTCTCTTTTCATCCACTGGAGAAGTCCATGCTTATAAACATCTCCTTCTTATATATTCCCAATCATTTTATTTTTAAAAAACTTCTCCTACACTGCTTTCAAAAAGTTTGAGTTAATTTAAGAAAAGAGATTTTGTTTCATGATAAGTCACAGCATGGAGAATTTTTTTTTCTATTTCAAGAGAACTGGTCACTAGTTCACAGGTACTGATTTTATTTATTGTTTTCAGGGCAGAGCTATTCATGCTCAAACTTTTATAAAGAGCAAAAAGTGGAAGTTATAGTTTAAGAGCCAGTTCTTTACTAAGCCCATATGCCATTTGTTTAATTGCATGTTGGACAAGACTTCCAACCTTTATAAATTTTTTAAATTTTTTTTGAGTTGGAGTCTCACTCTGTCACCCAGACTGGAGTGCAGTGGCCGCTCCCGGCCACCGCAGCCTCGACCCACTGGGCTCCAGTGGTCCTTCTGCTTCAGCCTTCCAAGTAGCCGGAACTACAGGAGTGAGCTAACACACCCGGCTCATTTTTGATTTATTGCAGAGATGAGGTCTCACCAAGTTGCCCAGGCGGGTCTCGAACCCGCGGGCTCAGGCAATCCACTCACCTCAGCCTCCCAAAGGCGCGGGATTACAGGCTGAGCCACGGAGCCCAGCCCTTTGTAAAATTATAAGACAAATGTGTATTCCATAAAATGAAAATCTAAGCATTATTTCTAATTTTGAATCTGCACAGAATCTATCTACTTCTACCTGCTATTGCTTGATTAAGAATTTAGATGTAACTGAATATCCCATGTTCTTACTCATAAGTGGCTCCTGAACATTAATCACAATACTATAAAAGAGGGATCGGCAGTAGCAGGACACTGGGGAGGGGGCATATAACATCACTAAGGGTAACTGATCCTAAACCAGGGAAGTGAGGACCAATGGGAGGCCCAAACTTCACCCATATGTAGACCGTTTATGTACCTAATCCTAACTTATACCCCATATTTTAAAAATAAAATAAAGAGGAAAAAATTTAGGTTAATCTGATGCATTTCTACCATTTTTATGAAAAAATATAGTCTTTCATTAGAAAAAAGTATAAGTGCTCATCTCTTCTGGGCATTCATACTATATTTGCATTTTATTTTGAAATTTTGGTCAGACTATTCACATGTTTCCTTATGAAATATGCAATACTAGATAGAATTTATCTGCATAATTTTAAAAACTCTTTCTCTCTCTCTCTCTCTCTTATAGCAATAGGGTCTCACTATGTTGTCCAGGCTGTTCTCAAACTCCTGGTCTCAAAGGATCCTCCCCCATCAGCCACCCAAAGTGTTGGGATTACAGATGTGAGCTACTGTGTCTTCAAGTTTTTTTATCTTATTGTTTTTCATTCTAGTAAAGTAAAGATTATATATATAAAATCTCCTCAGATGGGCAATTCATTTCTAATCATATACCCCACGAAAAGGCATCCTTTAGTTATGCTAGGATACTGAAGCCTAAATGCCATAGTATCCTTATTTATAATAGCCAAAAACTGTATGCAATCAAAATGTTCATTAGCAGAATAGGAAAGTAAATTAAAGTGTATTCATACAACAAATTACTAACCAACAACTAAAATAAATGAACTACAGCTATAGCTAGCAAATAAGTAGACGTCTAGATAAACCTTAGAAGCCTAATATTGAGTGAAAGAATTCACACAAAAGAAATATATTCTACATTATTCCAGTTATATCAAGCTTGAAAAAGGAATAATTGAATTATACTATTTTCTTATACATTTTCAAGTGGTGAAACTATAAAGAAAAGCAAGGAAAAGATTACTATAAGCATCAGGACAGTGGTTTCTTTGAGTGGGAAGGTGTCATAATTGGGTAGGGCTATTCGCAAAGTTCTATTTTGTAAATTGGTGGTTACAACTTACACAGATGTTTCCTTTATTAAAATTTATTAAACTGTACATTCATGTTTTCCATGCCTCTCTTTATATTTTCGTATTTCACAATAAAAGGAGGATGGGACCACAGTAAATTTCATTCTGTTTTGCTTTAAGTCATAGTATTACAGCAAGATGAGCTAGACCTACCAATTTCTATCAGCATGTTAGTCCAAACTCTCTGCTAAATTACTTTACTGAAGGAAAAAAAAAAAGATGAAGTTCGCCTTGACTAAAGAAGAGTCAACCTTCTTCATTAGCAGGATGTATAAAATACTAGTTTTCCATTTACGGCAATAGGCTAGGTTGAGCCAATAAAAAATTATTTTCCTATGAATATTGGTCATTTTTGCACTGAAAGTAAGGCTGTAGAACAGAGCTTTGTTTTAATACAAAACTAACATGCCTAGTCATTTTAATGCCTGATATTCCTTGTATTATGTCCATGTTCTAAGGAAATCTGTAATCCCATCAGACATAAATCCAGACAGTTGTGACATTCTTATGTTATTAGCAATCCAGTATATGAAATAAATTATAGAAGACTTGTAGACGTATATGAATGACTTGGTTGGGAGTCTTGTAATGCTTTTCTCTTTTCTGTAGCTTTGAAGAACAAACAGATTAATTCAATAAATAAATATTAATGGATCAGCAACTCTGTTGTAGTTCAACATGCTGCGAGTTAGGCATATAAAGAAGATGTATTTTCTGGTCTTAACTTATTTGAAATATTTTTTCTTATGATTTTGGCTTTTAAATTTAGTATTTTAAGTGTGGTTCATTAAACTGTTTTAAAAGTGGTATATTGTCAGTCCATTTAATTTCATGTATTTGCTACATCCATCTGGATTGCAAATTTCTTACCCAGTTATGGATGTTTTAAATGATTGGGTCCTTTAGTCTACATTAGTAAGTGTAACATTAGTCCCATATATGACTAGAATAACGTAGTTAGAAAATTTTTTAAGAGTTCATGAATTAGAGAGTAATTAGTAAGTTTGGCTGGAAGAAGGAGGGAAGAAGCTGATGCATCCAGTTTTAACATTGAACTTTCAGATGGCTGTGGACATCCAAGTGGAGAAATTAAGTAATTATTTAAATATGTAGATCTGACTAAATCTCACCAAAAAAACATTAGTTGAGGATTTATTCCTTGGATCAGATTCTTTGACATGTAGTTGGTAAATGAAGCTATAAACATATAAACAGCAATTAAAGCTAAACATGGTATTCCTCAGGAAGAATATACTGAATGATAAAAACCAAGGGCTTAAGAGATAGCTTGGAAGACACTAATGTTTAGGGAAGTCTCAGTGACAAGAAGTCTACAGAGAAAATGAGAGAGAGTGGTATCATTAAATCAAGGAAATCATGTTTAAAGAGGAGAGTTTAGTCAGCAATCAAATCCTACAAGCAAAACAGGTAAGAGTGCCCATGAGAGATTTAAAAACAAGGCATTCAATGACAACCTCAGCAAGAACAGTATCAGGAAATGTTTGCGGTTGTTTTTCAGATGGCAATGGATTCAAGAAGGCATAGAAAGTGAAGGGAGGCACAGAACAATGACTCTAGGCTTTTTTTTTCCCCAAGAAGTTTGCTTATACAAGGAATAGACAGAATAGTAGCTAGAAAGTCCCTGAGGATAAGGGTGTTGGTTTGGTTTTACAATTAGAGAGACTTAGGTATATTTAGAAAATATTGAGAAACAACCAGTAAAAATACATTATCTGAGAAAAAGGAAGAAAAGCAGAATTTTCAAGGAAACTTGGTCCTTGAAAACCTAAGATGAGAAAGGAGGAGGGAGAATTCAGAACACAGATTAAAAAATTGGCTTAACGTTGAACAAACAGTCTACCTACATTTGTGATTTTAGGGGAGGTGGGGCATACCTCATTACTAAGGGTAACTGCATAATCAACGTTTGTATACCTAACCCTGAATTGTGCCCCACATCTTTATAAAAACAAAATTAAATAAAATGAAGCTTGCCAAGCCAAAAAAAAAAAAAAAAAAAAAGAAAAGAAAAGAAAAGAAAAAGAAGGAAAGAAAGAAAGAAAAAAAGAAAGAAAATATTGGAAGCAGTGAGTACCTGTGCTTCAGATGCTTGGATGATGACTTTCATTTTCTCTGTGAAAAGGTGATGAACTGAGAGTCAGAAGAGAACTAGCATAGAGAGGAATGGACATGAAATCCATTTATTTAAATACTGGGAAAGAGAGCTAGAGAAATAAGAATGAATTGACCCAATCTTAAAGATTTTCCAGGAAGTTATGATATAGAAGGAAGACTGGCAAAAATATTAGACAAGAGGAAAAGCTGAAGATGATAGAAGAAGCCTGACCGGGGAGTCTAGGTCAGATAAGAATAAAACAGATTATGGCTGATAGAGACAAACTAATAGGCGGACTTGATCATTTTGGAGAATAAGGATGACTGAATAAAATCTGAAGGTTAAGAAGTTGTTGCCAGAGATCCACTCTTTAAATGTTTAAGTAGTCCACATTTAATATTGCAGGTATGAATCAATTCTAGACAGCAAACTTCAAATTTGTACAGGCAACTAAATGTCAAAATGGAAAGCTAGAAGATCTACATCTCAACTAACCACATTAGTTTTACACACCTTTGTCTTCAAGTGTTTGTTGGTCCCATTTACCATCACATGCAATATCCAATTATTCCTTAACTATATATTCAAAACATACCCAAACTTCATGAATCAATAGAAGAGCTACCTCATCCAAGCCTTTCCTCCTTACCCCAGCCCTCCAAGATTGCTTCCTAGTATGAATGCATAGTGTTAAATGTGTGTCCCTCACTGGTCCATGTGGGCCACTGCGCCGTGTTGCAAAAGCTGTATTTCCCACGATTCCAGTTGTCAATGTCACTGTACCTTTGCTGATGCTTTTGCCTATCTTAGAAGCCTGTCACCTTCTCCTTCTCTGATTAACTCCGGTAGTTTTCTGAGCTAGTTGCCTTCACCTCTCTTCTCATAATTCCCTATGAATATATCTATTTCAGCACTTACTGCCTTATTTTTTTTTTTTTTTTTTGAGTTGGAGTCTCATTCTGTCACCCAGACTGGAGTGCAGTGGCCGCTCCCGGCCACCGACCTGCCGGGGCTCCGGCAATCCTTCCACCTCTGCCTTCCAAGTAGCTGGAACTACAGGTGTGCGCTACCATGCCCGGCTAATTTTTAAAAATTTATTGTAGAGATGAGGTCTCGCCAACTTGCCCAGGCGGGTCTCGAACCAGCAGGCTCAGGCAATCCACTCACCTCAGCCTCCCAAGGCGTGGGATTACAGGCTGAGCCACTGAGCCCAGCTAAGCCTTATGTTTTATAATCTATTTTTTAAAATATTTTATTCCTTACATGCTTGTACACTTCTTGAAACAGACTTTTCATTTTATCTACCCCAGTGTCCAACACTATGCCTGGTGTAGAATGGATGTTCAATGTATGTTTATGGATGTAAATAGAAGTCTTGTTTAGTCACTTAATGACTAGGTGTGTCAGACAAGTTATATTCAATCTCTCCTCTGTCTTCATCTCAAAAGTGAGGAATAACTTCTCACAAAATTGTGAGGGAGTAAGGTGAAATACATTATAAGAAGAAGCAACCAATATAGTGTCTGGCAGTTACAAGACTAGTGAATCTTTTCCAACTTAATTTTAGTTCACTTTGTACTTTATTTGTATTTTTAAAATTGAGATTTAATATATGTATAGCTATTTGTCATTTTTATAAAAATGTCTTACCCAATCTATTAGATATTAAAGTTTCTTGAGGGAAAGAATTGCATATTTTTTAACTGTGTATCTCACATTACCTAGCATGTATTAATGAATGTGAATAAGTACTCAACAAATGAATATTAAACATTACCAATCAAATGAACTAAATTCATAGATTCTGTTTGATGTCCTAACTCAGAAACAAATAAGGCAAGATGATTAAAATTTTTCTTCTTTAAAAAAGGACAGAGTTACATATAAATATATGTTTTTAAATGGCACATTTACTAGAATCAACCACCAACTGAATGGGGGTTGAGAACAGGAATTGGAATTTCTATACCATAAGCAAAATACTTTTTACACTCAGTGACTTCAAGCTAAACCACATATAGCTTATTATTCATGATGCAGAGAAATTCTGATCTGTGCTACTCATCACAGAAGCAAATAAGAGCAGCCACATAAATTAAATGACATCAGATATGCTGGTGCAGATAGAACACCTGAATCATTACATCTTTTTTCTTCCTGTTTGCAAGAATTTCACAGCATCATACAGATATAACATTCAGTCTTAAAAATTAAAATATACAAAAGTCTAGATACAGATAACCTATACCAAATAGTGTCGCTTTCTTATATAAATGTATATAATTTTCATTAAAATTATATTCTCCACTTATTTGGTGATGTATTGATGAAGACAGAAATGTCTGTTTTCTAATCTGTATGGTAGAAAGATTTATAAATGTCTTATACAGAAAGAAACTGAAGCAACAAAAAATTGTCACAGTATAAGTAGATAGTGAATGTGTAGAAATATACCTGTTCCTTCATTCCCAAGTCATTCAGAAAGAAAGCAGGCACAAGTGTCACCCATCAAGTCCATTCCTTTATTCTGGCAATTTAATATGGTACTGATCAGAAAGTTTTGAATAATATGCATGTCACAACCTCAGAGTGGAGAGCTGATTTGACTTGTCTATTTGTTTGTACATATTTTGAATTTTTTAAAATGACACAATACAACGTGAAAAGGAAACATTTGATTGCAGGAGTTCATATGTACTCTTTAGATGTTTTCATAAACCTTCTTCATCTATATTTTCGGCAATTTTTCTTGGACGTCTAACAAATACTGAAATCAGTTTGCCTCCCCACTTACCCTTTCATAATGTTCGTGACACAATCCTGTGTAATTTGACACCTTGGAACTTTAAACAGACTCAGAATCTTTTGGACCTTCTAGCCATCATCAATTCACATAGTGTGCAGTAAATCCAGCTCAAAATAAACAACACAGATGGAATCGAAGCTTATAGTACAATGTCAGCAGTATCCACAGATTGACAGAGCTAGTTAGGCTGCCAGATGCACAGAATGTTGTTCTATCTACTTGTTCTTTATAACTGGACTTGATGGAGTACATCAGTGTCAAACTCCTTGCTGGTTTCCACACGCACACGCACAGAAACGCACCCGCATAAACACGCACATTCCTGCGCTCTATCTCAACGGCACCATCTGCTCTCAGCTTTACATGTGGTAGCTAACTAACTATCCTACTGTGCCTGGTCTCACCGACTGCTTTCCCTGGAAACAAATGACAACAGTTTTTATCTTGTGCCCTCCTTGGCATTATAAAATAAGGCTCTTAACATTTCCATACGCATATATTTAACATGCATTTAAAAAAAAATTCTGTTCTCCGTTTTATTTACTGATTCCCTAGAGAATGGCAATATCTCTTTTTATATCTTCCCCCAAATTGAAATTTTCCTATAGAACTTCATATACCAAGATTGTTTCCTCTAACTAAGATTTAGCATCAAAGATATATATATATGCAATGGGCCCTGGGATCATTTTTCTCCCTCTATACTATTTTTTAAGGGCACTACATACTACTTGCAAAATGGGATTATAAAAAAAGTGAGGATACAATCGAGAGAAATCATTCATTCATCTCTTTGCACTATTCTTCTGTATCATTCCACCGGCAATAATGACCATACTGGAACTGTTCAGATGAAGGGGTTGCATAAACATGAACTACTTTCATATGCAAGTGTTTTGCCTGTAGCAGGAAGCTCGCATGTTATTCTGTTCCCAAATGCAGAATTTTTGCCTTGACCTCCATGCCATCTCATGTGAGATCGGAATGTGTAGTAAGACATAAAAAAAGATAATCACTTTTTTAACTGACAAAATTATATTGTAATGTCTTTTTAAAGCAATACATTCATTTGAACTGGGGGTATAAAATGTCATAAGAAGGATACACGGAATGAAATGATAGAAAAATGACCCAGGTTTGGGCCATACCAAATATCATTCCTGACCCATTTCCCCATCTGGCACCTGTCTTTATGACAATCTCTCCAGAAGATCTACAGAAATTATACTTACCTTCTGGTAACTAGGTAACATAATCTCCTAGAGGCTAGCTAATTGCAGCCCACGATAACCTCACATACAGTAACTGTTAAATTTTTCATTTCTTTCAAATTATTATGGATCAGTGGAGAGTGTATTGATTTGATTCATTAACAGATTCCCAGTCTGTTCCAAGGTTAATGATTACATGTATCTCAATTACCTCCTTAACAGGTTATACTGTATGATTTGTTTTAACTGCTTTGTACATTGTGTATCTTTCTCAGTTGAAAGGCTTCTTGGCACTTCATGATTTAACAAATCTTTCTCCTTCTTCCTAAAACAATGAACCTGCTGTGATGGAACATATCAAAACAGGACAAAAATGAACTGTAAAAGCTTTCTGCAGAATCCTCCAAGAACCATAGCAAACAGTTTATTTTAGTCAGGTAAACACTCTGCAATTCATTCATACTTCAAATATTAATAAGTGTGAAGCAGGGGGTTGATCCTTTCTCTTGGTATTTTACACAACCTTCCCTATGTAGGAGGTAGTTTATTTTTTAACTTTGATCTTTTGAATATACACATAATGCAATTCACCTCAGAAAAGCAGAAGCAAAATATATATTTTTAAATCACTGTAATCCTACCAACAGAAGTCAGATATATTTTAGGTGCTCAGAGGAACCAAAAATTATAAAATAATTCAAAATATAATATCCATGTGACACTGTTTAGGATGACAGTAAGTCAAATACAAATTATTCACAGGTGCCTTTTCATATCTGCAACTCATAGTCAAGCAGGAGGAGAGAGGTCCCATCATCAGTAAACTCCAGCAAAGACCACATCTATTAATTAGAAGACAATACACTGACTTTGACAAGAAAGAAGGCAATTATTTATCCTAGTATTTCTATTTCCCCTTTTCCCCTTTCTACTGCCTCCAAGCCTGCTTGCCCCTATAATTTTAAGCAAAGAAAATGTTCACTGTATCCTGAACTAGAACTGTTGAATCTAAGGACCATTTAACCGTGCTGTCTTTGATGAGAAAGCTTTGCTTCTTGCACATAGTACTATAGATTCCGTAGCAGGAGTTACATTTTAAAGAATGTTAATGTTTTTACTCTCCACTCACATTCTGAACAAGCAGAGCACCAGACTCCCCTCCTTCTGGAACCCCCAAGATTCTGACAGAGTTTGGGGACTCAGAAGCCAAATGGGAATCATCAGAAGGAGAGACTTCAGTTATACAATCCATTAAATAAAACAATAGAGCCTGCAGCTGAGCTATTAAAAAGAGTAGAGCAATTTTTATTTCAATGGCTACATTTTATTTCCTCTTCTGAGTGACTGTTAACAAAGGGCCGCTGAAAGGACTGGATGAAAAGCAGGCGTCAGATGCAGGATCCATGAGTTAAACAACATTATTAGATACAATTTCATAAAATCTAGTTGCTTTTTTGCTACTAGAAATCATGTCCTTTTGTCAACTTGTGGTCACATCAGCACTTCTGCTGATATAATTTGCTCCAGCTGCAGAGCATAGCTGGCCTGCAAATCAAGAACCAGAATGAGGACAGGCAGGAATAACTCAATGGCTTGGATAATGTGCAAATCACTACACTTCTTGCTATTAGTCTACTTTTTTTTCAGAATATTTGGAAGAGGAAAGATTTATCTTTAGCAAAGCAGCCAATCAACCACCCTCTTAAGAACTGGTTTGTCTGGTTATCTTCTCCTGAAGCCTAACCCTCTCTGCAGTAATTCTTTGTAATCACGACATTATGTATAAAAAAAAATTCTATTGCCTACCATCGCGTGACAATTTGAGCACCTCCTGTTAAACAGCTACTTCTTTTGTTCACCACCCTTCCCTTTAAAAATGTCCCTCAGATTTAAAAATATTCCTGAGCACTTCTGCTAATCATTTTTGCATCTCAAGTGCTTCTATGTGGCCTGGAATATACAAGTTTACACAATAATATGCATCACTCTGTCAACAAACTCCTTGATAGTCTCAATTCTAGACATAAAACGGATCCAGTCAAAAATGAAATACAATACACTTATTGATTTAGACATGAGTTAAGATGGTAGAGGCTTAACGAGTCATTCAGCACTGAGCTTCAGCCTGCTCTATGCCTGATTAGAAACTCGATATTGATTTACATGGAAATCAATTAGGATTGGATCCCAACCATTTAAAATGCAACTGTAATTGAATACAATCACTCCATGTACAAAAGAAGAGTCTCTAAATAAAAGCAAAGCCCAAGTACTCTTGCATATCTGAGGAAATCATTGTATATGGTGAGCAAATAAGGGAGAGCAAACAATGGCATACACTGCTGGAACAGCTGAATTGAGTTCCCTAAAAAGAGTAGCTTATTGAGTGTGCAAATGCTAGCCTGTAGTTCACCAGTGCAAGGGAGCTGCTATGCTTTCATGGCAGGGCAACCTTCCAGGGCCAGGTGCTATCACAACTGCGAGCTCCTTGTGTCACCTGTCACCTCCTAAAGTTCAGGCTGCAGAAAGTACCCAAATCCAAAATTTTGGTTAGAATATTGTCCATTTTTCTTTGTAGCCCAACCTGTGAAATTTTATGACTACTGAATATGTTTTTAGATACCATTGTTTTAAAGAAGACAAAGAGAAGGAATGTTCCACAGTGGTGCCAAACCTGTTTTCCTTTTGGCAGAATTGCTGTGAGATGGAGATCAGTCCCGAGCCTTTTTCTGTTCTTCCTTTAAAAGACATTGCAGAGGTGAATTTGCCAAAACCCAGAAATCTGTTTACTTCTCAGGTCAGAATGGAAGTAAACACATTTTCTGAAGTATATATGGGTATTTTTTACTCATCCTAAATGCTGTAGACGTTTCCCCCTGCTAGACAGATGCAGGTCAGTGAATCTCATGAATGCTAGCCTACAGAAACAAATATCAATCTCTGATTGGCGTCAATGAGAGCTGATCTTTTGCATTTTTTAAGATATGTAATATACCCACTCTGGGTGGTGGTAAAATTATGATTTATTTAAAATAGAATGAACGTTTTTATGATATTGACCAACAAATTTGCAATATCTGCTACAATATTTGCAATATCAAGCAATTCTCTTTGTTCAAATACATGAGGAAAAAAACAAATAAGTTGCAAGACGTTTTTAACTTTGCTGGGAAAAGAAAAATGCCCTGTTACAAGAGAAAATGGTTTGAGAAATGAATTTTGACAATTCTAATCACACTCTTTTAATTTGCCCTTAACTGACATTCTTTCAGGTAAGGCTAGGTCCAAAAGGTAGGTCAAAGAAGGGGCGATTAAAATTGAAGTCACTCTTGAATAAGAACCAGTTATTTTATGAGTCTATGTTTATAGCCCAGAACAAGCCCTTCGTTTATCATCATTAAGCCGAAACTGGTTGTAGCTGTGAGCAAAATATGTGGGATACTTTTTAAATGACAGTACCCACAGACATGCTTTAAGGCCACCAAAATTGCTATTTCTTTGTCAAACCTTAGATGATACTTTGGTATCTTCAATTTGTGTCTAGACAGGGAATAGTAATTAAAAAAAAAAACGAGCAATTTTAAAAAGTGTTTCTGGCATTTTCTTTCATTTTTCAAAAAGGAAAGTATAATTTACTCTGTCCACATTGAAGTTGGAAATAAATTGTTCTTTCTAAAACTTCTCTTTCTCTTACTCATGGATTGCTTGCGGTATGGTAGCCAAGCAGAAAAATATATATCTATGTGATTTTGAGTCTACTGTATCAATCTAATAGTTTGCATAACAATATGATTTCAAGAATATTGTTATTGGAAGTTGCATTACCCTATAAATATATAAAGAATATTTGTGAGCACTGAGTATACTGCTACTCAGGTCTGTTACATGAAGCATTAATGTAGGATGCGAAAGATAAAGTATTTCCATTTCATCAGATTCAAAGAATCATTTTTCAAATATTGTTATTCAGCATCTTCCTCACTTGTGTGCTGTTG
This sequence comes from Cephalopachus bancanus, assembly GCA_027257055.1. NCBI lineage: Eukaryota > Metazoa > Chordata > Mammalia > Primates > Tarsiidae > Cephalopachus > Cephalopachus bancanus. Next base: position 1,425,796 of record JAPVLO010000164.1, on the reverse strand, counting down.
TGCCACTTGCTTTTGCTGGCATTGGTTTCCCTTGTCAAAGATAAAGCTTTCTAGAAAAGCAAAAAATATCTGCATAAATTTTCATTTTACTGAATTTTCTTCCCAGGCCTATATTCTATTACATATGTCTGTGGAACACAAGATGATGATAAGGGAGAAAAAGTTTACATTGGAACCTTCTAAATTTTTTTTTTTTTTTTTCTGAGTTGGAGTCTCACTCTGTCACCCAGACTGGAGTGCAGTGGCCGCTCCCGGCCACCGCAGCCTCGACCTGCTGGGCTCCGGCGATCCTTCCGCCTCACCCTTCCAAGTAGCCGGAATTATAGGCATGCGCTACCACACCTGGCTGATTTTTTGATTTATTGTAGAGATGAGGTCTCGCTGCCCAGGTGGGTCTCAAACCCGCGGGCTCAGGCAATTTACTCACCTTAGCATACCAAAGGTGTAGGATTACAGGCTGAGCCACTGAGCCCGACCCTTTTAAATATTTTTAAGGGTTAACAAAAACGGTGAACCTTAATGTATCACAAAACTATTGAAGCAAATTCAATTGCAGAGCTAAATCTATTTTTTTTTTTTTTTGAATTGGAGTCTCACTCTGTCCCCCAGACTGGAGTGCAGTGGCCGCTCCCGGCCACGCAGCCTCGGCCTGCTGGGCTCCGGCGATCCTTCCGCCTCAGCCTTCCGAGTAGCCAGAATTACAGGCATGCGCCACCACGCCCAGCTGATTTTATTTTTTTGATTTATTGTAGAGATGAGGTCTCGCTGCCCAGGCGGGTCTCGAACCCGCGGGCTCAGGCAATTCACTCACCTCAGCCTCCCAAAGGCGCGGGATTACAGGCTGAGCCATCGAGCCCGGCTGCAGAGCTAAATCTAAAAGAACAAAGATTTAAAAAAAAAAAAAAGAAGAAGAAAAAGAAAGAAAACAACAACAACAACAAACTTTGGAACAATTTCTGTTACTTTTGTCTGCTTTAAACAGATTAGTGAGTCACTGTCTTTTTGTTTTTATAAGGAAGTTCTATTGACTTAAAACACTACTGCCAACATAGGCAGCAGTACCACAAGTATGCTTTTATAACAAAAACATTTAAAGCAATATATATATATATTTCAGAGCCATCATATTATTGAAGCCTCCTGAATTTTCACAAAACACTTCCAAGGCTCTGTGAGGGTCTGGGTATCAGTTGTTTCTAGTGAGTTCCAGTCAGTCCAGTACAGCTCTCCTGAAAAAAGGCAAGGATGCGCAGGCTTTGGCTTAGATAGCTGGTAAATGAAATAAATGATTGTGATTATTTGCATATCTATTTCATGGGTTTTCCTTAGAACAATGTGTATTTTCCTCAGAACGATGTGGAAAATTCACACACAAAAATAAATTATGAGCCCTACGCTATGTTTTCATTTCATTGACCCTGAATATGGCAACTGTGTTTAATACTTGTACATTTTGTTGTTAATGATGTTTGTTTTCAAGTTTGGACACAGACCTCATAAACTGGAGAATAACTGAATTAATACTCAATTTACTTGTGTTAGTATGTGCTCTATGAAGCAAGTATTTAAGGAAAACTCTCATTCCCCTGCTGGATTGTGAGACTGACTAAGTCACAGATTGTGTCCTGCTTAGATATGCATGTCCTGGTAACAGCAGAGTTCCTTGCAGCGAGCAGAATGATTGAACATTTGCAGAGTTAAAGTGGAATGCAATTGAATTAAAATGGCAGTAAGACAGCAGTTATTTGACAATTCTCTAAAACAGACACAGCTGATAAATGGACAATTTGTAGCATCAAATGTTATCAGGTTATGGATTAAGATCTTGACGGGATTAAAGAAACATGAGATTATATTTTTATGTTTGAATCTTAATTTTCTTTACCTTAAATTTTCAAATACCTGTGTGGTTTCAACATCATTGACTTCATTGATCATAGCTTTTCTAGTAAAACCAACAGTTATCATTCATTGGACTTCAGTCCTGTCAGGGATCTTCACTAGATGTTTTATACTTTCTTCTTGCTATTGTTGTTTTTACATTTTATTTATCTACTTAAAATTTGTATTTCTTTTTATAATATAAAAGTCTAATTGTATACATTGAGAGGGTTTTGTTTCATGTTTCAATACATATAAATGTTGTATAATGTTATAATCAGTGTTATCTATCACATCGTGTATTTACCATTTCTTTGTAGTAAGAACATTCAAATGCTTCTCTTTTAGATATTCTGTAATATATAATATTTTACTGTTCATTGTAGTCACACTACCATGCACTAGAATACCAGAATTGATTTCTCCTAATTGTAATTTTGTAACCACTGGCCAATGTCTCCCTATACTCCTGTTCCCGTTCTACTCCCTGCTTCTACAATAGTTTTTTTTTTCCTTTTTTTAGATTACATATGTGAGTGATATCACACAGTACTTCTCTTTCTGTGTGTGTGTGTGTGTGTGTGTGTGTGTGTGTGTGTGTGTGTGTGTGTGTGTCTTGCTTACTTTTCTTACAATTATTGCCTCCAAGCCAGGCTCGGTGGCTCAGCCTGTAATCCCGCGCCTTGGGAGGCTGAGGTGAGTGGATTGCCTGAGCCTGCTGGTTTGAAACCCGCCTGGACAACTTGGTGAGACCTCATCTCTATAATAAATCAAAAAATTAGCCGGGCATGGTAGCGCGCGCCTGTAATTCCAGCTACTTGGAAGGCTGAGGTGGAAGGATTGCCGCAGCCCCGGCAGGTCGAGGCTGCGGTGGCCGGGAGTGGTCACTGCACTCCAGTCTGGGTGACAGAGTGAGACTCCAACTAAAAAAAAAAAAAAAAAAATTATGTCCTCCAGTTTCATCAATGTTCCAAATGACAGGATTTCATTCTTTTTTTATGGCTAAATAGTATTCCATTGTGTATGTATATCACATTTTCTTTACCCATTCATCTGGAAATAGGCATTTAGACTGATTCTTTGCCTTACTGTGAATAAGGCTGCTATGCACATGGAATTTACTGATTTCATTTCCTTTGGATATGCACCCAATAAAGTGGTTTTTGAATCATATGGTTGTTCTATTTTTTTTTGAATCATATGGTTGTTCTATTTTTAATATTTTGAGGAAGCTCCATCCGGTTTTCCATAGTGGCCATACTAATTTGCATTCCCACAAACAGTGCATAAAACGTTCCCTTTCTCCACATCTTCTTTCACATTTGCTATTTTTTTATTTTTTTACTTTTTGATAATAGACATTCCAAGTGGAGTGAGCTGGGATCTCATTGTGGTTTGAATTTGCATTTCCTTGATGATTAGTGATGTTGAGCATTTTTTAAATATGCATGTTCACTATTTGTATGTCTCCTTTTGAAAAATGTCTATTAAGATCTTTTGCCCATGTTTTCATTATGTTATTTGTTTGTTGGTTTGATGTTGAGTGCAAATATTTTCACCCATTCTGTAGGTTACCTCTTTACTGTTAATAGTTTTCTTGGCTGTGCAAAAGGTTTTTAGTTTGATGTAGTTCCATTTGTGTGTTTTTACTTTTGTTGCCTGTACTTTTGAGGTCTTATTTTTAAAAATTCTTCCTAGTCAATATTGTAAAGCATTTCTCTTTTGTTTTCTTCTAGTAGTTTCATACTTTCATGCTTTGCATTTAACTGTTTAATTCATTTTGAGTTGATTTTTTTGTTGTGGTGAAGGGTAGGGAGCTAGTCTTATTCTTTTTTATGTGAGTAGCCAATTTTCTCAATACCACTTATTGAATAGATTGTAATCTTCCAATGTGTGTTCTTGGCACTTTTGTGAAAAATCAGTTTGCTGTAGGTTTATGAACGTATTCCCGGAGGCTCTCTATTCATTTCCATTGGTCTATGTGTTTTTTTTAAATGCTAGTACCATATTGTTTGGATACTATTATGTTTGTTAAATATTTTGAAATGAAGTAGTGTGATGCCTCCAGCTTTGTTCTTTTTGCTCAGAATTGGCTACTCAGGGACTTTTGTGTTTCCAAATGAATTTAAGGATTGTTTTATCTATTACTATGAAGAATGTCATTGATGTTTTGACAGAGATTGCCTTAAATCTGTAGAGTGCTCTGAGAAGTTCCGGCCATTTTAACAATATCAATTCTTCCTATATGCAAACACAGGATATATTTCCATTTATTTGTATCTCGTCAATTTGTTTTCATCAAAGTGCTATTGTTTTCAGTTTTCAAATCTTTCACCTCCTTGGTTAGATTTATTCCTAGGTGTCTTTTTTTAATTGCTATTTAATTTTTTTTTTCTCTTTATTTCAGGTCATTCACTGTTAGAGTATAAAATTACTATTCCTTTTTGCATGTTGTTTTTGTATACTGCAAATTTTCTGAATTTGCTTAATAGTTCTAACAGTTTCTGGTGAAGTCTTTAGGGTTTCTTATATATAAGATCATTTTGTCTACGTAAAGGAACAATTTTACTTCCTCCTTTTCAATCTGGATGCCTTTGGTTTCTTTCTCTTGCCTATTCCTCGCTAGGACTTCTAGTACTAAAAATTGAAGTGGTTAAAGTGAAAAATATCATTCCTGCTCTTAGTAGAAAAGCTTTGAGCTATTTCCTGTTCAGTATGATGTTAGATGTAGGTTTGTCATGTATGGCTTTCATTATGTTGAACTACACCTCTTTTATACCTAATATGTTGAATTTTTATCATGAAACAATGTTTAATCTTGTCAAATGTATCTAAATAAATGGTTGTATGGTTTTTATTTTTCTTTCTGTTAATGTGGTATGTCACATTTATTGATTTGCCTATATTAAGCCATCCTTAGATCCCTAGATAAATCCCACTTGAACATAGTAAATTATATCTTTAATGTGCTGTTGGATTCATTTCTAGTATACTATGGAGAATTTTACATACATGTTCATCAGGGATATTGTCCCATAGTCTTCTTTTTTGATGTCCTTTTCCAGTTTTGAAATCAGAGTAATGCTATTCTCATAAAATGAGTTTGAAAGTATTTATTTCTATTTGATTTTCTGGAATAGTTTGAAGAAAATTGGTATTGTTCTTTATTTTTTAAAATTTATTTTTAGATTCATTGGGTACATACGCATCTTTGTTATATTTGTTGAAAACAGCAATGAAGTCATTAGATACTAGAGTTTTATTTATAATTTTTGGACAGAAAATATTTTTATTACTAATTCAATTTCCTCACTCACCATTGATATGTTCAAATTCGCTATCTCTTTATAATTTAACCTTGGTAGTTTGCATGTGTTTAGACATGTATCCATTTCCTCTATGTTGTCAAATTTATTAGCATATAGTTTTCCAAATAGTTTCTTATAAACCTTTGTAATATTTCCTTTCTCATATCTAACTTTATTTATGTGAATGTTCTTATTTTTCTTAGTCTAGCTATGATTATATTGATTTTATGTTTTCAAAAAATGAACTCTGTTTTGTTGATTTTTCAAAAAAATAGTCTCTGTTTCACTTATTATTGCTCTGATCTTTATTAATTTCCCCTGTCTACCGACTTTGTCTTTATTTTGTTCTTGTTTTTCTAGTTTCTTGAAGTACATTGTTAAGTGGTTTATTAGAAATATTTTATGTTCATTGACATAGGCGTTTATTGCTATAACCATCTCTCTTAGAACTGTTTTTCCTGTGTCCCATGGGTTTAATATGATGTGTTTCCATTCTTATTTGTCAGGAAAATTTAAATCTTTCTCTAACTTCTTCAGTGACCTATTGGTTGTTTAGTAGCATGTTAATTTCTATGTACTTGTTTCTAAATTGTTCCTGTTTTTAATTTCCAGTTTTTTATCATTGCAATTGGAAAAGATGGTTAATATAGTTTCTATCTCAATTTTTTGTTTATAATCTAATATATGAATTATCCTGGAGAATGTTATGTTTGGGTTAGAAGAATGTGCATTCTATAGCTATGGAATGAAATGCTCTGTCAATGTCTGTGAGGTCCATTTGGTCTATGGTGCAGTTTAAGTCTCATTTTTTTGTTGATTTTTTTGTCTATATAATCTGCTCATTGTTGAAAAAGGATTGTCACTTGTTCCCAATATTATTTTCTTGCAGTCTGTCTCTTTATTTGTCTAATATTTGCTTTATATATATGGCTGCTCTGGTATTAGGTGAATATATATGTATAATTGTTATATCCTCTTGTTGGATTGATCCTTTTATCGTGATATGATTACTTTGTTTCTTTTTATAGTTTTCACATAAAGTATATTTTGTCTAATTTAAGTATGTCTACTTCTGCTCACTTTTAGTTTATGATTACGTATATTTTTCCATTGTTTTACTTTGTGCATATCTGTAATGGTGAAGTGAGTTTCTTGTAGGTAACATACATATTTTTATTTAATTCATTCAGTACTCTTGGCTGGTAGTTCTTACCTATAATCCCAGCACTTTGGGAGGCTGAGAAAGGAGTGCTTGAAACCAGGAGGATGAGACCATTCACTCTATACTTTTTTCATTGAAGAATGTAATCTATTTACATTCAAGTTTATTATCTACCAATAGATAATAACTGCCATGTTGTTCATTGTTCTCTGGCTGTTTTGTATATCCTTTGTTCCTTCTCTTCTTCTCCTATGATTTGGTAGTGCAAAGCTTTATTCCCTTTCTCTTTCTTGTTTATGTATCTGCTGCAATTGTTTTCTTTGTGGTTACCATGGAGCTAATATAAAAAGTCTTGCAGTTATAATAGACAATTGTAATCTGATAGCAACTTTGATCACATTAAAAATCTCTAGATTGTTTTGTCCTCTACACAATGTATATTTTGTTGTCTTAATTTACATCTTTATCTGTTATGTGTTTCTTAGCTATTAAATATAGCTGTTGTTGTTGACCATTTTGAACTTTAAACCTTTCGTCTAGATGATTGAGAAATTTATATAGTACCATGATGTCCCTGGGGTGTTCTGAGTTTGATCTATGAATTCACCTCTACTACTGAGTTTTATATTTTCACCTGTTTATATGACAATTATTAACATCCTTTTATTTTCAGTTGTAGCAGTCCCGCAAGCATTTTTTTGTAAGGCAGATCTAGTGGTGGTGAGTTAACTAAGTCTTTATTTGTTTGGGAAAGTGTTTATATTTCTTTCTTTTCCAATAGGTAGCTTTGCTAGATAGAATATTCTTCATTAATAGGTTTTTTAAAAAAATTCCTTTTATCTTTGAATATAATTATCCCATTCTCTCCTATTCTACAAGATTTCTACTGAGAAATCAACTGATAGTCTAATATAGATTCCTTTATATGTGACTTGATACTTTTCTTCTGCAGCTTTTAGAATTATCTCTTTGTCCTTCACTTTTGACAGCTTGATGATAATGTGCCTCAGAGAAGATATTTTTGGGTTGAATCAAATTGGGAATTTTGGATCTTCTAGATCTGAATGCCTATATCTTTCCCAATACTTGGGAATTTTTCAGCTATTTTTTTTAATGGGTCTTCTGTGCTTTTCTCCACATTTTCTTCTTCTTCAGAAAATAATATAATGTTAATATTTGTTCACTTAATAATGTCCCATAAGTGAGTTTGCTTGACTTTGGCCAAGAGATAATGATTTCAGAATCCAGGCCTCCAAAACTGAGAAGATAAATTTGTTTTGTTTTAAACCACCAAATTTGTGGTAATTTGTTACAGCAGCCCTGGGAGAGTAATACACAGTTACAGCACTTGGGCAGTAACAATGTTAGAAATTGAACGTAGTGTATCAGAATTCTACTGCTGCGTAATACATTATTACCCATTTAACATCCTAAAAAAATACCTGTTAATCATCTTATTTTTCTGTAGGTCAGACATTCAGGCGGACTCAACTGATTTTTTTTGCTTAGAGTCTCACAAGTCTGAAATGAATGTATTAGCAATGATGGGATCTTGTCTGGAGTTTCTGGGAGGAATTCACTTTGATAGGTTGGGCCAATATGGGTACTTTATTTTTACCTTAAAATTAACTCATTAATAATCTTACTTACATCTGAAAAATCTTTTTTCATGTAACATGATTACCAAGGAGTAACACCTGGATGTAGGTCATGAGTACCATCTTAGATTTCTGCCTAATATAAGGTCTCACAACTCCAAAGCCCATGCTAATTAGTGTGTCACACCACACTGTCTTCTAATGCACTTTGTCCAGGGTTTATTAGAAAACAGCCACAACAGGTCATTAATGATCATGCTGTTTTTGTGCAGAACTTGTCTTCATAGCCAAAAGTTCTTTACACCTGTTTCTGTTTACACTAGTAGTGATAACTTGTAGCATTGTAGCACTGTTTCATGTCTTAGAACCCACAAATTCTTCCTCCTTTTTCTGCCTAAAAGTTCCCAATAGAATGATTTTCAGGGGAACAACAAGAAGAGTCATAGGGGTGAAAAATAGACTTGCAAGCCACAGTTGAGCATTTTCCCAGAGACTTATAGAAGTAAAGTACATAATATCTCCCAGGTACTCTGGCCAGATCCCTCCAGCCTCTGTATTCACAATGTGGTTCTCTAACTTCTGCATATTTCGCTTCTGACTGCTCCCAGAGGTTTGCCTTGGGATTACTGGAGCCACTTTGCTCTTGTGGGGAGCTAACTGGAACTGCCTAGAAGTTTATGTCTCTCTCTGGGTGACTGTTTAAGAACATAAAGCCAGTTTCTTGGCCATAAGTCATGACAAATTGGCTTGCAGTTTATGCACCACAGCTTTTTCTGGAATCTGGCTGAGGCTGAGATTTCACCTGAAATTTTCTTTTTCCTTGGTTCTTCTCCCTTCCCCTTCTGCATTGAATTGTTAGTTTCTCCTGGGAGCCCAGCCTTCATAAATCACTTATGCTTGAATCCTTGGCTCAAGGTTTCCTTCTGGGATGACCTGGCCTCAGACTTGGATACACTTTGGGCACTTTTTCTGAAGCCAGAAGCATTAGGGGCTAACCACTTAAAAAATGTCTACTTGGCTAGAATAAAAGTTTTCCAGACTGTTTTGTGCATGTAGTGAATACAGCTTGGTCATTATCTGGCAGACAGGTTCTTTGCTGTCAACTGGATGTCTCTCCTGAGAGTGAGAATATGTCCTGGACACACAGGGTTCTTGACCTTTCTTAGAAAGCACTGTTGGAGGTCTTCTCTTAAATAGTACAACTCAAAGACTTTTCCAGCACCTTTGGAAATACTCTTGTCCTTGACTGACCACTGTATAAAACTCACAACCTAAAACTGTGTATACAGTTTTTTGGTTTGTTTGTTTTGTTTTTTTCTGGCTCAGATTGACTATATCCCTGTGTGTATACATGTTGAGAATGATTAATTTTAAGTGCCTGTAAAAACTACCATGGTGAGTACATAAATTCAAGGCTGAATGAGTTTGAAAAGAGTGTTTTAAACATTATCCTAGTTATTTCAAATCTGTAGTTGATTTGTGAGTATAAGTACAGAATACAAAATGATGATCTATGGACGGATCCACCGAGCACTCTTAACCACATATTAAGGTGCACATGAATGATGCTACAAGCAGAATAAAATTCAGGATGAGGACTAGCATTTAAAAAAAGAGAGCAGGAAGTAAAAAATCGTGCCAGGTTTGTTCAACAGAGACTACTGAGATGCAGTCTGATTGCTAAGGTTGAGGTAGTGCTCAGCAGCTATATATGGTGAGGGTTCCAAGAAATCTACCTTATACTCTAAAGTCCCTTAAATTAAAAGCAAAACAAAACCTTCTACAAAGAAAAAAGATTATGCATATGTAATTAAGGTTACTAATCAGTTGACCTTCATTTAGGGAAACTTTGCCAGTGAAACTAACCTAATCACATGGTCCCAGTTAAAACAGTTCCAGAGGTCTTTGTATAAACATCTAGATAGTAGTTCCTTGACTGCTTAAAACAGTGCAATTATTTGGGCCCCTTTATAATGTATCTATTACTCTGTACTGATGGATGTAATCAATATAATCATTTTTTTGTCTTAAAATATATGGTTTAAAAGTTTTATTTACGAGTCTCTCCATGCTTCTACAAAAGAAATATGCTTCTCCATAATTTTTCTATTAACTATACAGTTGTATCTCTCTTATATCATCTTGACTCCATCTCTCTATATTACCACTAACTATAGAAGATACATCTGATGTGAGATGAAGTGTATTTTATACAGAAGTGTATACCAATCTGTGATACTTTGTGATATTTTAGCTGTTGCAAATAGAAGTAAATTTTACTCATTTGTATTAATAGTTTTTTGCAGTTTTATATCATTTTGGTGACATAACTTATCCTGTGATATTCTCTGACCTATTTTTTCACCTATAATTGTTATTTTTTCCATACTTGCTCCATTGCTATGTCCTGAGCATCAGTCAATCCTTAAGACTATGTATCTATTCCCATATGATGCTTTAGCTTAAAATCACCTCTTTTGTGCCTAGAATATTGCAAAAGATCTCTGCCAGGCCATAAAGCCTAGCTTAAGGACCAACTCCAGTAGCTCCCTCTTTGACTCTGTTCATCTTTCTCTCTAACTCTATTCTCTCCCAGCCCCAGCTCAGTCTTCAAATTACCATTGACATAAGTGAGGTCAGTTGGGCAAGCCATTCTATACACCTAATCATTCTCTTAAATCTTTTACTTTTTTAATAAGTTTTGTGCTGCATATCTTAAAATACTGGGCTTCCAAAATTCAATTAAGTCCATGGTCCTACAATGAAAACTTCAATTTTCTGAAACTGGAAACCTAAATAAAGATTATTGTTTTTGGGTAGCAACCATCCTTCTCTCTCTCTCTCACACACACACACACACACACACACACACACACACACACACACATCAGTGTCTGACCGAATAGTAAGGAACTAGAATCAGAAAGAATATGAGGAACAAAATTCATTTGATGAATACATTAAAATAGGTACTGTTAAATGTAGATCCCAGGGAGAAGGCTGAAGTTGGGTTAATTGAAATAGAGGGCTTTAGGCCTGAGTTAGTCACAGGGGTGAAGAACACAGGAATCATAATGAAACTAGGAATCCTTGGAGTGGAATCAAGATAATATGCTCCAGTCAGGGTAACAAAAATCTAAATGATGCAGTATGATACCAGGATTCAAAAGTAGGCTAGGAAAACCACCAGCACAATGAAGTGAATCCCAGAAACGTAGAGACAGTAGAGACACACAGATTAAAGATGCAAGAGAAATTTAATTTATTATTTGATTTATTGTCTTTCCTTCAGAGTGATGCAGTTCTCTTCATCCATGTTATAAGCAATGTATCAGAGGCCAGGAATAGTGTACCTTTACTCCTAACAAGTGGGTAAGTGGAGAGAAAAAGTGTTGTGCCCTTTCATGCTTATCCTTCTGTGTCATAGTCACCTTCTCCTCAGCAAGTCAGCTCCTGAATCAAGCCCTGGCAGGGAAACTAAATTGCTTCTCAAATTAATTTCTATTAATAGGGATAAGACTGATCATGATAGCTTTCCCCACATTGTTTAATTTTGCTCATCCCCTACTACATTCTAGATGTCGATCCTTGTTCTAGCCAGCCGATTAGCTTTTCTTACTTGTCTTTTCTTTTGTCCTGAATCCTTTATAATTTACAACTTTTCTTTCTCTTCTTCTCCTCTTTTCTTCCATTTAACAAACATCAATCACAGTTTTGCATGTGAGCCAAATATAAAGAACAAGCAAATTATTGATATGGTTTCTTCCTTCCTAAAGAAATTTGTAGTCTAATATTCTAATCAAAATGTATCTATAATTTATATTAGCATCATCAGCCCTTTTTGTCAAAAGCCAAATAGCAAATATTTTAGACTTTCTGGCCAGATAATCACTATTACAACGACTCAACTCTATCCCTATAGACAATAATCAAACAATTGGATATGACTATGTCTCAATAAAACAAGTGTCAGGTCAGATTTGACCAGCGGGACATGTTTGCCAACCTCTAACTTAAATAGAAATTTAGGCAATATGGGTAGTTTTATAAGAAGGATGTAAACAAAGGAATATGGGAACCAGGAAGACTCAAATCCTTTCTAACAATTCATGGTCTGCTGTTCAATCAACAACCACCACAATATTTACTTTAGGTACAATATCATTCTAGTATAATTCTCTTTCCTTTTTGGCATTTTATATTATTCCCGATTGAATACACATAATTAGTAAAACACCCCTCTGCTAGATTATTCAAATGTGTTGAACTATCTTGATGACATTTAATGAGAAATATATTGACCATGAGTCTTTTTTGAGCATAGTCTTTATACAGAAAGAGTTGATATTATATTATCATTTTTCTTGGAGAATCAGCAGGAATATTTGTATACAGTTATAAACACTGGGACTCTAGAACCAGGTACTGTGAACAATTTATGGTTCCACCTATATTATAGATGAAAATGTATAAGATAACATGGAAATAAATGAACCATTATGCTAATATTAGTAATTGGTAAGAGTAATGCAAAGATACAGTTGAAAGGACAAATGTACCTATAATTCTTTTCTGAATATGAGTTTAATGTCTCTTTAAATTGTGTTGCGAAGAAAATGTATTAAAGTACCTCACAATATTAATACTAAGGTAAAGTACTGGGGAGGCCAAAGCAACTCTATCTTGGATGCTTATCTGAATGTTGATTTCTGATTAATCCCAGTTCTGGAATGGCCTGTAAGATTTCTTGTTGATCAGTTGATGGCTGTGTAAGAGCAGGTACTTAATATAAATCCTTACCTTACATCAAACAACCTTGCTGTTTACCCTATATATTCTTTTTGAATCACCCCTTCCATATGGTATATACGCCCTGGATCTGGGAGTTAATGGTGTGAGGATCTACCAACTTGTCTCATCACTATCCAAGACACAGGCATGGCTTCTGTTTATAAATTCCTATTAAATGTTTCTAAGAACTAGACATGTCAGCCTCTTCCTTCAGCCTCTTAGCTTCCCCAAACTTTAGGGACAGATTTGCATAGGCCTGCCCAATGCTGAACCAGAGGGTCAATAGCAATACTCAATACACTGGTTTTCAGTCAGAGTGATTTTACCCTTTACGGGCCATTGGGTAATGTTGGGAGGTACTTTTGGTACTCCTCTCACATCTGAGTGTGAGTATTATTGTATGCAAATTATACCTCAGACCTGAGGGAAGTACCACTGGCATCTAGTGAGTAGGAGTCAAGAAAGCTACTAGACACCCTACAAAGCACAGGCCAAACCCCTACCGTAAAGAATTAGCCAACCTAAAAGATTAATACCAATATTGGGAAACGCAGTCAGTCTTTTAGGTCATGTAATTTTCTTTGTTATAAAATTAAACATCTTATTTTGAGATAATTATATATTTGTGTGTAATAAACAATACAGAAAGGTACCATCTATCCTTTACCCTTTTAGCTCTAATGATAATATTTTGCAAAACTGCAGTACAAAATCACATCCAGGACACTGACATTGACAGAGTTATTATGTAAAACATTTACTGTCACAATAAGAATTCCTCATTTTGCCCTTTTACAACCATACCTACCCCCCTCAAAACCCAAGAACACCTACTATATAATTTCATTTATATGAAATTGTCCAGAATAGTCACATTGAGAGTGACAGAAAGTATAGTAGTGGTTACCAAGATTAGGAGAGAGAAGGAAATGGTGAGTGACTGCAAATGGGTAGAGTGGTTCTTTCTGAGTTGATGAAAATGTCCTAAAATTAAATCATAGTAATGGTTACACAACTTTGTGAAAACATTAAAAGCCATGAAAGTGTATACGTTATATGGATGACTATTATAATATGCAAATTATATCTCAATAAAATTGTTCACAACTAAAAAAAAAATCAACTAGCCATATTTGTGTTTTTTTGTTTATAAACCATTTTGTTCTTTGCTTTGTTCGCATTTCTTCACAATTACTACAGTTTTCATTGCTGTCACTTTTTAGTGTCTTACAATTGAGTGCCATGATTCCTCCGATGTTATTTTTTTAAATTTCTTTGACTAGGACTAGCTCCCATGCATGTCATATAAATTTTAAAACCACTTTGTTTATATCCATACAACTCCTGCTGTGGATTGGATTGTAATTATGTTAAATATATAACTTATTTTGGGGAAAAGCAGAAACATTTTTACTCTTTTGAGATTTCTTTTTTTTTTCACCTTCAAATTTTTTATTTTAAAGTTGTAGGGTACAATTCAGGGTTAGGTATACAAATATTCATTTTGCAGATACCCTTGTTGATGAGGTGTGTTCCCCCTTCCCCAGGCAGTTTCCCACTACTGCCGATCCCACTTCCACACCACCCCACGCCCCCACAGTTTCCCGCTACTCTCAATCCTTTTCTTATAGTATTACAATAGTTGCTCAACGTCCACTTATGAGTGAGAACATGTGATACTCAGTTTGTTGTTTCTGTGAAAGATCACTCAGTATTATAGACTCTAAGTTCATCTAGGTTGCTGCAAAGTTCATGATTTTGTTCTTTTTTATGGCTGTGTAATATTCCATTCTGTATATATACCACATTTTTTAAATCCAGTTCTGTTTTGATGGGCAGCACAGTTGGTTCCATGTTCTTGCTATTGTAAACAATGCTGCGATAAATATACATGTGCAGGTAGGTATCTTTTTAATTGAGTGATTTGAGTTCTTCCAGGTATATTCCAATAGGGGGATTGTGGGGGCATATAGAAAGTCAATTTTTAGAACTTTTAGAAATCGTCACACTGTTTTCCACAGAGACTTTACTAGTTTACACTCCCACCAACAGTGTAGAAGTTTTCCCTTTTTACCACATCCTCTCTGGCATCTGTTATTTTTTGAGTTATTGATGATGGCCATTCTGACTGGAGTTAGGTGGTATCTCTGTGTAGTTTTAATTTACATTTCTTTGATGACTAGTGAGGCTGAACATTTTTTTTCATGTATCTGTGGGCTGTTCGTATGTTCTTTTGAGATTTCTACTCCATGAACACAGTATCTCTCCTTTTTTTATGTCTTCTTTGACCATTTTCATCAGCATTTGTAGTTTTTAGCATACAAATTTTGTACTTGTTTTATTAGATGTATACCTGAGTATGCAGGAGGAGTTATAAATAGAACTTTAAAAAAAATTAAGTTTCCAATTGTTCAATAGTATATAGAAGTGCAATTAATTTTTGTGTTTTGACCTTGTATTCTGTAACTTTGAAACTCCTGTATTATTACTGGGTCTTTTACAGATTTATTTGAATTTTCTGTCAAGAATCATGTTATCTGTAAATAGGAACAGTTTATTCCTTCCTCTTCATTTTGTGTATCTGCTATTTCTTTTTCTGGCCTTATTGCCTTGAGTTAAACTTCCAATATAATGTTGGAAGAAGTAGTATACATGGACATCCTTACTTTGTTCCCAAGCTTAGGGACAAAGGATTTAATCCTTTACCATTAAGTGTAATGTCAGCTACAGGAGTTTTGTCAATGTTTCCAACAGGTTAAGAAAGTTTTAATTTCTAGTTTGCTCAGAAGTTTCTGGTTTGTATTGTTTATCATGAATAATTGTTGAATTTTGTCAAATTCATTTTCTTCATCAATTGATATAGTCATGTGGTTTTTCTTCTTTAGGCTGTTAAATGGCAGATTACATTGATTTTTGAGTGCTGATTTAACCTTGTGTTCTCACAATAAACCCTCATTTAGCCACAATGCATTCAATTTATTGACGTTTGTTGAGAATGTTTGCTTCCTTGTTCATGAAAAGTATTTCTCTGTACTTTTTTTTCCCTTGTACTTTCTATATCTGATTTTATTATCAGGATAATGCTCCCATCTTGAAATAAGTTGGGAAGAGGTTTTTCTTTTTTATTTTTAAGAGAAGATTTTCCTAAAATTGGCATTATTTCTTCCTTGGATGATTGCTAGAATTTGCCAGTAAACCAGTTAGATTTAGACAGTTCATTATCAGAAGAGTTTAACCATAGGTTTTTATTTTTGTTTTTTTAGATGGAGTCTTGTTTTGTCTCATAGGCTGGAGTGCAATTGTACCATCATGGCTCACTGTAGCTCTAAATTCTTAGGCTCAAGTGATCATTCTTCCTTAGCCTCACCAATAGCTAGGTTGACAGGTACATGCCACCACACCTGGCTAATCGTAGATTCTTGTTCTCAAGTGATTCTCCCACCAAGGCCTCCAAAGGGCTAGGATTACAAGCATGAGCCAGTACACCTAGTCTCAACATTTTGAAAGTAGTTATAGGAATACTTAGGTTATTTCATATTGAGTGAATTCTTAATATGCAAATATTCTCCAATAATAGGAGAAATGTTTCAAGCAATTATTCCATTGAATCTAGATCAGCTAATTTATATAGAGAGAAATGTTTGTAGTATTTTCTAATTGTGTTTTTAGAATTATTGTCATTGCTAAACAGTAATACAGGGCCCACAGTGATAGTTCATCTTTCACTTCTAATAATCATAACTTGTGTCATATGGAATTTTCTTTGGGTCAATTTTGTTAAAGGTTTGTCACTTTCATTGACCCTTTTAAAGAACAAGATTAGAGTGTCATTAATTTTCTCTATTATTTTTTGTTCTTTAATTCTTCTTGGTCTTATCTGTATTATTAACTCTTTCTTTTTCTAGCTTTGGATTAACTTTTTTTCCAATTTCTTTTGATAGAAAACTGAATTGTTAATTTCAGACACTTATTTTATTCTAATATAATGTTTAATGATTTAAATATGGCTCCAATCACTGCTTTTGCTATATTGTGCAAATTTTGATATGTGGTATTTTTATTAGCATTAAAGTATTTCCATATTTGATTTAAGATATCATCTTTGACCCATTTCCAAATATTTGAAGATATTCCTTTGCTCTTTCTTCCATTAATTCCTAATTTGATTTCATTAAAGTCAGATAATATACTTTGTATGATTTAAATTATTTTAATTGTTTTAAGATTCATTTTATAACATGCTATAGTTTGTTTTGGTGAATGTTTTATATGTATTTGAAAAGAATGTGTACTGTTATTGGATACAGTGTTCTATAAATGTCTATTAGGCCCAAAGGGTTGATGGTGCTATTCAGTTCTACTAAATCTTTGCTGATATTCTGTCTAATACTTATATCGATTACAAAAAAAAGTGAAATGTTGATGTGTCTAACTATAATTGTGAATTTAACTTTCTCTTGCTTCTGGTGTGTCTGTTTTTTTCTTTCATGATCTTTGGTGTGGTGTTGGTGTTCACACATTTAGATTTGTACATCTTTTTGGTGAATTAACTGTTTTTTCATCATGTAATGTTTATGTTTATCCCTAGTAATTTGATTTAGTCTTAATTTTATTATGTCTACTATTAATATAGCCACTCCAGTTTTTATTTGATTGGCATTTGCATGGTATCTTGTTCATTTTTTTACTTTCAACCCAACTGTATCATTATTCCACAATTTAGTTTCCTGTAGAAAACACATAGCGTGTTATAGCGTGTTAGGATTTTCCATAGAAACAGAGCCAAAGAAATGTAAACCTAGCTCATGTAGAAACATATATATATATATATATTTTTTATAGTCAATATTTTTAATTATGATATTGTGGGGTACAGTTAAAGGTTAGGTATACAAATATGCTTCATTCAGGCACCCTTCTTGATAAGAGGTGTCTCCCCATAAAAACATATTTTTTTAAAATGAGGATTTGACTTTTGCAACTTTGGAGGTTGACAAATTTCTAGATCTTCAGTCAGCAAGCTGAAGATCCACAAGAAATTTTGGTGTAGGCCCAGACAAAAATCCAAAGACCTGAGAAGTAGGAGAGCTGATTTCTATGAACTGGACTGAATGATACCTCTTCATTCCCACCCCAAAGTTCATGTGTTGAAGCCCTAATCTCCAATGTGATGGAATTTGGAGATGGGGTCTTTGGAATGTAATTGAGGTTAAATAAGGTCATGACAGTGGGCCCTCATGATGGAATTAGTGCTATTATAAAAAGATACACCACAGAACTTGCTTCTCTCTCTCTGCACCATATGAGGACACAAGAAAGCAGGCACTGCTTGCAAGTCAAGAAGAGAGAGTCCTCACTGGAAAACCAAATTAGCTGGCACCTTGATCTTGGACTTTCCAGCCTCCAGAACTGAGGGAAATAAATTACTATTGTTTAATCCACCCAGTCTATGATATTTTGTTATAGCAGTTTGAGCTAATGCACTAATAGTGTGGTTTCAGTCCAAGTCAAGAGACTTAAGTGCTAGAAGAACCAATGGTATAGTTCTCTTTTGAAGGCTGGCCAATGCTAGATTCAGAAAGAGACAATGTTTCAGTTTGAGTAGAAGTCAGCAAAAAAATAATGTCCCAGTTCAAAGGCAATCAGGCCAGGAGGAGTTTCTTCTTACTTGGAAGGAGGGTTAGTTTTACTTGTTCTGGGTTTTTTTTTTTTTTAATAGCTTCTTTGAAGTCTGTCAGATAATTCTTACTTCTATGTTATCTGGGTGTTGATATATGCTGATTAACTTTTCCTATTACATTAGATATTTTAAATTGTATTCTGTACATTTTAAATATTATATTATGATTGTCTGAGTCTTGGTTAAATCCTAAGGAGAATAGTGGCATTTTGTTTAGTAGGCAATCAACTCAGTTTGATTGAGGCTCCAAGTACTGACTACCCTTTTGAGGGTTGTGGTTTTAGTGTCAGTTCCATTTTCAAAGTCTTTGAAATACTATTTATATCTGTCCTGTGTTTTCTATACTTAGTGGCCAGTCTGAGATATTGGTGGTGGTCTGTGTCTTATTTCAGTTTTAAGAGTTCTTAGGATAATACTCAGGGTCAAGTTCACATATACAAAGCCTAGGGGTGAGGCCAAGAGTTTATAAACAACTTTATGTTGTCTTCACACATTTCTTCCTCTCCATTGACATCTCCAGTAATTTCTGTCCAGAAATTCAGGAATTTAGTTATCCTGCTTTATTGTGTACCAATTATTACTGCAGCCTCAATCTACAGGAAGACAGACAGAGAAACATGAAACTGGGGTTTGCGCACTCCCCTTGAGACCACAACTCCTATGACTGGAGAGGAAGTTTGTCCTCTCTCAGAGTTGTAAAACTGTAGGTCCCCTGATGTGACACTGGCGCTAATAGAAACTTTTCTACCCCTCAAGCCTCAACTAGAGGGTTTCTTTTTGAACTTTCTCTGTCCATGTTAATACCTACTTCCAAGTTTCAGGTTAAGTTCAGGTTGGGGGATTACTGGAGATAAAATAAATAAATAAAAAATAAATAAATGAATAACAAAAACATATGGCAAACTCACTGCTAGTTTGGCTGACTTCAAATTTTGATGTTCTCCAATTTGTTTGCCATTTACGCTTTATAGTCCTCAGATACTTCCCACTGCATTGTCTCCAAAACTGATAGCTGCATTCAATCACAGAGATAGCATCAGCCGTGCTTAAAGTATTATACTATGACTTGAAAACCATGGTTAAATTTTGAAACAAACTATATGACCTGTTATACATGGAATAGTATAATATCAAAATGTGGCACATAGAATTTTATTTAAGCTATGGTAAGTTTGTTCTTCATTTTAATATAAGATCCTTAACATGAGACCATTTACATTAAATATGAGATATTTATAAAAATATAAATTATGCCTAGTTCCAATTTAGTCATTCAATTCAGGAAGAACTTATAGAAGAGCTACTTTAAGCACAGCAATTTACCTGGGTACTATAAGGAATAGTGCTAGTTCACAAGGCTTTAGGGTCAAAATCAGTTGTGCTGCAGCCCAGAAGCCAATGTACAATAGATTTACAATTTTTAGTAAGACATATTCATAATCTTACTTATTTTAGCCCTGTGTTCTTAACTCAGAAAGCAGTCATGTTTACAATATAAATAAAAAATTATTATTTTGACAGATTGATTTAGCTATTTTTTCAAAACTCTGTGTTAGGCCTATTTTTTCATCAAATTGTTTAGAAATATTTGTATTTTACTTCCCTAATTCATGGCTCTATTTTGGCATTCAATTACACAATTCAGTTGCTTTCTTCTTAAGGAGTGGGTAGCTGATCTCTTGCCATATCACTAAAGTCCATTATTTTCCTGGATTATTATTAATATTATTAATTGCTGTATTTATTATTTTTGTGAGAAATATCAAATTCAATATGTAAGCACTCTTTACTAAAAAAATCTTTCAAAATAAGACAAAATTATTAGGAAGATTTCTTGATAACAGCAATACAGATTTTTCTTGTTATCAGTATGTTTACAATTAGAACTACTTTTTGGTTAACTGCATGAACAGAGTTTGTATTATCAGAAAATCAATCAATAAAAAAATAACTGATCAACAGAAAACCATTGTAATATTCAATAACCTGGTGTTATTGCTAAGTTTGGCATCATTAAGGAAAAGTTCTCAGAGGAAATATAACAGAGTACATTAAAACAATGTACTCTACATGCTTTAGAAATAAAATATGAGCATCTATAACCCTGGAGTTTGTTGAAGCAGCAACTGTCTTTCACTGTAAAATGAAAAAGTTAAACTTTCCCCAAAATCTAACCCTCAGGAATGAAAAGACTCTAGAATCAGATGGCTCAGAATAAAATTCTGGCTCTAATTTATTCTGTTTTTGAATTCTTGGCCAAATTTTTTAGTTTCTGTAAGTTCCCGTGTGTTCATCTATAATATGGAGATAATAATGTAATTTACTTCATAGTGTTGCTATGAAGATGAAATAATATAAGAAGAAGACTATGCCTGGCACATAATACTCAATAATTCTTATCACTAAAGAAGTTATCTAATAGAGATCAGTATATTTTCCAAACAGGAAAAATAAATTTTAAAGTATCAAGAACACCTTTGAGAGACTAATTCCATGAATCACCTTTCTAGCAATGTGAGGTTTTTTAATTTTTCTCATCCTTATTGAGTAAGCTATGTATGATATTTGAGGTTTCCAGCATTCTCTTAATTAGAAGGAATACAGGTCCAATAAAGTTTGTTTGTATTCATATATACCATTCTCTACAATGCCTATTTATTCACCTTTTTTACTCATGTATCCAACTGACATTAATTTACCATACCAAACACCAGTTATCATATTAGCCACTATGACTAAATAGATGATTAATACACAGCTCCTGTCTTTGAAGGGTACCTAATCTTAGGCAGAAAAATATACACTGACAAAAATTATTTCAGTGGTAAGCTGAAACCATTTTGTATTTGTTCATGAGAACCAACTAGTAAAATTTCAGAAATTTTTCCAGATGACTGTTAAATGATAATATAACTAAAAAATTAAATTATATAAGTTATAGTTAAATAAATTATATAGCAAATACAAGTAATAAATTTTCAGAATTTATCATGTTATCATTATTTTAGTAAATTACTTACTACTTATTTATTACATTTTCCAAAAATTATTTTACTATTTTCTGTACTATTGAGTTCATTTACATCTATTATTTCTATATGCTGGAGAATCTATGTAATGTTGTGCTACTGCATATTTCTTACTAATTCTGTGTTTTGTGATATCCTTCTGGTTGCTTGAAATCAGCCATGGTAGAGTATTTTACACAACAAAAATTGGCAAACATGGCAAATCCAGGCTTTCTCCCTCTAGAGTTATGTATGCTAAAGATTTACCAGCATAAGACTGTGTCTAATCATAACACACTTCTACATGTGTCATCAGAGAGATATGCATGAGATGCTATAGAAATGCAAGCAAAGTGGTTGATGAACTCCTGACTAAGGAAATCAAGGAGGTTTCATGGAGAAGAAAATATTCAAATTGATTAAGTCCAAAAAAATTTGACTTTTTAACAACTCTGAGGAATGGGGAGGGTCTTTGAAAACTGTGACAAACGTTATTATTACTCCCAACTACTCAACCTCCTCTTTCTACTTTACACCATTACCCATTGCCTTTGGATTATTATGTATTTACTATGAACAAGACTGTATTAAGCTCTTTATACTTATTAAATATATTTAATCCTCCCCTAAAAAGAAGAGAAAAAAACAATAAGGCAAGTATTATTAGCATTTCATTTTAACAAATAGAAATCTTAAGCACAAATTAATTATCATACCCATGATCACAAAGCTATAAAAGGTAGTTTAGATTTTACAACCTTACTCCAGATCATTTATACTACTCCATGAAGAAGTTTCAACACATTCAAAATGTAAACAGAACACTTTTCTTCTGAAGGCCAAGGTGTCATTCTTTCTTATAAAGACCACAATATTTCTTTAATCTGGATAAATTTGTCCTTTATTTTGAGAGTACATCACTTTTCAAATTATTGCCAACTCTAATCAAAACCACATACGCAGAAGATTGATTTATTTTTTTGTGGGCAGTGAAGTGGGCTTTACTTGTTTTTTTGACTTATGTTCACTTCAAAAATATTGGTATTTAAGATTAATAATTTGCTAAAGATACATAATATAATTACAATAATTGTTAGGTGAGGAACCAATTTTTTGAGCGAGATCTGCCATCTTCAAGTCCATGTCAACAAATTACAATATAATGTGCTTTCCTATCAAGAGCGTATATCTTCTTCTTGTGCATTTCCTTCAGTTTAGCTTTTCCTAGCAACTTCTCCACTTCTTCACCCTCGAAGCATTTTTATCTCTTGCATCATCTATATTTATATATGGGAAAATATGATTATTTGGTGTCAAGTGAGAAATAAACAAAATTAGAGTTTTCCAGAACTGTCAATTGGATCAATATTCTTTTTACATAGCAGTTGTCTCTACCTTTGAGATTTGCTCTTGATAATGAATAGAAATGAGTTGAGAGTTTACTTACATCAATACTAAATTTCACTTACTAAGCTTTTTTCAATATAAACAAGCATAGAATTAGAAATTATGTGAAAGAAAAACATTGCCATAAATGATGGAGTAACTTGTCCTGATGATTCAATTTAGTTCTAGACTTTTGGTTTTAAAAATTGCTTTTAATACCTCGGTTTTAGAAATTAGTCTAGTAGAATATCCTAGCATCCTTTATTTCTTTATAAGCCCACATTTTTCTCATATATATATATATGAAAGTACACTTTAGTTTTTATTCAATTGTTACTTTAGCAGTGTCTGCAATTAAGAACCAGCTTACTAAATGAACTGTAATTATTGCAAATTGTGGTAAGCACCAGTAATTAAAATGTTGCAGTAATGCTAGCCAGATTTGCTAGATACCCTTTGAGAGTAGCATAAAATGATATTATGTCTTTAACTGGTGTTTGTATTACAGATGAGAAAACCTGGAAATTCAAGCCTTCAGAATCCTGTGGCTGAGTCTTTAAAGCACAATGTGAAGTGGGGATTAACAGTTATCCAGTGAATTCAAACTGGGAAGATAGTCAATTTGGTTAATTCCACAGTGAAAGTGGCTTTTTCTTTCAAATATGCAATCTTTAGGGCATAAACATACGTGGCTTCCCCATAGGGGGAAAATGAACAATGAACTCTAATCTCTTCTTTGTGTTTGCAGGATGCTAATAGTGAGCTTTCTGGGTACAAAAGCAAGACGGAGCTCCTTCAATACCCACCCATCATTTGAGGATCCTCACCCAGCTGCTACCCCTGGTGAACTCTCCAGCTGTGTAGTCATTTGGCAGAGTGCACTGTTATGCATAACTTAAAGCTATGTGTGTGTGACTCCAAAACAACCGGTGAATACAGATTGTCCACATGAAAACCCCCAAACAATCTGCAAGTGAAAAACAATGGAAGCAATGATGTGATGGTCCTGAACATGACCCAGAATTCAGATTTAGCTTTGACTGACTCTATCCATTATCAACATATTTATTTATTTGTTTCTTTTTCACCTTTGCTCTAGGTAATCCAAAAATGCCATCTGATTAACCAAAAGCTGTGACTTAGAGAAATATGTGGTCATATGGGTTACCATCTTTTAATTAATGCAAATAACATCAATAGCTATGCAAACACAGTGCCAATGACTAAGTTACTATGTTTCATAGGATTTAAGTACAGTAAGTCTTCATAAGGTCCACAGAGACTGTGGAGGCTTGGGGTAAGCCTTATTCATGAAGTAAGGTGAAGGATGGCATTTTCCATTCTGTCATGCTGAAACTATTCTGGTCACCAGAAAAATTCTAATTACAAAAACCAATGAACAAGACTTCTGGATCTCGACTATGACAGATTATTGAGTATGAAATAATCTCCCTACCATGAACATTTGTGAATTTAGGCAAAAAAATAAAAATTAACTGATTTGAGACATTATACAACAGACAATACTAGGAATTTGGTTCTCAAGAAAAAGGAAACACAGCAAGTTAGCTTTGCGGTCACCCTAAAATTCAGCCTGGGGACATTTTTTAGATTGTATCACAAAGAACTAGAGTCCAAACAGAAAACACTGGTAGAGAAAAGGGAAAGGAAGGCTGGAGGATACTGAGGTGGCCATAATTTGTGACTAGGGTACCAGAAAAAAAGGTGCAGCAGAGAGAAAGAGCCTCAGACAAAGTCTTCAGTCACTGGCCAAATAAATAGCTGTGCTTTCACAAAGTAAAACTCCATGAGGCCTGGAAAACCACAGTTAGATTGCTCACTGCCAGACTGGAGATTGTACACTGAAAAACCCAGTCATTCAGTTGAGACCACAGAAAAGCCTTACTCTAAGAGGAGGACAAGTCTATCCTTAAAGTAAGGACTGTAGAACAATCTTAACAAAGCCTTAACAGAGTCAAGTGAGCTGCAAGCAAATTAACTTCCTGCTAGAACAAATGTCAATATTTTAAAAGAAGATAGCCTAATTTATACTGTAAGCAGTGTAGTATCCACAATAAGCAAAACTGAATCAAAATTTCTGAAATATACAAAGAATAATTTCAAAAGTGACTGATAATCAAAGAATTACAGTGAATATAAACAAACCCACATGTGACGCAGATGTTGGAATTAGCACACAGTCACTTTAAAACAATTATAAATATATTCAAGGATTTAAAGGAAAAGGTAATGCTTAAAAAGATGAGACATCTCAACAACCTATGAAAAGAAAAAAATTGAAATTTTAAAACCAAAAAACGACATAATTGAAATACACATCCCAAATGTATGGCCTTAACAGCACAGTGGATAATTTATAAGACTAGCTAATGTACCAAAATTAAAGCACAGAGAGAAAACCACTCAGTGAGCTAGAGCATAATATCAAGCAGTTCACTATGCATGTGATAGTGAAAAAAATTCAAGTAATAGTCACCTCTGTGCGGGAGGAATTTCCTGGAGAAGTCATGAGAGAACTATATGGGAAGACAGAAATGTTTTATATTTTTGACTAGTGTATGTGTCACACAGTTATCTGTATTTGCCTAAAATAATTGAACTATATTTTCTTATGGTCTATGCTTTTTATTGTTTGTAAATTATATCTCAATAAAAAGGGGAAAAATTTGATGGACAATGACCAGTTGGTGTCATTACCTGATGAAGCACCAAAACATTGGCAGTTACCTTATCGTTCATGACATCTTATATACCTTTAGCTCTCACTGTGACAAATTGTTAGTTTCATTTCCTCCCTTTCTGCTTTTTTTTTTTTTACAATCTCTTTCAGTGATCCTTTTCTTTAACCCACTGTTAATTATTCCTGTTTCTACATTTTTATCCTTGGCCCTCTCTCATTCCCACTTTATTTATTCTTCCAAGGACTGATGAAAAAATGGATAGATGGAGAGATGGGTGAGTGGATGGGTAAATGCATAGCAAGTAAACTCCTGTCTATTCATTCAGTTTATGCATCACATATTTTTCTAGGTGCTGAAGATACAATTGTTAAAAAAAAACAGAAAAATCCAGTTTGTTAAAATCTTCACTTTTTAATGTTTATGGCAAAGTCTTGGTTCAACTGCCAAGTTCAGATTCATATAATTTCTCAAATAGATGCATAACTAACTCCAATTTTTACCCTTTAAATCATTGCCAGAATCGTCACTAAGATTTATATCTGCTTTGTTACCCCTTATACAATCCTTTTGATATTTAATGTCCTTATGTTTATGCACACTTTTTGGCATGTTCAACCACACCTCTACCTTAATATCCTATGCTCTAGTGATATAGACTTTTTGTTGTTGTTGTTGTTCTCCACTTCCACTGTGTTCCTTTGCATAAGGTATTGTTTCAGTCTAGAATGTCCTCCCTCCTCCAAACCATCACCTTCAATGTCTTCTTGCAAATTCTCATTCATTTTCCAATACTGCTTAAGAGATCTCACTGATATTTTATTGACCTCCCAGACATAGTTTTCTTCTTAAGCTTTCTTCTCAATCTTCCCTAGTTTCCAGTGTATAGGTTGGTGTCTTTTTTTTTTAGTTGGAGTCTTACTCCATCGTTCAGGTTGGAGTGCAGTGGCATGCTCACAGTCACCCCAGCATCAACCTGCTGGGTTCTGGTGATCCTTCCGCCTCAGCCTTCCAAGTAGCCAGAACTACAGGCGCATGCTACCAAGCTTGGCTAATTTTTTGATTTATTGTAGAGATGAGGTCTAGCCAAGTTGCCCCAGCTGGTCTCAAACCCTCAGGCTCAGGCAATCCACTCATCTCGGCCTCCCAAAGTGCTGAGCCCAGCTAGGTTAATGTTTGGGAAGTAGTACAGGTACAGAGTATGCAATGGACATAGAAGGAAAGATACAGTAGTAGAATTAGTGGTATTTGATACTAGTACCAAATAAGGCACTGATGTTCTAAAAGAACAAATGTATGAAGGAAGATAGAGATGAGTAGAATGTAAGAAAACAGAAGTAGGGCTCAGTATTTAGGAGTAAAGATTTCCAAGAATAATCCACAGTCACTATCAAATATAACAGACTGGG
Source organism: Cephalopachus bancanus (assembly GCA_027257055.1). Taxonomy (NCBI): domain Eukaryota; kingdom Metazoa; phylum Chordata; class Mammalia; order Primates; family Tarsiidae; genus Cephalopachus; species Cephalopachus bancanus. Next base: position 1,398,874 of record JAPVLO010000164.1, on the reverse strand, counting down.
TTTTTTGTCCACACTCAAGTCCCTGGGACAGATGAAGGAGCATCTATACCTTTCAGTGGTTGGGTATAAAAGGTGATAAACCAATAGCTAGCTGATGATAGTTTGGACAATGATAATTAATGACAAAGAACTCTGGAAGTGAAGTTAATTTTTGCCCTCAAACACTCAAAACTCATGACAAATTGTAAATCCTCAGCAGACTAGAATAAGAATGTGACCACTGAATTGGCTATGTAATTCAAGCAGCTGATATAGGTCGTTTTGGGAGCAACTTCTAATACTTTCCTGTCGCTTTCAATAACGACTCTCACACAATTCTTCTACATGCTGCTTTAATCCCAGGTTACTACATCGTTCTTCTTCCCTTTTTCTCCTATTCGTGACCTTAAATCTAGTATCTCTGCCAATCAATTAAGGTAACGCGGCACGGCCGTAAGAGAGGATTGTATGCTGATATCCTTTAGTTGCCTTATTAGGGCTTGTTTTGTCTTGTGGTCTGGCTGCTTCAGGCGCCATGCTAGGGCGGAGGCGCTCCACAGCTCCCCCTTTTTTATTTATTTTGGCAGGAGAGGGTAGTGGTCACAGCCCCCATATAACAAGGACCATGTAAGACAGTCTATCTTGCGCGTGTAATCGCCAGACCGACTGCCCACCTGTCCGACACCGATTTTCTGGGGATGGGAGAGGCGGTGTCAACCCATATGCAGCTGGACATGCCCTCCATGGGATAACTCCTCCTGGGCCCCGTGTGCAGTACTATTCTCACATCCTGCCCTGTTCTTATTGCCCTAACGCGGCAACCCAGACCTGAGGGGATTGATCCACCTCCATGGCAGCAAAGGCCTGCGCTAGTAGCGCACGGTCACGTGCATTGCGTTGATGCATACGGCAGAGACAATAGAGGCACAGGACACAACAAGAGAATAACAAAAAGGCCATTGAACCCATTCCTGCCCACTCTTTAAGGTGGTATGCCGCCTGGGCGATCCAGGAGGCCAAGGTTTGAGCGACTACTGGATCTACTCTGATGGAGTTGATGATTTCACGACGTAGAGCCTCCGTCAGGTTGTCAAAACTCTTGGGACCAATTACCTAAAAGATGGAGGGAAAGCTTTCGAGAGAGGTTAGCAGCAATGGTCATATTGTGGTATGGGATGCCGGTTACGCATAAAGCAATAGTGTGCCATTCACACCCTATTTGCACCATGCGCCAGAGAATGTCTACTTGTTCTTGTACCATGTCAACTCTTTGATCTAAGATCATAATGCCGCCACACAAGTGACTGTTAATATTACTTTGGCAGCAACAGTGGAAGACAAGGTGTTTAAAGTGGTGGCGGTCTGTACTGTGGTACACATGGCAACAACGGCTGTAGCAGCTGCAGCGGCCGCCATTGCAATTGCTGCAATGATGGCGGCTGTAATGCCGAAGTCTCTCCTCTGTCTAAAAGGAGAGAGAGCATTAGGGCCCCAGCAAGAGTGTAATAGAAATCAGGGGCTGGTGCCAGTTAAAAATCTGGGGAAAGTACGTGCCGAATAAGTGTCTAGGAAATACTGTTAAAATTCCCCATTGTTGCTCAGCACGACTTATGGGGAGGTTCAGCATCAGCGTTCCCAGCAGAAGCCACGTCGTCGGACTCATCATCAGCAATCGGGGTTCGTTCCTCGGGGGTCTTTGTAGTGCGTGTTAGTCGCTCAGGTACCCACACCGGGTCTGGGCTGTCCTGTGGAAAAACACACACAGATCCTCTCGCCCACGTTAATACTGGGTCGGGACCTCTCCATTGTCCCGTGATAACATCTTTCCATTTAACATAGCCCCTTTTATGCGGTACTGCGCCTAGATGGCAGTCCGCAGCAGAATTGTTCTCGTTGTCCAGCTGAAGAAAATTTAAAGTTAATAATGCTAATGACAGTCTTTGTTTAGGTTTGTAACCCATGCCTATTCCCCCTTTTTGTTTTTGAAGTAGTTCTTTTAGTGTGCGATGAGCCCTCTCGACTATCCCTTGACCTTGGGGATTATAAGGGAGCCCATGGCGCAGGTCCACGTTCATTTGTGCACAGAACCATTGAAATGTTCGGGAGGTGTAGGCGGGGCCATTATCTGTTTTGATTTGCTGAGGCATGCCCCAGGCGGCCCACGCCTCCAAGCAATGGGAGATAACATGATGTGCCTTTTCTCCAGCCATGGCCGAGGCAAACAAAATTCCGGAACAGGTATCTATGGAAACATGGACATACTTGAGGTTACCGAACTCTGCCACATGAGTGACGTCCATTTGCCAAACCCGTGAGGGGAGAAGGCCTTTTGGATTCACCCCCCATGTAGGGGGGTGATGGAAAGTGACACATGATTCGCAAGATTTTACAATATCTCTGGCCACATGACGTGGTATTTGGAAACGGGTCTGTAGTGTTTTTGAGTTAACATGAAACTGGGCATGAAAATCTTGTGCCTTTTGGGCAGGGGTTACAAAGAAAGCCTGTTGAAGTCGCGTAAGGTTATCAGCCTGGGCATTACCCTCACTGAGGGGTCCTGGTAGGCCAGTGTGCGCACGGATATGCTGAACAAAGAATGGCTCTGAACGTTGCCATATCAGCTGTTGAATTTTGTAGGCAAATGTATGTATAGGGCTAGCGGGGGATATTCGGCCTGCCACTTCAAGAGATTTAACTAAATTGATTACGTATTGGGAATCTGACAACAAGTTAAACGATCGAGAAAAACGTTGAAATACGGCCAAAACAATTTGAAGCTCTACCTGCTGAGGAGAGCCGGACTGGAATTGTATTACCGTGGGGGAATGTCCATCTGCTACATATGCGCCAAGGCCAGTTTTGGAACCGTCTGTGAAGATATTAATAGCCTGAGGAATGGGGTCATTTCGAGTGATTTGAGGGAAAATGACTGGGTGTTCTTTTACAAAGGACAGCATGGGATCTTTTGGGAAATGATTATCTATCTGTCCTACAAAGCTGCACCTTAGGATAGCCCATACATCCACTGTAGCTGCCAATGTCTGCATTTGATAGGCGGTGTATGGCACCACGAGGAGGTGCGGCTGTTGGCCAAAATGCATTAGGCATTGTTGTAGTCCACGGATGGCCAACTCAGCAACAGCGGTTGGATAATGCTCCACTGTTTTTAGTATGGCAGTCTTCGGATGGATCCATAATAAGGGGCCATCCTGCCACAGTACTCCCGTTGGCTGAGTCTGAGTAGGGAGAATACAAAGCCATATAGGGCTCTCTAAGGAAACACGCCTAAGAGCGGCTGTACTAATTGCCTTTTCTACCTTATGTAGGGCCTCTCTAGCCTCCTCTGTGAGGGATCTAGGGGAGTCTAAATGCGGGTCTCCTAACAGGATGTCATATAAAGGATGTAAATCTTGATTTGGAATTCCCAATGACGGGCGGACCCAATTAATATCCCCTAGCAGTTTTTGGAAATCGTTAAGGGTTCTCAAATTATCTGTTCTAATGGTAAGCTTCTGGGGTGTGATAGTGTCAGGGGAGATTTTTGATCCCAAATAGTCTATTATCTTGTTTTTCTGAATCTTATCAGGAGAAATATAGAGGCCCTGAGCCTCCAAGGCCTTAATCACTTGTGTAAAAGCCTGTTGGTTAGCAAAACGGCCCTGCCCCAACAGCATATCAACGTCCCAAGCCCCGTTACCCGCCGCCCGGTTTCTTGCTGCCTGCTCATTAGCCAATTCTATGTAATAGGCCTTCCAATTTAAATATTGTCCCGGGTTCATGCAAGCCTTCACTAATCTCTGCCAGTCTCCGGGGGTCATGGCGAACCGGTCTAGTGCCTCCACCATTGCTGTCGTGAAGGCAGCAGTGAGCCCGTACGTTCGTACGGCCTCCGCGAGGTTTTTTACTGTTTTGAAATCTAATGGTTCATGGTACCGGTTTCCTGCATTGTCCACGAACACCGGAAAAGTTTGCCATGTGCCGCTGGCATGGACCTCCCTCCACACTTCATTGTTGAAAGAAGCGCCTCCTTTTCCGGGAGGCGCAGAAGGATTATATGGGGGAGGAACTCCTACCGACCCAGGGACAGAGGATCCGCCCTTATCTCCGGCACGGCCCCGACTGAGTTCTAACTTTTCAACTCGAGTCACGAGATCTCTAAGTTCCTCATCTGACTCCAGTTCTGAGTCAGAGGCTGCCTCGCTGTTCCCTCTTGAGGAAGTTGATCGTTCCTCTTTTATTTGGTCAAGCGCTGCTTGGCCTTGCTCGACTGTTTGCACACACTTTTGATCTTCCAAACAGGCACGAACCAGTCTCCAAAGGGGCTGGACCCCGTCTGCCACCTCTCCTAGCTCTCGGGCGCGGTCAATATCCTGCCCCACTTTGTCCCAACTACCCACTGTGAGATTCCCCGAAACGGCAAACCACGGTGCAATCTCGTCTACCTGTGTGATAAAATCAGTCAAGGTTTTATCCCTTAATTTTAGTCCTTTTGTTCTTAGGAGAGTTTTAAGAGCCTGAAAAAGCGGGTGAGAGGAAGTAGTGCCCATGTTAGCAAAAAGGGGATCACCTCTACACCGAGGGCCCTTTTAGATCGCCTCTTTACCGAGGACCTTCCCAAATCGCCTCTTTACCGAGGACCTTCCCAAATCGCCTCTTTGCCGAGGACCTTCCCAAATCGCCTCTTTGCCGAGGACCTTCCCAAATCGCCTCTTTGCCGAGGACCTTCCCAAATCGCCTCTTTGCCGAGGACCTTCCCAAATCGCCTCTTTGCCGAGGACCTTCCCAAATCGCCTCTTTGCCGAGGACCTTCCCAAATCGCCTCTTTGCCGAGGACCTTCCCAAATCGCCTCTTTGCCGAGGACCTTCCCAAATCGCCTCTTTGCCGAGGACCTTCCCAAATCGCCTCTTTGCCGAGGACCTTCCCAAATCGCCTCTTTGCCGAGGACCTTTCTAGTTTTTTCCCTCCCTTGTGGGATCTACATACCAGTCGACTGCCCTGAGCAGCTGCAGTTCTGAATCCAAGGATTTCGGCTTCTTTGAGTTCCCCCGTACGGGCCACCACTTGTCGCTTTCAATAACGACTCTCACACAATTCTTCTGCAAGCTGCTTTAATCCCAGGTTACTACATCGTTCTTCTTCCCTTTTTCTCCTATTCGTGACCTTAAATCTAGTATCTCTGCCAATCAATTAAGGTAACGCGGCACGGTCGTAAGAGAGGATTGTATGCTGATATCCTTTAGTTGCCTTATTAGGGCTTGTTTTGTCTTGTGGTCTGGCTGCTTCAGGCGCCATGCTAGGGCGGAGGCGCTCCACACTTCCCCCCTAAAGGAGCTTGTCGTCTTTCTTGTAGTAAGCTTTTTCTTCATGTAGACAGGCCCTCAAAGGCCATGCTAAATTCTTCTCTGTACTACTTATGGATGGCCCATTGTAGGCACTAAGAATTGTTTTTAATAATAAATTAACAATTTCCACTGAGTAGAACAGCATTCACAGAGAGTGTTCTTTAGTCCTTAAACATTCATTCTTTGTTTGGAATCATGATGGGTTTTGTTGCCATGAGAACACTTTGCCAATTAAAATTTTGTCAAGAAAATAATCTAAAGATGTCACATCCAAATATCAAACAAATAGGTCAACTCAAAATCAATTAACAAGCTTTATATTACATAGACAGATAGTCCTTCTTTATTCTATTTTTTCATTTTATAACTGATTATTTTAGCATCATTTGTAATTATTATCCAAATGTATAAATCTATTCTCTGACCTTGATAAGTAGAGTAGATATTTCAAAGCATTTGACCAGGCTGTTCAGTAAAACACAGATTCAAGAAGGTATTAACAAATGCACCATGTGAGAATTTACATTGCATAAGCTTAGCCATCCTGATCTTAGCCTAGAAGATTCACAATGCACCTTAATGTATCAAAGGCTCGACAAAGTCCTATGTGGGGAGAAGTTGATTTTTAAACTCACAGATCTCTAAACTGTACATCACAAAAAAAACTTCTTCATGACAAATTATCAGCCTTTGAGGCAGTGAGTTTTGAGAATAACAGTTTAAGAAAATTCTTCTAAAGAATTAAAATTGTTTCCTTGTAGGAAGATATGGAACCAGATATAGTGAAATTATGACAGACTTTGATGTTAGAAGCCATAGATTCAAATAATCTAAGCCAGATCTTAGGCAAGTTCTTTAACCTTTCTGGAAGTTTCTTTATTCTGGAAAAGTTATTTAACACATCTGAATACTATAAAGTCTGTCCTGCAGGCATAAAGTGCTCAATAAAGACTAGTTTTATTTTTCTTACTTTGTAATTCCCTCCCATATTGTGATGATGGAACGAGTAATGACTGGACCATAGGCCCGGCTGGGGTTGACATCCTTTGAACAAGTGGTGAGCTTGGCTGATCACACCTGTTATTCTGGTGAGCCAGGTGGGGCACAGTGATATTGAGACTAGCAGAAGCTGAGTAGGGAAGTGGTTATTCCACCCACACATTCTCACATGTTGCAAAATGCAGCTGGTAGATATTCTCTCAGGAGAAGGTAACTAGCATGCATACCAATGAAAGTCAGTCCTTGGCCTTGTTTGTCACATGTGCCTTAATTGCTGACCTTACTCTCGGAAGGTCAACAAAAGAGAAATTCCCTTCTTTTCTGTGGAACTGTAGGAAGATGAAGTAGTCATAAAATCTTCCAGAAGAGTTAAGTCAGTAATTTTCAGATGTAATACCTGTAGCTTTCTGTACGCTGTAAGCCCTATATCATCAAAAGTGTTTTTTTCCCCTGAAACTATCCTATGTTAGCTATAGATCAAAAAGCTTTTGAATTTGATAAAGTCATGAATAGATGTTTTCCCACACATTTTAAACAGCTCAGGCTTTATTTAACCTAAGAGCCTTTGTTATTAGTTTCTTCATTTCGGTTTTTCCTAAAAATGACTAACTAGTGTTTCTACTGGAGCCTGTACAAACGTTTTAATGAAAGAGGTATTCCTGATTAAAAGGGAGCTTAGCCTCAATAGGGGCTCATGGTTCATCCTCTCCTCATCTCACCCCACCCGCACCCCCACCCCTACTCTCACTCCACCTATACTCCATTCCTACCCGTGGCAAAGTACAAGCCAAGGTACATGTCATGTCAGCTGTTTCTCCTTGAGAAAAAAGAAACCTGTGGCTAAAATCTCCATCAAATAAAACATATTTTCATAAGGACTACAACAAATTGAGGAAAATAGGATAAAATCCAAAAAAGACTGCGTATTAGCTATTTAAAAAATAAAACAACATTTTTCTCTTATATGTCCAGAGTAATGACATGGGATTCAGAACTCCCCTATCTGTAGAAGGTAATTCTGTGGTTGAATCCAATGTCAGATACATCGTGGCTGGTGGAGTGCCTCCGGGTGGGATGGACACTTGAGCTGTGAAGACACAGCAAACTCAAAAGTTCATAGGCAGCATTGTGCATCCTTTTTCTTTCTTTCTTGTGTGTGTGTGTGTGTGTGTGTGTGTGTGTGTGTGTGTGTGTGTTTTCCTTTTTGGTAACGAGAATATGAAGTAGTTCCAGATGGTGAGCAAGTGGCCAGACTCAAACAAGTTGCAAGCTTGTTGGCATGAGAGAACCTGCTTGGTGGTGACATACAAGTACAGCATCCCCACAGTCCAGCTTCCTGGTGAAACTGGAGAGAACAAACCAACAATAGAGAAATGAGTACTGTAATTTATCTTGGAGGCCATTTAGGTTGTTTATCCCAAACTACATTTTGATTCCAGTTACAGTTTAATTATGAGTATTTGTTCTCTAACAGAGACTAAACAAAGGGTAACTATTTTCTTTTATCTTTTTCTTTGTTATGAAAATTTCAATTTCATGTTTGCCTCTCCTTACTCTTTAAATAGTGTCTTATACTATGTGAATGAATTCAGCCCAATTTCTTCCAATGTGCATGAAGTCTCTAAAACAAACCAACAATAAGAAAGCACAGAAGTTTTTTGTTTTTTTTGTTTTTTTTTTTTTTTACATATAAGAAATGTGGCACTTAATAATGCCTTGTGTATTTCTTTAAGCTTTCAGTGCATATATTTGACAAGTCCCTTTGGTTATAAAAGAGACACTACCAAGTCTGTCTGGGCATCAATCTCTGGCACAGATTATCAGAGTGGGGGAAATCCACCAAGCCGTTAGCTCTCTCTTGCAGTTACTGTCAGATGTTTTTTGGTTTTGACCATGAAATGGGAAGTTATGAAGATATGGAAGGCGGGTGACTTATGTTCATTCTTTTCTGTGAGTCTCCCATGGCTTCTGTCCCAGGGCAGTAACTGAGATTTGGCTTCTTGGTCTCAGAGCGCATACTCTCTTTACAGAACATGTTTAGCATCTGTTTTTGCTACCGTTCAAAGGTTACTTGAAGCACATGATTTTTAGTAAATAAATTGCTGAAGAAATTTTTTTCTTCCATATAAAACATCCTGCACTATGCTTGCTGCTACTTTCTGTGATGGGAAACCATGTTTTCTCTCTGTAGGTGAGTAGGGACTCCCTGAGACTTACTCAGGCATCTCTGGGTTCGGTCTAAATTGCAGTGATGGGGAGCATTTGGTAGCTCCTCTGTTTTTGGCCGAATAGGACACTTCCAGATCAGGTTGGAGCAAAACCCAAATCCTACATTGCTAAAATTATTAATAATACTGAATTAATTTAAAAATTTTTAAATACATAGACCATTGTGTTGACAATTTTTTAACTGATTGCACTATAGAGGTCTCATAATCTTAATATTTAACTAATTCTACTTATCGCCATGGGAGTAATACATTTTAATTGTTTTCTTCTCTCTTCCATCACTTGCATTATTGATCAGATTTATATTATCTATTTTATTTATTTTTTGAGTTGGAGTCCCACTCTGTCACCCAGGCTGGAGTGCAGTGGCACTCTCACAGCCACCACAGCCTTGACCTGCTGAACTCAGGCTATCCTTCCGCCTCAACCTTCAAAGTAGCTGGAACTACAGGTGCATGCTACGACACTCAGCTAATATTTTGATTTATTGTGGAGACGAGATCTCGCCAGGTTGTCCAGGCTGGTCTCAAATCCTTGAGCTCAGGCAATATTCTTGCCTCGGTCTTCCAAAGTGCTGGGATTACAGGCTTGAGCCACCGTGCCTGATTGATCAGATTTTTTAAATGAACATTCCTTTATTTATTTTGGGGGCCAATTCAACTGATTTTTTTTTACCATTCTCCTAAAAGATCTTATTTTTATTTCAGTCTATACTGTCTAGCTTTTTATTTTGTCATGAAGCTTTTCCTATTTCAGGTCCGATCAAGTAGGATTGCCAAATGGTTTTAACAAATCTATCAAGAATAGTTGGTAAAAACCTGTTGAACAAAAAACAATGAACACCATATTAGTTTATCCGTGATAATCTGCATATCCTTCTTTATGCAACAGAACTGTGGATTGTATTGAGTTCATTTTGTTTTTCAAAAATTCATCTTGGGTCTTTGAACAATTAAAGATAATTTAAAACTCATCCATAGTCAATGTTCAAATTTTATTGATCCAAATTCAAACTTATCTGTTCATAGGCCATGCATTTCACACTATACCATCAAATATTAAGCAAAGGGTTGCATTATACAGAAACAAATCTCAATTGAGTTATTTACTACCTGTGAGATACTCAAGTCACTTAAATAACTCAGTCTCAGTTTTCCAACCTCAAAATAGGAATAATATTTGCCTCATTGGTTTATCATGAGGATTATAAAATATAAATTTATAACATATAATTTATAAATTAGATATACACATAAAGCATGTAGAGTATGACAATTCTGGTTAATATTGTTATTTCCATGCAATTTGACACAAAAATTGAAACAAAATTTGAATTTTAAAAACAGCATACTCTTTATTGAAGATAATCTGTAACTTAGAAAAAGGTGTTATTCTTGCAAGAAAGTGAACATCAAACTTAGGCACTGACTTTTGAAAAATATTATTTAAAGAGTTCTTTTGTTCCTTGGTGACAGCTATAAGATTTTAATATAATTATTAAAAGAAGCTTTTTTCAATTTGAAACATTAAAGCACCATAGAACAAAACTTTGAAAAGAAGTAATTTTTTCAGATATCTGAGGTTCCTGTGTCCACATTTTCGATTTCACAGTTATTGACTACCTGAAAAAAAAGATGATTTAGTCTATACAGTAATGTAAATTTCAATATGAAATATTTTCCTCAAGAAATTTTGAAATGAAGAAAACAATAAGAATAAACTTTGAGTTTATAAAAAAGGTGAAAGATATTGAACAACTTTCTCAAAGCTTATTTTTAAATAAATTGCTCTGCATTTACTCAGGATAGACATATGCCGCTGAACTGGCTGTGCGCTCATGTACATTCAGAAATCTTCCATTTGACTTGCTGTGTGGTACCCAGAAAGTCACTCTCACCAATGCACCAGCAAGGCTCCCACTCCTTTTTTTTTTGAGTTGGAGTCTCACTCAGTTGCCCAGACTGGAGTGCAGTGGCCGCTCCTGGCCACCGCAGCCTTGACCTGCTGGGCTCCACCGCACTACAGGTGCACGCTACTACGCCTGGCTAATTTTTTTGATTCATTGTAGAGATGAGGTCTCGCCAAGTTGCCCAGGCAGGTCTCGAACCGCGGGTCAGGCAATCCACTCACCTCAGCCTCCCAAAGCGCTGGGATTACATACAGGCTAAGCCACCGAACCTGGCTGGCTCCCACTCTTAACTATTAAGTTAATACAAGGGGAGACTCCAAAAATGGAATTATATCTGTTATTGCCTCAATAAGTAATTTCATAGGAGGGAGAACTCCCCCTCAAATAGAATTACCTTTGTAAGCGCAGGCTTACACAGCCTATTTCTAGGAACCCATCTGCATCAGTGTATGAGCTACTGTTGTTATGAGGGGCTGCATTCAGTCTCAGTGAATTTTCTTTTTTAGATTCTTTTAATGCATTTGCCCGTTTCTTGATAGGTGATCTACAAGTGCACCTGCCTACACTGTCTTGAGTGTTCAGAACCAAAATGGCATGAACCCTATGCCTCACCCTTCCTATTCACCCAATCTTGCCCCAAGTTTTTGTTTCCCTGGATGAAAAAATCCTCTAACAGGAATGTTTTGCCAATATGAAAGAGGTGAAACAAAAGATGACAGAAGCACTAAAAGGCATCAAAACTGACAAGTTCAAAAATTGTCTTGAGCATAGAGAAAAGCATCTTGATAGGTATACTGCATTAAACGAATAGTTCCTTGAAGGTGACTGAAGTTTAAACATATAAGAATAAATACACAATTTTAAATAAATAAATTCTGGGCTTTTAGGGGTACTCCTCATATAGTAGGCCAAATGCAGACCTAGTGTTGAAGAGCAGATATCAAAACTAAAATTATAATACAACTTAGATTGTATTTTACTTGCTGAAAATACATTTTCTAGAAAAAGAGTTTTCAGTGTTATATGGTTCAAATGCTGGAATTTGGTGACTCTAATGACAACAAACACTTATCAAGAGCTAATAAGGACCTAAGCAAGGCATTGGGGATCCACAGTGAATAGAATACGAACGCCTCTTCCTAATGCTGTCACTGCCTCTGATGACAGGTGCATAACAAATATTTGTGACATTCTGTTATTATAGAGAATGTGCATAGTACCTGGAGACTCAGTGGAGAGTATCCATTCCATACTGTTTAAAAATATCTTCCTCAAAAATGTATGGAGGATATGACACAGTCAGAAAGAACATATGGACAATGAAGGGACAGGCAATAGCTAGATAAACGAGAGACTGATATAGTTTGGATATTTATCCCCTCCAAATTTCACATTGAAATATGATCTCCATTGTTGTAAGTCAGGCCTAGTAGGTGGTGATTGGTTCATGAGGACAAATCCCTCATGAATGGCTTGGCGCCCTTCCAGAGGTAATTAGTGAGTTCTCCCTTTAGTAGCTCATGGGAGTACTATTATTTAGAAGAGTGTGGCACCTCCTTCTCTCTCTCTCGTTCCCACTCTTACCATGTGACATGCCTGCTTCCTCTCCACCTTCTGCCATGATTGTAAGCTTCCTGAGGCCTCACCAGAAGCCCAGCAGATGCTGGGACCACGCAGAACCCAGAGTCAAAATAAGCCTCTTTCCTTTGTAAATTGCCCATCCTCAAATACTCCTATATAGCAACACAAAACAGACTAATACAGGGACAAAGGTTGTCTCAGTTAGGAGCTTGCATTTAATCAGAAACAGATCACCATCCAAGAAAGGGTGACTTAAGCATGGCAGGTAATTGACTGAGCCCACTTAGACTTGCATAAAACGGAAAAGAAAATCTCAAGTGTAAACAAACTTGCCTTTTGTTTTCCGGATAGTGGTTTTGCTGCTGCCCTACCACTGGTTTGAAAACAGATTTTTTAAGCACTTTGTTACAGTGTCTTTTGGCTTATCCTTCTCTTTGAACTAAGAGTTATAGTGAAGAGTTCATATGTTTCTGCTGCTTCTAATTCATTGTCTATGTTTATTACATGTAGATACTTTCTTTGTGTTTTTAAATGTAATGACTGAAATATATTTCATATTTACTAATAAAACTATTCCTGATGGGCTTTATGTATTTTAAGATGTATTTTAATGGAGGAAGCATTTGAAGTATATTCTGATCCTCCCAAAGAACTGTCATGGTAGTAATTTGGCTACATACAGAATTCATTTTACGTTGCCAAACCTTTGCAGCCTCCTCAAATTGTCAACAGGAAGTGGGAGTTGTTTGACCACAATCCTTTGGAATTGATAGTGTTTGGGGAGCATAGTGAATGGGATTTCCTAATGTCTCTTCTCAGAGTTTGGCAACTGGGGAGGTGACCAAATAATTCTTGATGCTGAGCCCTCAGGCCTGGAACATGTTTTCTGTTCATTATTCTGTAACCAGAAGTTGGTAGTTCTTAGGTTACAATACAAGGAACATCTGCTTAAAACTAACAATTGAAAGGAATTTCTCACTGACTGTTAGGGTAGGCTTTCTTAATGAGATAAAGTTAAAGTTTGTCATTTTTTGGATCCTGCTAATTTGTTCCTAATACTTGCTTTATGTATTCAGAGACAGTTGTTTTTGAATGAGTGCAAAATAATAAATATAATGTGTTAAATAGTGTTGACCATATACCTCAACAAATAGAACATTGTAATTATGAGGTACTATGCAAAGTCCATAGAAACTGTATCTATTTGGATAGACTAGAAGAGGATATCAAGACAGATTAAGAAATGCAAGTAATTTACTGGGGAAATTCCTGTGAAGGATAAAGGGGAGAGTGAACAGGAAGGCAGAGAAGTCCTTCAGATCACAATGAAGGTCTAACACCTATGAAAGAAGAGAGGGAAGAAGGAAGATGCTTAGGCATATGAGACACAGACTGATGTATAGCTCTAGGAAGGTCCGCCAGGTGGATGAGGAATCTCAGAGGAAACGTTTCCCATTAGTGGGGTTCTCCTTTGGCCAAGAAGTACTGTACTTTAGCTTTCTTACAGTGCTATGCCAATGACTGAGAGAAGTTCAGTTAGAGCATGACCTCCATGAATGCTGTGGTGGATCCTGAGGGTGTGGCATCTGGTGACCATCAGGTAAATCTTCATAGCAGGTTTTGTATTAAGGGCAATCCTGAACAGTGCAAGTTCATAGTGGCTACACTGGTCTTTCACAGTTGTCTATCAAGGAAGTCTCACTTACCATAAAAAAAAATAAATAGAATAGATTCCCAAACCCATCATACTATAATGAGTAACTGCAGTATTTTTTGGTAATTTTTATGAGATAATTTAAACTGTATTGAAATAAATGAACTTCAGTTTTGGGAGGCAGAGACAGGATGATCACTTGAAGCCAGGAGTTCAAGACCAGCCTGTGCAACAAAGCACGTCAAGCCATCTCTTTATCTAAATTTAAAAAAAACTTTGAGGCAGGCTCGGTGGCTCAGCCTGTAATCCCACATTTTGGGAGGCTGAGGTGATTGCCTGAACCCGTGGGTTCGAGACTCGCCTGGGCAACTTGTCGAGACCTCATCTATACAATAAATAAAAAATTAGCCGGGCATGGTAGCACACGCCTGTAGTACCAGCTACTTGGAAGGCTGAGGCAGAAGGACCACCGGAGACCAGCAGGTTGAGGTTGCGGTGGCAGGGAGCATGCCACTGCAATTCAGTCTGGGCGACAGAGTGAGACTCCAACTCAGAAAACAAAGCAAAACTTTGGAGGTTTACTAAAAGACTTAACTATTAAAAATTGATATTTTTGAACTTAAAATGCCTTAAGGACTTTTTTTTTAAACAGTGACTTAAAATTTGCAAAGATAATTAAAGACACATTTTGTTTGGACAAAATTGATGATTTTATTTTATTATTGTATTAGAAAGAATATAAGTAAGAGTATCATAATTATGAAACAAATTGATAATATTGAATAATTTGTATTAGGTAGTATGGGAATTCTAAAAAGGAAACCAGACCTGGAGTTAGATATAAACTATCCTATTTGGAGTCTTCAATTGTACCTAGTTGTACCAGCATATCTTTCCAAAAAGGGGGAAAAAATAAACATATATGATCCATCATTTATAACAGAAGTTTCCAACCTTTTTGGCATCAGAGACTGGTTTCATGCAAGAAATTTACCACAGACTGAAGAAGGGCTGTGCAAGGGAATGACTTTGGGATGATTCAAGAGTATAACATTAACTGGGTACTTTATTTCTATTATAATTACATTGTTATATATAATGAAATAATTATACAATTCACCATATAAAAAAAGAGGTGCAGACATTAATGGTAAATAAAATAATGGGCAGTTCATGCATGGACTAAAATAAGTGCTGGATTCTGACTTTGAGCCTGCCTCCAGATGCAGCTGTACAACTGAAGTACATCAACTCACTTGCCACTTACTGGTAGGGTTTTGATATGAGTCTGCAAGTAATTGATTTATTATGTTCTCTGTGAAGTCAAGCCTCACTGCTAATGTTAAATCGGTATTTGCAACCGCTTTCCAGTGCTATCATCACAACATCAACTCCACCTCAGATCATCGGGCATTAGATTCTCATAAGGAGTGCACAATCTAGATCCCTCACATGTGCAGTTCACAACAGGGTTCACCCTTCTATGAGAATTTAATGTTGCTGCTTATTTGATAGAAGGTGGAGCTCAGGCAGTAATGCAAGCAATGGGAAGTGACTGTAAATACAGAGGAAGCTTTGCTTATTCATCTACCACTTAGTTCCTGCTGTGTGACCCAGGAATTAGGGAACCCTGATATATAGTACACGAAGTATATAATAAAATTGTTTAGAAGAAAAATTAATAACAAAGAAAGTACTTAAGAATATTATTAAGGGAATAAAATTGTAAAAAAACAATTTTAAAAGGTTCTTATGATTGACAAATTAATACACCAATATTTTAACAACCTCATCCCTGAGTATTAGAGTTATATTTGTGTTTTTTTGGGTTTTACATTTGGAAATGTTTACAATAAAGATGTATTATTATAAAAGCTATAACTTATTTTTTAGTTCAGTGTAATTAGTAGCAGGCAAGTTCATATATACATATGCACACACATATGTACACACAAAGAATCACTAATGCTTGTAATACAACATCAGCTACAAGCCAAGAGAATAAAGACACTTGACATACAACTTCCTTGCACCATCTAGTTTGTATTGCATAGCCAAAGCTAAAATGTTGAAATATATGTCTGAGAATCCAGTTTTATTCTGATGAAGCATCCATCTAAAACTATAAAGACCTCAAACTTGGCCAGGAGCAGTGGCTTACACCTGTAAATGCTGGGCGGCTGAGGAGGTTGAATCTCTTGAGGCCTGGAGTTCAAGACCAGCCGAAGTAACATAGTGAGACCTTGTCTACACAAAATATATTTTTTAAAAAGAAAAGAAAAATAAAATAAAATTAACTAAGCATGGTAGCATGTGCCTGTAGTCTGAGCTACTCCAGAAGTTGAGGCAAGAGGAAGGCTTCAGCACAGGGTTTCCAGGTTGAAGTGAGCTATGGTTATAACACTACACTTCAGCCTTGGTGACAGAGCAAGACTCTGTGTCAAAAAAAAAAACAACAAAAAACTAAACTTTCAAACTACCTAACTCTACTCAATTCCAACAAATTGCATTGGCTTTCATATAGGGACATGGATTATTTTGTATCCTTTTTTCTTTAATCTGCATTGCATTTGCTGTGTGTGTGCTTATTTTTGATTTGTGACTTACTGTGTATGTTCAATGTGTGCAAAGAAATAGGTTGAAAGTGCTAGTAAAAGGACATACATAAAATATAATCATAATTGGAAAAATGCAGAAATCTTTTGTAATACTAAATAGAAGATCACAAGTTTAGATTGGATACATTGTTCAAGACAAGTTATGATTTTAAAGGACACAAAGTGTTGTGTCTTTGTGATTGAATATAATTGTCAAAAGAGAAAGAAGAGTGATCTAAAAAATGTATTGGAGAGATTGGATAGTTAACATCTGTTTTAGGTACTCTTAATCTGAGTTTAGGGAATAACTCAAAGTTGGCTCGTGAAGTAAAGGCTAGGCCTGTGAATGTGTCAGTGATAATACTTTAAATGCAACTGGAATTTGTAGGCAATTTGGAATCTAAACGG
The DNA here is from genome assembly GCA_027257055.1 of Cephalopachus bancanus. NCBI lineage: Eukaryota > Metazoa > Chordata > Mammalia > Primates > Tarsiidae > Cephalopachus > Cephalopachus bancanus. The sequence continues at coordinate 1,382,175 of JAPVLO010000164.1, read as the reverse complement.
ATTTAGTGGCTGGGCCTGGAGTAAGGGGATCATTTGATGTTTAAGTTGAGATTATCATAGAGTGGGACAACATGCTTTGACAGATTCCCAAAGTTGGTGAAAGTGATTTATTATGGAAAATGATGTGCAACAACATTTTGTCACCAATAAGAAAAGGAATATGCCTAGTAGAAAATGGACCCACAGACCATAAGCTCATACCCCTGCCAGTCACCAGAGACTTACAAAGAGTAATGGACAGAATCTTCTCTTTAGTAGAGAAAAACCTCCATAAATGAGGTAACATTTTCCCCAAATTTGAGTAGACATAAATCCCAGGAGCGTCAACTAGTAAAAGAAAGTTTAGAAGTACAACAATATTAGTAAATTTCATTTACCTTGTCTCTTGTTATGAGACAAATCCCTGTTATTAATGTAAATGGACCCAAAACAATACATAAAAACAGCAGTTAAATTGACGTATTCTATATGGATAACTATCTCAAATTAGATTGAAGTGATACCTTCTTAAAGGGGGCTAACCTGAATCAAACACAAACAAAAAATATATAAATTGTATAAAATAAAAATTAAAAATTTGATGAAATGTGAAATATCCTGAACTCTTTATTCCATTACAATCTAATTTTAAGTTCTAATTTAAAACAGCTGCTATAATGACATCAACTTTAAAGCTAAGTTAAAGACATTAAAAAAATCAGGAATAACTAGGTGCTTGAGTTTGCCCCAGTTGAAGCTTTATGTAGAGTCAAAAAAGTTAGATTTGGATTAGAAACTATTGATAAGAAGTGTCCCTCTAGTAAATCTTTTCTATACAGTTTCTAGGTCAGTGAATGGGTCAGACTGTTGTAGTCCCTCCATGCAGCCTGAGGTCATTACTACTTCATCCACAAGAGAAAACTTGCTCCTGGAAGCCACATAAAAAAGAGGGGGATAACCTTTTCCTTCCTTTTCTTTTTGTCTCTGATTTACCAACTTCTCAAACTTTTCATGCATTGAACATTTTAGCCTACGCCTGAATATTTTAACCTATATCTGCAGTTGTCTTTGCTACAACTCCTGCAATCATCCAGGAAATTTCTGTGTTCATCTGGATATCCCAGCCAACACACTAGTTTGTTCTTTTTGTTAACCTCCTCAAGATCAACCCCTTCATCACTCAGCAGTTTGGCCATCATTACCATAACCACATCTTTGACATAATCATCTTCAGAACAGCTATACTTTTAAATATTCAGTTTTTAGCTGTTACTTTCTCAGAATAGTTTCCAGGATTCAGAAATTTTAAAAAGCTTATGAAGAAATCAGAGCCATATATGTCTTAACAATCTTAAAAGCTATGAGAAAGACTAGATAAATTACTTACAAAGAAATGACAATTAAACTGACAGCATCAATAGACACCAGAAACAAATGGAATAGTGTTTTCAAAGTGCTAGGGGAAAATGATTGTCAAATTAAACTTGCATGACCAGAATTAATGAGTGAAAGTGAAATAATGATACTTTTATACATACAATGTCTGAGAGTTGTTCTGTTCATAGACCCTTACTAAGTGAACTACCATTTTTCACTGGAAATAAGATGTCACAAACTACATGATACATCAGTAAAAAATACTGCTAATTAAACTATGATATGCTATCAATTGTAAGGTGCATCTCAATTACAGAGATGTTAAAAATATGAAAATCTATATCTAATAATGAATGTTTTAAATGAGTAGAGGAAATACTATACCAAGAAGGAATGAATCCAGAAGGTAAGAATATGATGTAAAAATAAATGATAGCCTGGCAATAACTAATAAGAATGATAACCTACTATGTGACTTAATAACAAAACTGAGCTAAAATGCCAGTGAGCAAAAACATGAATCAGAAAGGAAAGATAGTGTTAATGATAACCTTTGGTCCTTATATTGTATGCTCTCCAAAGATATAGCTGCTTCACCTTATATTGTTTGAAGGAAAGGATCACAATGTCCTTGGGCACTATTAAACATGTTAAACATTTTAATGGTAAACTGTACAGGAATAGGAAAAAATGTACAATGTTCTAACAGATAAAGTAAAAATATAGAAATCTTTATTCATACAACAGAAATCACTAGAACAATTAGAATTAGATCTATGCTTCAACTATACATAAGTCTCAAAAAATGGTGAGTGAAAAAAATCAAGCTGTATTTTGTTACTGATAATATAAATATAATAATATAGATTTTTAAAAGTAGTATTATGGTGTGTGTGTGTGTGTGTGTGTGTGTGTGTGTGTGTGTGTGTGTGTGTATGTAGGAAACATAAAATCGCTGAATGGAGAGATGCTCATCAAATCTATGAGAGTGATGGCTATTGAAGAGAGCAGGAAAAAGAAAACTCTAGGATGGGACTAAAGGGGGTCTCAACTTTATCTGTAATGTTCTATTTTCAGATTAAAATTACTTATTTTAGTTTGAAAATCAAATGAGAACTTCTCAGAATACTTGTGCGAAGTTTTAGATACTGAGATCACAGAATTTGTTACATGTTTTTTTCTATATTTGTCCATGTTTTTAGATTTTAAACACGACTACAACAACTTTTTAAAAAGTATTCTCTTCTGCCTAGGACCTGAACCTGTGATTTGCTGACCCAAGGCAAGAAAATAAAAACCTACTCTTTCCTACCAATCAGTCAGCTCTCCCTCCCATTCTAGCCCTTCTGTATCTCTTGATTTTATTTGATTTTTCTTTGCCTGCAGTCTTGCTCCTTTCCCTACCCACAAAGCTATTTTCTAAATTGCAACAAGTGATCTTTTTAAATGGAAAACTATCTGACATTTCAGTCCCCTACATAAGCTTCTTTGATGCTCTTCGAGCTCTTTAGCAAAGCATACAAGTCCGTAAGTAATCTACCCTTGAGCACCTATTAAGACCATACCTCTTCCCTTTGTACCCCAGACTCCAGTCAATCTAGATGCCTTATATGCTCTCCAAAGATGTAGCTGCTTCACCTCAGCCTAGAGTCCTACTTCTGTCCTCCCACTGGTCCGCTACAGATTGGCAGACGCTACTAAGCTTTCATGACTCCATTGAGATGTCCCCTAAAAAATAATCTTTGTCCCCATCAAGGCTGTATTCGTTACACTTTTTATGTGTTCCCACTTGCTCCTACTGTGGACTTTAGTCCATCATACTGAAACTGCATTATTTTCTAACTCCTCTGGACTTCGTACTTTTTGAGGGAAAGGACTCCACAATAATGATAGCTAGCAAAAGAGCTATGATTTATTGATAGACTACTATCAGGTCAGATCCTGTGCTAAATGATGAATCTGAATGTTCTTATTTAATGCACCCAACAACCTTCAGAAGAAACCCCACTTTCCATGTAAGTACATAAATGCTCAGAGGTTAGGTACGAGTATAAATGTTATTCCATGCTCTTTGAGTAACACAGTTATCAAGTGATGGAGCTCAGCTTCAAATCCAGGTGTTCTAACTCACGAAGAGTTTGTATCCTTTACCACTATCTCCTACCATTAGTTCTCAAATCCTTATACAAAAGTACCTCAAACATAGCAGGTACTCAATAAACATTTCAAAGGAGGAAAATGAGGGAATGGAGAGGAGGAAGAGGCTGAAGAGATGCAGGGAGGGATGTTGGGATGTAGGGAATGAGGGTGAGAGGAAGGAAAGAAAATTGAATTATGATATCAACTCAGGACACAAGTACCAAAAAACATTCACAGCTATTATTGCAGTTATGAGGTGCTGGGAAGTTTCAATGAGTAAATTTTTTAAATCAAGCAAATGGAGCAAAATTTATGATGAAGAAATGTCACTCTATAAGTGTGTAAAAAGCCAAGAAATATATCATCTTCACATTATTTGAAATAATATACCAAGAACCAGCGCAGATATTTGCCATCTGAAATCAATCAGTTTGATGAATGTAGTTTGTATAATTCTTATACAAAGATATCTGGATTGCTACTCTGTAGTTTCATCTGCTGGGAATATTGAGGTTTCCTAAAAGGTTTTAGTCTTATAAAAAATGAGCAATGTGGATAAGTAAGAAGGGAATAGAGTAGATTGATCACTTATATAAAATTATAAAGATCTAAATATAAATTTCTAGTAGTTTCCCATTATGGACATGAAAATTTCATTGAAATATGAGTCAATAACTTAGCCTAGAACATTGTATATAACTTACTGACTGGTGTGATATGTGATTCTTCTTTCACGTATGATCTGATTATTTACTGAGTCAGGGGAGAAATATTTTTTTCTTTTTAGATTTTGTTTTGGTTTTTTTTACTATTTTTAAAACCAGATAATCAGTAAAATTCAAATTATATGTAGCTTTTTGGTCAGTGGAATATGTGATGTTGGTATTTGACTTTTAAATAACAGTATATGCCCTTCTTTTAGAGCAATGTAACAGTGAGATCACTTGGGAATGGAGAAGGAAAGAGCTCTCATCTTCTCTCACCACTTTCTTTCTTTCTTTTTTTTTTTTATTGAGTTGGAGTCTCACTCCGTCGCCCAGACTGGAGCGCAGTGGCCGCTCCCGGTCATCGCAGCCTCGACCTGCTGGGCTCCGGCGATCCTTCCGCCTCAGCCTTCCCAGTAGCCGGAATTACAGGCGCGCGCTACCACGTCCGGCTGATTTTTTGATTTATTGTAGAGATGAGGTCTCACCTGCCCAGGCGGGTCTCGAACCCGCGTACTCAGGCAATCCACTCACCTCAGCCTCCCAAAGGCGCGGGACTACAGGCTAAACCAACTTTCAAATCCTCAGCATATCAAGGATTTTCCTTTTCTCTATTTGCTTTTTTTTTTTTAATTTGCCATCCAAGTTTTATATATTTACTTATTTGTTTATTTAACCTAAAATTTTGAGTCATTTAAAAAAATTAATTATTTTTATTATGTATTTTTGAATCTAAAATCTGGGCTTTTGAATACGGGTGGCATGATATATAGGCAAAGAATAGGTAGGAAAACCTCTAGAAGGAAATTGGAAATAATAAATGCTGAGCTTGTTCTTACCTTTGCTACCTTTATGGGAGCCATGACAGTTCTGAGTAGTGGCAAAAACTCAAATTTGAATGTTTTCCATTTATAGTCCACTGATCATTTATGGAATTTCTTGGAAAAAGGAATCTGAAAAAATTAAAATGTAGTCAAAATACACAGTTCTTATGGAATCAGTTCTCCCATCCTGTTTCATAGGAAAACACCTAAGTTGTATTATTTTGTGCAACAATTAACTAAGATGTGCCCTATTTGGGGTTGGTTGGTTAGTTTGATGCAAACACTTGAGTATTTCTCAAAATACTTTCTTGGTGATTCTAGGAGTAATCTGTCACATTATCAACATTTTAAAATGATCTTTCAATGTTTTTGTTTTGTTTTTTAACAAAAAGAGAGATCTGAGACCTGGAAACTATGGCAGACACTAGTACCTAGGTAGAATTAAATAATGTTACTTTGCTTTAATAGTGTTTACCTTTATTTTTCCTTTTATTTATTTCAATGTTTCCAGTTTTCCATTTAGAGTGACTTATATTTTCTTATAGACAAATTTATTCAAGCGAAAAAGGCACGACAATTTAAAAAAAAAATTCGATAATTGCATGAGGTTTTTCTTTTTTTTAATAAGGCAAAAGTGACAAGTTTGATAGAAGAATGTCTGACATCTAGTACAGCATTGTGGATAGTGTTAAGTACGTGATTGAAACATTGAAATAAGGGTAGAGAGCTGATTCCTTCTATCAGAAACAGAAGTGAAGAATTGCACCTTATCCTCCAAATGATACCTTGAACACTCACTAGTCTACGTAAATTTTGTGCAGTGGGAAGTGTGTTCATGCATATTAGTTGTTGGTTTAGGAGGTTTCCTAGTTCTCCAGTTGCCTGCTCCCCACAATGTTCTTTGTCTTATGGTCACTGAGTGGTGGAAACTGTACGCTAATATATTTTGCTGGGAAGATGAGCACAAACACCTTCAGAGTACATGTGCAAAACCCACGGGCCAAGGCAGAGTGACTAAGAATGAAGTACACAAAAGGAATGATGTGCTGTGAAACAGACTTTGGTGCAGACTTTGGTGCAAAATACTTTGTATTTTCATTGCATGCTGGTTCCATTTAAAGGACCCATATGTTTTTGGAATCTGAAACTCAAGAGTAAGGTCAAATGATATGCTGTAATTAGGATGTTCATCTCTAGGAATGGAGAAGGATTTGTGTAAGTTTTGAAAAGCATTATAAATGATGAAGCAACCACAAGCCTGTTAAGTTGGTTGTTACTGTAACCTTTGGACTGAACAAATTATAACAGCTCAAGTTTAGAACCATAGAGAAATTCAAAATTATTCAAGTTCTCTAGGTAACAGGAACTCAGTTTGCTCCAATGATAACCAGACACACATGAAGGAAAATTCCACTGACCCTATATTTGCTTCCACCTCAGAGGCTTACTTGCTTAAGTAGTATCAAAACAGACTACATACCTTCAGTCTCCACAGTTTGAAGGAGTGCGAAGGAAGTGAAGAGTTTGCTTTCAAGTTTGCTTTCAAGTAAACCAGAACATGGTTAAAGGTAAACTTTGGCAGAATGATAAGCCAAATATTGTAATGGTTTGCAAAGATGAATTAACATTCTTCTATAGGCAGAAACATGAAACATAAGTCTTGGAGGGGGTCAATAAATATAGTTGTCTTTGTTCATTTTTAATAGTGGTCAACAGAATACTTCAATAGTAGTGAGATGCATAGATATATAGATAAATAGATAATGATAAATATATATATAAAGAGAGTAATAGATAATAGAAAGAGCAGATAGATAAACAGACAGATAATATATTAAGTGAAAGATAGTAGATATAGAGAGAGAATGGGTAGAGAGAGTGATAGATAATAGATGATGACATAAATAATGATATATAGAGTGATGATAGATAGAGCTAGCTAGAGAGAGATGATAGCTATAGAGAGAATTTTAGATGTTGGGGATGTAGAACAAACTCTTACACACTATTCAGAAAATTTGGCAATATATATCAGAGTTGAATTGATAGATATCTTCTAACCCACTTATCTCGTGTAAAAATTTATTGTATTTGTAGTACTTAATCAAGTGTAGAAGAATTATGTTCATTAGAATATTGTTTATAATAACAACAACAAAAAAAAACTAGAACAACTGGTTACCATTAACAGCAAGACTGGATAAATAAGCTATGGTATAACCCTGTTCTCGAATAGCATTCAATTGTAAAAGCAAACAAACAGAAAACAGTAGCTAAAAATGTATGTAAGCACATGGAAAAAGTTCATGATATAGTCTGTATTGCTAGACAAGCAATAAGTATATTTAATAAATAAGCAAACACGATAATATATATACACATATACATACATATATGTCTATGCACTTATTTCTATGTACTGTTTAAACTTTATGCATAATAAAGCATCTGAAATATTATTCACCAAACCATTGGCATCAATGAGGGGCCACTCTGAAGCAACCTTATGGTAACTGCAGTCCATAGGAGAATGATAGCAAAGCAGAAGAATGTAACAAACGTTTGAAGATCTTGGGAGATACTCCCGTGAACTCCCAGACAAAACTGGGTAAAACTTTGACAGAAGTTGGAAATCTTACATGAGCAAAGAAGAGTGTCAACCATCCATGATTGGGAGTTGCTTCAATGTGACTACACACGATGTATAAATCCTAGGAAATATGATTTACAATTTCATTAAAAAAATTATTTAGCTGTTTGATACCAAGGAATAGATGAAAAAATAACATGAAAAGCTCCCCACGAAAGTGAGGTTTGAAGGGCTATGTTCACCCACAGGATACTCAGATGTTAAGATTCACGCTGATAACTGTCATTTGCATGAACATAATGATTTACCAAAGTGTTCACATAATAGCATCTTGATCACAGTCAAATGTCTTGACATCGAATAACTCATTCACTTATTTAGTGTGCTACCATGTTAGATACATCAATTATGAATGAAAAATATATGGAAAGAAAAAAGAGAAATAAGTATTTAATAATTTTGGCTTTGTAGTAAATTGAAATGAGTTCAGCAAAATACTTTACTGCAAAATTGGTCAAAATCAGAAAGGAATGCTTTCGTCACACATTAAGATCTTTAAAAAAAGAACTAGTTGAAATGGTGTGAGGTGTCTGACACAAATGAGATTCTGAAAAGTGCAAAACATGGTGACATAAAAGCCTTCTGAGGACAATTAAAACAGACTTTTTGCTTTCTAATGCCTATAAGTCTGAATCAATACTATCTTTTTAAGAACAAAAGCAACTGTCATTCCCAATGTGAACTAGGATATTACTGGATTAGAGGGGTTAACTCTAATTTACACAGTACATTCGACCCTCATATTGAGATCATGGTAAATTATGACCTAGTAAATATTTTAATTACTATTTCATGTTTGAATCAGATATCTGAAAATAGAAAACCTGATAAAGGAGGAAGTAGAAGGAAAGAGGAAGAGGAAGGTAGGTGGGAGGTTGTTTTCAAGAATATCAAATAACCATTTCAATATCAATTGCAAATGTTTATTTCAAATTGAAAGTGACATAGAAAGGAAGTTTATAAAGAAATCAGGGGAAAGAAGCAATTCAACCCATGAGTTTCCTTTGTCTACCAAACAGAATTTTTTTCTTCTTCTTCTTTTTTTTGCATAAAATGCTATTTTAGGAATTCTATTTCCTTTTTTAAAAACAGGAATTAAAAGCAATACAATTTAGAAAGCACTGACTTCTTAATCCATAAAAATTCTCTTTAGGGAAAGAATGCTCTATAACTAGTATCTGTTCAATATTTGTTACTTAAGGTAAAGAGCAGTAATAACAACAAGAGGAAAACTGATTGTCAATTTTAGTAGAATGCTTTTGGCAAAATGAGCTTTTTCACTGAAACAGCTAACAATTTAAGTATATTCTAGTAACAAAACAAAGTAGTCATTCTACCCAATAATCAGAATTTAAGAAAGAAAATAATGAAATTAGTAGAAATTCTACTAAAACCAATTGATACAATAGTTATTTAGATTACTTTGTAATCTTGGTTCACCCTAATAAGTACACATTTTACTCTAGACAGAATTAGAGAGCGAAAGGTAAAAATAAATCCTCAGAGGCAGGCATAGTTTAAAGTGGCTGAATCTTGTTATAGTGAATTTCTGGAGGGTGTATAAATTATTTTGTAGAAGAGTAGTAAAACAATGTATTAAATATTATTCTAAATAGGCCTTGGTGCTTAAAAGTGGTTTCTCTAAATGCAAAAAAGTGATAATTTCCTTGTAAAAATAATTTATCTAAATCTCTAATTTTTATGATTCCATAATTATTGCTAATGGGACTTGCTTTTCAAATATGAACACAGAGAGTGAGGTAAACCCTACAGCCACTTGCATGGATAGACAAATAATGTATAATCTCACTGATATGGGGAATCTAAAAGAGAAGAACTCAGAAACAGAGTAGACAGGTGATTACCAGAGGCTGACAGGGAGGCGAGGGAGCAAGGGGAATGGAGAAAGGGAAGATGTTGATCAAGGAGTACAAAGTCTCAGACTGCAGGAATGTTTTAGTGGTCTATTACACTACATGATGACCACAGTTAATAAGGATGTATTGTATATTTCAAAATTGCTTAAAACTTAGATTTTTATCATTCTCACCACAAAAGTGATAAGTTGGTGAGATGATAGGTAGTTTAAATAGCTAGATGGAAACTTCCTACAGTGTACACATAGGTCATGACATAACATTGTACCACACAAGTTATGCACAGTTATTTTGTATCAATAAAAAAAATAATTTTTGAGCATTGGTTTTTAATTTTTACCGTTGATATTTGAGTCATTGATGACCTGCTACATGATGCAAAACATAGTTTTGATAAATTTATACCAGAAGAGTAATTTTTCTGTTTTAATGTGATTCAACAACTTTAATTTAAACAGCCTAATAATAGAATCTTTTTTCTTTCAATCTTTTTTTGTTTGTTTGAAATAAAATAAGGAATTGTTCAAGATGGTAAATACGGTAATTCATTTGTAAAGTAAATACAGAGCTTTCATGAGGTCCTGGCACTTGCTATGCCTCGTATATAAGGGAGCACCCCCAAAAAACCCTGAATTATCTTTTGGAAGATGGACGCCTTGTAGTGCAGGCTTCCCCTGCTAGGTAAGTGTTCCAGGAATCCATTGACATCAGTATACCAGCTAGCGTTGTTGTGAGAGGCTGTGTTTAGCTTCAGTGAATTTATTTTTTGGAGATTCTTTCAGCGTGTTTGCCCATTTCATGATGGGTGATTTACACAAACAACCTGCCACACCATGCTGAGTATTCAGAAGCTTTTTACTGAAAATGGCATGAACTCCATATCATACCCTCCTTATTCACCTGATCTCACCCTGATCGATGTTTTTGTTTGTTCCCCAGGATGAGAAAAGTCCTCAAAGGGAAATGTTTGCCTATATAGAAAAGGTGAAACAAAAAATGACAGAAGCACTAAAAGGCATCAAGATTGATGAATTCAGAAACTATTTTGGGCAGTGGAAAAGTGTCTCGATAGGTGTATTGTATCAAATGGAGAGTACTTTGAAGGTGACTGAAGTTTAAACATGTAAGAATACACAATTATTGGCCCTGCTTAGTGGCTCAGCCTGTAATCCCAACACTTTGGGAGGACGAGGCAAGTGGATTGCCTGAGCCTGCGGGTTCGAGACCAGCCCGGGCAACTTGGCGAGACCTCGTCTCTACAATAAATCAAAAATTAGCTGTGTGCAATAGTGCACACTTGTAGTTTCAGCTACTTGGAAGACTGAGACAGAAGGATCGCCGGAACCCAACAGGTTGATGCTGGGGTGGCCATAAGCATGCCACTGCACTCCAGCATGGGCAATGGAGTGAGACTACAACTCAAAAAATGAAACAAAATAAAGAGTATGAAATTATTTATAAATAAATTCCAGTTCTTTTGGTTCTCCCTTGTAGGTCTTAAATACCATTAGTTAATAAGAAAAGTATTTAATAGTTTTGTCTGAGTCTAAAAAAAATGCTTATAAGGCTTTAAAAAAAAATCACTATATTCTTACTATCTTAACTGATTTTTTAAAAATAAGCCATCAGAGCACCTGTTATGTTTTATCAACATGCTAAGTGTAAGGAAGATGGAAATAAAAGATATAGTCCATGCTCTCAAGGAGCACACAAATTGGAGTAGACATATAGCATATAACATAACACAGTGCGGTGCAATATGATATAGTACAATAAGATGTCTGATAGAGAAAAGGCCAAGATTTACTCAGAGTCCAGAAGAGGAACACTCAACCCTGATGTTAGAAGTAGAAAATTATCTTAAAAAGTTGCTTTTTTTGCTTGTTTGTTTGTTTATTAATGAAATCTAAGCTAAACCTTGAAGATGAAGGTGAAGAAAGTCAAGTACAGAAAAATGAAGATGTTCTTTAAATTCTACAGGTATGAAAGTATAGGATATAGCCAAGGAGCTACAAATCATTTTATTTTTAGAGAGAACATATTTAGAAGCTGCAACAGGTGAGACTAAATTGATAGCAAAAGCCAGATAATGAAGGGCCATCTATGCTGAGCTAAGGAAATTATTTCATTCTAAAAATTATAGAAAGCTGTCAAAGGGTTTTAGAGGGGTAACACAAATAGATGTGTGGAATACACTATGGCAGGGGTTTGCAAAATGATGTAACAGTATATGATGAACAGAAGGAGAATTAGGGGACATTTGCAATAATTGGGATTTGAAATAGACTAGCAATACTGGGAGAAGAGCACAGGGTAAATCTGAGATACATATGGAGTCTGTGCACCAAGATTTAATAATGAAGTAGAAATTGAGGGAAAATGGGGAAGAGAAGATTACAACCAGGTTTCTCTCTCAGGAGACTGGATGTGAGTGCTTGAGGTATATGCAAACTATACATCTGACAAAGGGCTAATATCCAGAATCTGCAAAAAGTTCAAACAAATCAGCAAGAGTAAAGCAAATAATCCCTTTAAAAAGTGAGCAAATGACACGAACAAAGATCTCTCAAAAGATATATAAATGTTGAACAAATGTGAAAAAAAGTTTAACATAACAAATCACCAGAGAAATGCAAATTAAAACCACAGTGAGATATCACCTTACATTAGTCACAATGCCATTATTTTTCAAAATCAAAAAACAATAGATGTTGGTATGGATGCAGTGAAAAGGGAGCATATATATGTATTGTGGTGGTAGTGCAAATTAGTACACCTCTATAGAAACCGATATAGAGATTTCTCAAAGAACTAAAAGCAGGTCTACCATCCCATCCAGCAATCCTATTACTTGATATCTACCCAAAGGAACAGAGGTCATTACACACACAAAAAAACCCCCAAAAAACAACAACCAAAAAACAAGCAAATAAACACCTACTTGCACTCATATGTTTATTACAGTACAATTCACAATTGCAAAGATGAGGAATCAACCTAAGTGTCCATCAACTGAAGGGTGGATGATGAAACTGTGATACAATACATCCCCCACTATGGAATATTATTCAGCCATAAAAATGAATGAAATACTGTCTTTTGCAGCAACTTGGATGGAATTAGAGACCATTATCCCAAATGAGGTAACACAGGAGTGGAAAACCAAACACTGCATTTTCTCACTTATAATTATGTAGGAGCTAAACTAAGGATCTGGAAAGGCATATAAAAGCATAACGGACACTGGAGATTTCAAAAGGGAGGGTGGACAGTTGGGAGGGATTTTAAAAAATCATTTATCAGGTACACTGTGCACAGGTGTGGGTGGAGGGTACACTTAAAGCCCCAAATTCTTCACTACTATACAATATACCCATTAACCGAAAACTATTTATACCCTTCAATGCTACTGAAATAAAATAAAAAATAAAAATTTTAAAAGTTTGCAAAGAAACTGGGCAGAGTTGAGGGATGGAAGGCTGAGGGAACATTCAGATAAATCACTAGAGCTGACAAAATAATGATGAACCATACATATTGTTCTTGTTCCCTTTTTCCTATCCCCATCCTCAAACTTTTACTAACTTCCAAGCTCAACAATTGGAAACCAGGTATGTGGTAGATGGGCCATCAAAACAATATTCTAACTGGAACTTGGGACTCTTAGCTACACTGATAATGTCCACAGAGTTACCATAAGGTAGCCATCCAACCTTCATATGATTGATGAACCATTAAGTGTGTATGTATCAAAAACAGTAAACTGACAACCTTTTCTCATTGTGAGCAAAACCTGTAAACAGGGACATCACTGGTAAGTGGCTTGGTCATTTGGAATTTCCATTATGGAAGAAAAAAATTCCTCACTCATTTTCACTTCTTTCCTCCAACCAACTAGACTTGGTTTTTACACCTTAGACTATGACATCTTACTTCTAAAAAGTAAAATGTAAATGTTTGGGTGGCATTACTCATCAGCTAGTTTAAAAATGCATTTGAACTCATATTTATAGAATCATGCAAATATAAATATGAAGAAGTAAGAATAAACACTGTGCCTTAAAGAGTTTTATTCCAAGAGTCTGTGGAAACCTTTAGAAGTGGGCAATAGAAATATCACACCGCCTGATTTAATTTATGATCTACCCCTTAAGGAGTGGGTAGACCAGAAAATTTGCGCATTTCTTCAGAAGTCAACTTCATCTGGGAACAGGACAAGGTGTGAAACTGAGAGTAAAGTCTCAAAGTAATGTGGTTAACAGTGGAATGTGAATTAGTGTAATTTAAGTTATTTTTCCCTCTGTTCACACAGCCTTCAGAGCTACCAAAAAACTCATAATAGAATTCCCTCCAAAAATAAAGTTGAACTTCAATTCTTGGCATTTCAGAGTTGATTCCCATGATTCCAAGATGCTATAAGAGTTGCAAATGCCAGCAGCAGTTTTAAAATAATAGACTATGGACCCAACAGAGGTTGAACTAATCTCCTAACAATTTAGACCCTCATGTGTTCAGCATTTCTGCCAAATTTGAATAGAATTATTTGCCTTGAGAGACTAATGTTGACTTTACCATAACCCCCCCAAAACAGAAAAAACTGCAGTTGAACACAGTTGAATAAAGTATTCAAAATATACAGTTTACAAGCAAAATGAGTTAATGCAATTGGGCAATTTATCACAGGTCTTACTAAGATTTTTTAAAAGCTGACAAAGAATGTAACTATTTTTATACTGAAAAAAATAAGCAGTTGGTACCTCTGTAAAGATAGTTAACATTTTGAAAAGTTAACTATCAATTTGCGAATTAATATTCTAAAAGATAAAAAAAAATTCTTGCACCACTTAATCAGATGTATTTGAAATTATTTCCTTTAGTATCCCTATCAGTATTTTTCTCATTCCATACTGAAATGGCATTTTCAAAATTAATTTTTGCTGGGTAAATTTCTTAAAGTTAGAATTTAATTTTCTGCTTTTTTTTTTTTTTTGCAATGTTAATAGGGTGGTGGACTCAGCATGGAATTATCAAGGACTACTATATTTTGTAAACATTTTTCATAAATGCTACTTCTTTTTCAGAATAAACATTCTTATTAAAGGGTCACCACATGAAATAGTAGGAGAGAAGTTAGAACTATGGTCTAGAGAAAGTATGACAATTATAGAAGTTAGTTTTATTGGCCTAATATGACTGCCTCTTGGTTTTTGGTTCTGTTTTGTTGGAGGTTTTTCTTGAAAAACAATTTACTTTCATTTGATTTGAATAGAGAATCAGCAATAAGAAAACAAATAAACCTATTTGGCTAGAAAGACATAGAATAAACTAATATACTCAGAGACTGAGTGATGAGAACTACACATTTCTTCCACTATAGCACTTTGTTTTCCCAAAGAATCTAAGAATGTCTATAATGACCTCTTTACTTAGAAATCCATTTATCTAGATGGCTGAATTCAGCCCAAATTAAGTATAATATCATTTATATTAATATTTTAATACAGAATCATCCTTTATTGGTAAACAACAAAAGACAAATACAATTAATGCATTTATCATATAATCTAAAATATGTAGGTTTTTTTGTATTTGGATTTTTTTTTTGAAACCTACAGATTTATTGATATCAAATCTAAGAATAAAATTTACTGGAATGTATTAAAGGCTGGGCAAGTCAATCAGTCCAATAAACCAAGGATGAAAATGATAAAGAAAGCTTCACATTTTTCCCCTAATACCTAATATTTTAATGACTCTAAAATCCCTGTTTGATAAATAAGTACAATATAATATGGATATGAATCGACCCCCAGGTACTTCAATCATTTTACAAATGACTAGAGGCATACTAACTACCATACATTTAACCAGTTTCTCGCCTATTCTCATTCCCATTTTATCCCTGACAATGGATTTATTCAGTCCATATAGTCTGTTAACTTGGCCCACTGAAAATTGACTTCTTCTTTCTTACCGAAATAGCTTCAACTTCTGTCCTTAATCCTTTATTATTATCACCTTTCTCCTATTTTTCTGGACTGGAATTTTTTACTCCCAGTTCATTTTCATTCACCTTATAAACTCAGTAATTTGCAAAAGTCTGTAAGTATTTGTGTGTGTGTGTGTGTGTGTGTGTGTGTGTGTGTGTGTGTGCGCGTGTGTGTGTGTGTGCGCGCGTGTGCATGTGCGTGTGCGTGCGCATGCCTGCATGCGCATGCACTCTGTAGAATGTTTCCACCCTTCCATTCCAACTTTCACTGCTTTAGGTTAGGATCCTAAAATCTCACCCCTAATCTCTTGTCAATACTTTTCTAGCTTGTATCTCTACCTCTAATATTTTTCTTCTTGAAGATATGTTATATATTGTTTCCAAATTAATTTTCCTTGACTATAATTTTCATCATTCCACAATGCGTTTGGTAACTTGGAGACATTCAAGCCTTGAATCTGAGGCTTCCTATCTGTGTGATGCCAAATGTGAAGTATCACTCTCTGGTCTTGGTTTCAGGTATGAAAATGCAGAAGTTGGACTACACAATCACAAAGTCCAGTCTACCATATTGGTCTCAGATTGTGTAATCCTAAGACCGTTCTGACTTTGCCACTATTTTTAGAAGTAGTTCTCTACTTTGGCTGGTACTAAGAGGCACTGCTATACTATTATTTTCCATTTGTTCCTTCCCACACATTCTTCATCCTCCTCTGCCTTGTCCTCTGCCCTGTCCTATGCCTCTGGAGGAAGACGTCTACATAGTGTACTGCCTGTGGTCCCTTGTCCACAAGACTCTATTAGGATTTAGCCAATGGGATGTATGGACAAACTACCAGGAGAGGTCAGGGTAATTTTTTTTTCCTGAAATTTTCCCTGTTTGAGAATCACTTCTCTGGCAGTAGTTTTGTTCCATTGTGACAATACCTCCTGCCAGGAGGCCTAATTGATTCCAGATGTTGCTAATTTCCATCCTCCTTCTCCTTAACAATAAGTTTGCTGCATTAACTTTGCCCATACTTTTACATTTTGTCCCCTAATGAACGTCTCTTCATTTGAATCACTTGTTGAGTTGCTGACTGCTTATCTGGATATAGCAGCAGTGTTCCAGAAAGTGTGTGTGTGTGTGTGTGTGTGTGTGTGTGTGTGTGTGTGTGTGTGTGTGAGGGAGAGAGAGAGAGAGAGAGAATGTGCGTATTTTTTCTAATAGCAATTCTCAGACTTCACTAGACATTGGTAGAATTGAGACCTTGGATGTGAGGCCCAGATAGAAGTACTTTATAAAAGCTCCTCCTGGTAATATATAGATGAAGTCCAAACCTTATATTATAATCATTCAAGGCTATATAATTTGATACCAAGCAGATATTATGGAAGAAAATCTCTAACACAAAAACTGTGGCTACTTAATAATTTTTCCAGTAGACTAATTTAAAGAAACATGAGAAAGAAATGTAAGCAAGTATAAATAAATATAATAAAAATTGGACCCTCTGTTCACATAGAACAATAATCTGAGAGGATTGGAATTATTTAGAGAAAGACTTTTGGAAAGAGGATATCTAAAGATAATGAAACATATTAAAAAGGAGATACCATTCGTAATATCATATACTTCTTAGGTATTTCTCATACCCTAGAAATGTCAAGAATCTCAAAACACCATTTACACTATTTTCCAGTCAACTATTTGTCTGTTATCATTCAATCAGTTACTAAGAAGTCTCACATTTTGCTGTTCCCTATTCTTTCACTGGTATTGATCACCACTGATTTAAGTCCTAACAACCAGAAAAATGGGCCAATAAGGCAGTCACCAGGGTAAAAGGAAGACTTGCCTGAATTCTTCAATGACACAGACACTGGTGGGGCTTGGGACGAACACACGGTGGTTAGTGCCTTCCATTATTTACAGGGCTAAGTGTCTAGGATTCTTTCAAATCTTGATGGTCCAGAAGATAACTTATTCCCTTGTGTCTGTCATAAAGAACTGTGCTAACTCCTCTGATCTCAGCTGGAAGACTGCTGTTAACTACTATTGAGAAGTAGTTTCAAGTCACAAGGTCAACCAAAGCTTTTGAAGGTAAAGCCACTTATTCAAGGTTAGAACGCCAACTTCAAGTAACCAGAGCAACATAAATTGATATCTGGAGCTGTTCATTAAAACAGGGGTATACTGGATGGGGGTCTGTAGTTGACTCAGTAGTATCACTAGTAAAACGAAATGATAAGTGTGCGCTTGTGGCAGTTGTATAATTTATTTACTCCAAACTTATCTGTGGAACAGCTGCTTCAGGATTGAATGTTTGATTGCAGTTTGTCCTGGCACCATTGTCCCTGTGTTTGGTTTAGTGTAGGGGAAAGAAAATATGATGGAGATGACAGCTATAAGCAATTTACCTGGAGTCCGCCAATTAATAGAACCTTTGGCTTTTATTGTTCACAGATAGCATAAACCTTGGCTGAAGAGTTCTGCTACATTAATTTCAAAGTCTAATAGAAGAGGCAAGTGTATGTCAATTTTAGTTATAGTATTTTACCAGTACAAACTTGTTCTAGTTAGTGGGATATTTTCTAGGAAAGTCAGATCTTGCATAGAGAAAAACAATGTTTGATTAGACTGAAGATTAATTAGTGAATTTGGTCCAGTGTAAAAATGCAGAACATTTTTAAGGAAAAGCATTGTTTTAATTCATGAAAATCTTTTCTCCAACATGAAGCTTGTAATTTCATATTTATCAGGACATATTAACGTATCACCAACACATAAATAAAGGTGAGTCAGCCAGGGACTTTGAAGCAACTAAAACATTCTTTGATGACTTTGATTCCTCTGGTTTTAGCCAGATGTAAAGGGGGAAAAAAAAGAAAACCTGTGTTCTCTGGCCAATCAGTTCCAAGGTCCAAACTATTTAGTGTTTATGTAAGGTTGTGTCCTGTGGAAAGATACTTCTTCATGCTAGAATTACTGTTTAAAACACATGAAGATTACAAAACTGTGCAAATGAGCAGTGAAAAAAAAAAGCCCTTCTCAGTCAGTGAGAATGTATGTTTATACTACAATCAAGAAACTAGAGCCGCCTTCAAATGAAACAAAATCTCTGCAGGTATTGTGGGCCTGGGAGGGATTGTGTGACTATGTCATTAGAAAACCATATAATTTTTTTTCACTCTTTGAATACCTTAACAACAACAAAAAATGTCTTTTGGCACAAAGAAGACTATGTCTTCTAAACACTAAAAAAAATCTCTCAGAGGCCTTTCCAAGATGTTTTGGATGGCTCCCTGCCTCTCACTCTCTGGCCGCCCGCACTTCCATCAGTGTTTGCTGAGGGTCAATAAACCCAGCACGGGCGGTGCTGTGGAGGGCTGTGTGAGAAAACCTGCTGTTGTTGCGGTAAATGCAGTGTCCACAAGTTCATTAGGAATGCATTTGTTCCTGGAAGTGCTAGCTATTCCGGTAACTGGCTGCCGCCAGTGTTTTTAACCATATTCTCCACTTTTATGCAGACATTACAGGGCAGAAAACCAGTCTTCTGTTCTCACTGCCTGCATCAATTTGTAGTTTGTTACTTGATCGGCTCATTTTACCTTTCGTCTAGTGTAAAAGGGCAGTCTGGGACACTTGAGTTATGTCTGGGGCCTCCTTATTAGACTTTCTGATGAAAAGGGGCTCTCCGGGTTAAGGGAAACTCTGAATCTACTTATTCGACTCTAAGGAAAATAACAGGCATTAGAAAGAGCTAAAAAATTATAGGTAGTGTGAAAATTGGAGGAAAATAACAACTTCTACCTTCTAGATTTTCTATATACAATCAGAAAAGTTATATTTTGTGATTCTACTAAAATGGTGAGGATTATTTTACTGAGAAGTCTTTCTTTTTCTCTTTGAGAAAATGTCCCCATTTTTTTCTGAGCAATGCTTTGGTAAGCTAGCCCTTCTGAATGCCAGTAATACTAATATGTTTGGAATTTACAAGGAGACATTTGTAGAAGGCAAAATGAAACTGTGTGCTAAAATGGCCAGGATTTGGGGAGCATATACACCAACCAAACATTGCTACCATTAACCAGGTCTGACCACCAAGTCAAGAGGAGAAAATACTAAACAAAAATGGAAGACTGTCTTTTTCTCCAAAGACAACTCTGGCCTGGTTTTCTTGAAGGAATGTCACCTTTAAGGAGTGACAACATTGAACGTCCTGTGATAACAGTAGCTGACACACATGGTTTCAGCTTACTTGTAACGGGCATGTTAGAACTCGTGAGACGTGCGAGGCCCTTCCATCACAAATGGAACACATCTGTCCAGGAAATACACTTCACTGTGCCAAAATGCTTTTAGCGTATCTGCCCCCTGAGTGCCCTATCAAGCTGCAATTCCCTGTCAGCAAGTACCTTGTAATTCCTTTCCTTTTATGTTGATGAAAGTCTTGATCTATTATGCCAATATTGCATACTTTCCACAGTCTCCCAGAAACTATTACTCAGTAATGTGCATAGGAGATCACACTCTGTTACTTAGACAACCAACCTCAGCTAAGAGCATTGGCCCCTGCAGACAAACAGTAGCTAGAGAATCCGACTGTGTGATATGGTTCAAGTTCCACTTTGTGGGTGGGAGTGGGAGAAAAGAGCAATGGTAAGATTAGACACTAGAGAAGATAATGCATCTCCTTTAGTGGAAGCCAAAAGGAGTGAGTCAAGCAGGGCTTTGATATGCTTCACTCTCCAACTTGATGCGTTCTGACCATATCCAGTGAGTTAGGGGTAGGATGAGTCAGACTTGGAAGTCCCCCTGGTTCTACTTATAGTGATGGTAACAGCAGAGCCTCAGAAGGAAGTTTGTGTGGCCTCTGCCCTCAATTCTTGAGAAAATCATAGGAGCCCAGGTGGTCTCCATGTTTTAAGCTATTCAGGCATGTTGAAGTGCATCATCTTCACAGTCTCTCTGAAGAGCAAACTGAATCTTTAGGTTAGGAGTTTGGGGTTTAGAACAATCAGAGAAGATTCACAGGAAGAGACCTGGGTTAGGGCAATTCTAAACCACACTGGTGTTCACTCAGACCATCGAGTCAGACAAAATTAACTAAATTCAACAGTGTAGTAAGTTGAAAACCTTTTGACCCACCATAGTTGATTCCTTTTGCCGGTTTCAAGATGAGTGGAAATGTCATTCATGGTACATTTGGAATGTATTGAGTGTATACCATCTGCTAGCCACTGTGTTGGGTGTTGAGGTTACAGAGCTAGTAATAACAAGCACACTTGACAGTACTTAATCTGTACTGGGCAGTATTCTAAGTGCCTTAGAAATATTAACTCATGGCCGGGCGTGGGGTCTCACGCCTGTGATCCCAGCACTTTATGAGGCCGAGGTAAGAGAATTGACTGAGCCTGTGCGTTCAAGATCAGCCTGGGCAATTCAGCGAGACCTCATCTCTACAACAAATCAAAAAATTAACCGGGCATGCTGGCATGTGCCTGTAGTTCCAGCTACTTAGAAGGCTGAGGTGGAAGGATTGCCGGAGCCCAGCAGGTCAAGGCAGCAGTGGCCAGGAACATGTCACTGTCCTCCAACCTGGGTGACAGAATGAGATTCCAACTCAAAAAAAAAAAGAAAAAACAAAATGTTAACTCATTTCAGTCCTTGCAACAGCCTAAAGAGAAAGATATTACTGTTATACCAGTTTTACAGGTGAGAAAACTTGATTCTGAGAGATTAAGTAATTTGCCTCAAATTCTAGAGCTGTTAGGTGACAGAGCAGTGACTCAACCTATTCAGCTCTGCTCTTAGTGCGTGCACCTAGCCACTGCA
Source organism: Cephalopachus bancanus (assembly GCA_027257055.1). Taxonomy (NCBI): domain Eukaryota; kingdom Metazoa; phylum Chordata; class Mammalia; order Primates; family Tarsiidae; genus Cephalopachus; species Cephalopachus bancanus. The sequence goes on along the minus strand of JAPVLO010000164.1, from coordinate 1,360,818 downwards.
GTGTCACATTCCATGATCATTACACAGAAATGGAAACTGCTGGCTAAACGATTACTGAGGCCGCAGGCCATTGGTGACAAAACCAAACGACAGTCCATCCACTCTGAACTCAGACCACTTGTGATCAGGTCTCTTGCAATGTTGCCAAGGGTGAATGGAGAAGGGTCTGCCAGCTTCTCCACATCTTTTAAAATAGGCGAATTTGTTGACCTTTTGTTCTCAAACTATTCAACCAAAACAAAATGAAACCTCACATTCCAAGTTCCCCAAGTTGACATCTCAGATTTTAAATTTTATATTCAAAACTTACCCTAATGGAAGAGGATATCTTTGAAGGCAGCACTCATGCTCTGTCAGCAATTTTTTCTTTTCTGATGAGAAACCTGCTTTACTGTAAAAGTCCTCAACAGCTGTAATAGTATCAAGTCATGATCCTCAGTGGATGTTTCTCAATGAATAATACAGGATTTGCAATAGACCTTTTAGCCTCCGTATCCCAGGCATCTTGAGAGGAGGATAATAAATCCCATGGCATAGCTATAATTCAGATTTTCAGCTCCATATTCATATAATTGATTAATATTTATTGACAAGCACTATTTTTTGGAGACCCAAGTCAGCCAAACATTCAAAGCAATTTCCCCCAGCAAAAACTCCAGTTTATAAAAATAACTTGGGAAATAATTTGTAAGTGATGTTCTTAAGTAATCAGCATACCATCTAAGGAAATGTTGAAGTTGGTATGCTATTTTAGAAAGGGAGCATACAAGAATTTCCAATACAATTTATTATGAGACAAAGTTGTAGGTGGAAAAATCCTGATTATTCTTTGGGTAGATATAACAGATAGAAAATCACACCATTTAAAACATGTCACTGTAGGAATGACTTAAGTATTCATTTTGGTTCCTGAATTGTGTGTTCAAGTTTTATAACCTTTTGATTAAAAAAAAAACCCTGTCATTTACATTATAGGTTGGGGCTCTTTTTAATAGATAAAAACAAGTGAAGAAGTGTCACTATCTCTATCATAAAGGCAAATGTGGTTCATTTTCTTTTTGATATAACTCTAATTATTGTATTCATTTAATTCAATATGTGTGTATATATTTATCTAGATATCCAGTTATGTAATCTGTAGCTATATAGAACGACTACTATATCTAGGGTTCTATTTTGAGCACTGTAAGGTGAATAAGGCATCATGCCTTACCTTAAGAAATTTATAGGCTGGGTGCAGTGGCTCAGCCTGTAATCCCAGTACTTTGGGAGGCTGAGGCTAGAGGATTGCCTGAGCCCAGGGGTTCAATATCAGCCTGGGCAACTTGGTGAGACCTCATGTCTACAATAAATCACAAGAACTAGCCAGGAATGGTGGCGTGCATTTGTAGTTCCAGCTACTTGGAAGGCTGAGGTGGAAGGATCACCTAAGTTCAGCAGGTCGTGGTATGCCACTGCACTCCAGCCTGGGCAGCAAGCGTGAGACTCTAACTCGAAAGAAAGAAAAAGAGAGAGAGAGAGAAAGAGAGAGAGAGAGAGAGAGAGAGAGAGAGAGAGAGAAATTTACAGCTTAGTTAAAAAATATGATATCGTACAATAGTAACTCTTATAAAAGAAGTAAGTGATAATTAACAGCTGATAATGTCTACCGTACATTTGGAGAGTTCAAAAGAAGGAACGACACATCTATTTTGAAACCCTAAAATACTTTATTGAAAGACTGCATCTGAGAAGGGTTCTGGGTGATGGACTGATAGTAGTAGGTTTGGAAGGAAGTTCCAGAAAGGAAATGAATAGATCAAGGGATGCGCATGAGGAAAAAGCAACCCAAAGCCAATGACAAAGCATGTCATCAATAGAAAAGATAATGAAGACACCAATTTGACAGGAGTGTAGAATCCCTTAAAAGGTTAAGGTGAGAAAAATGAGTTGAAAATCAAAATGAAGAATTAGCATGTAGTTCAACACATGGCATAAAAGACCTTTTGAAGAGGGTAACTCTGTTGAGTTGCCATTTATGCAAGTATGTTGGGTAGTGACTTGTAAGCCAAATAAGCTGGTGGAACCACTAAAGATGGCAAAGCTCAGTCAGGGTGGTGCTGTCTATGTGGTAAACCAGGGTAAGATGATAAACCCACAGGTGCTAGAAGGACAACAGAAGGAATGAAGAGAGAGGATTTGAGGGTCATTGTTGATGATGAGTTTCTAGAATATATCATCTGATTAGATTGTAAACCTGGGTTAAGAACTTTAAGTTCAATGAGTAGGAGAACAACCCAAGGAAAAGAATTTGAGGGGGAAAAATGAGCCTAATATTAAGCATCAGGCATTTAATGTGTCTGAGGCTGTTGAGAGTACCTTTCAAACCAACCCCTCCAACCTCCCGCTACACACACAGCACATTCACAAAAGTAGATATGCAGTTCAAAGTCATGAGAGCAGATGTATTTTCTATGACCAGGAGGACCATTACTAAAAATACCCTCCAAGTTTTTTGTTTCAGATGAGGATGGCACTAGTGTAAATATGAGCTTTCAAGTTGAAGGTGCTACTATTGTTACTTAGATGTGCTCTTCTACTTAAGAGTGTTATTTCCTATGGTGTGAGCATTCCCCTGAGAGCACTAGCACATTCTGACGGCCCCTCACAGAGATTGGAGGGAATGGTCTTACAGCCAAAACTGACAGGACCTGTGGACTTCCAATTAATGCCAATGAGAGTAAAGCATTTTGTTATGCCACTCCATCCAAGAGGCTCAGTGGAGCCGACCACCATGCTACTTACTGCTGTCACTGCTGAGTGATTTGAGTTGCATTGCTCAAGTCTGTAAGCTGATTCCAATTTGTTGTAGTGGAAAATGCAGGGGATTTTGTATCCTACAGGCTTGGACTCTACTTCCATTTTAGTCATTTGATCATAATCCCATTTAATCTGGGGGAGGATAAATTTTTACCTTGGTAATCTAAGCTTTGTCAATTCTATCACAGATAGCGATTTATTTGTATAAACTTCAATTGAATTTTTATTTGATCATTTTTTATTTATAAAGAAAAACTGTGTATATTTATGATATAAAAACAATCAGTATGGAGTTTTCTCTTAGATCTAAAAGTAGAACTACCATTTGATCCAGTAATCCCACTACTTGGTATCTACCCAAAAGAACACAGGTCATTATACAAAAAGACACCTGCACTCGTATGTTCATTGCAGCACAATTCACAATTGCAAAGATGTGGAATCAACCTAAATGCCCATCAGTTGATGAGTGGATAATTAAAATGAGGTATAATATACCACGGATCACTATTCAGTCATGAAAAAGGATGAAATAATGTCTTTTGCAGCCACCTGGATGGCATTGGAGACTAGCATCCTAAATGAAGTAACGCAGGAACAGAAAATCAAATGCTTCATGTTCTCACTCACAAATGGGAACGAAACTAAGAAACTGCAAAGGCATATAGAAGGACATAATGGACATTTAAAACTCAGAAAGGGGTGGCAGGGGGTACAGATTTAAAAAAAAATCACTTATTGCGTATAATACACAGAGGTAGGGGTGAAGGGTACACTTAAAGCCCAGACTTCTTCACCATTATACAATGCATCCATGTAACTAAAAATCATTTGTGCCTCCTAAAGCCATTGAAATAAAAATTTAAAATATATACTTAGGGCCAAAAAAAGAAAAAAGAAAAATCGTGATATTATGATATGTATACATTGTGAAATGACAAATCAAGCTATTTAATATATGTATTATCCCACATAGTTTTTTTTTGTTTTCTTTTTGTTTATTTGTTTGTTTGTTTGTTTTGGTGAAAGGACTTAAAATCTACTCACTTTGAAATTTAAAAATATACAATGTATTGTTTTAACTTCAGTCATTGTGATAGGCAATAAATCTCTTGATGTTATTTCTCCTGTGTAACTGAAATTTTGTTTCCTTTGACCCACATCTTCCCAATCCCCTACCCCTACCCTCAGCCTCTGGTAACCACTATTTTACTCTCTGTTTTTATGAAATTCTTATCATTTGCAACAACATGGATGAACCTAGAGTACATTATGTTGCATGAAAAAAGCAAGGTACAGAAAGGCAAATATCACATGATCCCATTTACATGTGAAGCACAAAAAAATTTAAACGAGTTTTTTGACAACTACTAAAATAGACATTCAGACAGTTATTTGAAACCAAAAATAGAGCTCCATTCTAATTTTTCTTCCCTCTTATTATCATCTTAATTATTAGTAACAGATCATTTTCCCAACATGCCACTTTGGCATGAATGGAATTTGATGATTCCATTCATTGATTGATTCAAAAATATAGTTGGGTATCAATTGTATTCCAAGCAATGTGGTAGGTTCTGATAATCCACAAGTAGTAGAGAGACAGTTTTATACTCAAGTGGTTTATTATCTAGGAGCAGAGACAGGAACACACACCTTTTTTTGAGGATATATTTTTGTCCACAACTTTGAGAAGATACTAGGTACTCAATTAAGTCTTAAGACAATACAGACACAAAATACAACATAAAATCACAAATGAATTTTCAAAGTATTACTTATCTGAACATTTTTGACAGCTTTTAGCCAAACTTTAATGATTAATTTATTTTCTCTCAGAAATCCCCACAAAACTGAGGCATCAATTCTTAGACAGCTGTTTTTGTTGTTTTCATGATTCCATTAAATAGTCGGTAAAAAATGGTAATAGCAGCAAGAGTCAAAGCTGACACATATTCTGAAGCACATATTCTACCATGAGTGTGCAGTGAGTTAATAAGGTGGTCATAATCTTTTATTATTGAATTAGAATGCAATCACAGGACTCCTTTAGGAGTAAAAATTCCCATTCAGAACTGAAAATGTTACAGCAAGGACTCAAGCCAGCTCAGGCTAAAGAGTGGCCATTCCATCTTCTCTGAGACCAAAAGTAAAATAGAACTGATTCTCTGCTCTGATCTTCTATCTTGTGGACCTTTCTTCTCTGACACCTGTATCCATACCTAGACACACTGAAGTTATTGCACCCAAAGTCATATTTTTATCTTTAAATATCTGTCTGTAACTGATTATCTTCCAAATAATGAGTTTAATCCTAAGTAATTATAATATAACCTTTCTCTTATCTAGTTTACAAAGAGAATTAGAACTGAGGATATTAAATGATTTGGGGGAGTACAATCAGGAAGTAACTCCATTGTTATCTAACCATTGCCTTTTAATTTTCTATGATAGATCAACCTTCTGTGCCACTTGATAATAATTTGGGCATATCTTAGATTTTTTATCACTTTCATTTACAACACATTATAATGATGATGATAATGATGATAGACATAGATGATAGATTAGTAGAGATGATACAGATAGATGATGACGATAGATGGAGAGATGGATGGATAGGCAGATAGATAGATAGATAGATAGATTGATAGATATTCGATTTTAAAAGTTCAATCTATTCTAAATACAGGTATCAATCTCATACCTGATTTCCTGCAAAGATCATAACGAAGTTTAAACTTCAGGGTCCTGAATTTGAATGGCCTCTTATAAATCCCGTACGTAATGTTGTATTTGTACTTGTGTGTTCCCCCTTGTTTTTTTTGTTTGTTTGTGTGTTTTGAGTTGGAGTCCCACTCCGTCGCTCAGGCTGGAGTGCAGTGGCACACTCATGTCCACTCGAGTCGACCTGCTGGCCTCCGGCTATCCTTCTGCCTCAGGTTTCCAAGTAGCCAGAACTACACTACCATGCCTGGCTAATTTTTTATTTATTGTAGAGTCGAGGTCTTGTCAAGTTGCCCGGGCTGGTCTCGAACCCATGGGCTCAGGAAATCCACTTACCTCAGCCTCCCAAAGTGCTGGGATTACAGGCTGAGCCAGCGAGCCTGGCCCTATTCTACTTTTTAAGGAGAATTCTCCAAATTGCATGAATTTACCTCTCCTGGCAATTTAGGCCTGATCAATGACTGGAAGTACATGTGAGGTGGCATAGAACTAATCTACTCTTTGACCCTTCCTCCTCCTTCCCTCATTTCTACCCCTCACTCCACCAAGTAAAAGTAGAAGAACAAAACACAAAAGCATGGAGCAATTGTGTATTCACTTAACAGCAACTGTTTGTAGTTAATTCTTGACTATAGATACCTTCTCCAAGAAAAACATCTACATACTGGCTCTCTCTAGGGGTAAAGTTCTCTGACAAGAGCGGTAGTTTCCCTAGACGAGCTCAGATGACTACTCACCAATCACCCCTCCCCTGGTTCCTGGTCCCTGAAGTTCACATCACAGCTTTTAGAAAGAAGTACAAATAGTATGATTCTCCAATCATCGGGGGAAACAATTTTCTCTGCAATAGGTTCTATGCTAGATATTGCTCTCACATTGCTCTTCAATAGCAACTTAAAACGTTATCTGTGGTTAACACACATATATACACACAAACATCTTTAAACATACAGCAAACAGCATACTTCATGTGAGAATTGTGAGTGCAAGAAGTAGACAAATGTGTATTCATATTGTTTGGAGATTTCATAAAATATAGCTTTACAAAATTTGGACAATACAGTGAACTCCAAATGCTCCAGACAACTCATTCTCTGTGATAATCATGATGAAAGATTCATATGAAGTTCATATATTGCCAAATAATTTATCCAGAAATTTTGTTGAGATCCTACTCAGTAAATTAGACATCAATGTGTGAAGTATTGTAACTTGGTTTCAATAATTGTATCAAGAGTTCTGTGTATGTGATTCTCTCTCCAGGTTTGTACTGATTGTGGTATATACTAGGTACTCATTACATATTTGTTGATGAAATGAATAAGTGAGTGAGTGAGTGAGGGAGTGAATTAATGAACAAATGATATCTTCCCCCAACATGTTCATCATCCAGATCGAACTTGAGTAAGCAGAATAAAAGTAGGCAGAAAGAAATCTCATTATAACTTACCAAGTACACTTTTTATTTCCAACAACACTCGACATGCACAGGTATTACATATATATTTTATCTACTCAGTTTCCTCAGAGGCTTGTGTCTCTGTGATTCAGCCATGTTTATCTCCTCCTCAAATGCACAAATAACAATCCTGGAAAAGGTGCCAGACCAAATAAAATGCTTTCTTTCTCTTGTCTCATAAGGAATGAGTCTATTTCTAACACAAAGGAGCCTTCCCATAATTATCTGTGCTTTCTATTCTTCTATCATACAATTTGTCCCAACACAGGTAAATCAACAATAATCTCATAACAAATCCCAAAGTGGAAATAGCTGTAGCTTTCTCTGGAAATTAGCTCTAGGCCAGAATTTATTTTCCAGCTTTCATTTAGAAATTAACTATTCATTTATTTTAAAAGCATAGTATAATGAAACAATGTTTTTTACAGATTTTGAAAATGTTGTGAACCTAGACAGAGAAAAGTTTGATCAGATTGAAATTTTAATACTGCGACGTGTTCTGGATACTATTATAGCTTGTTCTTTTTTTTTAACTTATTATGAGAATCATAATTCTTTTAAATGGAACTTTATGAAAATGAATCTCTAGTACCATATATGTAATATTTATGATAAGATGCTTTATATTTTAAAATGAATTTTTATGATAATATTGTTACCAATGTGTAAATAAGATGGGGGAAATAGGAAAATGAGTAGATTTCTCTTAAAGAAACATGTAGCTTGCCTTTTGTTGAGTATGCAGCTTACCTTTTATGAGCCTTTAACCCTTAATGGACTTCCCTTTTCTCTTCATGAGTTGATAGACATGTCCCAAATGAGTCAACATACTCTTCAAATCACATGGTGACTCTATGGCCAAGACTGTTCAGGCCTCACTGCCTGAAGTAATGATAGGAAGATTCTCCTCCTTCTCACAAACCTGTGACAACCACTTCACAACCTTTACCATCCCATAAAGCTGATAAAGCCACAGATTAGGATCCCAGATTCTGGCCATTTCTATAGAATCCATTGTTTTAATTTTATAAGCATCTTGGCTAGTGGAACTTTCCTTTAAAATTATACCAGTGGCCAGAAATGAAAAATGATATTTTTCTTTTCTTTTGACCCTTCACTTCATGGGTGCTGTCATTACCTGTGCAACTCAAGTACAAAACCAAAACCTACTGAACATTCAAGGTGCACATCTGGAGTATATTTTAGGATTTTTCTTTAAAATTAAATTGCTAAATGTATTAATTCTCCGTTTCACTTAGTATTTGCTAGCTTAGGGGAGAAAGGGAGAGTATAAGAGAGTTTTATAATGATAAGGGCAAGAAGTATATATTGACAAGGAGGTCTTCCACATGATGAAATGTGCTATCCTCAGTGAATACTGTGACAACACCATGGACTTCATGTATTTAAAAAATTTTAAATCTACAGGGTAATATTAATCCTTTTTAAATGCATGAGAGTCATGCAAATTGTGTTATTAGTAAAGCACTTGAGGTCATGTTTTAAAGCTTTCCATGTTCGAATCGACAAGTAGTTTACCAAGGAATGGAGTCCCAGTCACTTAGTGCAGCTAAGCAAACACACAAAGCAGACTTCCTAATGGCAGGAGCAGGGTTTCCCTCACCATGACAAGAATGATTTTGAAACCAAGAAACTTTAGTTTTCCTTTCAAGAAAAGTGATTTACAGGAGAAGGCTGTAGGGAATAAAAAGGAACACTACTTTATCCAAAAAGGAGACAAGAACCTTGCCTGAGGCAGCATCGTGACACTGCCAATGCAACAAGGTTGTGAAATTCAGTTTTTGTTTTTGTGGTGATGTCTGAAAGTACCGGTGACTGCTCTGATGTCTTGCTATCATGCGTCTCTAGTTCCGGATCTACTTCCTTCTAACTGCTAATGAAAACAGGGCAATGGGCAGAGCCCTGGGTAGGTCTCCATTTCCATCCTTCTGCTGTTTGCATTGATACATGGCTTCTTCTGAACGTTTCTAAATAATTCTCTTTGGTTTTTAAGACTGAAAATATAACTCTCTCTTTGCCTATTTAAATAAATATACTGTGTTTTCAAAGGCTATTTAAACTTCTGTCTTGTAAGCCAGCTATCGATTTCTTTATTTCTCTAACCCTAGGCATCCACTAAAAACAGTCTCTGATAATTAAAGTGCATCTTGTGAATAATCAACTGACTAAATCACAGTAACTGAGGAAAATCAGGACAAGCCTAATAGTAGCCAAGCTTAAATAGGCCTTTAAAATAAAAATAGAACATGTGACTCAGAATACAGTACCAGTTCTTCATCTTACAGATGTTCCCAGCCATCAGAGTCAGCGTGGGCTATGACACTGGTAAGTGTAGGCTGAATGGGTAAAAATTTGGAGAGAATGATAGACTTTTTTCCCCAGACTATCTTCTGTACTATTACCTCCCATCACTTTGTGTTTTACAGAATGTACAGAAAACTTTGCTTACTCACTTCTTATTTGCCTTAATAGCAAGCTTTCAGTGAGACTTAAATTAGTAATAGAGTTGCCTCCCTCTTCTAATGGCATTTTAGGATTATACAAAACACATCTTAGGAAACAAGTGTCTGGCTTTAGTTACTAATTAGCTGAGTGGTCCCCTCATTAAACAAAACTCACCAATGATTTCTGTCATGATACACCATTCATTGGGCCAACCAGACAGAAAAGACGGCATCTCTGACCACGGAAGGGACATGACAAAAATGCTGTCATGATATTTATATCCCACCTACTCGAAAGACCAATTGAGAAACTCCATATGGACTCCAGTTTGCCACTAGCCCACAGAATTGAAGTTTCTTAGCTGACTTAAATTAAGAATTTTGGGTAAGTGTAAAACTTTGCATATATTTATTTTCATAATTCTCGGCAGTTTATTTTCATATAGCTTTTCTCATCCTACCCAATTCTTCTTTAGTTGACACAATAGGCAAAAAACAATGTTCTTAGAAAGCTTGTTAGAAGAGAGGACCGGGTATAACAGGAAAACTAAAATAATATTGTCACATATTAATGCTCAAAGGTGTATTAATGAGAGAAAGGTATGTGTACTTAGTTTAAGACAACAAGAAAAAGAAGCTAGCTTACATAGAAGCAGACTGGCTGATTTGAATTATCTGAAACCCCTTCCTCTCACTTCTCAACATTGGCCAAATGGCAGGTGGTACAAGTCCAGTTCCCCAGTAAGTTCCTGTAAACAAAACTACTTATTTATAGACAGCGTCTCAGTACTGTTTTCAGGAGCTCAGTCAGAATGCAACTCAGAGCCACCTATCAAAAATAATAATAATAAAGATAACAAATCTTGTTTTCAAAGATTTTCTGTACAACTAGAACCAGGTATTCTTCCACTGATGTATTTGGAGGACCCTCAGGGTTGTGACTTGATAACTAGTTTTTAAAGAAACATGGAAAAAAGCCCATGAGCCCCTTCATTGAAACAAAAAGAAAAATAGGCTGACATCATGGAAATCTGCCAGCAGACCTAAGCAAAATGTCATGTGTCTACTTCTCCTTTCTGTTCTTTCTTCTTTCTGTAGGGACTTGGTAGAGGAATAGCTGAACCTTGGTGTATATAGATATATGCTCAAGTAGAAAACTGAGCTATTAAAATATTGAAGCTTTCCACATAAACTTTGCTTTATCTATTTATAAAACTAAGGCAAAGTAAAATAACAATAACACCAATAATAATGTTTTACTTTTAAAATATATGTTTCAATATACTTTCATTTATGCTCATTATTCTCCTTATGATATTTGAAGATAAATACAGATGAACTCAGAGTATATTTCAGAAAGTAATTCTTCGACTATTTTCATCTAGACTTTGTGTTACATATAGAAAATTTTCAGATGAGGATGGCTGCCCAAATGGATAAATAACATGGCTGTTTTTAATGTAATAACCTCATACATTCTCAATCACTGAAAATATTAACCAATGGCTAAACAAAATCACTTCACACATTCACCTATTTTTATTCAGCAACTATCAAATTCAAGGAATCTTGTTTGTTGTGAAGTGAATACAGTTGCAGAGGTTCACAAATTCAATCTTACTCTTCAGGAACTAACTTTCACCAGTGAGACAAAGTGCAAGCTTCTTTAAAGCAGAGATATATTTGCTCCTTGCTGGCCCACAATAGGCACCAATTACATATTTACTGAATCAGTGAATAAACCACAAAATCAAATTATTCCAATATATTGTAGAATATAAGCCCCAAATGTAAATAAATGCTATGGGATTTCAGAAGGAGAGGGAATTACTTATAGCTAAATTATCAGTGAAGATCTTGTGAAGTTGTATGAACTGATAAGAATTTTAATCAGGCAATAGTTGAAAATGGAACATAGCTTAATAGACAGAAATAAAAGAGGAAGTCCCAGGCAGAAGAGAACAAAAAGAAAAAGACCATATAGGGGTGGAGTAAATGCATATAGAGTACAAACAAATGGCAGCCATGAAGTTTCAATAGGTGGAGTAGTAACGGGAAATAATAGAATACAGAAGAGTTGATTGTTGTCCTGAGGATATCAGAGCTTGTTCTGTGGATCAGTAGTCTTCAGGTCTCCCAGAGGATCCCTGTATTGCTAAAAGCTTTTGAGCACTTACCACAATATATGCATATTTATGTATTAGGATTTTATAAATTATACACTTTACATTATCTATATATCTATTTATGTATATATGTGCAGATACACATATAAATGCTTATGACAAGTAGACATTTATTTTTTTTGGTTTGGTTTTTTTTTTTGAGTTGGGGTCTCACTCTGTCGCCCAGACTGGAGGGCAGTGGTTGCTCCCGGCCACCGCAGCCTTGACCTGCCAGGCTCTGGCAATTCTTCCGCCTCAGCCTTCCCAGTAACCAGAATTACAGGCGCGCGCTACCACGCCCAACTAAATTTTTTTTTGATTTATTGTAGAGATGAGGTCTCGCCAAGTTGCCCAGGTGGGTCTTGAACCCATGGGCTCAGGCAATCCACTCACCTCAGCCTCCCAATGTGCAGGATTATAGGCTGAGCCACCGAACCCGGCTACAAGTAGACATTTTTAGGTGTCACATGGCTACTATACTTTTCAACAGCACATTATAAATGTAATTAGTTATTTTTGTGCATACTTGCTTATTACTATATATTGTCTGTATCTCCTGCTAAATTGTAATCTCCATAAAAGCAGGGAACTTTTTCTTGTACCCTCTATATTGCAAGTGCCTCATGCGTATTTGGCACAGAGCAGGCAGCCATAAAATATTTGATGAGGAAATAAATTGAACAGTAGACTGATTGATCAGATTCATGTTGAGGTAAGAATTTACTAATCTGGAGTCTTCTAACACTCTTCATATTTCCCACTAGAGACTGACCATCCATCTACCACTCTCTTGTAAATATTAACCTTCAGTCTTGAAACTATCAATGCCACATCTTGAAGTCTAAAACTGAAACTTTCTCTTTTTTAACAGCTTTTGAGGTATGGTCGATATGCAATAAACTGTGCATATTTAATGTGCAAAATTTGATGAGTTTGGACATGTTCATCTACCTGTGAAATCACTACCAGAATATCAAAGTAACAAACATATTCATCACCTCCAAAAATTTCCTTGCATTCTTTTGTTATTTGTGTGTGTGTGCACGTGTGTGTGTGTGTGTGTGTGTGTGTGTGTGTGTGTGTGTGTGTGTGTTGGGGTGGTAGAACACTTGACATAACTTCTTTTTTTTTTTTTGAGTTGGAGTCTCACTCTGTCGCCCAAACTGGAGTGCAGTGGCTGCTCCCGGCCACCGCAGCCTCGCCTGCTGGGCTCCGGCGATCCTTCTGCCTCAGCCTTTCGAGTAGCCGGCTACCACGCCCGGCTGATTTTTTGATTTATTGTAGAGATGAGATCTCGCTGCCCAGGCAGGTCTCGAACCTGCGGGCTCAGGCAATCCACTCACCTCAGCCTCCCAAATGCGCAGGATTACAGGCTGAGCCACCGAGCCCGGCAACATAACTTCTTAATATATTCTACATTTCTACAAACTAACGGAATAGCTTGCCTACCTTAATATTTTTTCACAGAAGATGAGCTTTTTAAAAAATATTCATTTATAATTTCTTTATATGAAACAAAGTATCTCAAACTGGGTTCCTTGAAGCCTGAGGGCTTCCAGTGACATTTTTAGTGGCTTTTTAAAGATGAGGATTAGAAAAGAAAATTTGAGTGATGGGAGCATACACTGCTATTTCCACTAACAGTCTCCAATTTTCTCCTTTATTTTAGACATATTTTATAGATGCTGTTTGAACAAAAGTGAGGGGGTTAAGGATATTGAAAGAATATTTTAAAAATACTGACTTAAAGTTATTTAAATCCTGTAGAAATTCAATAAAGGTTATAATAGCTATGTAAAACCCTTAGTTTTAATAGTCTTGCCATATTGGTTTGTTTATATTTTAGCACACCTACTCTTCAATCTATGGTATTGCTGAAACTAGAGTAAAAACCAAGAAAACAAACACTCTAGTCAAAGACTGCTTCTACCCCTTAAAAGTTTGTGGTTGTTTGGCATTGTTTGCCTTTCCAGGTGGAGCTTCTCCCATCTACACTCTCCTTATCACCTGGACAATCCCTTGTGAGTTGGCATCTGGCCAAGGTCAACTAATGCGAGGCTGTGGAGGAGATGGGACCATAGGAAGAGAAAGAGGTGGCGGTTTATTTTCCCATCCCTACCTGCTTTTCACTGCATATCTGGCAGAAACTGTGCCCCTCCTTGGCTCCCTTTTCCACAGTACTGGTGCTCACTGGGTTCTAGTAATGCATTTTCCTTCTATTCAGCCCTCGCCAGTATCAGCTTTCCAAGGCCACTTGTCTCTTGGCACTCACAGTTCCTTTGCTTGTCCCTTTCCCCCCTCACATGTCTGTAACTAATTTCCTCTCTTTTTATTTGAGCCACCTGGTGAATGATAGTTCTTACCATTTTTTTGACTGACACAAAATCTAACCCTATTAAAATATAGCAAAAACTAAAATACAGAAAATAAAATGCTGGTCATTAAAATGTTTTAACATTCACTCCACCTTGTTTACCATATTTCCAATTTATTATACTGTACAATTTATTTTTTGCCCCAAACAGCTATCTTATTCTTATAGACTATGAGCAAATAACTATAGAAAAATTAATTTAATCTCATGTCAATGGGTGCCCATAAAAATTTTTACTTTATTGTAAATGGAGATTCAGAACTCTCCACTCTGTACCTGCATGCAAGCCAGAAAGTGATAAGGCCATATAATTCATTTCACAAAGCCAGGGAAGACTCTGGAAATAGCCTTGAAAAAGTTCAAAGAGTAACATTTGCACATGTGCACATATGTTCATGTTCTGCAAAAAAGAAGAATATATTATTGTCAGAGGTCGAAGAGACTAGTCAATGACTAGTAGTAAAATACTTTTACTCAAGTGTACATGTCAATTACTGCCTGTATTTTGGCAAAAAGGTATAGCTCGAAAATGCCTCAATAACCATAACTAGCATTTACTCTTGAAAAAAATGTCTCAGCAAATTCTGAAGAAAAAAAATGACATGAACATGAAGAAACTTTAATACAACTAAATAAATAAAGAACATTGCTGTATGTTTTGAACATATTCTTGAAAAGAGATCATAGAGGGAAAGTTTCCATAGAGCTTTTTTGAAAACATTGACTGTTATTTTTACATAGCTATAAAAAAAAAGCATGCTTTTTTACAAAAGAATAAAGAGAGATTTCTTGCAATGAGTTTTTAAGAAAGTCTTGTTTTGAGAGAAATGTTCAACGGTCTGCTCTATTACTTTTGGCATCTTAAAGGAATGCTCACAAAAATAAACAGATATTAACAACACATGCAATAATTGAAGATGTACTGTGAGTTAAATAATTATAGCACCACCATTTCTGAAAATAAGAAAGAAGTCTCATTGAGATCCATCATTAGTGAATATGCAGTTCATGTCCTTAGGTCAAAGAGTTGAATTAAACTAGATTAGTGGCTTCTGCCTTGAATTTACAGAATTTGCATCAAAGAATCCAAAACAAAACAAAAAAGAACAGTTTAGGGCAATTTTTGTCTCTGTCAGGTAGAATCACAGTATTAAAATAACAGAATGTCCCTGTATGGGATGCACGTGAAAAGATTATTATAGAAACTTCTGAGAAATAGCAGGATCCTGCTTGCAGTCTACCAACACCAATGAGAAAGGACTGGGGCCGGAGGTCAACTTGCTGTCCTGTATTTGTATGGTGACTGGCCAAGACTACCCAACACTATGGATACACAAGATGGGAGATTGCTTACTTTATGCACACCACCAAATTCAGAGAAGCAACATTGGGTAGCCAAATTACAACATACGTCACATTTGCAATCAAAGGCACTCAGAAAACTAAACTGGAGTAAAAGAGCTCCTGATGTGAGAAAGAAAATATTTATTTAAACAGAATTATAAACACAAACAAACATCATGAGGTACTTAACACTATGATGTCATTTGCCAATTTGATGCAGGTATGTTCTTCTAATCTTATAGTAATAGCTTTTTTTCTTCCACATGTATGATAAATGCATTAAGGTCATTGCTTTATCCCACTTCCTAATTATGATATGATCCCTTGTTACTTACAATATGGTTTCCACTATCACCAACTAATTGAGAATCCCCAGAAAGGAACCTAAATTCCCTTTTCAATATTCAACATGATTTACCACCACTTCCACATATATATTTTCTCCTTGGGAATTGATGGCACAGTGTGCCCTTGGTTTTTCTCTTGTCTCTCTAATTGTGCTTTCTATGACACCTTTCCTCTGTGCACCCCCCCACCACATGTCATGATGCCTACAGACTTTTTCCAACAGAGTGTCACCTGCAAGTTTAGAGTCTTGAAACATGAGGGGAAAGCAGTTTTCTTCACATCCTTTGAATTCTGTCATCTTCCAACTCTTCAAATTATCACTAAGACGGTTCTTAGGTTTTTTAAAGATTAAGAAAAATAAAACATTGCTTATAACATTCTAACTTTGAAGCAGTCTTGTTCATTTTGTTGTGGAGTGTGCAAGTGTATGTGCATAAAAACAGTCATAGACAGATTCTTTGACACGTCAATCAGAGCTTTTCAACTTGAAATACTTCTATGATGCATAAATTCAGTATATTATGTACTTATATAGAATTGTGTTCATTATGATAGAGATAATGTTTATTTTCTATTACCTATCAATTAACCTAAGACATAGTCAAGTAACAGTACAAAGTTAGCAAATGATTACTTAGTACAGCAAATAAACTGCTATTAACAAGAGACCTTTCTTAGTATATAGACTTGCAAGATTTGGTCATGTACTTTTCATGGGAGACTTAGCTATAGGTTTATGTAGTTTTCTTTTTCTATGCTCAGAAGATATTATCCCAAATTACTTTTTTTTCATTACCAAGTCTAGGGGTCATCAGCTACAAACGTGTTTATGTGCTTTGGAAGATACCATGAACACCTGTCCTCTTTCCAAATGAACACTTCACCTTGTAAGCTCTTTGGAGACTCTGTTACTTCCTTGGCATCTTGTTCTAATTCCTTAGTGACCCCACTGAGTATGTGTTATTACACAAAATACGATGTTATTGTTAGAACCAATTGATCATGAAGACATGAGTCCCTGAGAGGGCTGGAGATTTGCTCAGAGAGAAAATAAGAGAAGACAGAGAATAAGATCGCCTCCTGACACATCCAGTGCAGAGCCCCTCTTAGCCATCATGATGTATTAAACTAAAAGTGCCTAAAACTAAAGGCTTATGCTATACCAGATAACATTTGTATTTTATTCCTATATAAGTAAGTAACAGCAGCTACCGATACTTGAAGAAAGATTTTTCAAAGAAAACAAAGAAAATCTATCTATTTTTTTTCCCCAAAGAATAGAGAAAACATTAACTTAAGCACTGAAGTGATAGCTTAGGAAAACTTTCTGGAGAAAAGCTTGCAGACTTCTACACCACCACAGAGTAATAAGACAGCATAATATGTTAGATGAAGCAGGGTTTATACATTATTTATTCTGACCCTTTAATTTGATGGATATGAAAAATGAGGTCAGATAATTGGCTGAGTTTCCAGGTTCTATAACCAGATGTAACAGAACAGGACTCTAGAACATAGATATTCAGATTCCTCACTCAGCACAATTTTCCCTACTCACCAATCTCTTCTGCCTTCTCCTTTCTCAAAATTTATTTTTCCTAAAAATGTCTAAGATATATGAAAGATTTTTTTAGGTTCATAATTAAAATGTTGAAGTTCTCAATTGTCACTAATATATTTTTGATTTATCATCTTTTTATGGTTCTTATCCAGCTATCCCTATATATTGGTTTAAAGAAAATAAAAACTTTTGTTCAGTAATGATCTTTAAAATTCAGTAGCTTGAAATGCCTTAGGATTTCACTGAAAGTTACTTAAATAAAACTTTTTTAGTAGCTTCTGAAATCAACATTTGAACAAATAATTATTGAGCTATTATATGACCTACATGCTAACAGGTAAATATTTGGTCTTCAAGAGGTAATAATTTACACTGGAATTAATAAATGTATTTTAGAAAATCTGATTTCTTGTATTTTGGTATCCATTAATTTTTGCCATTTTTGTGTATTTCAAATACCCCAGAGTTTAATGGTAGTATTCACAAGCTTATTTACTTGCAGTTCTGCCTTTTCTTGAGGTATTTCTAAGTGCCCAAAACTATTAATAAGGATGAATAAATAGACACAAATGAGCTTCTTTTCAGTCATTTACAATTTAGTCTACTATGTGCTAATCCTGTATCCTCCGTTAATCAACCCCCAAACACAAGTCTTCCATTGTGCTGGATAGAGATGAGGCATATGTGGTGGAATTCAGTCAAAATATTAATTTAGGCATTTGGGAACCATCACCTTCTTGAGAAAACTATCAGGTAAAATACATTCATTTTCAGCCAAGCTAAATTCCAATGTCCATGGATTGCACAACCCTGTTAAAGTCAGTAAGTGTCAAAGTCTTGAGCTATGGACTAGACAACATTGCCCAATAACCACAATTAGGGTTTTCAGCATCTGCTGTTCCTCTTTTACAAATCTGAACTCTTCTTCCTATGCTATCTCTCATATACATTATTCATGCTGATGTTGAAATCGTGACAATTTATGAGGAGAGTTCAGTAGTTTCGCGTAGCACTGGAAATCACTGCCCAAATAACAGAAGGAAAACTTACCCCAGGAAATGGTCTCATAAACGTTCTTAAAAACCCATTTTATTATGATATTCTTTAAATACACAGGGAATAAAGTATTACGTGAAATCTTTGGTTTGTCCTAAACACTAAAACTAAGATTTTAACCCTCAGTTTCAAGTTCCTTCACTGACTTGCCCTGATTTTACTTCTCTTTTTTACCCCACTCCCACATTTGTCCTTTTATCAATCAAGTCTACCTACCTTGCAATTATGTCTCTTACTCCTGCCCTCAATCTAACTTACACTTAAAATATCTTACCAATATACAGAATCTTCTCTTCCTCCTAATTCACAGAGCTCTCAAGATATAACAATTTAGTGTAATTGATATTTAAATGCAATGATCATTTCCACGAATTCACTCTATATTCTTCAGGAAATTTTCCTCTTTGTTCTTTATAATACCAGAGAAAGAGAGAGAGAGACAGAGAGAGAGATAACAACTCACAACATGTAAATTAGCCACCAAAATAGATATTAGCCCTCAAGCCCTAAGCCTAAAAGAAATAAAAGAAGATTTAATGAGAATCAAAAAGTGGAAGTGAAACAAAAATTTTAATATATTTTTCTTCATTAAAAACATTTGTTTGATTTGTATGGAAATCTGAGTTTCATGAAATTCTAAATATTATTTTGAGCAAAACCGTGCCTTCTCTGATATAAGAATCCATCAAACTTGGGGACTACCAGAAAGAAAATTCAATGTGGGAAGGGTCAATTCTGCAGTCAAATTGAGGTTTGGAGCAAAATACATTTTAGAAATAAGAATACATGATATAATGATTTGTATGTATTATGCATTCAGTTAATATTTATTATGCAAAATTCTTTATAGGGAAGATGGGAAGTTCAGGTCCACATGACCATTTTTACATTAAGTACAGTGTATACATCTTCCATCACTCTTCACAAATGATAACTTTTTCTATGTGTGATCCAGGATCTATGGTTGAACCAAAAGAATTTCCATGGTGCATTTTCTTGAGGTTTGTAATTTAAAAGCTTTTGGCTTTGAGAGAAGTTGAGTTGTTGATTTAAAATATTTTCAATATAAGGTTAGCCAAGGTTAGAAGGCATTCTAATGTTTTCATCCACTCCTTCTATGCAGACCACATTTGTTTTCTGTGTAATCCTTTTCCCTTCCTAACAACAGCTGTAGCACTACTTAGCGCCCATTAGTCTAATGCTATTCTTAACTAAAACTACAAATTGCCTCCAAGGGAAGCACTAGAGGGGGCCAAAGAGTAACCCAATGTGGGATTTTCCGTTGTCCTACCAATATCTTATCCATTACTAAGTCATATACTTAATCAATCAGGTAATCAACCAACCTAAAAGCTCATTGACAGCCCACTACATGAAAGTCATTGTAGTTGGTGATTTCTGATAATGCATTGAAATGTGTTACTGACAGAGGATTTAACATTGCCACTTTGTCTACCCTCAAGCAATAGTCAAGCATTCATGACATGTAGCAATTTGTAATTTTGCTGAGGCATGAAATTGAATTACATGTGGCAAGAGGCTGGCCTCTAGCAGGAATCCTTTAGCTAGAATTTGCTTAGATGACTGGCCCACATGTCCTCTCAGAGTGGTTTAGATATTCCCTGCTTGTGGTCAAGTTACTATGTAGTCAATCTCACAAAATGTTTATATGTATATATGTATCACACACACACTCATACACACGTGTCTGTGTGTGTGTCTGTGTGTGTGAATACTTTTCCAGCAAATAAAGTTAGCTTCTAGTTCTGGTGATAAAAGTAAAGTGGAAGCAAAACTAGTCAAGAAAGTGATGATTCTAACCTATGAGATAGAAGTTTTATGGAGACAATCACATGCCAAACTGGAATTCATGAATTTGAGACTGTGGTATTCTTCATGACTATTGAGAGTTTGCCACATAGATTCCTAATCATCAGGGAATGTTTAGAAAAAATATAAAATTGCTTTGTCAGAGTTATCTTCTTACAATCTACATTGCCTTTAGATCATGGCAGGCATGAATGTTATTTTAATTACTTTTTAAGATCAGGACATTCATGTTATTTATATTTTGCTAAATATTATACACAAAGTCACCATAGTATCTACTCTTCTACCATGCAAGATTTGAGACCATGACAAAAAATACATACTTTTTACACATGTAATTTTTAGTTTTAGGTCCTAACTAATTCAGCATAGGTTAAAACGTAGCTTATGATTGAGAAAAAAGGATATTCCAATTAATTGTGGCAATATGTAATATAGACCTAGATTAAAAAACTCCATAGGGAAGTGGAATTTGATATATTTTCTCAAGTTGACTCAAACATGTTTTCTAGGCAGAGTCAGTTTGGAAACAATTTTTGAAGCCCAGAACATTGTGACAACATACATGAAGTTGCACCATGGGAAGTATATGGCATATCTTGACCACCTATCCATTGTGAAGATAAAGGCCCACCATTACAGCTTGTGGCAGCTGCTGTTTTCCATCCTCCCTTCCTTCTGTGGATGGTTGTATATCCAGGCACCCAGGGTCTCCTACCCTTAGGCTGCTACTGTTTGTGGTGCTTGCCCTTGCTATTTTCACAGTACGTGGGCTGCTCTGTCCCTTCTCAAACTCATAAAAATGTTGTTCCTAATAAAGACTGAAGATTCAGTGCTTGCCTTTTGGAATGTAAACCTTCCCTGTTTCCTGGGCAAGCACACAAGAGAATGGAGGGAGGAGGAGGGTGGGGATAAAGGGAACAGGAAAGAAACAAGTCACGTATCTTTTAAAGTTTGCAAAGTTCTTTTTGAAAATGAGAATTCTTTGTATTTTTAAAACCCTCTCCACCCATTAGCCTCAACACTACATTGTTGCTATACTTACACCTCGCTCGTTATGTATTTACTTTTTATATAACTAAGCAGCACCCTGTCATAAATGAAATATTCATGCAAAAAAAAAAACCTGCTCAAAATGAATTTATAAAAAGAACATATAAAAACTACCATCTGCTCCCACTCCTAGCAAGCCCTTAGATACCCAAGTGGAAGCCCTCTGATTCCACAGAGAGGTAAAGCGACATGTTCATGATGTATTCCTGAAAGCCAAAACTGTAGACTTTGTATTAAGATGGATCTATGAGCTCTTGCCATCGAAATGCTTAGATCAACATTGATGGGCTTAGATATTGCACATAATGAATTCACGTGCTAGCATATTGTAATGGGTAGTCATACCGGTCATATTGTGCTGAAATGAGCTGAAACTCTTCTGGGAAGTTGTGAAAGCATTTAGTAGTCAATTGATACCATACTGCTTTATGATAAGACTTCCTTTAAAGAAAGTTGTCCAGACATTGTAGGACTCCAAGCTTAAGTGGGGGGCATTTGGATACTTCATTGTCTTAATTCAGCTAAGAAAACTAAGGATACTTCTAACACAGTGCATTTCTTGGAGTATTACCATAGCTGCAAACCATTGCTAACAAAGTAAATCTAATTTTCTTAATAGATGAATTTCTCTCAAATGGCAAATTGCCCCTTTAAGAGCTGAATGAACACTTTAAAGAAATTCTTTTCTGTCTGTTCCCTTCTCTTCCTATCCAGCACATTCCCACTTTCCCTCATGTTTAGTGCTAACCACTTTGCACTTTGTGTATGGAATTTTCATGTTTTCTTCCTGAGTCAATTAGGATCATTTGCTTGACTGAAAAGCGAAATAACAGTGGCGTAAATAAGAAAAGAGTTTATTTTCTCTCACAGGAAAGACATCCAGAGGCCAGCAATCTAGAACTAATGTAGTGATTTTGGGATCACTAGGAGACCAGACTTCTCTTTTTTTTGCTGTCCCATCATTCTCAGTAGGTTGGTTTTTGACTGAAGGTGATTTCTTCCCTTCTAGTTACTATGCTGCATAAAGTTGCGCTCCCTCCTTTCTTAAGACTTCCGGGAACTACCACCATACACTTCTAAATACAATTTTTTTTTTAACCAAAACTTAGTCACGTTGCAAATCCTTCTCCAAATTAGTTGTTAGCTTGACAAATTCAGAGTTCTCATACCAAGAAGGAGAAGGCAATTGGGAGTTGGGATAGATAATTCTCAGTCTCTGTTTCACTTCCCTACCATAGCTTGCTGTCACATGGCATTTGTTCGGGTTTATGAGTATTTCTGATTATTTTAATTAGTAAATAATCTAAATGCTCATCATTCAATAATCAGATTATGGATAAAGCAATGATAAAAATTGGTAGGAAAAAATTCTGGAGTATTGTAATGAGGTCTTTAGCTCCTGTTATACTCTGTTTATGTGCAGGGGAAGCTCTAAGATTGCCTTAAAATAACAATTATTTGCCTAAATAAACATTGAACATGGTTCCAGTTTTATGGCCCTAGACTCTCATTGCTTTCCTCATCAACAGAGTGACCACATAGTTGATGAATCAGAATACATTTGAGAGTCTGAAAGCAGAAGTTATTAATAATGACATTGGAACATTAAGGGTAACTCAGGATTTTCCAGGGATAACTGGGGCATATGATCACCCAACTTACCCTTATACTGAATCACTTCACGTGCCAGAATTTGCATAAACATCAGTTTACTTGTATTTTTTTAACCAATCATTTATTACTAGAAATGTGTTAGGATATGAAGAAAACATGAAAAATTGATTTACTGTTGTACATACACTTTTGTCTTAGTCCATTTAGGCTGTTATAACAAAATACCTTCGCCTAAGTAATGTATAAAGAAGAGAAATTTACTGCTTACAGTTCTGGAGATGGAAAGTCCTAGATCAAGGCACCAACAGATTCAGTGTCTGATGTGGGCCTAGTCTTCTATATGGTACATTCTATATGTCTCCATATGGCATAAGAGGAAAGGGGCAAACAAGCTTTTTCAAGTCTCTTTTATAAAGCCATAAATCCCATTCACAAGGGCTCCACCTTTATTACTTGGTCACCACCCAAAGGCCCCACATCTTAATACCAACACACTGGGGATCCGTTTTTAACATATGAATTTTAGAGGTGCACAAACATCAGACCATAGCTACACTATATCTCTGAGTGTGGTATAAAAGGCAGGGATTTCAGCTAAAAGGTCCATAAAAACTGAAAAGTAACATTAATGAACTATTTCCAGTTGTTGAGGTCAAAATTGTTTTAAGAAATGAAATGGTTATGAGAAATGGAAATCTACTCTTGGTGCTCAGAATCTAGTTATAAAGGACTCTACTTAAAGTCTCTGAGTTTGTAGAATTTTTTTCTTTTTCTTTTTTTCTTTTTTTGGGTTGGAGTCTCACTCTGTCGCCCAGACTGGAGTGCAGTGGCCACTCCCAGCCACTGCAGCCTCGACCTGCTGGGCTCTGGCGATCCTTCCGCCTCAGCCTTCCAAGTAGCTGGAACTACAGGTGCACGCTACCACACCTGGCTAGTTTTTTGATTTTATTGTAGAGATGAGGTCTCGCTGCCCAGGCAGGTCTCGAACCCGCGGGCTCAGGCAATCCACTCACCTCAGCCTCCCAAAGCGTGGGATTACAGGCTGAGTCACCGAACCCGACAATTTTGTTCTTCTTTATGGCTGCATAATACTCCATCTGGTTTGAATTTTGATCAGACTTTCACCTGGGTGAGAAACTGATCAAAAGGGGGTAATTGTTAAATAAATTTATAGGAGACTTTTTTTTTTTTTTTTTTAGTCTGAGTCTCACTCTGTTGCCCAGTCTGGAGTACAGTGGCACACTCATGGCCACTGCAGTCTCCACCTGCTGGACTCAGGAGATTCTTCCGTTTCAGTCTTCCTAGTAGCTGGAACTACAGGCATGCACTGCCACTTCCAGCTAATTAAAAAAAAATTTTTTTTTTTTTGAGTTGGAGTCTCACTCCATGTAGCTGGAACTACAGGTGCACGCTACCACACCTGGCTAATTTTTGATTTATTGTAGAGATGAGGTCTCGCCAAGTTGTCCAGGCAAGTCTTGAACCCGCGGGCTCAGGCAATCCACTCACCTCAGCCTCCCAAAGTGTAGGATTACAGGCTGAGCCACCGAGCCGGCTGTAGAATTTTTTTTAATCCACCATTCTGAATAGTCTATCACTTTAATCTGTAACCTGTGAGAGCTGACAGCTGTCAGTTGGGAGAATTTGCTTGGCTAAAAGCCAACCATAAAGAACAAGCCTTGTGTGAGGGCTCAGACTGACAAAGTATTTTGGCTTTCTCCACAGGGCACTAGCACATTATCATGCTGAAAATCTCCCCTGTCTATGACAGAACCTAATTCCAGATTCCACCTTGTTTCCTCATTCCATATAATTTTGTATAATTCTTTCTGAAACATATTCCTTTCTGAAAAATATTACTATCAATTAAATAGTACCTATTGATATGGAAGCTTCCAAAGATGCAGAATACTCTAGAAATAAAAACACTCAAATAATTTGGATTTGTAATAATTACTAAAGTTATTTCTAAACATTCACAATCTATATTATACTGACTTTGATGATTTCTGAAATTTTCTTTCCCTAAGTGAGTTTACAAAAAAACAGGGTACTATTCAAATTCAAAACATTGATTTTTGAGTTTGACTTCCTGAGTTAAAATATCTGCTCTTCCACTTCCTAACTGCGTAACTTTGAACACATCAACTATCTATAAAATGAGTGCAATCATATTACTTATCTTACAGTTACTTGAATATTTATCGAGCTAACATATTTAAATTGCTTAGAGTAGTAACCGGAATAAAGGTAGAACTTTTTAAATGTCCACTATTTACAGCATAAAGATGAATACAAGATATAAAACTTATGTGTCTGAGTATAGATACAATCAAACCAAGAGAGTTCAAAACTGAATTAATCTATAAAAATGTATACCTTTGTATGGCATCCCAATCTTTGTTAAGAAGAACACTTTCTTCTGGGTACCCAGACTCTAAATCTTATTCTTAACTTTTCCCCCTTTTCTCCTCCCTCACTTCTAGAAGTATTCAAGTCATGTTCCAAAATCCATTTCCGTCTGTCTCTTCCCACTGTCATTGCCTTAATTGAGACCCTCTTTACTCCTAGGCCAAATAATTCCAATAACTCTCTGACTTGTCTTTGTATTTCCAGACTACTCCCTTGAAACATTTTTTTTTAGTTTATAGAACATCCCTGGAAGAATATGCTCTATATCCAAAATAATGTCCAAACTACCCATCATGGCATTCAATAATTTTATGATGAGGGTTCAGCTTACCTCCCAACTCTCATGCCCTAGGTAAGCCAGATCATCAGCTGTGCATTTTGTCATCTTGATATTATTTTGTTCACACTCTTCTATTTAAATGGAATGTTCATATGCTCTTCCCTTTCTGAATATCAAAGCTTTTATAGCCTATCCCATCAGGCCATGTTAAAGCTGGCTGGCTGGCTGTGTCATCTCAGAGCTGGGGGAGTCTCTAATCAATCTGTCCAGAGTTTGCTGAGAGGAACTGCCTCATGCTTTCACTCCCTTCAACAGGAAAGACTTCACCCTCTAAGATGAGTACCTTTTCCTAACTCATACTTACAAGGGTGCACTGTCAGTTAACAGTTACCCTGGCCACTCACAGTAGGCTCTTACTTTTTTATTTTGAGTTGGAGTCTCACTCTGTCGTCCAGGCTAGAGTGCAGTGACACACTCACGGCCACCCCAGCATCGACCTGCTGGGCTCTGGCTATCTTTCTGCCTCAGCCATCCAAGTAGCCAGAACTACAGGCACGCGCTACCATGCCTGGCTGATTTTTTATTTACCGTAGAAACGAGGTCTTGCTAAGTTGCCCAGTCTGGTCTCAAACCCACGGGCTCAGGCAATCCACTCGCCTCGGCCTCCCAAAGTGCTGTGATTACAGGCAGAACCACCAAGCCTAGCCGATTCTTGCATTTAATTAAATAAATCAAAGTTGTCACAGACTTGTGACAAAAAGATGTTAATGAAGATATAGTAGACAATTCAAACCTCGTAGATACGTATCTCATGGTTATAAAGTGCCTGAATTAGTTAGGACAGCACAGGTTACGGTAACAAATAGATTCAGGACTGTACAACTGCTCAAACATGAATGAAGTTTATCTCTTATTTGTATAATATTCTAAAGGAAATGTTCTTGGTTAGCAGGCAGCTCTCCTCTACACAGTAATTCAGGGACCTAGGATTCCTTCATCTCATTACTCCACCACTCCTTAAAGTCCTTTAATCATCTGTATCTAGATTGAAAAATGAGACAAAAAAGAATGGAAGAAGCATATTTCCTTTCTAAAAGCCTTGGCCCAGAAATGACATACATCACTTCTACTCCTAATTTACTGGTGAATAATATTAAGACGACTCTACTTCATTGAAAGGGAGGCAAGAAAAATAATCTAGCTACATGAAGAATAAAAAATATGAATTTTTGGTGAATGTGTATGAATGTAGTATTGTACAGTTTAGAGGCTTTTCTTAGAGATGTTATCTCTACCAGGCAGGTATAGATAATTAATCCTTTAAGTTTTTGACAGATGGTGAAGCTGAGATTTGGAGACAGTAAATAATGTATTAGGAATAATAGAGCTGGTTGGTAAGGAGAATCGTAAACCCAAATCATCTAACTTCAACTCTAATTTTTAGCCGTTTTTACTGAAGCATCTTAGAAAGGAGATAATTTAAAGGAGGCTTCTTAAGTACTTTTCAGTGACTTGACTTGAAACGATAAATAGTTCTGTCTGCCTAGTGTCCCAGAAGAGAGGGTAAGTGTGGCCAATGAAAAGTCTAGCAAGACAGGCAGGATCCAAAATATTAATGTATCAAAAGTCCTATATCAAATCAGACTTTGTCATTCAACTGCTAAAGGCCACTGAGGTTTGGTTTTGAGTTTATTGTTGTTGTCATTCGTTTTTGTCTGTTTTTAATCAGGGTGGTTAATGTCATCTGATAAAAATGTTAGAAAAATGGCAGCCTCAGTAACATGTAAGCTGATCTGGATTGCTGTGAACACAGTGGCAAGGCTCACCAACAAGAAGGCAAATTCAGCATTCCAGAAAAGATGATGAGAGTTTAAAACAAGGCAATGGTAGTGATGGTGGAGAGGAGAGGCGAGGTAAAAGAGAACTTTAAGAAGCACAATAGAAGAGGTTTGTGATTACTTAAATTCAGAGGATTGGAAAGAAGAAGTTGACCATGCCCCAGCTTTCTGGCTGAATCTGGGTCAGTGCCAAGAAAAATAAAAAATTATTAATCTCAACTTTGCCACCGAATTTAGTTGTGCTACTTGAATAAGATGGTTCATTTTGGTCACTGGTGAACAAACTGAGATAGATAAATGCACTTTTTACTATTAGTCCTCCACAGAGGATGTGGATAAGAGCCTTTAAGTTTCCAGGATCCCTGATGGTTAATTAGGTAAGCAGCAGGCAAGAATTGACTATATAATCTTTCCGTGTTGGTGGCCTGATCTATACATCACCAAAAACACACCAACTGGAGCCTCAAAATAGAATTAACTTTGCCTATTTATTAAGATTGTCTTACTTTGTTTTAAAAAGTGTTGGAGTCTGAATACTTGCAGTCCTCCATGAAAATCAGCATGCATTCAAAGACAAATCTCTCTGCACAGCTACTGAGCACTATAAAGTTAGAAGTAATCTGGGAAACTTGTGCTTGCTGCTCCATTTCCCCAGGAGTGTGAAAAAGGCAGACTGGCCTCTCGAATCCATCTCCCAGGGATTAAAGGAAACTGGAAATGGTTTTGACTCTTTGCTGGCTTGACATATGAGACTGACTGAAGATGGCACTCTGAATGAATTGGCACGGCCCTGTTGTATTGGAATGGTATTTCTTGACAGGGTTGGATGGCATATGTAGTTTTGTGTATTGTTCTGGTGCTTCTTAAATCAAGTTGCCCGATTTAAGCCAAACAAATGTTCTATTCTCTACTCTCTCTTCAAATCACATCAATCTTTTGCGTGGTCACGTCGTATCCCCTGACTATGCTCTGCAAGTTACCCATGATCCTTAGAAAAGACTTTCTTTGTAATAGACAATAATAAAAGGACACACTTCGTATGTTTTAAATGACTCAATTTTTTAGCTCACTTTAATTGTGTTATTTCTATAACAGTTTAAATTATTTAGTGAATAAATAAGTAAAATTTGTAAATATATACAAAATAAATTACTATAATTGAAAGCAAAATTTGTTCCCAGATCTTAATCAATTTCTAGATTGTACTATATCTTGGAGATAATTTGCCTGCTGTAAGTTGTGTCCAATATTTAATTTTTAAAATGCTGAATTCACCACTGTGACTTTAGTGCAAGATAAAACAGACCAACCTGAAAGGAACTTATGTAGTTGGGCATTTTCTCTCAAATGTTGAGCAGATAAGTCTTCAAATTGCTGCTGATTTGTACTTTATTGGAGTCAGACTAACAAATTTGAGGATGATTATGGATATATTTGTCTTATATTTCTTAATCTATTCTAATTCATAAAAGTGTTCCGATAATATCACTGCCAATCTAGATAATTTCTAAGCTTTTTCTACCTTTTACTCAAATGTAGGCCCAAGTTCCTGCTTTATATTTTGTGTTTCTGGATCTCAGTCCCCAAAGCTTACTAGGCAAAGTATTGACAAAACTAGGCTCACAAGGAAAATACTGCACTTTAATAGTTACATGGGGTCTCTTCTGTGTCACTAACATCTCACAAATCGTACCAGTTATAGGATGTCTGAGAGTATCCAAGGTCATTCAGGAAGGCAAGAAAACGATGATGTAAAGTTTTCTTTATACGTAGGCCTATGTCAAATTCTCACAGACAATCTAGTTGTCTGCAGAGTTTCAAAGTGGGAAAAAATAAAGATCTCATCAAAGAAATAAAACAATGAAATGTTCAAAGTTGGTGTTGATTTAGGGCAACCCCAGGGAATACCACAATTAACTTCTCATACCCTGTTTGATGTGATGTATTGTGAGGTTTCTGTCACAAAGCCCACACCCCAGGTCTTTTCCTTCTTAGTACTTCCTGGCAGGGACATGCCCAGGCTGCCTGTTCTGAATCTCTCCCCTTGCAATTACTCAGTCAACCTTAAGTCTGTGGGAGGCTAAGGACATGCCTAAGGGCTATTTACATTAATATAAGCTCTATCTCCTCTTATCTTAATGCTTGCTACTGCTTTTTAGCTTGCAGCAGTTTGCTTTGGGTCACTCTTTTTTTTTAACTTTATTTCAATGACTTTGGGAGCTATAAATGAGTTTTTGGTTACATGGATGCATTGTGTAGTGACAAAGAAGTCTGGGCTTTAAGTGTACATACGACCCCTACCTGTACACATCGGACTAATAGGCAATTTTTCACCCTTCTTCCCCTTTCACTTTCCCCCTTCTGAGTCTCTAATGTCCATTATGCCCATCTATATGCCTTTGCAGTTTCTTAGTTTAGCTCCCAGTTATAAAAGAGAACATGCAGCATTTGGTTTTCTGTTCCTGCATTACTTTACTTAGGATTGCTGGTCTCCAATTCCATCCAAATTTCCACATACACATACACACACACAAACACATTATTTCATTTCTTTTCATAGCTTAATAGTGATCCGTGATATTCACATGACTTTTGGTGCCATTTTTCTTTTCCAGAACTCTCTTAGAACCCTGATCTGGGGACTGTTTAGAGAACAGTAGCCCCCTTCCATCCTGCTCTAATATGAGCACCACTTCTAGTATCTTAGCTCACCAAGATAAGTAGATGGGAAAGGAAGAGGTTTGTATTTCTTTGCAGATCCCAGGTGTGCCCCTTTGGAAAAATGAAAATTCACCCTTGCTGCATTAGCCAGTTTTGCCTCAGAAAACCTTCTGGGATCTGAAAAACACGCTTTTTAGTCACTTTTTAAAGTTTCATTTTCTTTTTGTGGTCAGCATTGTTTAGCTTCATTTTCTTCTCCTTATTCCTCTTTTTGGAATGTTTCTTCTCTATAGTGCTGCTGTCAGCCCTGCCAAGTTTCTTTATCATCTGTCTCTACAGCTAGATTCACTTTCTGAGTCAATGGTGTCAAATCAGAATACATATGGGGACTGTCAATCTCACATAGTACAACTTGGAATTAATTTCTGATTCCTACCAGATATTTAACCCATGAGCTGAGTAAAAAACTGGATGGCCTTACAGTCTCTAAAGTAAAGATCTCCCTGCTTAATTCTCTATTTCCTCTCCTGCTATTTTAGTTAAACCCAAAACTTTGGGGTCTGCCTTGAGGCAGGGCGTACCTTCAGCCTTCTCTGAGCCTTTCATCTAGCTTTCTTCCAGGGCTTTGATTCCTTCTTCTATCCCAGCCTCCCTTGTTCATAGTCCTGCCCAGCTCTGGCTAAAGCCCTGCTTCCTACCCCTTAGTTAAGGTCTAGTCTCATACTGCCCTAAAAACGTATCTTCAAATCCAAAAACAGCTGTGTCAGAAAACTGTCTGGCATACCCAGTGCACTGTCCTG
This sequence comes from Cephalopachus bancanus, assembly GCA_027257055.1. NCBI lineage: Eukaryota > Metazoa > Chordata > Mammalia > Primates > Tarsiidae > Cephalopachus > Cephalopachus bancanus. The sequence goes on along the minus strand of JAPVLO010000164.1, from coordinate 1,330,032 downwards.
GACATCATCACTGGACCACTGACTCTCATATTTGTTGGGACCTAACATGAGCTTGGACAATTTCCTCTGAGGTTTTGCCTCTACCCCAGTCAAGGGCTTGAGCAACCTGGGCCTAGTGAAGGAGACTGTGATTCAAACTCACTGTCCCTCTTAGATGACCCTGTTTAAATACCTCAAGCCAAAGCCCACGTCAGATCATAGCATCTAATCTGGATCCTTCCTGGATCCTGTGTTAGCTCTATCAAAATTACTTTTCTCTAGAAGGTAGCTAGCAACCTGTTTATTTCTTCTTCCTCTTAATCTCTCTTTGAAATACACCTCCTAAACTCCCCCTGACCACACTGCACAATCCAGCTCATGAGGGAGCTTGGTTTTTTTGTTGGTTTTTTTTTGAGTTGGAATCTCACTCTGTCACCCAGACTGGAGTGCAGTGGCCGCTCCCAGCCACCGCAGCCTCGACCTGCTGGACTCGGGCGATCTTTCCTCCTCAGCCTTCCGAGTAGCTGGAATTACAGGCATGCGCTCCCATGCCCAGCTGATTTTTTTATTTATTGTAGAGATGCGGTCTTGTTAAGTTGCCCAGACAGGTCTCGAACCCATGGGCTCAGGCAATCCATTCACCTCAGCCTCCCAAAGCATGGGATTACAGGCTGAGCCACCGAGCCCAGCTGGGAACTTGTTTTTTTTAAATCTCGATTTCAATTTTGTTGAATAACTAGTTATTCAAAATATACCTGCATCTACTATGGCCTTGGAAGAAGTCCCTCCCTCATTTACTTTGTGTCTCCAGAGCTCAAATCTGACTTGTGTAGTTAATATTTATTGACTACTCACTATTTGCTAGTTGCTTTGATAATGATGCAATGCTGGTAAATATCGCAATATCCATACTAGAGAGATATAATTCTAACTCCACTTTCTCTGTAACAGCATTAGACTTGCAGAGTTTAAGTAATTTTGCTGTGGTCAGTCAGGTAGTAGTTTTATAAAGTAAGGATCTGAACACAGAATTCTTGCTTTTGTCTACTCTTATACTCAGTATTATATGATCTGAAGGGAGAACTCCCTAAGTCCCATTTAGGAATCGGTTTCCCTAGAGATAATTATTATATTCACTGGAGTGAGTATACGCTATCAAACCACTGAAAATTTCTGAACACTTATGAAGTGCCAATGATTATTCTAAGCACTGGAGATATATCAGTTAACTAAAGAGGTAGGGACCACTCACAACAAGCTGCGCTCAGGGGTAGACTTCAGTTGTTCAAGTGTAAGGAGAAGTATATTCCCCCCAAAGGAAGTGTTTAGTGCTCTACAGCACCAGCACAGCTGGGCATGATATTGTCTACTATGGCTGGTGCATTCACCACAATTTCTACTTTTGGTCATGAATGGGGCATTTCAAGTTCGCTTACTGAGACTTACTGAGAATGCCATAACCAGATAGAACAGTTGAGGTCATCTGGTTTGATCGTCCACCTTTAGAAATAAGAATGATAATAACAACATGCTGAGAATTAACAATTCTAAGATTAGATAGATTTATGGTAAAAGATTCACTTTTTTTTTTACAATCTCCTGAACTCAGACTATCCTTCAGCCTCAGTCTCCCAAGCAGTTAGGACTACAGACACATACCACCACACCTGGCTAACGTACTGTTCATTTTTTTTTTGTAGAGATGAGGTCTTACTGTGTTGCACAGGCTGGTCTTAAACTCCTGGGCTCAAGTGATCCTCTAGCTTCAGCCTCCATAAGTGCTGAGATTACATGTGTGAACTACTGTGCCTGGCCAAGAGTCAATTCTTAAATACTGTTGACCCAACTCCTTGTCCAGAGCTACTATATCACATTGTTTTCTGGAGAAAGATACAGCACATGTTGAAACCAATGTTTTCCATGGCTGTAGGCAAATCTGTCATGACCTTGAGTTACTTTCTCAATAAAACTTCTTCACTTAAGTTGTTGCCCATGAAGCATTTTTTTTGGAGTTTTTCAAGATGGGATCAAAGAATTAGGTAATGGTGACTTTGTAGATTAGTAGAACCTGCACATATTGCCACTTACTGTATCTAGTGGTGTGTGGTCTATTCCTGTCTCCTGTTAGAAGTGGGAGAGAAGCCAGGCTCGGTGGCTCAACCTGTAATCCCACGCCTTGGGAGGCTGAGGTGAGTGGATTGCCTGAGCCCACAGATTCGAGACCCACCTGGGCAACTTGGTGAGACCTCATCTCTACAATAAATCAAAAATTAGCTGGACGTGGTAGTGCGCGCCCAGCTACTTGGAAGGCTGAGGCGAAAGGATCGCCAGAGCCCAGCAGGTCGAGGCTGCAGTGGCCGGGAGCGGCCACTGTACTCCAGTCTGGGTGAGAGTGAGACTCCAACTCAAAAAAAAAGAAAAAAGTGGGAGAGAACTAGAAAACATACAGAGCCCATGTTTCTTATTGAACCCATTTTTTAATCAGCATGACCACAGGTTTCTGTCCCCTTTTCAGACCCTCTCTTTCACACCCACCTAGACAACATTCTTGGGATTTCTTTGCCCCTGAGGGTATTAGGTAGCAAGATTGAGTTTTGTAGTCTCTTGTCATCAGTTTACCACTTTTGCAGTTTATCCTGGTGCTTGAGGGTATAATCATCTCCTTACCTCCTCCACCCTACCCCTTGCAGGGCGATGTTAGCTGCTTTGTTTTTCTCTTCAAACACTCAGACATTGTGCTATATTTAACTCCTGTACATTAGCATTAATACCCAGCCACACAGGGAAGTTGCCGCTGTGCATTACTTCCAGCAAGTACAGCAGGGATTTGTCCCACCGACACCTGGTGGGGCTAGGGAAACAGATGCTCAGCAATGAGACAGAGGTCTGCCTTCTCTCTACAGTACAGTGGAGACGAATCTTTGTGAGGTTTTTATGAGCATGATTTTATTATTTTGATTTGGACCTATGTTTTGCTTTTGGTTTTGGTTTTCGGTGGTACACAAAGTAACTTTCAAAAAGGTTGGCTGACACAATAAAATAATGTTTCTAAAAAGAAGGGGCTTTAAACCTGACTAGAAGCATAGGTGATTACCCATATAACGTATTCTTTGTAAGATTCTCAACTATCTAGAACAAGACCTAGCACACAGGAGGTCCTCAAAAAATTGTTGAATGAATCAAACCAGATGTGACTTCCCACTTTTTGACCAGTCTTCCTTTGGCTAGATAGGAATTCCATCTATGTCTAGAAGGGAAAGACTGTGAACCAGAAAGAAGGTGTAGTTATCACAGGCTTCTTGTTTATTGTCTAGGATCCTTTTCTTTCTTTTAAACTTTTGATCTGCTAAATTTCCTCCTCCTTCTCTTCCTCCTTTTCCTTCTCTCTTCTCCTCTATCTCCTTACTACAAGTCTCTCATTTGTCTTTTTTTGTTTATTTAAGCACTCAGACCAGAGTAGGACTTTTTTTTTTTAGTTGTAATAGATCACTACTCTATTAGAACAAAAAAAAGATGTATTCAAGGTTTTCTATTCAAGTAAGAAGCAAAATTTTTTGCCTTGATTTAACTTTGTTTTGTAAGAAAAAAATTACAAAAGCCATATTTATTTGATTTTTAGACAGTATCGTGTTTATTGAATATATATGCTAAATATGTAAAACAGGTTGCAATTTTACTGAATTAGGGAAATGGGGGTAGCTTATGAGGGAGAAAGAAGAGGTAAAACGCATTGGGGGTGTTAAAAACACTCATAAGTAACAAAAAGGAAGGAGAGAAAGAGAGATAAGTAAGATGGGAAGAAAGTGGTGGTCATGGGTCTGAAGAACCATGTAAAGCTAATGGCTCAAAAGGAGAGGTGTTCTACATGCACATACTTTCAAAGATTTTTCTATAGGACTTTTGAAGGGGGAGCAGGACAAATGCGGAGAGTGGTATGCTTCTCTGAGTCACATCCACCAGGAACACAGAGGCTCTTCTCTTCTGAAACCCTGGGACCATCTTTGAATCTTACTCAATCTTCTGGGCCCTTCAGTTACTTCAGAGAAGAAGTCTATTGGAGTCAGAGGAGGCTTCTAGAATGGCATCCAAAGTCAAATAACTTTGTGCAAAAAAATAGTTCTGAGTGGTATAAATAAGACTTAGGGGCCTTTAGCTTATGCAAAACATACCCACTAAATAAAGACCAGCCAGGATCAGTTGCGTACATGTACAGTGGTTCATAGTTCATGTCCATTTGACTCTGCAGTGCTGATGCTTTGTCTGCTTATAATTATCTAATTCTTTTAACTACACCCATTTAAGCAATTAATTTCATTTATTCATTCATTTATCCAACAAATGCTTGCTGAGTGCTTGGTGTCAGCAGGCAATGTGCCAAACAATGAAAATATGATTTGAGATAAAACTAGTTGCCCAATTTAAGAATACTTATAGACTGATTTTGGAATATTACATTTTGTTATATTTTTCGTTTTTCAGGGAAACAACGGAAAGTTTTAACAGGAGAGTAGCATCAGTTTTCTGCTCAGAAATAGCAATCTGATAGCCAGAGGTAAAAATTAGTTAAATGGAGTTACAATAGTATAGGCAAGAAACAATGATCACTATAACCAAACATGCAATACAAACACTTGATGAGAGATACTTAAAAATAGCAATTACAGGACTTGGGGCTTTTTAGTTTCGAGAGCTGGAGGAGTCAAGGGTGCAGACTTCCAGGGTTGGGAGGTGTGGGATGGATAGGATTACTGCAGAAGGAGACATCTTGCCAGGGGAGAAGTGGGCATGATAGGGAGGAAAAAGAAAAGTTAGAGCAGTGAGGAGAGAACTCTGAGAAACAAGAAGGTTGAGAGAAAGGTTGAAGGAGATATGAAGCAGAGGAGACTAAGCAGGCCTAGTCACAGAGTTAGGAGAGAATCTGGGCAGTGCATCGAGTGATTCCAAATGGAGACTGAGTATAGACTCAATTTAAGACATTCAAATAGAAGACAGCATGAGACAAAGGAATAGGAGTCTGACTGATATGAAATTAAAACTGCTGTCGCTTACTTGTTATACAATCTCAGGCAAGTTATTCAACAATTCTCCATGTTGTTTGGTTTTGTCTCATCTATAAAATGGAGATAATATCTTGTAAACAGGACTGTTCTGAGTATCAAGATTATAGTGTCTATCACTATAAAATGGAGATATCTTGTATACAGTATTATACAAGTATTAAGATAATGTGTCTATCACCATGCCAGAAGATCCATTCCTTCATTTTTTTCCACCTTAGTTTTAACTTCCTTTAAACCGTTGACTTCTGAGATCATTTTGGAAAACAGAAGTCAGATGAACCCAGAGCCCTGTTTCTTATCTCTCGTGGTTGGCCTTTACCTACAGAATAGGGGCCACAGATGGACCTTCATGGTCTCATTTCTGCACACTCTTCCAGCCCCACCTCTCATCACTTTGACATCTCACCCCTGTTAGACCACACTCACAGCATCAATGCTCTGTCATAACTTCAAGTCTTTGAACACACTGCTTCCACTTCCTAGACTGTCCTCACCCAGTTCTCTGGCTGCATAACTCTTTAGCTCTTTAAGATTTAAGTTCAGCCGGGCTTGGTGGCTCAGCCTGTAATCCCGCCCCTTTGGGAAGCTGAGGTGAGTAGATTGCCTGAGCCCGCGGGGTTGAGACCTGCCTGGGCAGCTAGACCTCATCTTTACAATAAACCAAAAAATCAGCCGGGTGTGGTAGCGCATGCCTGTAATTCCGGGTACTCGGAAGGCTGAGGCGGAAGTATCGCTGGAGCCCAGCAGGTGAGACTGCGGTGGCCAGGAGTGGCCACTGCACTCCAGTCTGGGCGACCGAGTGAGACTCCAACTCAAAAAAAAAAAAAAATTAAGTTCAATAAATTAGTTCTCGATGCAGATATCCTTATTCCAACCCATGCTCTGCACTAACCCCATAATCTACACAGCAAAACCCTCTTCTTTGGTGCCATAATTTTTGTAGAGTCCACCAGTCACGCTGAAGCAACATTTAACTATTTATGTGATTGAGTCCTCACCGACCCAATAGACTGATGCATCCACAAATGCAAAATAATTGCTTGTTGTACCCTCAGTGAATGCTTTTAGTGTAAGCCCATGAGTTTTACAGGTTAAGTATGCATTGCATTAAAAATTGTAAAGCCATGTAAACAAAGAATAACAAAGTTAAACAAAGTTAAAGCAGTTATTTCTTGAAAGTCTTGCGATTAGTTTCCTACCCTAAGGCTAAACTATATTTGAGGTTCAGCTGATCATTTTTGTCCTGATATGATTCAGGCCCCCAAACCATATTATCCTAGAGGTTTCTTTTTCTTTTCTTTTTTTTTTTGAGTTCAAGTCTCACTCTGTCACCCAGACTGGAGTGCAGAGTCACGCTCACGGTCACCCTAGCCTTGACCTGCTGGGCCCAGGCGATCCCTCCGCCTCAGCCTTCCAAGTATCTGGAACTACAGACGGATGTTACCATGTCCAGCTAATTTTTAAAAAAAATTTATTGTAGAGATGAGGTCTTGCCAAGTTGCCCAGGCTGTTCTCAAACCCGTGGGTTCAGGCAATCCTCTTACCTCAGCCTCCCAAAGTACTGGGATTACAGGCTTGAGCCACTGTGCCTATCTTAAAGGTTTACTTTCAACCCTGATTTCTGATTCACTGTGGAATTGATCAGAAATTTGAAAGTGAGGCATCACAGTGTAATAGTTAAGAACATGGACGCTGAGTAAGACTGCCTGGGTTCAAATCCCTTTCACTGATCCTTGAGGACCATGACCATGAGCTAATTACTCAGCCTTTCCATCATTCAGCTTCTTACTTTATAAAATGGTGCTAATAATGATAGGACATTATTATGAGCACTAGAGATATTATGAGAATTAAGTGAGTTCACACACATGAAGAAATTGTAAGTGTTTGGCATATCACAATGTCTTTGCATCCATGACTTGTCACTCCTCTTAAGGATGTTAATAGCTGCAGTTATATATATTCGTATAACACTCTATACATATGTACGGTTAACAAGATAAGTGCCATATGTCAATAGGAAACAATTTCATGAAATCCCCAAGGGAGATCCAGGTGCTAGACTGGCCCTGAAACCCAAGTGCATGCTCTGTCATCTCGTTCTGCTAGGCCCCTACTCCATCCAGCAGGTGGTCCTCTCAGAACGGTGCCCTGCTGGGAGGAACAAAGGCAGGATAGAACACTCTGAGACTTTGTTCTTAAAAAAGGAATATCAGAAGAATGGATACTGGTGATGCCAACTCACAAATATTCCTTAAATATCTACTATGTTTGAGGCACTGCTCTAGGTACAATGGGGCCTATTTTATTGATTTTTTGCCTTAGAGGAATTTTGCACTAGACAGGGAATAATCTTTTTTTCTACCTTGTGCCTTTTTTTTTTTTTCTTCTAAAACAGCTTTCTATCAACATTTGTCGGGTACTATGGTGATAGCTGCTATCTAAATACAAGAAGAGAGAACAAGGCAGGCAGGGGAAAGTAATTAACTAAAGACTTTCTTTACGAAGCAGGAGTAAAGTTCATAATTTCATTGCTATCTCCGAAGAGGCAGAAAAACGTGTTACAAGAGACGTCCTTGCGATCAGCCCTAGTGCACAGTGCTGACTCCCAGACGGAGTCCACTGGCTTTTTCCACCCGAATGTGCAAAGCAATCCACTCTCCCTGCTGCTTCCCTCCCGCTAAGCAAACAATCTCTTTATAAATGGGAAAATGGAGAGCAAGTCTTTCAAACAGTTGTCATAAATTAGAATAAATTGCATTAATTCAAAATGTAAAACTAGGAGAGCCAGGAGAACATGCAACATATTTTCCCCAAATAACACCGTGAACAAGCACAAGTGTATACTTTGGGCATATGTATATCTTCCCTCTGACTGACAGTCTGAAGGATCGTCCATGTGATTTTTGTGTTGCTGAGGTAAAAACAATCTTTATTTGGATTGAATAGCAGAGTAAACAGGAATGAATAAGAGACACAAAAGTTTACAGTCCAGATGGTTTTTCAATTCTTTTAAAAAATGTCTGTCTTATCAATTAAAGGTGCATTTGCCTTTTGTTCTAGTCAAGCATTATAGGTTCTTTTCATGGTTCTACAACCAGAAAAATTACAGATGATCAGGAAATTATGTCTTGAGTTTAATAATGCCACACAAGTTAAATGTAGCAATGAAAGTTTATCTTCCCTAACTTTTAACTACAAAAATAAAGATTCATCTTGCAGTGTGGCTATGTAAGTAAGGAAACTAAAAGCCTTAGTGATAACAAGCCAAAGTAATGAAATAAAACAATAAAGCAATGTGTATGTGTATGTGCATGTGTGTATACATACCCATGCTTATAGGGGGAATGGGCAAAAGAGTTTGATGATTCAAGAACAATATTAAACAATGTGCCAAAAGTGGTCTCCAGAGACACAAAAGGATTTGATTAAACCATAATTACACCTACCCGTATGCAGCATACACCTGTGCACCTAAGAGCCTCCTTCCTAGAACTGGAAGAACTTTCTCCTTCCCAGTCAGCTGGCTCTGTCATCTGAATGAACTGCCTCAGGTAGCATCAGGTGGAGATAACGTAACCATTCATCTTTTGTCAACAAGGCCCCTGACCCATTCAGGCAAGCAAAAGGCCATTCCTATGGAATTATCCACAACTTTGCTACAGGAAAGTCAACATTTAAAAGAATACAACACTGCCTCAATTGTTACTGAGCATTTTTTATTGAACACAATATGGCACCAAATCATGAGACAACTTTTAATCTGTGTCAAATAGTGACTTTCTCCTCAACAATTTCTGACCACAGAACCTATGGCAGTGAACAAGTCTAATTTAGAGGCACTCGAGGGATCAGACAGACATACAGGTCTGACTTCCAGACTCATCCTTGATCCCGCATCCTCTTTTGCCTGCTCTGAAAAGACTGGTTATGACTCTCAAGGGTGCTCTAATCTGGAACAATTCCCACAAAACAATCAATGGCATATCATCATTTCTTTCCTTTTTCAAAAGCACAGGATACACAGAAAATAATGCATATGTCGTCAAGAGTCAAAAGCCTAATGTACATAGGAAACAGGCCCCTCCAAGTCAGCACACCAGGCCACCAGATATCAGTCTCGGGCCAGAGTTAGTCATCATTTTCTTAAATGAGCCACTCTTCTCCCAGGATTTATGCATCTTCTTCCCTCTCTCCATAAAGAATTAGCTGAATAAAGTAAAATAAGAGGACTCTGGGGCTGCAGATGGCTGACCAGCTGTTTCTGGGTGACACCCTGTGAATCAGTGCCTCATCGAGTTTTAGTGCTTCCATGTTTTGGGGGCAAAATATTCTGCATTTTGGAAAACTAGTTCATGGAAAATAATACGGCAAACTAACATTTATAGAAAACCACAGTAATCTTGTAACAAATGTCCTAAATTATGTACTCAAAAGCAGATCCAATTTTACCCAAGGTTCTTGTCTATAGAGCTTATAGAACACTTTCTTGTTGCTTATAACCGTGGCTCCTCCCAGCCCCCAATCCAATTGCCTCTCATTTTTAACAATATACCATTTTATATAATAATACCATACAGAAGACAAAATTTAAGCCTGGGGAAGAGGCTCGAGTGGGGAGGCAGGAGAGAGAGGGGGAGGAGTATTTAAAGGACTTCACTTTTATGACCCTTTTGGAGATTCCGCTTATATAGTTTCATTTAGTTTGACATTAAGACTAACGCTTCTTTTACAAGCCTCCTAGTTTCCCTTTGAACAATAGTCATCCCTCAGTGCTTAAGTGCAATGCTGGGGTGTGGGCAAAATAAAAGAAGAATGAAATTTTTTATTCCAACCTCTCCCACTCTCCTTCAAGGTGGAAGTTTCTGGTAAGGCAAGAGTTTCACTGATGCCTTTTCCTGGTTGTCCTCTTCAATTTTAGATGATTGTCTAATGTTGGTATCTCGAAGAGGGTATACTTAAATACATTGAGGAGGGGAGATTGTTCCTAATGTCTAGTAGCAGGAAAAAAGGTGTTTGTGTTATGGAAGCATAAGAAACTTCTGTGATCATTTTTATTCAATGAAAGTCATTCCTTTGGGTAGTGGGGTCAAATGCGAGTGCCCACACATGTGGTCCACATACCAGCACAAGTCTGAGGAATGCAGATTTCTGTATCTGAGAGCAGCTGCTAAGTAAAATACCACATTCAACAGATGGCTGCATTGTCATTATTGGGAAAGGAGGAGAGGGGAGTTATTTTGGTTTCTCTGTTGAGTGTGTGCATGTGTGCATGCTCATGCATGTGTGTTTTTAATAGGATGTGTTCTCCGTTACCTGGATCCCTCTGGTACCATCAAGAGTTTTATCACTTTGAATCTTAGCACTAGAACAGGCGTTAGAGATCATTTGATCATTTAATGAAGAAGATTTTAGAAGTCAGGAGCAGGGCTTTATCATTAGGCCATGCTACACAGAAGTTCACACTCTTGTTTACTTAGTACTGGTACTAAGCACCAAGACCAAAGTTTGAGAAAAAAGAAATAAGACAGCAATTGTACTTTCACAACATGAAAAGTATGTGTGTGTGTGTTTCTCTCTCTCTTACTCTCTCTCTCTTCTCTCTCTCTCTCTCTCTCTCTCTCTCTCGTGTGTGTGTGTGTGTGTGTGTGTGTGTGTGTGTGTGTGTGTGTGTGTGTGTCTATGTCTTCTGGTGGAGAGGAATTGCTTTGCAATACTCATGCTGGAAGAAAGAACTAAGATACTTTATAAACAAACTTATATCTGGTCTTTCTAACTTATTAGATGTTTAGAACATTTTGACCTATGGCCTCTCAAATTTTTCTCTTTTTTTCTTTTTTTTTTCTTTTTTTGAGTTGGAGTCTCACTCTGTCGCCCAGACTGGAGTGCAGTGGCCGCTCCCGGCCACCGCAACCTCGACCTGCTGGGCTCCGGCGATCCTTCCGCCTCAGCCTTCCGAGTAGCCGGAATTACAGGCACGTGCTACCATGCCTGGTTGATTTTTTGGTTTATTGTAGAGATGAGGTCTCGCTGCCCAGGCGGGTCTCGAACCCGCGGGCTCAGGCAATTCACTCACCTCAGCCTCCCAAAGGCGCGGGATTACAGGCTGAGCCACCGAGCCCGGCTGGCCTCTCAAATTTAAATAACATACTGTAGACATTCAGATTATCCTCTAGTTTCATATTTCAGAACACAAGGAGCTAAATCTCAAAGTCAAATCATGCTCAAGAGGCAGGCAGAAAAGTGTGGAGGTCCCATTAACAGCTATCTACAAAGGCCTCTAGCCCCCCCTTTGATGGTAACTTTGGGTTAGTTGTGCAGTCACATGGCTCACCCATTGGTTTGTGTTTTTTTTTTCCAGAAATAGAATCAATAGAGAACAGACAAACCCACAGTTGCCAGTTTGTACAGTCTTGTGGTTTCTGTCAGAAGCTACAAACTCGAGCAGGTCTACCAGATAATGAAGGCAAACTATTTCAGTTCCTGTGGGTCCAGAGAGCCTCGGCAGAGTTCTGGTTTCAAGCAAATGAATAACAAATTAAAAGGTACAGTAAAATAAGGGGGTGGTTAAAATATATGAACTAAAATCAATGTAGGAGAAACATAGTTAAAAAACCCTGCATTCTCAGCAATAGCCTGTGATGTATTTTGTTAATCTCTCAAAATTTATGTTAAAAGCCTTTTAGCAGAAAGTCAATATATTTGGGTGGTAGAGCAAGTACATCATCCTGTACCAGTGGTTGCATTAAATACTTCGCCTCAGCTCTGCTGTCTGTAGGAAATGAGCAGGGGTCCATCCAACGGAAGTCCCATCTCAAGGAGACCAGACACTCTTCCCAAAACGAACTGTGGAACCACACTGAACGCTGCTCTCCACTCCCTAGGCTCCCCACTGACGTCAGCGAGAGTCCTGGAAATGAAGGGGACCAGAATACCAGAAGCACAGCCTAATAATAGAGCAAAAATGGAGAGCAGATGGAAAACAAACTGGGATAAAGTGTGACCTAATGTCGTAAATTTGTTGGGAGAAAGAAAACAACAACAGCAAAACAAAAAGGCCTATAAGCAGACTTGCTGGTGTGAAAATCCTAGAATATAGCTGACTAGAGAAACACCTAGATACTTAGAAACCTTCCAGAAAAAGGACTAAAAATTAAACAGAAAAACAAGCAACATCCGTTTTTCGTTGAGTTTGAAACACCACTACTAATTGTGCCTAGGGGCAAAAAAAGAAAAAAAAATACAAGCAACTTTCTTTACACATGATATGTGCATACTGTTATTTGTGTTATTTGTTGTCTCTTCATCTCACCTGAAATGTTCAGCTGCCCCCATGGATAAGCAGCTTTTGGGGACACAGGCAGGAACTTGGAATATGATGGTGAAAATGAGTTGAAATACTGGGCTCAAAGTAAAAGTTTTTGCAAAGGATCCTTGCCAAGCCCTATGCTTCTAGAAATGCACTCACTGTCTACCTTGCATCTTCTTTTTTTTTTTTTTTGGAATTGGATTCTCACTCTGCTGCCCAGGCTGGAGGGCAGTGGCACACTCACTCTCACAGCAGCCTGATCTGCTGGACTCAGGCGATCCTTCTACCTCAGCCTTCCAGGTAGCTGGAACTACAGGTGCGTGTCATCATGCTCAACTTATTTTTTTATTTAGTGTAGAGAAGAACAAGATATTACCAAGTTGCCCAGGCTGGTCTCGAACCCCTGGAATCAAGCAATCCTGTCACCTCCCCCTCCCAAACTGCTGGGATTACAGGCATGAGGTACCACACCCAGCTACTTTTGTCTCTTACTATGGCTATGATAAATTCAAAGCCTCCAGTTACTTTTCTGGAGAAAGCAGCAAGTCTTGCTATAAACCTCTGGGGAAACTTTACTGTGTACACATTTTGGTTGAAAAGCAAGAATCTTAGATCTACTTAATAACTGGACTTATAAACATATTTCATTTTTGATGAGGACAAAGAAGACCCAAAGATGCTGAGAGTGAGATTTAAAAAATAATCTCAATTTTAATCTCTAAAAACTTGTTTTTCTACCTGGCAGTCATCAAGATACTCTTGTATAATCTGCATTGTCTTTTTTTCTTTTTCTTTTTCTACATTTTTTAAAATTTAATTTTTTCCCATTTTTAGATTCAGGATGTATACATGCATGTTTGGTACATGATCATTTTTTGTAGTGATGGAGATTGGATCTCAGGTGACCCATTTCCCTCATAGTGAATTTTGTACCTCATAGGTAATTTCTGAACCCTAATTCTCCTCCCCACTTCCCCTCTTATTGTTGTCCCTAGTGTCTATTATTTCCATCTTTGTGACTATTAAGCTCCTTCATATGAGTGAGAATATGTGGTGTTTCATTTTCTAATTCTGAGTCAGTTTACTGAGGATGATGAACTCTAGCTATTACTGAAAGAGGCATGAATTCATTCTTTTTCGTGGCTGTGTAATATTTCACGGTGTGCATATAGTATATTTTCTTTATCTAGTCAATTGTTAGTGGGAGACTTAGGTTGGTTCCATGATTTTGCTATTGTGAATAGTGCTGCAATAGACATACACATATAGGTGTCTTTTTAATATATTGATTTATTTTCCTTTGGGTAGATCCCTAGTAGTGGGATTGCTGTAGTGGGTCAAATGGTATTTCAATTTTTAGTTCTTTGAGAAACCTCCATACTGTTTTCCACAGTGGTTGAACTAGTTTACTATCCTACCAACAGTGAATGAGCATTCCCTTTTTTCTACAACGATGCCAACATCTGTTGTTGACTTTTCTAAAAGAGTAAGGTATTAGTTGGGAAAACTGAGGAAGTAAAGTTTTAGAGTTCAGCTGCATTTATCTCTTTATTTTTGTTGTTTAAACACTAATGGGATTAAGGAAAAAGAAGCCTTTTAAATTATTTTTTTATTTTAGAGTTGTGGAGTATATATAAGGTTTTACTACATAAGTAAATTGCGTGCGGGTGAGGCTTAGACTCCTTTCTTTTTTTTATTAAGAAAGGTAGGTCTATTAAAATGAGGATACATTGTGGTAGGAACAACAGGCAGGACAGCAGTGAGAGTGTGCAGTCTGCTGAGGCTTAGACTTCCAGCGAACCCTCCCCACCTCCACTGCCACCTTGTAGTGGACCTGGTACCCAGTGTGTGGTTGTGTGCCCCTTTTCTCCCTCCTTCCCTCCCTCCCTCCCTCCCTCTCTCCCTCCCTCCCTCTTCCTCCTTTTACAGTGTCCAGTGTCGGTTGTTTTCACTTCGTGTGGGCTCATGTGTCTGGTGATCAGGGACTGCTTATGAGTGAGAACATGCAGTATTCAGTTTTTCGCTTCTGTGATAGTTCACTCAAAATGATGGTCTCCAGCTGTGTCCATGTTTCTGCAAAGGACATGATTTTGTTCTTCTTTATGGCTGTATAGTATATTCCATCATGCATACATACCACATTTTCTTTAGTAGCCAATTTTCAAAAATTGTTTCCTTCTTTTGGCTCTTGGGGCTAATGGTTCTCAGGCTGTGCCTCTATCACCTGATAAAAAGAAACCTTGTTTCTTCAGGGTAACCATTTCAGTCCTTTCTCCTCTATCTTTTTACTCTGGTCAAATTTTTGCTTTGAGTCTAATTTTTGCTCTGCTTGATCCTTTGAACTTCATATTTCAGACTCTCCCTCACTCCCAGGGGAGCTCCTTCACCTCAAACTTTCACTTTAGTTTTCCTCTGCTCCTCACCTCATGACTGAAAGTAGGCCCAGCTCATCCCTTGCCAAGCTATTAGTTGCCCAAGGCCTCCTGCCAGCACCCACCACACCCAGGAGAAGCTATTGTGTCCCTATTCCTGCTAGGATGGTCCTCAATCAGCTAGATCACTGAAAACTATTCTGAAGAAATGGATTCATGATACAGTGTGAAAGCAGTGATTAGGGATATACAAATCCCAGAATTTCAAACCCAAATTCATTTTGCAGTAGATAAAATTGGTACACAAACTCATTTGATAATCTAGGGTTTCTGTGAGAAGATAGTGAAATGATGTGTACAAAAATGTTTTATAAACTCTCTAGCACCACACTGGATACATAAAAAAAAAATCAGTGTTTGTCTTCCGAATAGTATTTTTGAGAGTTATTCCAGAGATGCTGCCATTACTCAAAATGTTTTAAATCTCTTCTTTAAAATTGTCATTTGAGGCAGTTAAGATTGTCACTGTATAGTCACATCTTGTTCTTATCAGTAAAGGTATTATCCAGGGCTCAAACATTCATCTCAGATTTGATCTTAAATGTCTTTGAAGGCAGCAACCATGTCTGTCTTGCTCCTTGCTCCTGGTATACTGCCTGCCACTTATTAAAGCACCTAATAATTATTTGTTCAGTGATTTTTTTTTAAAGATCAAACCCACTCTCAGAGAATGATGATTTGCTTTGACTGATAGGCAAGGGCTTGAAAATCACTTTCCAAAGAAAATTTCCCAAATAAAATTATTTTTGAGTTGTAGCACTGCTTTTGGAGTAAGTTCAAGGTGATTAATTAGAAGGGGACATTTATTGTATTTACACGTCTGTGTTCTGGCTGACCTGTTTAAATTACTGAATTTATTTACATCTCACCTTTCAAAAAAAATGAGACAGATTGAAACAACAACTACAACCAAAAGAAACTCATAATAACAATAGCATTAATGAAAAGCATATTACTATAATCATGTGTCAGATATGCACAGCAAACGCAGCCCGCAGGGTGGGTTCCTTATGTGTGGTTAGCTAAGGAGTGACAGTAAGTAACGAGAAATAGAGAACAAATGGGACTCGCCCAGTCTCAAACACATGTCTGCATGCCATCTGGCCCTTGTTCCCTGGTGAGTAAAAGAGTTACTTACAGCTAGTACGAATGCAGTCATAAGGAAACATTTGGGGGTGACTGGGGTGACAAGATTCCCAGATTGATAATCAGTGCAATAGAAGAAAGGCACTTGCAGGTGTCACGATAACCACATCACGGCTGTTGTTAAGCACTCGCAGGTAAGGTCAGTTTCGAGGGTTCAATGTGACATAGAAAAGTGAGAAATGTGACATAGAAACAGTCCTTCCCAGGACTGATATTTTCGTTTTTTTTGAAGAGGAAAGAGTGGGCAGATCACCTGGGAGAGGGGGGAGGCATATTCATCACAAGACAAAATATTCAATTTTTCCACAAGTGAGTGACTCTCAGGAGAGTCTACGAGGAGTGATTTTACAATCATTTTAAAGCACATTAGGCACACACAACAATTAAAATCACACCACAAAACATAAACTTTCTTGCATGCTTCAACTACTTCAGATCTAAAGCACCCTGGCCAGACGAGGGTGAGTTTATAGATTTTATGAATCCTGTTGGGCTCAGGGTTTGCATTAGTAATTGCTCAGGGAATATGTTTACTTGTACTTTTTGCCACTCCCTAAAACATCGGATTAAGAAAACTCAAGCAGGTCCAATTAAAAACATAGCTAAATGTGACATTCAGGAAAAGAAGTCAAGAATGCTGGATTTCTGACCAAGTCACCAGCTTGTTCATTTGGGGGCACTCCGGTATTGATGAGACTCAGAGATGGGTGCTATCCGTGATGTGTGGCATCCAGAAGAGTAAAAGTCATTTTTTTCCTAGAAATAAGAACTTTTTACATGCCATAATTAAAATAAGGAAGTATTACTTGAATTCTGAAGTGGCTGAGAATTTGAGCTGAGTCCTTTAGCCAAGAAGGTAACGTCAAAGGTGGTTCCTGTCGGCTTTTCTGTAACCATTCTCAGAGAATTTGTGGTTCAGCTATCTTCCCTGAAATCCTGCCCCAAGCTCTGGTCCCAAGACTTCATATCAGTAGGATCTCTACAGTGCTTTGAGACTAAACTTCTAAATTGCAAACCTGATTCTGTAACTACACAGATTAAAGTTCTTTCAGAGTATCCATGTTACTTACAGACTAAAGTCTAATTTCTAAACCTAACACATAACTATTTTAGAAGAATAAGCTCTTATCTTTCCACTTATC
Organism: Cephalopachus bancanus; assembly: GCA_027257055.1. Lineage (NCBI taxonomy): Eukaryota > Metazoa > Chordata > Mammalia > Primates > Tarsiidae > Cephalopachus > Cephalopachus bancanus. The sequence goes on along the minus strand of JAPVLO010000164.1, from coordinate 1,312,964 downwards.
TTCCACAGTACCCCTGTGTACAGCCTGGCTCTAGCCATACCAAATTAGTTAATGTCTTAAGAACCTATGATTCTGGCATGTTCACTTATGCCACTGCTCTGAGAAACATGTACTTTCTATAACCTTGTTAGCTGGAAAGCTACTGTTCAGTCTTCAAGACCCAGACTCATCTCTGTGAAGTGCTTTTTCCCATGCAGATTCAGGTGCTGCTATATGCAATTCTAGAAAGTATAGGATGTTTTCAACCATTTTGACTTTGAGAACATTTTGACTCCACTGGAACAATAACTTTGATGTTTAATTCCAAAAGGAAAATGCACATGAGTATATATCCAACTTACCTGTATCTCCAGGGCTGTTCTTCATCCATTCCACAGGATAATGAGCTGCTTGAATGAGATTTGACGTTAACCACTATATTAGTCAGCTAAGGCTTCTATCATAAAACTCCACAGTCTGTGTGGCCTACACATCAGAATTTTATTGTCTCACAGCTTTGGAGGCTAGAAGTCCATGTTCAAGATGCTGGGTAATTTGGCTTCTGGTGAGTGCCTGTTTCTTGGCTTGTAGAAATTTGTCTTCTATGCTTTTACATGGCTTTTACTAGTGGATGTATGTGATAGGGAGTGGAGAGTTGTCACTTTTTGGTGTCTCCTCTTGTAAAGACACTATTAGATCAGGGTTCACTCTTATGACCTTATTTAGCCTTAATTCTTTCCTTAGAGATCCCATTTCCAGATAGAGCTACACCGGTGATTAGGAATTTTGAGGGGGCAAAAACATTCAGTTTATGTCAATCACCTTATGTTCTCAAAATCCATCAAGTCCTTGTAATGAGTGTAAATATTTGTGATATAATGAAATGCTACACCACATAAAGGGAGAACGAGGAAAACTGGTCAACCTATTAACCCATCAAAATACTCATTCAGGCCAGGCTCAGTGGCTCAGCCTGTAATTTCAGCACTTTGGGAGGCTGAGGTGAGTGGATTGCCTGAGCCCATGGGTTCGAGACCAGCCCAGGCAACTTGGCGAGACCTCATCCGTACAATAAATTAAAAATTAGCCAGGCATGGTAGCATGTACCTGTAGTTTCGGTTACTTGGAAGGCTGAGGTGGAAGGATCTCTGGAGTCCAGCAGGTTGACGCTTGGGTAACCGTGAGCATGCCACTGCACTCCAGCTGACTCAAAAAAAAAAAAAGTACTCATTCAGTGTGCACTATGTGCAAATTCCTGTTATAAAACATGTCAGTGCTATTAAGGGATTCATAATCAAATATTCTAATTGGGAATTTAAACACACAAAAAGTGCCAGATCAGTGGTTCTAATAACAAGCAACCTCGGGCAGTACAGAGTTGGAGCAGTAGAGTAGGAGTCAGAAAAGGTGGGTTTGAAATCCAGCTCTGCCACTTGGGATCTATGACCTTAAGGTACTTGTTTAGCGTTTGTAAGTATCAGCTCCTTGCCTGTAACATGGCAGCATAACACCTGGATGAGGAATCAGGTGAGACAGAGCACATAAATTCACTTTAGAAATGTTAATACCACATACACAAAGAAAGGGTGTGAGCAGGACCTCACAGGAAGCTCCTTTGACATAATCCTTGACTCCTTCCCTCTTCCCAAGTGGAAAGGGCAACTTTTCTGCAGGGCACGGCCTTCCTACAAGGCAGGCCCTGTTGCATTAACCACATTTCTACATGCCTACTTATCATCACTCCCAAAATTCAGTATTTCATGCTGGTGCCCTACCAGGAAAAGAAGAGTTCTTGCTTATTTTTCATATTTGCTGTCTTGTATGGAAGAGAACCAGCATACTTCAGTTCTGAATCATAGAGAAGTTGTGGTAAAAGCAGAATGAGAAATTCTGTGTGAGCAAATGCCACATGGGTTACTTGAAGGTTCCACACACTCTTGCCGGGACACTCAAGCCCCAAAAATGTGAAGGCGAAGGCTGAGATGGCCGAGAGTGATTCAAACAAGGAGGCCACCACACAGCAAAAGTTCTTATTAAAGATCTGTTACCGTGTGCTATCGGCAAATAGAGAATTGTCTGCCAATAGTGAAACATTCATTTGGTAGTCAGCACCAGGAGGGGAACTTGACCTTGGCCAACTGCTAATGATTGCTTCACCTTCCAATCAGGAACTATCAGATCACATTCTTAAATCTGAAATAAGTGTGTGATATTTGCAGAGTTTGTGGCAGCAAATGGAGTCCAGGTGGAGCTGCATAGGAAAAACAAGAAAAATGGCTCCTCACCAGAAACAAGAGAAGAGCATGGGAGGACAGATTCAGACACCCCAGGCTCCCAAACCCCCCGTGGTGAAGTAGATTGTGTGTGTGTGTGTGTGTGTGTGTGTGTGTGTGTGTGTGTGTGCGCGCGCGTGCCACATAAGCATTCATTATTTATTTATTTTTAAATAGTCTCACTTTACACTGAACTGACAATGCTCGTCATTTTCATTATATGTTAAAGAAAAGAATTAAGGGGAGGAAAGAAAAGAATCGTGAGAGACATTGCTTTGATTTGTTCAAATCTGAGCTCCAGCATTGGCTTTGTACTTATTTAATATATAAAAAAAACCAACAAAACATCACTGCAAAAGAAATAAACACTGAAAACTTAAATTGAAAACGTAATTCTGAAGCATCATGAACCGACAAACATAGAATTTAATACACTAGTTATTCTCTTTCTGTTCTTTACAAATTCAAAGGTGGCAGTACAGATTAAAAAAATTTGAGTTACTAGCAAAATACTACAAGGAAAGCAGACCAGGGGTACTCCTAGTCACAGGAAAAGTCAGTCGTTTGTCCAGTCCCTGAGTGGTCAGCACCTGCTTTACAAATTTCTTAAACATCTGGTTCCAGGCTCCTCATACTGGAGTTCACACAGGCAGAGATTTTTTTTTTCTTCTTAATCACATACCTTTTAAGATTCATAATTTGGGATGAGTAAAAGGCTCGGCAGGAGGTGGAGATGAATTAAAAACTATAAAATTGATGCTATCACTCTGATTGACATACCAGTAGTGCAGCATACATTTCCTGTTTGTCAGGAATGAAAGGTGTTCACATTCTGTAATAATACCTAATAATGTTTGGGAAAGACAAACTGCTGTCTGACTACATTGTACCAAGATGGATTTTACCCCCTTCTGTCGGTACTGAAATCAGAAGCTAGAGTATATATTACAATTCTATATAAAAGATGACCTAGATATTTAATAGCTGAAACTATTCCAGTCCACTACCTGGACCTCCCCAGGTCTCTGATGCTATATTCTAGCACGCCCAAAATCACCATTACACCTTAAGACTAATTCAAGAAGGCATCCAGGGAGCTAGAGGTCCAGGAATGCCATAATAAACTTCAGAGAATGAGTATACTTTGCGTCCTATGGCTGTCTCATCACAGAGTTGGCCAACTCTCTACCTAGAGGTTTGTCTAATCTGACAATTAACATTTTTTGCAAAGCAGTAAAGAAAATCGTGTACATGGGGATCAGGGACCTGAATGCCGCTAGCTGCCATGTCACTGACTGTATAACCAAGCAAGCCATTTAACCTCCTACATCTCAGTGTTACTGCATTTAAAACAGATTCTTTGACTTGCCTTGCTTATTAAGGGGTTGTTGCAAAGTAAAAGCAAAATGACAATTTTATAACTTGCATATATCTTCTGTTGTGTAGATTCTAAGTATGACTAAGTTTGTTAGACAAAGGATTTAAAATGATCTATTTTGGGGCAGTAATTTGGCAAAAGGATGAGGAGGGATCAATGAGGTACAATGAGATTTTATGTGACAGGGCAACATCAGGAAAAGAAATAGTTGTAGTCATTCTAGTCATTCGGGCATTATGCTTAGGTGAAGTTTGAGCCAAAGATGTATTCCTTAGCTTACTGCCCTGTTATTATTATTTGCATTCTTATTGACTATGGACTGTTGATCCGACTACCTAGGGTTTTAAAACATTAATTTTTTGTGTGAGAAAGAAGAATAAAGGAAAAAATACTAAATAAATCTGAAAATTTCGGGAGGAAGATAGAACAGGAATGTTTGTGTTACATATTACAATGACAGCCTTGCATTTTGATCTCTGTAATTCTGTTATTTCCACAGAGGATTTTAAGAAAATAAAAATGTAAGATGAATGCTATAGACACTGTCTAACAATACCAAGTTCCAAGTGTCAAGCACTAGAGCCTGAACAGTCCTTTGTATCTGGAATTATAAACACACACTCGGATGATTTGGAAAGTCTATGGAAAATTGACCAAATGAAAAAGAGGGGATATTTTGTAGACCCTGCTCTTGTAATAATACTGTTGCAAAAAGGATCAAAGTGCTTTTGCATACAATTTATTGCTGTTGTTTTGCTAAATCAAATAAAGGCTTTAAGCAAAAACAGGTTTCAAGCCTTCTGCTTATGATTGTACTTCGTGTGACTTGACAATGCTGATTTCTGTGTAATTTTGAAAATCCATTTTTGGTAAAAAGAAAAAGCTTTTCTACCAATTCTTCAAAGTTGCTTCTAATGAAATCTGCTTATTGAGGCATATGCTTACAAATACAGTACAAATGAAGTTGCAGAATAGCTCAGCAAAGATCAGTCTACTCCACTCAATTGGTCCTTGCTAAAACCTGCAGGGGTTGTCAGGCATCTTTTTCAGAATTTGAGGGCATTGAAATCATGGCCTGACTTAATTTCATATTCACTAAAAATGAAGTGAAAAACAGAATCACGGATTGTGTCCTCATAACCTTCAAGTGGCAGGCCATAGGCTTCTGTCTGTTTCTTGAGTTAGATTGACAAGAACTGGAAGGAAGCATTAGCAAAAGGGATTGCGGATGCTATCAGCTGAAATCTCCCTAAATCCACCAGCAAAATATAATCGGAAAGAAATACGAGATTCACCTCTTGGTTCTAGTCAATGATAACTTGAAGGTTAGATTAAGCAATATCTAACCCTCTACTTGCTAATTCCCCAAATATAACTATAAAAAAATTATTCAGGCCAGAGTTATAATTCAGAAGGATATAATTTACATGGCTATGTACCTCACGGCAAGCCTCACAGAAAAATATAGGTAAAAATATGCATAAATCATATTTATATACTTTCTATAAAATTAGACTGGCATTAATTAAATGGCAGAAAAGGCAATGAGAGCATTGTTTGGAGGGTAGCTTGTTCCAAGTTCTGATTATAACTTGCTTCCCAAAGAAGGAGCCGCCTACAGCTTAGAAGACAGATGAGAAGATCATCATCACAGATTTGCTGTGAACAGCTCTGCTCAGCTTTGTCCCTGCCAGACTAGGGGCCACACACACCCTTCCAAGATGGCTAGAGAAGATTTGCAAAGAGAGCACCCCCTTGTTGCTTCAGATTTGGCAAAGGCACAGTGTGACTTAGCTCTGGATAACTTGAAACCTGCCTATAGAGCTAGCAACTACCCTCGACAGCCAATCGTCCTCAACCTCACCATTATACCTAAAATGTACTGAGGACTTACAATGTGCTAGGCATAAAATGCCTTGCATTATGTCATCCATCTTCACAATAATCCCATGAAGCAAATGCTGTAATTACCCACATTTCATGGAAGAAGAAGTGGACACCAAAATGTGCCCATATTTACAAAGATGGTGAGTGCTAGAGTTGACACTTGAATTTAGAGAGCCACACTCTACTAGAATCTTCACCTCTCATAACTATTAGAATAGCTTAATCAGCTGCAAACAGCCCATGGACTAGGCTTTTAAAAACTCCACTTCCACCTATAAAGCTCTGCTTATTTATTAATTTATTCATTATATAAACATATAACAAAAATGACTATATACATATACTTGTTTACCCACCAAAGAATGCCAAGAATGGTTTAAGCACAAAGAAATCAGCAACAAACCAGACAAATTCTCCACCCATATGGAGTATACATTCTCCACCCATGTGGAGAATACATTCAATATTCCACACACAAACCTCATATTTTCCCCCAAAGTACCCTTGTAAGTCTGGGACCATGAATGTATTCAATGTTTAGATAAGGTAGCCAAAGCTCAGAGAAGTGAAGAAACTTGCCCATGGTCACAAAATTAGTAAATGGAAGAGCTGAGATTTTCCTCCAGCATTCAGAACACTAATCCTATGCTCTTCTATGCTCCTGCTAACCCATAGCTATGGTTTCAGGGTGGCCTTCAGGAGCTGGGCAAAATGTTAGCACTTCCAGGATTTTCTACAAAGTTGGGAACTAAGAACAATTTGGTCCTCTCCCTCCTAATTGCTTCTTCTTTTCCCAATTTCCTTATTTTCATTTCTATCATCTGTCTGCTGATTGTCCATGGTCTACTGACTATCCATCGTCTTCTGGCTGCCCATTGTCTTCCACTTCTGGTTGTTCATAGTCTCCCTTTTCTGTACCCCACACCCCATCCTGGCCAACCCAGTCCAGTCCACTACTCTATTGCCTAACATATCACCCCTTCCATCTTTCACTCCTCCCACATCGAAGCCTCAGGGTTAACCTTGGCTTCATTCTTCAGTTTAGAGAAAGGGCCTGACATGTTGTGGGAAACAACCAAAAGGAAACCCTGTATAGCATTATACCAGGAAAGACTTGTTTCTAGTAAGTTACACACATTATTTTTTCAGAATTTCTTGAGTGGGTTTTCTCTTAAAAATGTTCTTTCATGTGGTAGTTATATTCAATAGTATTTATTGCAGGTACATATGGACTAAATATGTTCCCTGGGCTGGCGAGCAGAGTTTAGCAGCGGGTAATATGCTTTGAATTCCAACCAACCAAACTACAAGTGACCTTCTGGCAAAGACATCCTGAGTAACACATTCCTGCCTTCCACTATTACTAACAGTAAAGAGAGGAAAGGAGGAAAAACATAAGTGTAAAAACTATGTTAGTCTTTAGCAGTAGAAAGAGAGGTCCACATAGTAATAAACACAATGTACAAAAAGAAATAATTTAAATTTAGATGTGGCAGCAGAAATAGGGGGAGACAAAAAACAAATATTTCTGGCATGACAGATTCTCAGGTAGACAGCAAAGCCCTGAATGCAAATGATATCCAAGAACCTCCTCAATCTGACCCTCATTTTTCGTTAGCTTGTAAGTTTCATGAATGTAAAAAAAATCTGATTTTGCTCAACATTGTATCAACAGCATTTAGCACAAAGCCTAAGATCTAGTGAGCACTTAATAAATGACTACTAAATGAAGGGATGTCATCCTAGACTAATTTGCAGTCATCTGCAATCAGCAGAGTCCTCCATTGACCAGTAATCTCTACACTAGACTGAATTTTCCCATTCATACTCTCTTCAGCAACCTCTGCCTGCATTGCCTCCCCCACCCCTTCTAGAACTGTTGGAATCAGATTCTTTAAAATCAAAGTCAAATCAAATCAAAATTGTACATATTATGATTCCTCTAAAATGGAGCCTGCTAGTGCAGATCCTGGTGTCTTTGGCATCTCAGGGTGAGGCAGATGGATGGCTGTCTCTTACCCTGGCTGACAGAGCCCTGAGTATTGGGCAGAGGTTGAGAAAGGGCCACTTGTCCACCCTAGTATGTCCCAACCCAGATGCTATGATTCCTTGGGGATTACCCACACACTAAGGATTGAGACAGTGTCCAGTGGGAAGGGGAGATTGACTTATCCATCATACCAGATCCCACATTATCATTTGACCCTGGAGCCCTGAAAATTATGCAGTTGGTCCTGAACCTGAAGAGGAAACCATAATGTTTTCCTCTGAGTATAAGTTAAGATTCTCCTCCTAGCTGTAGATGAACTCTCTAAGAGCAAAAGCTCTAGTGCCCATCACTTTCGTCCTTGGCTTTTCACAGTACCCTCCTCTCCAGAGACATTCATAAAAATGTGTTGAACTGACTTGAGCACGTCATTTTACATTTATGTCATTTTAATTTTACTTCACAGAAAAATATAGATCATCCCTAATTCAAATTTACCTGGACAGCTTAGAAAATAGACCAGATAACACAGATTTTTGTTGTTGCTGTCGTTTTCTGAGATTATCATTCATCTTACTCCAGAGGAAAATTTTACAAATTGACTAAGCTACTCATAAACACTTATCTGCAAGATTAATAGAAAAGCTTTAGAACCTAGACTTGTAAGATCATTCTGGAGTATAGTCTTCTGTAAAAAATAGAGTACTGTTCAAATATAATTATAATTAAATTATTCATAGCCATAATCTTCCAACTACTTTCAATGTGCAAAGTACAATAGTAGATACTACTAAAAGCTGAGCCCTCCATTTAGTCTTCAACTTGGCTCTGCTCCAAGACACTGCAGACAGTTGTCCACCTGGAGGGGCAAATGGGAGCTGAAATCCAGCCTTCTCTCTGGTTGCCAAGCCATATACTCTGGCATGGGGTTGGCTGTGTCCAGGGGAAGTATTACCTTTTTTTCTAATTGTCACAAAGTCCCTTATGGGCTGAAGGCTGTCTTGACCCTGTTCTTCCTTCACACACACCTCCTGAGCTGCACTTGGCCCATCAGTGATTACTTTTCCCTTTCCAGAATCATTGTTGTTCAGTTGAACATCCTTTCCGTTGCACGAAAATGCCAAAGTAGAGGAAAAAGAGTGTACCATGTGATTTCCCCAAGGCCCACATTTCCCTAGGGACGGTTCTAACGAAAGGGACACAAAAACAGTCTAACACCAACAGATATCCTGTCCAAATTCTCTTTTTATAGCACAATGTAGCCACATTAAATATAAAACAAGTAGAGTGAGAATTGGATGTGAATTATGGAGCAGAATTCTAGTCATGATACATGATCTGAACATGAAAAGAATCAGAACCTCTTTTTATATTTTATTGGCAACCGTTTTATCAAATAGGTGGTTTATTTGGAAAGGTGGCATCTCTTTGAAATTAACTCTCAGCTTCTTGTAAAAGTTTAGACTGTCCCTACATTTCTTAGTCAGCAAGTACTGATTATTTTTATTGCTACAAGTCATGTATGTTAGTTTTTGAAAACATGTCATTAATCATAAGATTGTATAGGCTGAAAAATATCTATTCCCTGCAAGGAAAAACAAAATCCAACACAGCTGTAAAAATGCTTGTTAATCTGTAAAAATTCATGTGGATTTGCTAGAAAACTAGTCATGGAAAATTATAAAATATATATCTTTATTTCTATGAAAATCTTCATAAGTTTATATAAAATGGAGACATTAAAGCAAGTAAAGCAAATAATTCTGCTCTTGTTACCTTTGCAATATGTCCTCAAATATAACCATACTTATGTTTCCAAGGCAGAGAGAGAATTGTTCCCCCACCCCCACTCCAAATTCATGTGCTGAAACCTAACTCACCATGTGACTGTATTTGGAGATAGAGCCTTTATAGGGATGATTCTGGTTGAATGAGGTCATAAATATGAAGCCCTGATACCAGAAGACTAGTGCTCTTATGAGGAGAAGAAAGAGACCAGAGCTCTGTCTGCCATGTAAGGACGCAGTGAGAAGGTGACCTTCTGGAAGTCAGGAAAAGAGCCCTCAGCACAACCTGACCACGCTGGCACCCTGATCTCAGACTTCTATCCTCAAGAACTGCGAGAAAATAAATTTGCATTGTTTAAACCACCCAGCCTATGGTATTTTATCGTAGCAGCTCAAGAATAGAGTCTTCATGCAAACTTACTAAAAATAATAAAGGTTAATTACATTTTAGTAAATATATATACAGAAGAATGTTTTATATGAATTTTAAAATTTTTTATAATGTTATGAGTGTGAATAAAAGCATCTTTTAAAATTAAGTTCTTTTTATTGACTTGTAATAAATATTCTATAAAACCTGTTGCTCACGTTATGCAAATATAGCTTCAAAAGACCTATCCCTGCTTCCTGCCAATCAGATTGTTTCTCTGAAATTCTTCCTTATAACAAAATCACAGCACCACCATATTTCCAGTGCCATCACAACTGCTGCTGATTCTGTTAAACTTTTCACATTCCCTGCTCTAGTCTCCCTCTGCACTACCATATTACTTAATTTAAATATATCATTTATCATACTCCACCTTGTAAATTTTGTGACTTTTGCACATAACTGTCTCCTCCACTAGAGGACACAGATCCTGAGAACAGGTGTCATATTATCCATTTTGGATTTTTCCCAATGCTTACTATGACATTTTCCCAGTACTGAGTATATATTTGGTAAGTGTATGAAAGAATGCATGAAATATTGAATGGATAAATGAAAGAATGGGTGAAGAAATTGATTGACAATTAATTAACTTGCCATTTTGTCTCATCAATTTTCCATAACACCCAGGAGAGGAGAACTATCTTTCCACCACAATGCCTCCTCTTGATGGCACATTCATGAAAGAAAAAGTATGAACAACAGCAACAAAAAGTTGTAACATTTACTTGCAGTGCCTCCTATTTCTTAGGCATAGTACTGGGGTAAATTCTTTAATTCTTACAACTTTGGGAGTTAAGTTTCACTACCCCCATTTTACTGACAAGAAAATTGAGTCTCTGTGAAGTTAAGAACTCATCCACACCCATGCAACTGCTAAAAAAGCTAAGCTACAATTTAAGCACAGTGCTAAAAACCAGTCTCGATCCTGTATTTCCTGCTCAATGACATTCTTTTGACTTTTTCTTCAGCCTTCTGGTGAAAAATAGATGTAAAAAGGCTTTCTGAGGACACCTATCACGGCCACCTTCCTGTGCCCAATTTGAAGGAGAAGATGTTCACTATTACCCAATGTTTTTCACTTACCTGCTACTTTGAGACAATATCAACCTCAGGGTTGCCTCTGCAACCTCAGGAGAAGTGTTCTTAACTACCTCTAATGATAATACCAAGTAAGCCAAACCTTTGATGCCACAAAGTTCTGTATCTTAGAGGACTTCAGGGAGTGCAAAACAATCAGTTCCTTTCCAATCTAATATCATTCTTGATGCAGCTCCCCAAAGTATAAAATTTGAAGAAAGGAAACAACCTAAGATTTAGGCAAATTCAAATTACATATCAGGTCCATCACTTGTTAGCTATGTATACTTAAACACATAAATATTTCAATATGTCTCAGTTTCCACATTAAATAATGTTCATGAACTCAGACATATCTGAGCATATGGAAACGACCAGGAAGACTTACCCAACTGAGGGTTAATTTGCATTAGGGATATAAAAGCCCTTAATGAATGTGGCAAAGACTAGCTAAATTCTTACTAAACACTCTTTTTTTCTTCCTGAGCATTCAAGAAAACTACATTTCCGAGCATCCTTTGCAATTAAGGCTGAAGCCATGTCATGGGAGTCATTTCACCATGTCCAGTCATGGTCATAAAATGTATCATGTGATCTTCCTCACTCCTCCAGTCAGCTAAACACAGATGGTATAACAGAGGACACTGAAAGGGTCTTAGAAGACAATCCCACCACAAGATGGAAGAATTGGGATTCCAGAATCATGGAATCAGAATCTGTCTGTCACTCAGACTGTGATATTAGTCAGGAAAAAAAAGCCTCCAGTAGGTAAAGTCACAAAGATTCTAGGGTTGTTTTCTTCTAGCACCTGGCACTTATTACCCTGGTCAATACAGGGGTCGGAGAATCTAAGTCTAGGTCAACAACTATGAATCACCAAAAGAGATTTGATTTGCTATTCTACAACTGCTGAGCATTGCCCAGAATATTCTTTGGATGGCATTCTTTCCTGCCCCAATACCATCTTCCCACATCCAGCTTGTACTAATGCAAAAGCCATCAGAGGGAAGGCCATCATGAAGACCCTTCTCATTAGAGTCTCCACAGGCCACTGACAATGCAAAGCTGTACTGCTTTGTGGCCTGCACAACAGAAGGAAGGTGGAGAACATGTCCCCACTTTAACACGAAAATGCTTGGATTGCAGAACAGTGGAGCAGTAACATATCAGAAGCAGGGAATGTCACACTAGTTATCTAGGATGCAGGCAGCCCAGTCAGAAATAACAGAGACCGCGGCAAGCTAAAGCCTCCCCTCCGAGACACTCCTATAGTTAGTAGGGCAGACATAAGCTAAGAGCTCAAGTTTTTAGTACCCTTTTTCTTCCCTTCCTTATTTTTCTTTTATGTTGAACTTCCCCCATTAAAAGCATCCCAACTTTCCAAAGAATGCCTTTGAGGAGCACAATGATTTTGCACTTCCCTGTAAAGGAGAATATTGGAATTACACATTGAGGGAGGGACATGCTGAGAGCTGCTGTCCATCCTCCAGTGAACTGTGTGATAATCCTGTTAACCTTCCTATCAGGAGGTCATTAAACAATTTTGAAAGCTGTTTCCTCTCACGTCATAACTGCATGTGAAATCTGATATCGTCTATTTAATATAAGTTGTTCATCTGCACACATTTGAATAACAGCCCCTCACGTGCTTTCTGTGGTGTCTTCCTTACTCCTTTTAGCTGCTGAGTGCTTTTGTAACCGTTCTCTTAGTTTAGGTATTGCCTGTGTTTTTTTCTTTTTTCTAGATGTCATCATTTAACACATTCTCTTTCTACAGTATAGCTCCCCTTCTTGAGGTCCTTTTGATGCCTTGTTCATCACTTGTGCCAACCCATGTTTCATTCATTCCACCATATCATCATCCTGTGCATCAGTCTTTTTTACTTTTTTGTAATAGCTGTTTTGTTCTTCATGCTGCATAGTTATTTTCATGAAACTATCTATTTCTGTTAAACCTAATGTTTTTCTGAATTTTGCTCACAATCTCTTTTTGGCTCCAAAGAGATTTTGCCACCCAGTTTTCTTCCTTCCTTCCTCCTTTTCTTCTGCCCTCCCTCCCTGTCTTCCTTTCTTCCTTTTCTTTTTCTTTAAAGTATGCTAACAGCAATGTGATGTCAGAACTCCTGCCTGTACATTGACAACAAACAAGTTTTCCATTTTTATCTCCTTTCATTCAGCTGAAAACTCGATTTCCTTTTGGCTCCTTAGAAGCATTAATTTTTACCTCCAGGACAGAGAACTTACATTTTTAACCACACTTGAAATATTGGGTAAAATTGAAATGTGCTTCTGGTGGCTTAACTAACACAAAATGGATTCCTGATCTCTGGGGAAGACTCCATAATAAGAGCCTATCATTGAATTAGCAATTCAAACATCAAGAAAGTCAGTTTTCAGGAGTGTCAGGTTTGGGACTTGACATTTTTAAGAAGTGTCTTTGCAAAACAGGGGTCTAGTTATCACTGGATGAAGGACACCGATTTAATCTCCAGGGGTGTCTGAACCCAATGTCTGGGGTTCTTCCAAACATTTAAAGTCATTTTCCAAATGTTTTTGATGCAGCACAACCCAAAAAGGATTTTGGCAAGTGTGTTTTCCCTTCATTTTAAAACCCATGCGTATTTCAAGGGAAATGCAATCCATATGTCTTTGATTCATTTACACTTAAATCATCTAAATGCCATTGTGTAAGAGCTATTTGATGTACAAGAAGCCTGTGAGCCTGTTTTATAAGCCTTTTTAAGCCTTATTTCTTTGAATCAGAAAGTCATGTTTTGCCGGCCCTAAACAGAACTTGAACTGGGAAAGGCTCAAGTTCACTTCTAAACTGAAAACCCGCAAAGTTTTGCGTGGCTTCTGCACTTAGCAATATGTTTCCCCTTGCCTAAAGCTCACAAACACCCAGCATTTCTCTTCTCTGTCTCACATGTAGTGAGAACAGGGTAAATCAATTTTTGAATCACATTTTACTTGTAAAATTCACATTTTGAACCTCAGTTATCTCCCAGGCACTGCCAGAAGTTAAAATAGCAACACTTGAAAATTAGGCTTTTGCTCTAAAAGGGCAAAACAGTCTATAAAGTACATAAATTACTGCTTCTGTACATTTATTTGTTTGACAGGTTTAAGATATAAGTGTGGCTTACATATGGATTTTCAGGATGCCAGATTGGATGCTCCACGAGCTACAGTCACAAATGTAACCTCTTTTTTTAAGACTTATGTTTGGGAGAATAGAATTGGAACAATCTTGCTGTTCTGCACAAATCTAATTGCTGTGTCAAAACAGCAATGGAATATGACGAACATTTGCATTTTTCTCATTTACTGGCCTTTTCTTTGGCTTTAATCATACTTGCATTAGTGGTCAAGAAGAAAGTATGTTGGGCTATTTGCTCTCTTGCTCCCTGAGGCTTTACAAAATTTTAATGAACTATGAACTAATACTTTTGGGGGCAGAATGTGAACCTCTGATCAAGTGGTTGGAGCTACCCAAATGATTAACACTGACTGCCATGGACATAGAAACATGTCTCCAGAATGGATACATCTTTCAGAAGTAAAAGCACTAATTATCCTCAAATGTGTGATTTCTTTGTTTTTATTTAGACACATCTTAGAGATTGCATTTCAATGAGAAGGAAGAAATAGTTATGGTGTGATTGTCTGCAGAGAAGTAATATTGTAAATTTTCATTTGAAGCTGGGGGCATGGGGTGGAGATAAAGCTAACAAAACAGAAAGAAATCCAGGTAAAACTAATTATTCCTCATGTGCTCTCTCTCTAGTTCACATGTATGATAGACCATCACATTTGTGTAATCAAAAGGGCTATGAAATTTAAGTTTGAGGAAAAGGATGTGGCACTAAATTTAGCAAACAGTTAATTATGTTGAGATAATTAGATAGCAGAAAATGTTGGATTTAGTTCTCTCCCATAGTTAGTTTTCATTAACTACCAAGTCTTCATGATTCTCTGCAGGCAGAAATTATTAGTATTCTATTCTAGGGAAGAATGGTGCATGAATGACAAAGAATTAAACTTTCTAAAAGTATGACAGAATTCTTTATGTTGACCTATCCATATGTTTTCTTTTTTTAAAAAAAAAAAAAGTTTTTTTCTATAAAAATTTTGATCTAACACAGTTTTAAACTTTAAATTAAATTAGGAAAACACTTCAATTTAGGAAAGTTCAGAAGACAACCATAACACAGCCATAGTCTCTAGCATCAAATTAAAATACAAAGCAAAGTACTTGATTTATGATCTTGCTGGTGTTTCACCAAATTAATCAGAGATATTGATTAGGCTTGTGCAATAGGTTAATAACTGATTTTGGTTAAAACAACTAGTGTCATATTATAGCATTCCATGCCAGGATTTATGAAATTTAGCTTGATTTCAGGTGGTTGTTGAAAAAATTTTTTAAATGAAGCCAGGAAGTACTTTCTGACCCTGAACCACTGTTCTTTGTCTTCTTCTTTCTTGTCATAGCTCAATTCACCTCCATCTGGTAAACACAAAAACTTTGTCAGCCTTCCTCTGTTACCTCAGAATGACTTGCTGACTATCTTGAGAATCCCTATTATTAAAAGCCTAGTCACCCATTTTTTGAGTCAGATTGGCTCATTCTCTGCTAATACAATAGAAGTTTCAAACCCAAAGAAAAGAACCAGCACATATTGGAACATAACTGGAACCCTTGCAGTATAAGAGGACATTATTTAGGTTGCAAGTCTCATGACAATAAATTTCAGCCCTGAGAATTTCAGCTCTTCCTATCTTAAAAGGGTCTGGAAATATCATTATACTGCCCCTTGACACAGATATTTACTCACCACAAGTATATACTCATACATTTACTTACACATAATACACACCCCCATACAGGTATGCATATATGCAAGCACATATACAAACATCAGTCAATATTCCTTAATAAACGTTGATTTTATAGGTTCTGTTTCTAACTGCAATTTTGAGTCTCAAATACTATATTCAACTATAAAGTT
Organism: Cephalopachus bancanus; assembly: GCA_027257055.1. Classification (NCBI taxonomy): domain Eukaryota; kingdom Metazoa; phylum Chordata; class Mammalia; order Primates; family Tarsiidae; genus Cephalopachus; species Cephalopachus bancanus. Next base: position 1,297,151 of record JAPVLO010000164.1, on the reverse strand, counting down.
GGAGGGAGACTCTTTAAAACAGAACCATAATAACTAAACAAATAGTTTAGACAAAGGATAAAATTGGCTATTTTATCCAAACCTATGTATGAATGCACTTTTGCTATCTCTATATAAGCCCTTGTTTTCCATGCATTATTTTATAACTTCCATATGTGTCTCACTTTAAACACATAAAATACACAACCTTCATTTTAAAGAAGGATAGCCTATAGGATTCCCCAAACTATAGTTTTCCCCAAAGCATATAAAAATCTCCATAAATTGATTGTTCATAAAATATGATATATTGAAATACATAAATTTACATGAAAATTTTTAGAAACATATCAATTTATTTGAAAGATATAGTGTTAATTACAATCTTTCCCCTGATGATTATCTTTTGTTTTTCTAAGGAGTAGAGTCAAAACATCCCTATTACTCAGTTAGTACTGATTTTCCTTGATTTGGTGCTCATATTTAATAAGACTTAGTGCCAGAAAGAAGCCCCTGTAGATTTCTATTCAAGTTTTGCATCTGAAGGTCTCAGCTGGTTCTAGTCTCAGAATAACTGGGCACTAAAGTTTAGAAGCTTCAGGTCAGTCAGTTATAATCATGTTCCTCATCCTTGTAATTAACTACCATCACACAGGTACATCTATGGGATATGTCAAGTAGGCAAGTTCTAAAGGGCTAAGAATAGGCTTATTGGGGCTATAAAGTACTTAGGTGTACCAGAATTTGAGTTTTGTGTCAGCAAGCTTTGGAGTAGTGGTTCTTAACCTGTTGTAAAGAAGGAAACAACATGAGATGCCCAGAAACTATCCTAGGTCATTTATCTAACACCTGTTCTGTTTTTTTGTTTGTTTTGCTTTGTTTTGTCTCCTTCTCGATCCTCTTCTTTTTTAATTAATCTTGGACATAAACATTACATCCTCAGTCCTGTTTATAGAACACACAGTGTCTTCTCCAGCTACTTGCATTTCAAATTTGGCTCTTCCCCAAAGGCAGTACTCTCTTTATTGCATTCTTTTTTTTTTTTTTTTTTTTTTGAGTTGTAGTCTCACTCTGTTGCCCAGCCTGGAGTGCAGTGGCTGCTCCTGGCCACCACAGCCTCGACCTGCTGGGCTCTGGCAATCCTTCTGCCTCAGCCTTCTTGAATAGACATCTTTCCTTCTTTTATGCCTCATGCCACGTGAATGGAAGAATAATAAACTACCCTCAGCTCATCCTCTCCTCATTTTGAACCTCTGTTTAAGGAATTTCAAGTCTCCTAACATCCTAACAGACCATTTTATGCTTTCACTATAGAAAAAAAACAAAAACAAAACAACAACAATCAAACAAAATAACTCCTACACCAAAGATCAGTTTACTCGTTCACAAAACATATCCTCCTGCTGGCCTCCAGGTTATAGTCCCATTAGTCACCAAAGAGGTCACCTGGATCACAGCCTCCTTCTGCCTGAATGCTTATTATTATCCTGAACAATTTAGGGGTTCATGTGGAAGAACTCTCCTCCAATACCTTATCACAGCCATCAATAATCCCTCCAGTTTCAGAGGGCCTGACCTCCACTCTTCTCCCTTAATCTTTGTTCATATCTCTGGGAGGAGACATGAACCTTTTCAACAACCAAAACTTCTTTTTTACTTTAGAAATCAGAAGTTCTGCTTTCTAACCACACCTTCCCTTTCCACCTCCCTTCTGGAACCACATACTTTTTACATGCTCTTTGACACCGAGTCTTCAGAATATTTCATGAGTCCACATTATTCCTTAGTTGCTTTATTTCTTTTCCTACACAGAATCACAAACACCCTAACCTCATTTGCAAATGCATCCTATTGTCATATCTCTTTAGCCCCGGATCAATCATATGAATTGCCCATCCCTATACTCTGGTTCTGAGTTTTGTTAAAGAAAATAATACAACTCTATAGACTCTTTATGCCCTTCAACTTCAGCTTGCCTTTCTTCATTGATCATAAAGGTTTTACTTGTCTTCAGTCAGTTCTCTTAGTAGTAATTCAAAACATGTAGCACTCCACTCAAAACCCCTAGCCAACTCCTATGCTTTTATTCTCCACAATAAATGTCAATTGCTCCTTCTTAAGAGAGAAAATGGAAGTTCCTAACTTAACTTAACCTCAAAACCAGTTTTTCCTCCTGTATTGTCTGAATTTGTGTTCTTTAGCCATTCAATCATCCCAGTCTGAAATCAAAATAACATTCTCAAATTTTTTATATTCCCTTGCCCACTACAAGCAGGCTGTTACCATACATTTTCTATTTCTTCTCCTAAACGTCTGTTTTCTTCTTCTGAACCCCCTTCCAACATGTTATTTAAAAATCTAATTATCTCATGCTTGGAAATGTCTTCTAATAGTTCTCCTGCCCTCAAGCTTATTCTGCATACTTCAGAAGAGTATAATTTCTAAAATAAAATAAATCTTATCCTGTCACTTCATTTCTTAAAATCCTTTAGTGATTTACCATAGCATGATACGCAAGCCATTCAGAACTGGGCTCCTACATACCCCCCAAGCTCCAGGAATATTAATCTACTCATAGATTCCTATGATCAACATATCACTGCCATCTTTGGATAAGGACAATTTCCTTCATTCTTCCTTTTCTTGACATACCCCTGTTCATTTTTCATACTTTTAAAAAAGCATCTCCTATGTAAAAACATTCCTGAGCTCTTTTCTCAAAAATAATTAACATTTCCCTCCAAAACACTGTTAAAGTGCTAGGTCAAACTTGGGAAATCAAGGAGAGCATTCCAGAGGATATAACATCTAAGCTGAGATTTAAAACTTGATTGGTTGTTGACCAGATGTATAGTTGGGAAAATAATAATTTCAAGTTCAGTTATTGAAGAGAAGTTGTGTATGTCATTCTTGCCTCTGGACTGTAAGAGTTCCCCAAGGTAGGATCTGTGCCTAACCCAACATTGTATCTTACCATAGTACTATCTACAGAAAAAGTATCCAATAAATCTTTGGTAAAGAAAGAATAAAAGAAGGAAGAAGGTCGCAAGGACAGGATTTCACTACTTTAAATTTATATTTTCTCTTATGGACATTCTTTAAAATATTTTACTTACAAAAGATCTCTTAGATGATCTTATTGCTACCAAAAAAGCAATGGTCAAATAAACCATTTATCAAAAATGAAGAGTGAAAGGAGTTATAATCGCAGTGCCAGTAACTTCAGAGTGAGAATAAGGCAGATTCATAATTAATTTACTCTATATTTATACCATAGTAACTAGGAGCTGCTAAGTATATGTATATATACATAAGATATAAAAAATATACATATATCATACATGTAGACATAAAATTATTTTATATTGTGTGTGTGTGTGTGTGTGTGTGTGTTTTCAACCTTATATATAATAAGAAATAAAACATGTCCCCTATAAATAGGTAATGGAAGAAGCCAGTCCCTCCAAAGAAATGAATCTCAAAATAATTAGAATACACACTCTAATTTGATGTATTGGATTTATGTAATCATTGAAGGAGTGAATAAAACATGCCTCCTGACCTCTAGGATCTGAATACACAACCATAAATAACAATGACTATCTCAAAAATAATAAAAAAGAACTGAGAAAAATTATAGGTGCAAGAGAATATATCTCTCATGCAAGAACAGCAAACAATTTATTGAAAATGTGATAGCTATGCTGGGAACTAAGGGTAGGTAGGATCTGAACAAAGTTCAAAGACAATAAAGAATATTTCAAGTTTCATGAGCAAAAGTCTATAGGAGAAAAATGATGAAAATAAGTGATGGCAACTGTGCCGGTGATCAGTGCTGCCCATCAATACCCGGTTTTCTTCTCCCTGTTTCACATGGTAGGTTTGCACTTCCCAGTTTCTCTAATGGTTAATTAGAGCTGTATGACTAACACTAGTTAGGGAGTTGTGAGCTGAAGTGCTGTTTGTCACTTCTGTGCCATAACATTTAATTGCCAGTGCAAAGTCTGTTAAAGCTCTTTCTCACATGATGGGGATCAGCAGCAGTCAAGAAAGTAACTTTTCCCTTAGTCTGGGTCTTTGAGTGATTACAACAAACAGAAAATTCTTGCTAACCTGAAATGACTACACAGATTGTGTAAGAACTTAACTTTTGTTATTTTAAGACACAGATTTTAGAGTAGTTTGTTACCACAATGTAACCTAGATTATACCAGCAGGTATAGAAGCAGTAAGATGCTCCATTTGATAGGCATATGAGGCATATTAAATAGAGGAGTAATCAATACATTTTGAGGGGCAAGCAAACCAATTTGTGGAGAAACATGAATCTCAGATTAAAGAGTTCGAATTTTATTTTATAGGCAATGGAGAGCTGCAAAAAGCTTTCAAATAGGGAAATATTATGAACAGAATTATGCTTTAGGAAAATTAATCAAGCAGGATAGAGAATACCTAGGATGTGGACTCTTAGAAGCATGAAAACAAGTTACACTATTGTGAAACGTCTAGAAGTCATGCAGTTTAAACTAGGGTAGTGGCAGTGGGAACCAATTTGGCAGAATGAATGGAACAGTAATTTGCAGATCCTGGCAACTGATGAGGCCCACGGGGCTTATAAATCATTCCAATCTTTTGAGCCCGAATGATTGCTAAGATGATGCCACTGCCACTTAGTTAAATAGGAAGTGGAGAAAGAAGAAGAAATTTGAGAGGAAAAGTGCAAATTTAGGTCAAGTATGACATCCAACTGGTGATGTCCAATAGATAACTGGAAATAAATCAAATATGGATTTGAGAATTATTTGGGATTCAAAGCCATGATATTAATGAGATTGTCAAGGGAGAGAGAAAAAAGAAAATCAAAGCTATACTTTTGGGGAACACCTACACTCAGACAGCAAAAAGGAGAAGCAGAGATATCAATAAAAGCATACTTTCACAAAGTCAAGAGAAAAAAGAATTTCAGAAAAACTGGAGTGATTAGCAGCATCCAATGTAGGAATTGATTTTAAATAATAATTTGAAAAAAATCTAATAGATTTGGTGGCTTCTGATGAAGCAGTTTCAAGTGATAACTGCAGGAGGAAGCCACTATTCAAAAGATTGGGAAGTGAGCACTGTTAAACAAATGAGTCTGTGGTTTCCTCATACAGTTGAAAAATACTTAGCAGTTAAAATGATTGAATTAAATTATTACATAAGAGAATATAAGCAACACAAAAATATGTTGAGTAAAAAATAAACTGCAGAATCATATGCACAACATGATTCCACATATTAAGCATACAAATAAAAGCATATATGATTTATGAATGCATATATGTTAAATATATGTATGTATATATCATAAAACAAACATAGACATTGATTGAGATGATAAGATTAAGGATAGAGGCTATACTTAGAGAAGGAGGGAGACAGGATGAGACAGATTTTACAGTACCTATACAATATTTTTGAAAGAATAGAAACCAAAAGAAGAAAGAGATATTCTTCTACTAAAGAAAGCCTATTCTTTAATGATGTTAAATGGCGAAAGAAAAAAAGAAATAGTATCTAAGGAGGTAAGAAAACAAGAAATATATCAATTGTTCACTAAATTTTCATGTTGGGTTGGTCCTTCTAATTTGGGGATCTCTTAATATTTTAAATGTTCAGTATAAACTTATGAAATAACTGCAAATAATCAGTTGTGTATTTAATTTACATTCAATTCTGAAGAGAGCAATGTTTTCCTAATAATACACATTCTATGATATGGTATCATACATAGACTTCCAACTCTGGAGCTACGTAAATTATATCTGTGAGCCTGAGGAAATTATTACCTCCTTAACTTAAGTTTTTTATCTGTAGAAGGAAAGATAATAATACTCCCCTTAAGAAGGCCAGCAATGACATAAGTTGCTCACTGTGGTGTTTGTCACATAGAAAGCACCAAACAATTGGTAACTATTATTTTCAATTTTCTCATAAATGATAAAAAAGAAAACAATGGTGGCACTTTCCTTCTTGCATGCTAGATGGTAAGCCAGAGAAGGTGCAACATTGTGATCAAATGCAAGGCCTAGAAAGCCCAGAATTCCAGGATTCAAATCATAGTTATGTCAGAAATCAACAAATAAACTGGGTGATCTTAAGAAACCAATTTGGCAGGACGTGGTGGCTCAATCCTGTAATCCCAGCACTTTGGGAGGCTGAGGTAAAGGGATTGCCTGAGCCCATGGTTTCAAGTACAGCCTGGGCAACTTGGTAAGACCTCATCTCTACAATAATAAAAAAAATAGCCGGATGTGGTAGTACGTGCATGTAGTTCCAGCTACTTGAAAGGCTGAGGTGGAAGGATCGCCAGAGCCCAGCAGGGCACAGTTGGGGTGGCCATGAGTGTGCCACTGCACTCCAGCCTGGGCAACAGAGTGAAACTCCAACTCAAAAAATAATAAATAAATAAACAAACAAACAAACTTAACCTTGTTGGCGATCTATAAAATGGAGATGATGAAGATGATGGTAATGATGTTGATAAGGCATATGATTATGATGACAAGATGATCCTCAGGATTGTTGTGAAAATTGAGTTAATAAACATAAACGACTTTTAATGGAATTGGCATATACTAAGGAATTTACATGTTAGCTACTGTCAGTATCCTTTTATTTTTTTTCTTGTAGAGTTATAAAAATTTGTTTCCTTTTGTGGGAAGAGTAGTAAATAATTTGAACAGATACTGCTAGGATCAATCCTTCTTATGACCAGCCACACATGTAGCACTTGACACCCTACACTTAAGAATAGACTCTGCCATCATGCTATAGTTCAAATTATGCTTGCCTAGATAAGGAATTACTCCATAGTCTGTCTCCAACAGCACAATAATCAAACCACAAAGAATACTTATATTCCTTCATTCACAAGACAATGGATTAATCTATTAAGTACCTTCTATATGTGCCAGACACTATTCAAGGCCTTTGGGATACAGCTATGAACAAGACTGATACTGTCCTTGTGTTCATGGAGTTACGTTTCAAAAGAACTATTAAATCAACAATTTATATTCTAAATTTTATTTTAAATAAACATTCCAGACAGTGCTCCCAATAAATATATGGCTTAGATATAAAATAAGTAAAACACAATTCCCATTGTTTTGAAACTATGTACATTTTCTTGAGTTAAACTGCTTCTAAGCTCTTTCTGAATCTGAGATGCAATGATCACACTGATTCTACTATAACACGGAAGTGATGTGGTTACCCAATGATTATAAGTTAGTTAACAGTTTTGAGTATTTCATGGGTGCTTGGCACTCTGTTAACTGTTTCACATATATTTGTGAAAGTCTCACAGTAATCCTACAAACTAAGTTCTTTTGTGATCCCATTTCATTCATAAGTAAACAGAGACTACTTTCATCTGTGAGTGGCAGAGCCTGCATATTGGCAAAGAGAGCCTTCCAACTATCATGCCATAAAAGTCCCCACAGCAGGATTGAAAGAATGACTGCCAAGCTACATGTGGTCTTACAGCCATAAGACTACTAAGCCACTACCATCTATGAATTTCATGGTTATCTTGGGTATAAATTAGGCTTTTGGTGTTCTATGGCGCTTGGTCAGATCAAGCATTCATGTTGCTTACCTGATCCTCAGCTGAAATTACAAGAGTCCCATCAACTTGTTTTATTAAGTGTTTATCATGTTCTTAAAATACACCAGAATTATTAGCCCCCATTCCTACCCCCATGGCTACCATCACATTATTGCCAGCCTCACCATTTAAACACTCTAAAACAAGAAAGCAAGAGTTATAAGTGATACTCACCTTCCCATAAAAAACCATCGGGGCCAATTTAATGGTGGCTTTTGTCCCTATATGCCTCAGTCATCAGCAAAACTCAATCCTCTTGGATCATTCATCAATACCTAGACTCTCTCTCTATAATGTCTCCAAATCTGACCCAATATACCACCACACCACAACTCCAAACTCTTTTAACATTCCCTCTGAAAGTCAACATCAATCATCAGCTAAACCTCTCATATAGCATTCTGATTATGAATTTCTGAACATGTCACTCATCATCTAATCCTAACAAAAAGCCGACTTTCCTATGAGAAATCTTCTTCCTTTGCATCTCTCCCAAGTGGTGACTGTTCTTCACACTTTCCACAAAATACAGATCTTGAAAGTGAAGTAGGTATCCTCTTTGCCCTCATCACTGCTTTTAGAAAATTCCTACTTTCTCTCAGAATATCCAACACTTTTCAGCTCAGGCCATCTCCTTGTAGTTGTCTACCAAAGTTTTGTCCATTCCTTCTATTTCACTGATTCATTTATATAAAAGTATGATTGCTATAGGTTCAAGAAAGAAATGGAAGAGACTGATTGAAAATAGTGAATATAGCCGAGCTCGGTGGCTCATCCTGTAATCCCGCGCTTTGGGAGGCTGAGGTGAGTGGATTGCCTGAGATTGCAGGTTTGAGACCCACCTGGGCAACTTGGCGAGACCTCATCTCCACAATAAATCAAAAAATTAGCTGGGTGTGGTAGCGCGTGCCTGTAGTTCCAGCTACTTGGAAGGCTGAGGCGGAAGGATTGCCAGAGCCCAGCAGATAGAGGCTGCGGTGGCCGGGAGGAGCCACTGCACTCCAGTCTGGGTGGCAGAGTGAGACTCCAACTCAAAAAAAAAAAAAACAAAAAAAAAAGAAAGAAAAAAGAAAATAATGAATACAGACAACTGTTTTGAGGAACTTCGCAGTAAGGGGAGTAGAAAAATAAAGTATTGTAGAAAAGTCTATAGAATCAAACTATTTTCTTTGTTATAGCATTTTGTTTTGATTTTTATGATGGGGAAAATCTGTATCTGAAGGAGTTTTTCTGTTGAAAGGGGAGATAAGAGATGGAGAGGAATCTTCCTAGAGCAGCTGACGGATGAAGTACTTAGCACATTAGTTGTGGAATTGGCTTTAGTACTGACTCACTGTCTTTCTCTACTGGTCAATTTTAGTTATTTTAACACCCATGTAAATAACCTATTCAAAATCTTGGCCCTCAAGTCCTTTAACCAGTTATCTTGTCTGCCCCTAGTTCAGCCACAAACAGGACAAATAGCCATAGTCCTATTCTACCCATTGTAATAAAATCATAACTGCATGACTGCCCATCTCAACTTAAAGTATCCCACTCCAAAAATTAGTTGGCCTCCCATTGATATCCACAATCCCCATGATTTTTGTATCCATTAAAGCCCCCATAACTTTATTTCCTTCCAAACTCAGGTTAGATTTTATCACTTCAATGGGTCACATACTTATAATTACTCCTTTGCCTACAAATCTCTTTCTGTTGTACTCTGTTGGCAAAGTTCCAAACCTGGTTAAATCCATTATGCACAAAGGAATTTTGTGAAGAAAAAAAAAATACAAACACAAAGCTACAGTGAATTATTTCATGAAAGTATAAAACCACGAATATCAAGAGGCTCCCTCAGTATTCTTGATTATATTTTTCTTGTTAATTCACTTTTTCACTTTCTTAGACTGCTTTACTTAACTTCAACAACTTTTTCATCTACTTACTCTTAGCTGATAATTCTGTCTCTAACTTTAATGGGCAAATAGACATTTAGAGAAGAGTCTACCAACTCTTCTGCAATTATTTCAATATACATTTGACTTATATCCTGACAAAATGAATGAAATGTTTTCACTTCTGACTAAACACAACATCTCCCAGTTTACATCTCCTTATGATTCTTCCTTCTGTATCATCTATTTACCCCTTTCAGCTAGGACTATTTTCTTCAGCATACAATCACACTGCAATATCTTTCTCTCTGTGTGTATAATAGTTAGTAAACAAATTTAAATATTTATTAAAGCACGTTAAAGTCTCTTTTATTGAGGATACCAATAATCTCCATATTGCCAAGCCAATAGTCAATTAATGATTATGCTTCATTACTTCTTTATAGAACACAACAAAGGTGATCGCATCTTGTTCTTTGGAACACTTTTTTCACTTGATATTATTACACCATTAATAGTCTAATCTCTTTTTTGACTTATGCTTTTTTCAATGTCTAAATGTTGGGATATAGCAAGGTCTCAAACCTTCCTTTCTCTCTATTTACAATCATTCCTTAGGTTTTCTCCTTCAACTTCTTGAGTCTCATATTTACATCTCCATTCTCAATCTCTTTTCTGAAATCCAGATATTTTTCATCAACTGCCTATATTGTCATTAGATATTTCTTAGGGCTTTAAATGTAACATAACTAGAGCATGCCTGTTATATCATCTTCTTAGTTTACTCTTACCATTGTTTCTGGGTTTAGTAAATGGCACCATTATTTGTCCACTTGCATGAAACAAAACCTTCATGTCATCTTGAATCTTTGCTTTTCTGCTTCTATTTGTCCAGCTCTACCTTGAAATATAATCTGAGCCTAGACAAATCTTAAACATATCCACTACTACCACTCTGTTCCATGTTACCTTTATCTCCCTTCTAAACTATTATAATAGTCTCACAACTTACCTAATATTTTCCACTCTTTGCCTTATACTCTTTAAAATCTATATAATGACTACGCTAGGTGGCTCACCCTATAATTCCAGCAATTTGGGAGGCCCAGGCGAGTGGATTGCCTGAGCCCATGGGTTTAAGAGCAGCCCGGGCAACTGGGAGAGCCTTCGTCTCAAAAAAAAAAAAAAATTAGCTGGGTGTGGTAGCACATGCCTGTAGTGTTCCGGCTACTTGGAAAGCTGAGGTGGAAGGATCACAGGAGCCCAGCCTGGGTGACAGAGTGAGACTCTAACTTAAAACAAAAAGAAAGAAAGAAAGAAAAAAGTCTATATCATATCACATGTACTACTAAAATATCTAAAATCTTCCCATGACTTTCCAACACACTCAGAAGAAAATTAAAACTCACAATCTTGTTTTTATATTCAGGCTTTTATCTATACTTCCAATCTCATTGCTTCATGTGTTCCTCTTTGCACACTCCAGTTTATCCAGTGTCCTCCTTCCACGTCCTGGAATATATTAAACCTTTGGTATGTTGATGCTTAATATTCTTTTTGTCTGGAACAAGCCCATGACTTGTTCCTTCATTTTTTTTTCATGTCTCTGTTAAAGATCATGAACTTAGAAAGGTGTTTTCTGGCCAACATGTCTTTGCTATTTTCCCTTTCTTGTGTACTTCTCTTATACTAATCAGTTTAAAAAAAAAAAACTTAAGACAACTACAATTACATTAAATAATGTGTTGACTTGTTGTGAGTTTCCTCAGTTGCTATCATTGATATATAAGCTCTATCAAGACAGCAATTCACTGCCTAAACTGTCTAGTACGAAGTAGGCATTCAGTATATTATTCACTAAAATAATGAGTAAATAAATGACTTTAATTTTCTTAAATTATGTGTTTTTAATTTGGATATTTCAGAATCCAGATTTTATTTTCCCTTGGGAGATAAGTTTTATCTGAATAATACCTTTAATTTTTAATTTTGCATGACTGAATGGACATAGTTGAAAAGTATTCATATTATTCCAATGCTTTCTGCTTTAGAAACTGAAAGATTAACATTGAAAATGAAAGGTAGTTAGTACATAAATTGGAGCATCTAGCTATACAGTTTCCCTCTAACACAGTCGTTGCAAAGGGTAAAATTAGCCCTGCTGGTCAATTTTGCAGAATACAATTTGGAATTAAAGCTAAGGGTTGAAAATAATTTCACTGAATTCAGCAAAGGAGAACAAACTTGAATAGTCTTGGATGTCACACATCCAACAGACTTTCTAGAATACCTATTGTATGATAAGAACCTGTGCTGGGCATTCTGTGTTATATATAGAAAATAGAAGAAATGAAATAAAGTCCTTCACAAGTATAGTTTATAATTCAGTTGCTGCTATAAAACACATGCACATGAACAATTCTTAGAAACATTTCTAAACAGCATACAAATTAGAACACATTCATGAAGAAATAGCAATGGAGTCAGAAATAGCAATGGAGTCAGGGAAGGGAACAAACCAACAAATATTTTTTAAAAGAGAAGACAATTTAATCATAAAGGTGAATTTCTTAATTTTTATTTCTTTTATTTTAAAGATGTGAGGTAAAATTCAGGGTTAGGTATACAATTGGTCATCATACAAGTGAAGTTTGGGCCTCACTTTAGTCCTCACTTCACCTGGTTTGATATCAGATACTCTAATTGTTGAAGTGTGCCCCCCCCACCCCGGCAGTTTCCCACTACTGCCAAACCTTTCTTATAGTATGATGATAATTGTTCAGAGTTTGCTTATGAGTGAGAACATGTGGTACTCAGTTCTTTATTTCTGTGATAGATCACTGAGTATTATAGAATCTAAGTCTATCCAAGTTGCTGTGAAATCCATAATTTTGTCCTTTATGGCAGCATAATATTCCATCATGTATATGTACCATGTTTTTTGTAATTTTTAATTTTAAAGATGTGAAGTACAATTCAGGATTAGATATACAAATGTTTATTATGTAGGTACCCTTTTTCTCTCTTTCTCTCTCTCTCTCTCTTCTTTCCTTTATTTTAAAGATGTGGGGTACAATTCAGGGTAAGGTATACAAATGCTTATTATGCAGGTACCCTTGTCGATGAGGTGTGCCTCTCCCTCCCCTGGCAATTTCCTTCAACTACCAATCCCACACCCCCTCCCCTGGCAGTTTCCCACTACTGCCAATCCTTTTTGTATAGTATTATGATAATTGTTCAAGGTCTGCTTAAGAGTGAAAACAGATGGTACTCTGTTCCTTGTTTCTGTGATAGATCACTGAGTATGACAGACTCTAAATCTATCCAAATTGCTGCAAAGTCTGTATGTTTGTCCTTCTTTATGGCTGCATAATATTCCACTGTGTATATGTATCATTTTTTTTATCCAGTACCACTTCAATGGGCAACATGGTTGATTCCATGTTTTTGCATTGTGAATAGAGCTGCAACAAACAAGCATGTACAGATATCTTTTTGGAAGAATGACTTGAGTTCCTCCAGGTATATTCTCAATAGGGGGATTGCTGGGTCATATGGAAGGTCAATTTGTAGTTATATCAGAAATCACCAAACTGTCTTCAAAAGAGGTTGCATTACTTTTCAATTCCACCAGTGGTGAAGAAGCATTCCTTTTTCTCTTTATCCTCGCCAGCATCTGTTGTTATTTGTTGTATTAATTATGGCCATTCTTATTGGGGTTAGGTGGTATCTCAATGTAGTTTCGATTTGCATTTCTATGATAATTAGTGAGGTTGAGCACTTTTTCATGTGTCTGTTGGCTGCCCATATATCTTCTTTTGAGAAGTGTCTATTCATGTCTTATGCCCACTTTTTAAGTGTGCAAAAGACAGTTGCATTCTTATATACCAACAACAAAAAGGCAGAGAACCAAATAAAAAGCACAATTCCATACACAATAATCACACACACACACACACCACACACACACACACACACACACACACACACAAATACATCAGCATCTTAATGACCAGAGAAGTGAAAGACTTTTACAATGAGAACTACAAAACACTACTCAAAGAAATCCAAGAAGACACAGACAAACGGAAAAATATTCCATGTTCATGGATTGGAAGAATCAGCATTGTTAAGGCAATCTACAGATTCAACACAATACCCATTAAATTACCAACATCATTCTTCTCAGACCTCAAAATGACAATACAGAAATTCATATGAAAACATAAACTGCCATGAACAGCCAAAGCAATTTTTAGCAAAAGAAACAAAGCAGGCAGTATCACACTTCCAGACTTCAAACTTTACTGTCAGGCCACAATAAACAAAACAGCCTGGTAATGGTACAAGAACAGGCATACTGACAAATGGAACAGGATAGAGATTCCGGAAGCAAAGTCTCAATTTGTCAACCAACTCATCTTTGACAAAGCTTCCAACAACCACCACTGGGGAGAGAAGAACCTATTCAGTAAATGATGCTGGAAAAACTGACTGATCACATGCAGAAGATTGAAATAGGACTTCTACTTATCACCATACACAAAAATTAACTCTAAATGGAACAAAGATCTAAATGTAAAACCTCAAACTATAAGAATCTTAGAAAATGCAGGAAACACCCTTATGGAAATAGTAACTGGCAACCAATTCCTGATCAAAACCCCAAGTGCCCATACCATAAGAGATAAGATAGACCTGTGTGACCTCATCAAACTGACAAGCTTCTGCAAAGTAAAAGAAACCATCAAGAGAGTGGGGAGACAGCTCATGGAATAGGAAAAGGATCTGCCAATTGTATATCTGACAAAGTCCTAACATCTAGGATCTACAAGGAACTCAAATGTGCCAAAAGGTATATGTACCACAGTTTTTTATCCAGTCTAATTTCAATGGGCAGCACGATTGGTCCCATGTTTTTTGCTATTGTGAATAAGGTTGCAATGAACATTCAAGTGCGAGTAACTTTTTCAAGGAGTGATTTGAGTTCCTCCAGGTATATTCCCAGAATGGGGATTGCTGGGCCGTATGGAAGGTCGATGTTTTGGTCTTAAAAGAATCGCCACACTGTTTTCGAGAGATTGTACTAGTTTACAATTCCACTAATAGTGTAGAAGCATTCTCTCCAGCATCCGTTGTTTTTGAGTTAGTAATGATGGCCATCCTGACTGAAGTTAGGTGGTATCTCACAGTGGCTTTAATTTGCATTCTTTGATGATTAGTGAGGCTGAGCGTTTTGTCATGTATCTGTTGGATGCCTGTATGTCTTCTTTTGACTAGTGTCTATTCATATCTTTTGGTCACTTTTTAAATCGAGCTGTTTGTTTTTTTTTTTTTTCTTTTTGTTTGAGTTCTTTGTAGATCCTAAATGTTAGACCTCTGTTAGCTATATGGTTGGCAAATATTTTTTTTTCAGTCTGTGGCCTGACTCCCTGGTTTCTTGATGGTTTCTTTGACTTTGCAGAAGCTTTGATGAGGTCCCACTTATCTATCTTTTCTTATGGCATGGGCATTTGGGGTTTTGATGAGGAATTGGTTGCCAGTTCCAATTTCCATAAGTGTGTCTCCTGCATTTTCTAACGCTCTTATAGTTTGAGGCTTTACATTTAGGTCTTTGATCCATTTAGAGCTGATTTTTGTGATGGTGATAGGTAGAGTACATGTTTCAATCTTCTTTGTGTGATCAGCCAGCTTTCCCAGCACCATTTACTGAATAAGTTCTCCAGTGGTTGTTAGTGGAGGCTTTGTCAAAGATGAGATGGTTGAGAAATTGAGGTTTTGCTCCTAGGATTTCGATCCTGTTCCATTGGTTTATATGCCTCTTCTTATATAAATACTAGGCTTTTTTGATTATCATAGTCTTTTTTTTTTTTTTTTGAGTTGGAGTCTCACTCTGTCGCCCAGACTGGAGTGCAGTGGCCGCTTCCGGCCACCGCAGCCTCGACCTGCTGGGCTCCAGCGATCCTTTTGCCTCAGCCTTCCAAGTAGCCGGAATTACAGGCATGTGCTACCATGCCCGGCTGATTTTTTGATTGATTGTAGAGATGAGGTCTCGCTGCCCAGGCAGGTCTCAAACCCGTGGGCTTAGGCAATCCACTCACGTCAGCCTCCCAAAGGCGCAGGATTACAGGCTGAGCCACCGAGCCCAGCTGATTATCATAGTCTTATAATAAATTTTAAAGTCTGGAAATGTGATACCTCTCACTTTGTTTCTCTCACTGAGGATTTTTGTGGCTATTTGTGGCCAATTATGTTTCCATATGAATTTCTGTATTGTGATTTCCAGGTCTGAGAAGAATGATGCTGTTAATTTAATGGGTATTGTTAAATCTATAGATTGCCTTTGGTAGGATGAACA
Source organism: Cephalopachus bancanus (assembly GCA_027257055.1). Classification (NCBI taxonomy): domain Eukaryota; kingdom Metazoa; phylum Chordata; class Mammalia; order Primates; family Tarsiidae; genus Cephalopachus; species Cephalopachus bancanus. The sequence continues at coordinate 1,281,283 of JAPVLO010000164.1, read as the reverse complement.
TCTTAACAATGTTGATTCTTCCAATCCATGAGCATGGAATTTTTTTCCATTTGTTTGTGTCATCTTCGATTTCTTTGAGCAGTGTTTTGTGGTTTTCATTGTAAAGGTCTTTCACTTCTCTGGTAAGGAAGATGCCGAGGTATTTCATTTTGTTGTTGTTGTTGCTACTGTGAATGGATTATACTTTTTTATTTGAGTTGGAATCTCACTCCGTCGCCCAGACTGGAGTGCAGTGGCCGCTCCCGGCCACCGCAGCCTCGACCTGCTGGGCTCTGGTGATCCTTCTGCCTCAGCCTTCCAAGTAGCTGAAACTACAGGCACATGCTACCACACCTGGCTAATTTTTTTGATTTTTATTGTAAAGATGAGGTCTCGCCAAGTTGCCCAGGTGGGTCTCGAACCCGCGGGCTCAGGCAATTCACTCATCTCGGCCTCCCAAGGCGTGGGATTGCAGGCTGAGCCACCGAGCCAAACCCGGATTATACTTTTTATTTGGTTATCTGCTATTTTGTTGTTGCTATATAAGAATGCGACTGTCTTTTGCATATTGATTTTACACTGAGACTTTGTCAAAGTCCATTATTCAGGCAAGAAGATTTTTGACAGATTATCTTGGATTTTCAAGACATAGAACCATATCATCAGCAAAGAATGATAACTTGACTTCCTTTTTTCCTGTTTGGATGCCTCTGATTTCCTTCTCTTGTCTGATTTCTCTAGCTAGGTCTTCCACACTATGTTGAACAGGAGGAGTGAAAGTGGGCTGCCTTTTCTTGTTCTAGTTTTCAGGGAAAATGCTTCCAGTTTTTGTCCACTTAGCAATATGTCAGCTGTGGCTTTATCATAGATGGCTCTTACTATTTTGAGGTATATTCCCTCTATGCCTAGGTGTTCAAGGGTTTTTATCAAGAAGAGATGCTAGATATCACTGAAAGCTTTTTCATCATCTAATGATATAATCATGTGATTCTTATGTTTACATCTGTTGATATATTTAATTGCATTTATGGTCTTGCAGATGTTGAACCAGTCCTGCATCCCAGGGATGAAGCCTACTTGGTTATGGTGGATGATTTTTGAGATGTGTTGTTGAATCCAATTTGCTAGAATCTTGTTGCATATTTTTTTACATCTATGTTTATCAGGGATATTGGCCTATAGCTTGCTTTCTTTATTGGATTTTACCTGGTTTGGGTATCAGTATGACATTAGCTTCATAAAGTGATTTGTGGAGAGTTTCATCTTTCTTGATTGCTTGGAATACTTTCAAGAAAATTGGCATCATTTTCTCCTTTATGTCTTGCAGAACTCCACCAGAAAGCTGTCTGGGCCAGGGCATTTTTTTTGTGGATAGTTTTCTTTTTTTTTTTTGAGTTGGAGTCTCACTCTGTCACCCAGACTGGAGTGCAGTGGCCGCTCCTGGCCACCACAGCCTCGACCTGCTGGGCTCTGGTGATCCTTCCGCCTCAGCCTTCCAAGTAGCTGGAACTACAGGCGCGCTACCACACCCGGCTAATTTTTGATTTATTGTAGAGATGAGGTCTATCCAAGTTGCCCGAGCAGGTCTGAAACCCGCGGGCTCAGGCAATCCACTCACCTCGGCCTCCCGAAGTGCTGGGATTACAGACTGAGCCACCGAGCGTGGCCAAGTGGATAGTTTTCTTATGATGGATTAGATTTCCTGGGTTGTTATCGGTCTATTTAATGTCTCAATTTTTTCTTGTTTCAACCTTGGGAGGTTGTGTGATGTCAGAAAGTCCCCCATTTCATTTAGGTTTTTTAGTGTGTTTTCATACAGTTGTGCATAGTAATCTCTGATAATTTTTTATATTTCTTCAGGGTTCATTGTGATTTGATCTTTTGTATCTCTGATTGTGTTTATTTGGGCTTTTTCTCTCTTTTCTTTGTCAATCTGGCTAGGGGTCCATCAATCTTGTTTATCCTTTTTATCCTTTCAAAGAACCAACTTTTTGCTTCATTGATTTTGTTTCTATGATATTTTTGTCTTCTATGTCCTGTATTTGGGCTTTTACTTTGGTAATCTGGTTTCTTCTGCTGAAGTTAGGGCTTTGGTGGTCCTGTCTTTCCAGCTCCCTTGGGTGATTTGTCAGGCTGTTAATTTGTGATCTTTCCATTTTCTTGATGTGTGTTCATAAGGAAAGAAATTCCCCTCTCAGTACTGATTTCATAGTTTCCCATAGTTTATATAAGATGTGTCTTTATTTCCATTTGTTTCCAGAAATTTTTAAATTTCTGCCATGATTGCTGTGTTGTCCCAGGAGTTGCTCTGCATCATGTGGTTTAGTTTTGGGGGTAGCTTTGATGATGCTAATATTTATTTTTATTCCAATGTGGTCTGAGACAGTGTATGGCAGTATTTCAATCTTATGGACTCTGTTTATGTTTGATTTTTTGTTAAGGATGTGGTCGATCTTGGACTCCCTTCCATGTGGTGATGAGTAGAATGTATATTCCATGGTTGTTGGGTAGAGTGTTCTGTAGGTATCTATTAAGTCCATTTGGTCAAGTGTTAAGTTGAGGTTCTGAATTTCCTTGTTAATTTTTTGCCTTAATGGTCTATCTAGGGTTGTTAGTGAGGTATATAAGTTCCCATCTATGATAGTATTAGAGTTGATACCTTTTTTTAGTTTACCTAGAAGCTGTTTTATAAAGGTTGGTACTCCTTTGTTCAGTGCATATATGTTTAGGAGGGATATTTCTTATTTATGGATTGAAACTTTTACCATTATGTACCTTTTAATTTTTGGATAGCTTAAAAGATATTCTATCTGATATTATGATCACAACTCCTGCTTTCTTTGTGTTCCATTTGCCTGAAAATAACTTTCCATCCTCTTACTTTGAGTTCATGAGTGTCTATTTTGGTGAGATGAATCTCCTGGAGACAGCATATTGTTGCATCATGGGTTTTTTGCTTTTTTGTTTTTTGGGGTTTTTTTTTTTTTTTTTGCTAGCTTGGCATTCTATGTCTTTTCAATGGTTCATTTAGTCCATTCATGTTCAGGCTAATTATTGAGATGCAAGAGTTTATCCCTGTCATTAGGTTCTTACAGGGTATGCCATTGTTTGTTTATTTGTTTGTTGGTTTTCTTTTGATTTTTTTGTTGATATGTGTGTGTGTGTGTATTCAATCTTTTTCCTGCATTCATGGTCATTCTTTTTTTCTTTCTTCTATGTTTAATACTTTCTTAAGTGCTTCTTATAGAGCTGGTCTAGAGGTGGCATAAACTCTTAGGGAGTGAATGTCTGGGAAGGATTTGAATTCTCCATCACTGATGAAACTTAGCTTAGCAGGGTAGGAAATTCTTGATTGGAATTGTTTATATTTGAGAACTTTGAAGATTGGACTCTAGTCTCTTCTAGCCTGTAATATTTCTGTAGACAAATCTGCTGCTATTCTAATTTGTCTTCCCCAGTAAGTAGTCTGACCTTTCTCGCTCACTGCCCTTAGGATTTTTTCTTTTACAGCTACTTTGTGTAAGCAAATTACTATGTGTCTGTGAGTTGGTCTTCTCATTTGATGTCTTGCAGGTGTTCTCTGAATTTCTTGTGTTTGAATGGTCATGTCTCTAATGAGATGAGAGAAGTTTTCTTGAATAATTTCATGGAATGTTTGTTCCAGGGTGGTTTCTGTTTCTCTATCTTCCTCAGGAATGCCAATTAACCTTAGATTTGACCTCTTGATATAATCACACATCTCTTGAAGGCTTTGTTCTGTCTTTTAAAGTTTCTTTTATAAAATTTTTAACTGTTTGTGTTAGTTCCATATTTTGGTCCTCAAGCTCTGAGATTCTTTCTTCTGCTTGGCTAATTCTGCTTTCTTCTGCTTGGCTAATTCTGCTTTCCACACTTGTCAGTTTGTTATTTATTTAATTTATTGTATTCTTTATTGTTATCATCTCAGTTATAAACTCCTTCATTCATTCCTCTTGTCTCTCCTCATTTCTATTCATTCTTTCTATTAATATCTTGATCTCTGGGTTTGTGGTTTGAAACCAGTTGTTCTGAGGGTTCCTCATTGTTTGAGTTTTGAAGTCTGTACTCTCAGGTATTATCTTCCCAGGGGTCTGTATGGGACCTGTGTTCTTCGTTTGATTCTTCTTCATTTGTGATGGTTTTCCTTCTCCTTTTTCTCCCTTCTTAAATTCCATTGCTCAGTGATGTGGGAATATCATTCATTTGTTTGTTCAATACCCTATTCTTCCTTATGTAGATCCTCTGGATTTGTTCAGTTTTGAAGATGGACTGTGGATGAGGGGCTGTGCTTTTTGTAGTTTTGAGATTTGATTAAGGTGTGATGGAGGCAGCTGTGGTTCAGAAACTATCAGCAGATCACAGTAACTACTGACAGGTATGTGGGCCCCCTGACACCCACCACATTACAATCTGTTCATGCAGTGGGAGTGTATGCAACAAAAAATAACATAAACAAAACAAGTTCTAAAACATAAACTAAAAAGAAACAGTGTGGTTGTTTCTGGAATTTCAAGTTCCTTTTTCCAAACACCACCACTACTTCTGGCCAATGTTGTGGTAGGAAGCAGACTCCGGTCTCCAGCCTCTGTCCTCCCCTCTCAAAGCAGGTTGATAGGTCACTCTTAGCATGGGTCAGATGCCCCACAGGCTACTGTGGGAGGAGGATTAATCAGATCCAGACTCACCCATCTCGTCTGCTGTTACTGACACCAGGTCCCCAACTCAGATCAGATGTGTCCATGCCTGGTCCAGCGTGGGGGTGGGGTGTCTGTCTCTCTGTGTCTGCTCCTGAAGTTTCCTCTCTGGGCCAGCAATGGTCAATCTCAGAGGGGTGTGAAGATCACTTCTGGGTCCCAAGTTGGAGGCTAAACAGAGCCAGGTGGGTCAACACAGGTCTTTGGTCTTGGGACAGATAAAATGACAGTGAATAGTGTCTCCTCATTGGCAGTGGGCTCAGTTCTGAACTTCCTCACAATGTCCTCTCCATGGTTCCCTCTGCCAGTGCCCAGCCACTGCTGTGGGTGTGGCATGGGCCAGGTACCACACATTGAGGAGCAGCTGACCTCTGTTGCTTGCTCCCAAGAGATGCCTGAGAATGGCTGATTATCCTACACACCAGGGGGTCCAATCTCAGGGCAATGATGAGTTGCAGCCACCTCTGAAGGTGATACCTGGGTGCTTGATACTGAGTCTCCCCTCAGACAGAATTTTATTCACCCAGCTGCACTTACCCACTTGCAGACTGTCTTTATGATCACTTGTCCTTGCAAAGACTTTCACGCTCCCACCGGTTCTACCACCATCTTGCCTCCCAGATGAATTTCTTCATGTTTTAAATTGTCAAATGAACATAAGCAATGGAGAAATTGGAAGCAGTAGGGAGAGGTGTGAATTTTCCAGAAAAAGAGAATGGTAATATTATATAGAAGCAAATAATTTGATCATCTTACCTAAAAAGAATGAGAAATTTGGCTGTTTAGATGGGAAAAAAGGAATCTTAGCAAGTCCTTGATACTGGAAAGAGTTCAAACTTATGCTAATTTTCACTCAATTTTCAAAATCACCAAGAAAATTGTAAGGTTATATGTAGTAGATCAAATATAATTATATACTAAGGTTCTCTATGGTGACAAGGATTCCCAGTAAATAACAGTCTACTTCCCCAAATGGCAAACTAAGTAACTTGGACTATCCTGCTGATGACAAGATTAAAAGTCTTAAATAGTTGAACACTTTTTTCTTTAATTTAAAAATAAAAACATACTTGAAGATCTAGAAATCTACCTCAATAATAAAAAATTCCAGGACCAGGGTCTCAGAGAAGACAGGAGTCTGGAGGTGAGTCCAGCATTCAGGGCTGACATACCTCTAAAGATAACTGCTGTTTCTGGTGAGAGTGGGGGATACTTTCATTCCCTACCATACTTTAAGATATATAAAATGTGTTAGTTGTAAATCCAATGATTTTGATATATATATACTCTTATGTTACCACCACTCAGATTAAGAAAAAATATTTCTTCACCCCATAAATTTTCTCTCATACTTCTTTCCCCTTACCTAATCACTTATTGTGTCTTCTATCATAATCAATTAGTTTTGCTTGTTCCTGAACTTCATACAAATGTAGTCTTTACAAGGACAATCAAGTTAAAATGAGATCATTAGGATGGCTCCAATATGACTAGTTTCTTTGTAAAAAGATGAAATTTGAACATTAAGATAGACACACACACGAGGAAGACACACACAAAGAGAAGATGGTTATGTGACTGGTATGATGCATCTTTAAGCCAAGAAAATTCAGCGACTGCCAGAAAGCACCAAACGTACATGAGGCAAGATAAACTCTCTTGTATAGCCATCAGGGAGAGTGTGGCTTGATTGACACCTTGATTTGAACTTCTAGCACTAAAAATGTGACACAATAAAATTCTGTTGTCTAAAGTCATCTCATTTTTGGTTTGTTATAGCAGCCCTAGTAAACTAATACAACATATAACAACAATTGTTTGAAGGCATTGGAAAGCATCCAAAGCAAACATACATTTACGATTTACTTTTCTTAAAAGCAGATAGGCATGGCAGGTAAGTTACACATTTATCTGGCAGTAATTTTGATGGCACCATACAGATAATAGAGCTCAAACAAAAAAGAGGATTCTTGGTAAATTGATAAAACAAATAAGAGCAGGAATTTGAGGTTAAGGGTAGCTATAAATTGAAATCCAAAGATGAGGCAACTACACAAGAGGGAGTCCCAAAATATGCACATAAATTTCCATCAAGCATTAGCTGACTTCAAAACTACACATGCACTGCAGAAGAAAGCAAGATGGGAAGTCAAGGAGCTTAGCAAAGATTTCAATAGCTGCCTAATGCTAGGGAAACAAGTTTGTAATTTAAGTCCCATCAATTTAGAGGAGCTTGGTAAACAATTGAGATTCTCATTAAAACTCAAGAAAAGCTATCCCTAATACTACACTATATCTGCACTTACCATGTCTAAAATCAACCCTCAACACATTAAGGTGATAGAGTACTATTTAATATGTCCTCCTATCTCTCCCAAATCATATTTTTGTAAGAAAGTAGTTTCTGGTGCCTCTAAAGTCTATATCATCCACAATGTCTCATATCCAATAAAAAAATTATGAAACATTCTTTAAAAATATAATTATTTGATTAGAAATCATAAAAATGACAGAAATAAAAACAGACCAGTAGATGATTCACAAACTTAAGTCAGTAAAAAATGCTTTAATATCCCTCTCATATGCTTGTTAATGAAAGTGTAGGAAAAATGATTATAATGGAAGAAAAGATAAAGTTCTATAAAAAAATGAAATCATGTCATATTCAGCAACATAGATGGAACTAGAGGCCATGATCTTAAGTGAAAAAACTCAGAAACAGAATAATAAATACTGCATGCTCTCACTTTTAAGCAGAAGTTAAAAAAATGTATGCATGTGAACATAGAATATGGAATAATAGACATTGGAGACTTGAAAGGGTGAGAGGGTAAGGGGGGGTGAGGGGTGAGAAATTACTTAATGAGTACAATCAACACTACTTGGGTGATGGTTACACCAAAAATCCAAACTTTATTCATGTAACAAAACTGCATTTGTACCCCCAAAATTTATATAGATAAAGAGATAATCCAATATACGTTTTAGAACCAAAAAGCACATTCTTTGAAATCAGTAACTCATTTGATGAATATAACAGTATGATGGAAATAGCAGTACACAGAAATAGAGGATTCAAAACAAAATAAGGTTCCAGGGCAAGATGGCGATGGGGCAGCTCTGTCTGTGAAACTCTCCACCAAGGAGAATGCAGAGATTCTGATTCTCTCCCCAGAGGTTGCGGATCCCATTGTCTGCAGCCTACTCTTCAAATGGAGCTCAACGGTAGACTTTGCTGAGGCATCACCAAGGTCTGGGCAGTTACTGTGGTGGCTGCTGCTGCTACCACCCCAGCCGGCAGCCATTCCACATCACACCGCCAGTGCCTGGGGTGAGCTGCGTGGCCTCCCCCAAGGCAGCAGAGCCGCGCAGCCTCCCCCAAGGCAGCGGAGCCACCACCGCCCACCCCCCGAGGCAGTGGAGGCACCGCTGCCGCCCCCCCCGAGGCAGCGGAGGCGCCGCTGCCCCCCCTCCGAGGCAGCGGAGGCGGCACCACCCCACCTCCAAGGCAGCCAAGCCACCACCGCCTCCTCCGCCTCCTCTGAAGCAGCTGAGCAGCTGCCTCCTCCAAGGCAGCTGCTGCACAGAGGCAGCCGTTACACATCGCACCGCCTGTGCCAGTGGCCCAGCCACCACTGCTGCCATTGTTGCTGCTGCTGCTACTGCTGCCGCCGAGGCAGGCATTCCACATCACACCATCAGTGCTTGAGGGGTGGACGAGCAGCTGAGATAAAGACCATCTGGAGCAAGGGATAAAACCACCTGCTGGTGATTCAAGTCCACCACCAGCAAGCACTGGTCCGAGGCCTGGGGACCCTCAGTCCCACACAGGGCCGGATACTGCAGCCCCCTGCTGCTGCTGTTCCACCGCGTGCGTGGGAGTCTCGAGTCTCAGCTAGCTCCCTGGCTACATTGTCTCTCATTGTCACCAAGCCGCTGGTCACTCAGGGAGGCTCTGGAAGCCCGCCCCTCAGAGACACCATTCCCATTCCTGGTTGAAGTACCCTGTGGGGGACCCAGGGCCACTCTCGCCACTCACCGCCTGCCCATTGGAGCTTTGGAGCTCTGGAGCTCCGGGCCCACCCTGGCTGAGGCACTCAGCCCGTGACCCCAAGCTTGGGGGCCCAGACAAGTGGAGAGAAAGGGATCTATGAAACAGAATCTGCTTCTGCCTTTCTCCAGGCAGAGATTTCCATTGCCCTGCCCACCTATCAACAAACTCCACCTTGGTTCCTAAGGTAACGTTGCTAAACAGGAGACAAAGTCCCACCCTTAAGCTGAATCAGATAAAAGCAACTCCTAGGTAGCCAAACCCAAGCTGTGAGTAAACCCAGCTGCCTGCAATGGGAAAAAAAAAGGGGGAGAGGTCGGAGATCAGAGCTGAAGTGATTTTAGCCTGATCTCTTATTGTGACTTATGATTTTATCATTTTGACTGTTTATTTTGATCACGTTCATTGTTTACCTTCTGACTTACACTGTTTCATGTTTATATTGGTCTGTTTCTGTGTAGCTATCAGTATTCTTTAGGGAATCTTTCTTATGTGTCTTCTTCCACTTCTCTCTGGCCTTGTGTCTCTTTCTCTCCTGATAGTTGGTATGTATGTCTGTTTTCCCTCTCACTCTTCCCTCTCTCTAACTTCCTATTGACTTCCCCTTCCTCCATTATTTTCCTCTTTTATACCCCTATTTTAATCTAGGAACCAAGACTACATACTGCTGAATGAACAGATTGTAAGGCAGAAGGAAATAGGTCCCAGTGTTCTCATACACCTGTTTGTGGATGCTAGAATCAGCATATACACTCTGAACCACAGCTTCCCTCTCAATTAAACCTCAAAACTGCAAAAAGTACAGATTGCAGCCTACACTCCAATCTCAAAAGTGAACAAAGCCAGAAGACCCTTATGAGGAAGAACAGGATATTGCAGAAGAGAAATAAAAGCAACTCCACCTTCCCCCAAAAACAGAATTAAAGAAGGGGAGGGAAAAGGGGAGAGAGAGAAAATCTACAAAAATGAAGAAAACCCAAAAGAAGAGTATGGGTCTCTCCCAGACCCCTGGGAGGGCAGACACTGAGACACTGACTTTGGAATGCAAACAATGAAGAGCCCCCAGAATGAAGGGTCTCAAACTACAAATGTTGATATCAAGACAATAATTGAGAGATTAAAAAGAATTGAGGAGACACAGGAAGAAACCAGGAAGGAGCTGATATCTGAGATAACAGTAATAAAGAATAGTGTGAATGAAATAAATAACAAACTGATAAGTATGGAAAGCAGAATTACCCAAGCAGAAGAATCTCAGAGCTTGAGGACCAAAATATAGAACTAACCCAAACTCTTAAAAACACAGAAAACAAGCTCAAAAAGACAGAACAAAACCTTCAAGATATGAGCGATTACTTCAAGAGACCAAACCTAAGAGTAATTGGCATACCTGACGAAGAAAGAGAGACAGAAACCACACTAGAACAAACTTTCCATGAGATCATTCAAGAAAACTTCCCTTATCTAAGCAGTGATGCAAAAATTCAAACACAAGAGATTCAGAGAACCCCTGCAAGACAACAAATGAGAAGACCAACTCCTAGACACATAATAATTCGCCTAAACAAAGTAGGGATAAAAGAAAAAATCCTAAAGACAGCAAGAGAAAAAGGCCAGATCACCTACCATGGAAGACCAATCAGAATAGCAGCAGATTTATCTACAGAAACCCTACAGGCTAGGAGAGCTTGGAGCCCTATCTTCAAAGTCCTAAAAGATAAACAATTTCAACCAAGAGTAACTTACCCGGCCAAGCTAAGCTTCATCAGTGAGGGAGAATTAAAATCCTTCCCAGATATCCAATACCTAATAACTTATGCTGCCACCAAACCACCTCTACATGAAACACTTAAGAAAGTACTAAACGCAGAAAAAAAGGAAAAAAGAACAACGTTCTTCACAAGAATACAGGGAGAAGAATAAAATATACATGAACAAACCCCAAAACCAAAAGAAAGACAAAAAAAATCAAGTGGAAGGACAACAACTCTATAAGAACTCTATGATAAGGATGAACTCTCACATTTCAATAATTAGCCTGAATGTGAATGGACTAAACGCACCACTGAAAAGACATAGAATGGCAAAATGGATAAAATATCACCAGGCAACAATATACTGCCTTCAAGAGACTCATGTCACTAGAAAGGACATACACAGACTCAAAGTAAGAGTATGGGAAACAAACTTTCAGGTGAATGGAACACAAAAGAAAGGAGGAGTCATGATCCTAATTTCAGACAAAATACCATTTAAGCTATCAAAAATTTAAAAGATACAGAGGGCCACTACATAATGATAAAAGGTTCATTCCATCAACAGGAAATCTCTATCCTAAACATATATGCACCCAACATAGGTGTGCCAACTTTCATAAAGCAACTTCTAGGAAAACTAAAGAAAGATATTGACTCTAACACCAACATAACTGGGGTCTTTAATACCCCACTTACAACCCTAGACAGATCATCAGGACAAAAAATCAGTAAGGATATCTGGAACCTCAATGTGACTCTGGACCAAATGAACTTAATTGATACCTACAGAACACTTCATTCAAAGACCACAGAACACACATTCTACTCATCACCGCATGGAATGCATTCTAAGATCGATCACATAATTGGCCATAAATCAAGCATAAGCAAATTTAAAAGGACCAAAATTCTACCATGCACCTTCTCGGACCACAGTGGAATAAAAATAAACATTGACACCAACAAAGTTCCCCCAAAACCCACAAAGACATGGACACTAAACAGCATGATGCTAAACAACTCCTGGGTCAATGATGAAATCAAAACAGGGATCAAAAGATACCTGGAAACAAATGAAAATGAAGAAACATCTTACCAAAATCTCTGGGATGCCTTAAAAGCTGTAGTAAGAGAGGAATTTATATCCCTACAAACACACATGAAGAAAATGGAAGGAACACAAACTTACAGCCTAACAAGCCACCTAAGGTAGCTGGAAAAGCAAGACCACAAAAACCCTAATTTCAGCAGAAGAATCCAGATCACCAAAATAAAAGCCCAAATCCAGGACATAGACGACAAAAAGATAATACAAAAAAATCAATGAAACAAAAAGCTGGTTCTTCGAAAGGATAAACAAGATTGATGATCCCCTAGCTAGACTGAACAAGAAAAAAAGAGAAAAAACCCAAATAAGCACAATCAGAAACACAAAAGAAGAAGTCACGTCTGACCCTGAAGAAATACAAAAGATCATTAGAGACTACTACGTACACTTGTATGGAAACAAACTTGAAAACCTTAAGGAAATGGAGGACTTTCTGACAAAACGCAACCTACCTAGGTTGGAACCAGAAGAAACTGAGACCCTAAATAGACCAATAACAATCAAGGAAATCAACTACGTAATAAGAAAACTACCTACAAAAAAAAAAGCCCTGGTCCAGATGGCTTTCAGCAGAATTCTACAAGATATTTAAGGAGGAGCTGATACCAATCCTACTGAAGGTATTCCAGGTGATTGAAAAAGATGGAACTCTCCCCAAATCATTTTATGAAGCCAACATCACATTGATACCCAAGTCAGGTAAAGATCCAACAAAGAAAGAGAACTACAGGCCAATATCTTTGATGAACATAGATGCTAAAATTCTCAACAAGATCCTAGCAAACCAGATTCAGCAATACATCTCAAAAATCATCCATCATGACCAAGTAGGCTTCATTCCTGGGATGCAAGGCTGGTTCAACATTCATAAAACCATAAATGTAATTAAATACATCAACAGATGTCAAAACAAATACCACATGATTATATCATTAGATGCAGAAAAAGCTTTTGAGAAAATCCAGCACCGCTTCTTGATAAAAACCCTCGAACATCTAGGCATATGGGGAACATACTTCAAAATAATAAAAGCCATCTACGAGAAACCCACAGCCAGCATATTCCTAAACAGACAAAAATTGGAACCATTTCCCCTGAAAACTGGAACAAGACAAGGATGTGCACTCTCACCCCTCCTGTTCAACATAGTATTGGAAGTCCTGGCTTGAGCAATCAGAGAAGAGAAGGCAATCAGGGGTATCCTAATAGGAAAAGAGGAAGTCAAATTATCTCTCTTTGCAGATGATATGATTGTGTACATTGAAAACCCAAGAGAATCTGTCAAAAACCTCCTTACACTGATAAAGGCATTTGGCAAAGTCTCAGGATACAAAATAAATGCGCAAAAGACAATGGCATTTCTTTACACCAATAATAAACAAACAGAATCCCAAATAAAAAACACAATTCCATTCACAATAGCCAAAAAAAAAAAAAATGAAATACCTTGGCATCTTCCTAACCAGAGATGTGAAAGACCTTTACAATGAAAACTACAAAACACTGCTCAAAGAAATCAAAGATGACACAAACAAGTGGGAAAATATCCCATGCTCACGGATTGGAAGAATCAACATTGTGAAGATGTCCATCTTACCTAAGGCAATCTACAAATTCAATGCAATACCCATCAAATTACCAGCAACATTCTTCTTAGACCTAGAAAAAACAACACAGGAATTCATATGGAAACACAAACGTCCAAGAATAGCCAGAACAATCCTCAGCAAAATAAACAAAGCAGGTGGTATCACATTACCAGACTTCAAACTCTACTATAAAGCTACAAACTCTACTATAAAGCATCAAAACAGCTTGGTATTGGTGTAGGAATAGGCATATAGATCAATGGAATGGAGTTGAGATTCCAGAAGCTGAACCTCAATTTCTCAACCAACTCATCTTCGACAAAGCCTCCACCACCTACCACTGGGGAGAGGAGAACCTATTCAGTAAGTGGTGCTGGGAAAACTGGCGGACCACATGCAGAAGATTGAAACAGGACCCCTATCTATCCCCATGCACAAAGGTTAATTCCAAATGGATCAGAGACCTAAATGTAAAACCTCAAACCATAAGAACCTTAGAAAATTAAGGACATACCCTCATGGAAATCGGAACTGGCCTCTAATTCCTGAACAAAACCCAAAACCCACAGATCATAAGAGAGAGGATAGACAAGTGGGACCTTATTAAACTGACAAGCTTCTGCAAAGCCAAAGAAACCATCAAGAGAGCAGGGAGACAGCCTACAGACTGGGAAAAAGTATTTGCCAACACCAGGTCTGACAAAGGCTTAACATCTTTGATCTACAAGGAACTCAAATGTGCTGAAAAGAAAAAAAACAAACAACCCCATTATAAAATGGGCAAAAGATATGAACAGACACTTCACAAAGGAAGACATCCGAGCAGCCAACAGACATATGAAGAAATGTTCAACCGCACTAATCATCAGGGAGATGCAAATCAAAACCACACTGAGATACCACCTAACTCCAGTCAGAATGGCAATTATCAACAACTCAAAAAATAACAGCTGCTGGAGAGGGTGTGGAGAAAAGGGAACACTTCTACACTGTTGGTGGGAGTGTAAACTAGTGCAACCTCTATGGAAAGCAGTGTGGAGATTCCTAAAAGTTTTAAATATCAACCTCCCATATGACCCCGCAATCCCCCTACTGGTAATATATCCGGAAGAACTCACATCACTCTATAAAAAAGATACCTGCACACGTATGTTTATTGCAGTATTGTTCACAATAGCAAGAATCTGGAAGCAACCATGCTGCCCATCAAAAGAGGAGTGGATTAAAAAAATGTGGTACATATACATGATGGAATACTACGCAGCCATAAAAAAGAACAAAATCATGAATTTCACAGCAACCTGGATGGAACTAGATGGAACTGAGTGACCTCTCACAAAAACAAAGGTCCAAGTATCACATGTTCTCACTCATATAAAGGACCTTGAACATCCAACCTAATACTAGAAGAAAATGACTGACAGTAGTGGGAAAATATGGGGGGGGGGGAGATGGGATTAATGGTAGCAAATATCTGGCTGGGGATGGGGAAGCACCTCTTATCAATAGGGTGCCTGAATGAAATGTATTTGTATACCTAACCCTTAACTGTACCCCACAACATCATAATAAAAAATATTGATTATAAAAAAAACAAGATAAATGGAAAATATCCAAATTAAAACACACAGAGTGCAGAATAGAACAATAAGACATAATCAAATACTCTTAACATATGTCATTGGAGCTGCAAGACTATGTAAAAGACAATGGTGCACAGTAAATATTTGAAGAGATAATAGACAGAAATTTCCCCAAAATTGGTTTAGGTCAATTTAGAAAACCTATTGAACCCCAAGCAGGGTCACTAGAGAGGAAAAAAAAAAGCAAATCTCTCTGCCAGCTGTTTTAAGTCAGTCATTCAAAAACTTATCTGTTGCACCTTTACTCTGAACCAGGAACTGAGGCTTCATCACGGAATGGATAGTGTCTCCATCTTCACAAAGCTTGCAGTCTACCGGGAAAGAGAAACATTAAAGACTTATTCAAAATAGAGTGTTTTTATAAGGGAAGATTAATGCTTTACAAAAAAGTGTTTGCAACTGAGATATGATTCATTAGTGTGCATCCATCACTATGCATATAATCATAGCTTTGGATTGTGGAGCTTTTTGAAAATATTGTAAATAATTTGTACACTTTTCTAGAAGAATTAAAGTGCAACACAGAAAAGCAGACGAGTAATATGATTAGATTCTCATCCACACAAGTCTACTTTGGAATTAGAGTAACCATTGAGAATATGGTTATATCCAGAATTCTAGGCAAAAGATGATAGTGTATTGGTTGTAGTAATAGATACATAATAACTGGATGAAAATGAGAGGTGTAGAATGTGCAATTGACGACATTTGGTTATCGATTAGTTGTGTGAAGTGAAGAATAGGGAATCAAAGATAACTTCAATTTGAAATAAAAGATTGAAGACTATTACAGAAGTTAGGACATGAATTATACAAATACAAAGGAATGGATGGATTTGAGAGGTACTAAGATGAATTTAGAAGCATTCTATTCAGATAAAAAAATAGTAAAACAGTAGTTAAAGGTTAAAGATTTGTGATATAGCTAAACAATCATTTCTTTCTTCCTTCTGCCACTAAACTATTAACTTCATAACAGATATTTTTCTTGAAATTTTTGGACAACTGACTTTCAAATATATCAGTCTTCTTGCCTAAATCAACCAATTTCAGCCTTGCAGGAATGCAAAATATTTTATACCCTGGAAGATATAACACATTCTTGGATAATAAATATTAATAGATTCAAAGCCAATATTTATATTATACTTTTAAAAGTACATTATAAAATATTTCTAAAACAACATGATTTTGTTGGATAATAACTGTAAATATTTTATCTACCATATTACTGACAAGTCAGCTACTTGTCTAGTGAGATACTGAGCTAAATATTTCGACTCTGATTGTTTGACCTAGGAAAGAAAAAGAGGAAAAGCAGGGGGAGAATGAGTCACCTTTCATGCCAAGAATGAATTATATTCCTCTCCTCCTAACTAACAAAGGCACCAAGTTTGAGTTATTTTTTTCAATTACCATCTCCCAGAAAGATTTCAATCACCTTTTAAAATAAAGCTTATTTTTTCATCTCTTCTAGGAACATAAAATCTGTAACAAAATTTCAGAAAAGGATAGTTTAATTAAGAAAACAAAATCTCCCATAATTTCATATCCAAAGATGATTACTGTTAACCTTTTTGTGTACTTTCTGCTATCTTTTAATAAATGTATTAATAATACTAATTCATTAGACAATTATTGCCCTATTTTTCTTTATATGAATTATATATTTTTAAAAGAGCATTTTCCAAAGCTGTAAATCTCATTTTAATGAATTGCATTAAATTATGTGATATACCATAATTTGTTTAGCATTTTTCTAGTTTTGTTCCCAATTTTTTACTATTGCACTATTCTGAACTGAATTCAGTCATATTATCCACTTGGGATCCATATATTTAATAGTTTGCACTATCTTGAATATAAATTAAATAAGAAGTTGTGTCTGCCTTGAGTTTTATGTGCAAACAATCTATTTTTAAGTTGATTTTTATTTTAAAAGCCTTCCTTATTTCTATTTTTAACACAAAATTTAGTATTTAATCACATCGTTTGCAATATTTTTTTCCTCTTAACAATATATATCTGTTGGAATATTTTCATTTCGGCATTTTGGTACACAGAAAGCTTCCCCTCCCTTTTTGTTCTCACAAATGCAGAATATTTATTGATGTACCATAATTTATTTAGCCTATGCCTTAATGATAGACTTGTTTTTCTTTTGCCATAGCAATCAATGCTGCAATAAATATTCTTGTGAACCTTCAGGTTAATGAGCACAAATATATCTATAGAATAATTTTTGAAAAATGTGATTGCTCAATAAAATTAGAATTATATTTGTAACATACATTCATGCCTTCTTGAATTTTTGTTAAAACATGCCCACACTCATATGCATATACAAACCTGGAAATATACAAAATAAAAAATATTGATGCAAGTGATTAATGTATGGAGAGAAGGCAAGGGCTAGGGGAACGGGAAATAGCATGGCATTAAAATTTTTTACATCTTACATAATTTATAAATCTGTACTTTGTATATTTATTGTGATCCTTGCCTTCACTTATTCAAAAAGTAAGTTGTAGAGGTTTACCTGTCAATATCACCAGCAGTGCCAACTCCTTTTCCTAGCAGAACAGAATAGACTGCTATAGAACTCAAACTGGAACACATGTGCAGGTCCTGTGCCCTAATTCACTAAGTTTCATGGCATTTAGATATGTTAAAAGGCATTTCCAATTTAGATAAGGTGTGGAAATGTCTATACTGAACTAGTCTGGAACACTAATTCACAAATAGCTAAGTAGACTTTCACAAATCCTCAAATGTTACAATAAATTCTAAAAAGAAATCAGCACTGAGAACATTTTATTCAATGCCTATCTCTTGTGAAACTGTTCAACAATATGATGTGAGAACTGGTCTATAACCATTCAAAAATAGCTCACACTTGTAATCCCAACAGTTTGAAAGGTTCAGGAAGGAGAATCATTTGAGGCCAGGAGATCGAGATCAGCCTGGGCAACATAGTGAGACCTGGTGTCTACAAAATTAAAAAATAAATAAATAAATAAATAAAAATAGCTCTTCATTTTACAGTTTAGGACACTCTAATCGGAGTCTTGAATATTTCTCACAATGAAGACAGTGCTTTTTCTAGAAAAAATGTCCGCTACACAGTGATATCTCTTTATTAATATTTTTGATTGATATGATTTTTTAAATAAATAAAAACATAATTTTTTATGCCTTAGGTTGAAACTTCTCTCTCCATCTCCCCATTACCTTCCTTATAGCTCAGACATGGAAATAACAAATTAGTGGAAATGCGTGAGAAAACCATTATTTAGCTCCACAGTATCACAACCTAATGACTTTTAAATCTACTGTTTTTCTGTTTCGAACCATGTAGCTACTTATTAGATCAAGCAGGAGTGGAAGAAAGCTGAACACAGACTTAACAAAAGTAACTAGACAAAAATAAAAACTCTTTTTTTAATAAAAATAGATACAAACTGTATTAAAACAAATATTTGCTATAATTGAACATTAAATTGTGCCACACATAACATGTATATTAAACATATAAATGACATTTATCAAAGACAAGTGTCCTACATGATGGCTGAGAAGGCTAGCAAAATTCTGAGGAAGAATAAAAGCCTCCAGTAAGTTGTTCCAATGTACTCCCTCAACAAAATAGCTCTCATAGAGGAGCCTTAAAGGCAGAGCCAACTTTCTGTTGCTACATCAACTATTAGAAACATGGAGAACACTACACTTACAAAAAAAAAAGTTAATGCTACTTTTAGCAGCAAACTGGCAGCTCAACAAAGTTATTGATTTTACAGCCAATTAGTTCTGTGTCATGGAAAGTTCTTTTCCCTACTATATATTGAGGTAATTGGCACTAGTACTGCTATAGAATCAGTCAAACGTACCACACCCTCATGGTTTCTCATATACCCCTAGTAACATGCTGGTCAATGTACAGCAACTACTTCTCAGGGAAAGAGAAGTGTGTATATCTAGGTATATAAGTTTATGAGTTTAACCATTATAAAGAGAGTGTAAGACACAATTTATAAATAACAGTGACTAATGAAAGTGATACAATAAAGACAGGTCAAAATGCACACATTTTTCAATGACATATAGCAACTTCACTGACTTAAATAATCATTTTCAAATATTGCAAGAATATTTCCTTCATTTTTGTCCTGTTTACAATATAATGGACACAAAGTTCTTAAGGTTAACTTGTATAATAAACAATTTCTTCATCACTTTCTTAAGTTGTACAATAAACAGAACAATAATTCAGTCCCCAATATCTGAATTTAGCGATTTTCATGGTGTAAACACTACCACCATGGATGATTCAAGCTGCTGATATGAATGACTGGGGATTTGGGAAGAGACACACAGTAACACATGATTGTACAGTATTTCTACTTCATACTACAGTAGATGCAAATAATCCCAAGAGCATGAAAAATAATACAATTGAGTAAATTAACTAGAAAACAATTTTTAAATGCATATTTTTTAAAGTAATGTATTTAATTGTAAGCTTTTGTTTTTAAAAAAATGTAATAATGGTCTTGAACAATTGCCTTGCAAATTAATGAAAATTGAATAATTGGCTCTGCCAAGCTGGTAAAAGATGGCCCCAGAATACCTTTGAATATTTTGTTCTGGCAGACTTTTCCAAATAAACAAAGGTATGTTTTCCAAAATGTTCATTCTGAATTGACGCTTGAGCCTCCTAATGTCTCTGATCGATGGAAATACTTTTATGGATTATGCTTAGGTGGAGATAGACCCCTAAACAGAATTCTGCACTTTTCAGAACTAAACCTGAAGTCCATTTAACTAGAAAAGAATAAAAGTGAAGAAGAAGTTTAATTAGAAGCAGTGACAACTTCAAAAGCTGTGGAATGTGCTCAAACGTCACATTTGGAATCACCACAAGCATCTCTTCACTTTTATTATTTTCTAGTTAAATAGACTTCAAGTTTAAGCGTCTTGCTTACCAAAATGGACCATTTATGGTGATTTCAAAGGTGACTTCTGAGCATATTCTGTAGCTTTTGAAGATGACATCACTGCTTCTCATTAAATCTAATTAAATAATATGAGATAGGAAAAAGGGAAGCTATGTATTAAAAGATCAAGTTATCTTAATTTGGAAAAGTACACTTAATATTGTTCAGTTGTTAATATTCCCTCTAAAACTACCCATATTTAGGCAGTCTTCCTTCACTTTTATGCTCTCATAAAATGACATGCTCTCAGACTAAATCCATTATATGCATATCAGCAAGTGTTTTATTTTGATTTTTTCATATCCTGGCCTTGTTGACCATCCTAGAGTATATAGGATCATTTTCTGTAAAAGGGTAAGAATTTTAGGATTCTTTACTTGAGAGATTTTTTTTTAATACTGATGTTTCATCAAATCAAAAGACAAATAGTGTGAAATGGCCTTTAATGTTTATCTAAGTTGAATCCTTATTCATAAAGCTTTAACTCAGCATGAGCTTCTACTTTACATTGAAGGAGGAAGGGGGGTTTCAGTTTTTGCAGCATATGTATTTCTAGTGCTCCTTTCTGATTTTATGGGCAATTCTGTCTTCATGCTTCCTTAATCTTGAAGCTTTTTCAAAGGCAACATACTGTGCCAAATGTACAGTGATTATGTAATGTGGACAAAAATCCAGGGGGAAATGTGTAGAGCAGATCAAAATCATTCCACTTAAGCCCTTTTACAGTCATTTGATCTAATGATGTTCACTAAGGTTTGATGTACTAAAAGGCGGCCACTGTGCAAAAATAAGGTTTGCATCAACGTGTGACTTCTCAGTGAATCTGGGATCATAGTGGTCTTTTGAAGACTGTTTTACATACAAAATAATAACATATATACAAAAACAATCCCATGACAAACTTTATGAACCACTGAATGTTTTGCTACTCTTTCTCATGTCAAATGGACATCAAAGCAGTGTCTTATAGGCATGGACAGTGAAATAGAGAATTTTATTGACAACCCAAACTGCAAATATGGTTCATTTAAATTTTTGGAGAAAATATAAATTTTTATCTACTTTGCTACTTTCATTTACTTAGAGTCACAGATCAAATTGTTACAGAAACTTTCATATCTAACTTAGAAAATAGTTTCTTATTTCTTTTCATGTTCTACTCTTCAGTTACTATTTTAAAGGTTAACTAATCTATATTTCACTATTCACATATAAATGAGTGACTCTGTGCTCAGCTCAGACACTTAAAACATTTGGAAATCATCACTTATGTGCTTACAATAAGAAAAAGCTGGACAAAAAAAAAGAAACGACTTTTTAAAAACCATCAGAGAATTAAGGTTGCAGGGTAAACTGCCACCCAGAATTCTGGAGAGACAGGCAAATCCAGAGATCCATGATATTTCAGATAAGGTCTGTTTACTTGGAGCAGAAGAGTCTGGAGTCATAAAATTGGTAGGAGCACTTAAATGGTTATTTTGACATATTGCTGGAGGTTGAATGACCTATCAAGAGAGTAAGAAACTCCTTAGGCCATAGTCTTAGAGGAACACCCTACACTTTTGTGGGTTTTATCTCCAGGAATCCCATCCAATTCTCACGGTGAAGAATTAAAAAAAATTCTTAATGGAGAAATAGGAATTAGAACTTCAAGGAAAAATATTAGGAATACTACAGTCAAAGAGTGAATAGGGGACCAGAAGAAAGCTATACCACTGGCAAAACACTTAACAAGATCACAGTTCTAACACACAGTTCCACTAAAAGACTGAGATTTAATGACAAGATTTTAAAATTCTTTCCCTCCTACATTCTTTCCTACAGCAATAGTGTTCTAGTGTAACACCAGTAGTCTACAGCTGAAAGAGTTACCAGGTACCCACTGTCTCCAAAGAAGAATACTTAGGGAAGACCAAAGTCAACAGGGAAGACAAAACAAGAATGCTACAGAAATTTGAAGCTTCTGGCATGAATAGCTACAGCAAACATAAACACAGACAAACTCTTACCCAGATGAACATAAATCAAGAGACAAAGCAAGCATTACAACAGAACCAGATATGACATACATGTTGGAATTACTAGACAAGGAATTTAAAATAATTATGATTAATTTGTTAGGACTTTAATGGAAAAAATAGACAACATGCAAAAACAAATGGGCAATGTAAGTAGAAAGATTAAAATTTCAAGAAAAAATAAAAATAATAAAGTAAAATATATAAATCAGTAAAAAAAAAAGGAATACTAAACATGTAATAGAAATGAAAAACTCAAATCACTCTATGAAAAAGACACCTGCACATGTATGTTTATTGCAGCATCATTCACAATAGCAAAAACATAGAACCAATCATGCTGCCTATTGAAAGTGAACTGGATTTAAAAAAAAGGTATATATGCACTATGGAATATTATGCAGTCATAAAGAAGGACAAAATTATGGACTTTGTAGTAACATAGATAGATGGATTTATAGTCTATAATACTCAGTGATCTATTACAGAAACAAAATACTATGTACTACATGTTCTCACTCATAAGTGGACCCTGCACGATTATCATAATACTATAAGAAAGGGGTTGGCAGTAGTGAGAAACTGCCAGGCGAGGGAGGGGCACATTTCATCAATAAGGGTACTTGATCTCAAACCAAGTGAAGTAGGGACCAAAGTGAGACCCTAACTTTACCTGTACAATGACCATTTGTATACTTAACCCTAAATTGTACCTCACATCTTTAAAATAAAAATTTAAAAAGAAAAAGAATTGAAAAATGTCTCAAAGGACCCTGAGAGTGATATCATCAAGATGGTGGAACAGGCTGTTCAGCATTCACCCCCTCACAAAAATATCAGTTTGAACAACTATTCACACATACAAATACCTTCACAAGAGCTAAGGAATCCAGGTAAGAGATTATAGTACCTGGCTGGAGCGTGTACATATAGACATGTATACTGAAGAAGATAGAAAGGACAAGTTCATGTTATCCGCATCATCCCTCCCCTTGGCCCTGAAAGCACAGTGAAGAAAGAGATACCCTCTGCTTGGGAGAAAGAGAGAAAAATGAGCATCCAACTTTGCTGTGAACCTCAGCATCAGGCTGGCCCTGCAACACCAAGCTATAGGCCATCTCTTGCAAACCCGGACTCTTGTCTTGCTTCAGCACAAGCTACACATTGGCTTCTGGGCCAGATCGGCCTCATGGACTCAGGACCCACACCCGTACCTACTTCCACAGACTCAGACTCCAGGCAACCCACCATAGACCCAGACTCTAGTCATTTCCTAGTACCGGGCTTACTCCTATAGAACCAGGCTCCAGACTCATGCCAGCACCAGGATGACCCCTGTGGCTTCTGGACTGCCCCAGAAACAGGACAACCCCTGTGGCCTGCCCCCATACAAGGTTGGACCCTGAAGCCACAGACTCTAGGCCAGTCCCATAGTCTCAGGCTCATGATCTACTTTATCATTAGGCCTGAACTGAACCAGGCTCCAGGTTCAACCTCATGTTCCCACACTCCAAGTCATACACACAGATCCAGATTCCAGGTCTATCCCAGTGCTTGGGTGGCCCCTGCAGCCACTGGCACCAGGCCAGCCTCCGTAAACCTAGGACCCATGACCTCCCAGACAGACTTAGTCTGCAGGTCTGTTCAGCAACAGGTAAGCCCCAGAACACTCTAATTTCAGTCCTACCTTATGGTGCCAGGAACTAGAACTGCTTAGGTGGGCCCAGATCCCAGTCCCACCTCTGTGTCAGGATGGTCCATGTAGATCTAAGCTCCAGGCCCACTCCAATGGAAGGGCAGTCCCATGTCACCAGGTTCCAAACTAATACTTAAAGGCACAGGATCCAGGCTTGTTTTTATAAACTCCAGCTTGAGGCCTGCATCAGTGGACCCCAACAGTAGGCTCAGACCTGAAGACCCAGGCTCTAGTAAATCCCATGTAAACCTAATCTCCCGAAACAACCCAGTGGACCTAGGTTCTATGTCTACACTCAAATAACTAGGCACTAGATTGGCCCCTGTGAACTCAGGAACCGCATCCTCCTGCCTATTGTCTCAGGCATCAGAAAAGTCTACCCAAGGACTCCAGAAGCTAACATGAATGAAGACCCAACTGGTCATCCTGCCCAACATCTCTGGAAGAGTTAAATGATGAAGGCTATACCTTGCTGAAACTAGTCTGTAAAGAATGTAATCAGTGCCTGTTTCTTCAAACACACAGACTCCAATGCAAGCCCATAAGGATCACAAATATTCAAAGAAATGCAACAACACTAAAGGAACAAAATAAAGCACAACGAGTGAATCCTACAGAAACAGAAATCTACGAGCTATGAGACAAAGAATTCAAAATAGTCAACTTTAAGAAGTTCGCTGAGCTACAAGAAATTATAGAAAGACAACTAACTGAAAGCAGAAAACCAATAAATGAACAAAATGATACAAGAAAGAGATAGAAAGCATAAGAAAAAACCACACAGAAATACTGGAGCCAAAGAACACAGTGACTTAGAAGAAAATTTCCACAGAAATATGATAGCAGACTCAATCAATTAGAAGAAAGAATCAGAGACCTTGAAGATAGGTCATTTAAAATTACTAAGATAGGCTGGGTACAGTGACTCATGCTTGTAGTCCCAGCACTTTGGGAGGCTGAAGCAAAAGGACTGCTTTATACCAGCAGATCAAGGCTGTGGTAGCCATGACTGGTACTAATGCACTCCAGCCTGGGCGACAGAGTGAGACTACAACTAAAAAAAAAAAAAAAAATTACCAAGACAGAGGAATAAAACTAAGAATTTTAAAAGTAAAGAAAGAAAACCTACAGGACTCATAAGGCATCAAACCATTTTATGCATTATGACAGTCTTTTTGTTTTTCCTTTTAATTCTTTTTATTTTAAAGATGTGTGGTACAATTCAGGGTTAGGTATACAAATGTTCATTATGCAGGGACCCTTGTTAATGAGGTGTGCCCCCACTATTGCCAGTCATTCTCTTATAGTATTATAATAATTGTTCAAGGTCCACTTATGAGTGAGAGCATGTGATACTCAGTTCTTTGTTTCTGTGAAAGATCACTCAGTATTATAGACTCTAAGTCCATCTAGGTTGCTGTGGAGTTCATGATTTTGCTCTTCTTTATGGCTGCATAATATTCCATCATGTATATGTACCACTTTTTTTCTATCCGGTCCTCTTTTGATGGGCAGCACAGTTGGTTCCAAGTTCTTGCTAATATGAACAATGCTACGATAAACATATGTGTGCAGTTATCTTTTTTATAGAGTGATTTGAGTTCTTCCGGGTATATTTCCAGTAGGGGGATTGCAGGATCGTATGGAAGGTCGATTTTAGATCTTTTAGGAATTGACACACTGTTTTCTACAGAGGTTGTACTAGTTGACACTCCCATCAACAGTGTAACAGTGTTCCCTTTTTGCCCCATCCTCTCTAGCATCTGTTGTTTTTTGAGTTGCTGCAGTCTTAGATGGTAAAAAGAAAGTTAAAGTTTATTTTTAAAAATAATGACAGAAAACTTCCCCAATCTGTAAAGAAAGATGATTACACAGATCTATAAAACCAGAAGAACTCCAAATAGATTAAACATAAAGAGATCTTCACTGAGAAACATTATAATCAAATTCTAAAAAGTCTCAACCGTAAGGGAGAATTTTGAAACCAGCAACAGAAACTGATCACATTCAATAGAACCTTCATAAGAATATTAGATTTCTCAGCAGAAACATTACTGGCTGAGAGACAGTGGAATGATGTACAGATAGAAAAAAACTGCCTAGCAAAAAATACTCTACAAAGCATAATGGTCCTTCATAAATGGAGAAATAAAGACTTTCCCAAGACAAACAAAAGCTGTAGGAGTTCATTACCACTAGACATGCCTTACAAGAAATGCTAAAGGGAGTTCTTTAAGTTGAAATGAAAAAATACTAATAACATGAAAACATATGCAGTATGAAACTCACTGTAAAGTCAAGAAATTAGATATTCTAATAAAGTGATGGTGTGTAGATCACTTTTAACTCTATTATAAAAGTTAAAAGACAAAAGTGTTAAAAAGTAACTATAGATACAATAATTTTTTAATGAGTACAAAATAGAAAAAGGATGTAAATAGTGACATCATTAAAAAAAAGAGGAGGAGAAATAATAGTATAGAGTGTTGTATATAATTGAAGCTGTTATCAGTTTTAAAAAGACTGTTTAAATGGTAAGATGTTTCATATGAGCTTCATGATAACAACAAAGAAAAACTTATGGTAGATTCACAAAAGATAAAGAGAAAGGAATCAAATCTTACCGCTACAAAGAAATAATCAAACAACAAAGGAAATCAGTAAAAGAGGAAGAAAGATACAAATGATCTACAAAAGTCAGAAAAAAAGAAGAATCTCAAATAAAAACTTAAATTTACAACACAAGAAAGTAGAAAAAGAGCAAACTAAGCCAAAAGTTAGCAAAAGGAAGAAAGTAATAATAATTAGAGTAGAAATAAATGAAATGGAGATAGAAAAACAATAGAAAATATTAAAGTTAAGATTTTTTTTGAACAGATAAAACTGATGAATCTTTAGCTAACAGAAAGATAAAAGACTCAGATAAATAAAATTATAGGTGAAAGAGGATACATAGTGACTGCCACCATAGAAATGCAAAAGATCAAAAGAGACTAATATAAACAATTATACACTAACAAATTAGATAACCTAGAAGAAATGGGTAAATTTCTAGACATATATTACTTCTCAAGATTGAATCATGAAGAAACAGAAGACTGAACAGACCAATAATGAGGTAATTGAATCAGTAATAAAAATTCGCTCATCAAAGAAAGCCCTGTACCTGATGATTTCACTGCTGAATACTACCAAACATGTAAAGATGGATTAATACAATCCTTCTCAAAGTCTTCCAAAATTTTTAAGAAAAGGGAATATTTACAAATTTATTTCATAAGGGCAGGATTTCCATGATACTAAAGCCAGAAAAGGACACTACAAGAAAAGAACACTACAGGCCAATATCCCTGATAAACACAGATGCAAAAATGCTCAACAAACTATTAGCAAACCAAATTCAACAGGGCATTAAAAGGATCATTCATCACGACCAAGTTGGATTTATACCAGGGAAGCAAGAATGATTTAAGATACACAAATCTATCAATGTGATAGATCACATTAACAAAATAAAACCCGAAACCACCACCTATTGATCTCAATAGACACATTTGACAAAATTTTGCGACTTTGCCTAATAAAACCTCTAAAAATATTAGATATAGAAGAAATGTACCTCAACATAATCAAGGTCATATATGACAAACCCACAGCTAACATGCTCAGTGATGAAAAGCTGAAAGCCTTACTTTCCTCAAAAGTCAGGAATCCTCTCAGACAAGGATGTTCTCTCTTGCCACTTCTATTTAACTTGGTACTGGAAAGCCTAGCCTGAGAAATTAGACAAGATAAAGAACATAAAACATCCAAATCATAAAGGAGAAAATGAAATTGTCCTTTCTACAGATTAAATTATCACACATATAGGAAATCCTAAAGACTCCACCAAGAAAACTGTTAGAATTAATAAACAAATTTAATAAAATTGTGGATGTGAAATCAACATATGTAAAATAGTTGCATTTCTATACACTAACAGCAAACTGTCTGAAAAGAAATTAAGAAAACAATCCCAAATATAATAGCATAAAAATACTTAGGAATAAATTAATATTAAAAAGATCTGCAAACTGAAATATTGATGAAAGAAATTAAAAGATACCAATAAATGGAAAGATATCTCATGTATATTACTAATTTTTTAAAGAGACAAGGTCTAGTTCTGTCATCCAGGCTGGAGTACAGTGACACAATTATAGCTTCTTGTAACCTCGAACTCCTCAGCCTCCTAAATAGCTAGGACTATTCACCACCATGCCCAACTAGTTTTGTTGCTGTTGTTGTTGTTTGTTGTGGAGACAAAATCTTAATTTATTGCTCTGTCTGGTCTCAAACTTCTGGCCTGAAGCAATTCTCCTTACTCAACCTGTCAAAGCACTGAGATTACAGGTATGAACCACCATGCCTAGACATACATTAATTTTAAAAAATATATATATTACCCAAAATTATCTATAGATTCAATGCAATCTCTATCAAAATTATTTCCATGGAATTGTTTCAAAAATAGAAAACATAATTTCAAAATTAATATGGAACCACGAAAGATCCCTAATAGTCAATCTAGAGCAAGAAGAACAAAGCTGGAGGCATTGCTATACCTGATTTCATATGCTATAAAAGCTATAGTAATCAAAACAATAAGGTACTGGCATAAAAATAGACTATACACCAATGGACCAGAATAGAGATCCCAGAAATAAATTCAAACATTTGCAGTCATTTGATGTCAACAAAGACACCAATAACTCAATTGGGAAAAGAGACTCTTTACAATAATCCTAAAAGTATAGGCAACAAAAGCAAAAAATGGGCACATGAGAATGCATCAAACTAAAAAAGCTTTTTCACAGAAAAGGTTATAATTAAATGTGCAACGATAACCCACAGATAAGTGAAAATACTTGCAAATCATATATGTCAGAAGGGGTTGTATCCAAAATACATGAAACTCAGCTCAATAGCAAGCAAATGAAAAATCACTGCAATGATATATTACTGCACACCTGTTAGGATAACTTCAACAAAAAAGATAAAACATGACAAGTATTAGAAGGAATGTGAAGAAAAGGGAAGCCTTGTACAACCTTGGGGGGGATGGAATTGGTACAGTCATTACAGGAACCAGTTTGAAGTTTCTTCAAAAAAATTAAAAATAAAACTATCGTATGTTTCAGCAATCCCACTTCTAGGTATATATGTCCAAAAGAAGTAAAATCAGTATCTCAAAGAAATAGCCACACTCATGTTCATTGCAGAATTATTCACAATAGCCAAGATATGAAATCTACCCATGTGTTCATCAAAATATGAATGAATAAAGAAAATGTGGTACATATACACAATGAAATATCATTAATCATTTTTAAAAAACGGAAATCTTGTCACCTGCAACAACATGGATGAACCTAGAGACCATTAGGTTAAGTGAAATTAGCTAGGCACAGAATGAAAAATTCACATTATCTCACTTATATGTGGAATCTAAAAAAGTCAAATTTATAGAAACAGAAAGTAAAATGATCATTGTCAGGGTTTGGGAGGGTGGAGGAAATAGGGGATATTGGTCAAAGAGTAGTATGTTTCCTTTATGGAGGATGAATAACTTAGTTATTCAAGGGATCTAATTCAAGATTTCAAGAGACCTAATGGTGACTATAGTTCATAATACTGTCTTGTATACTTTAAATTTGCTAAGAGAGTAGATCTTAAATGTTCCATCAAAAAAAAAAAAATAGGTGGCCATGTTAGGCATAAATTAATAAGCTTGATTTTAATAATTTCACAATGAATTCATATATCAAAATGTCACATTATACACATTAAATATATACAATTTTTGTTTGTCCATTATAGCTCAACGAATCAGAAAGAAAGAAAGAGAGAGAGAGAGAGAGAGAGAGAGAAAGAAAGAAGGAAAGAAAGTCAGTCAGTCTTTAATGGGCTCATCAGTAGACCACATATAGCAAAAGAAAGAACCAAAGAACCAGCACACTTGAGGATAGGTCAATAGAAACTTCCAAAGCTAAAATGAAAAGAAAACAAGCTGTAATAGAATATAAAAGAATTATGAGACAATGTGAAAAGGTGTCATATGTGTATAATTTGAATACCAGTAGGAAAGAGTGAATGAAACAGAAGAAATATTTGAAATAATAATGGACAGGAATTTTCCAAAATCAATGATAGACACCAACTTACAGATCTAGGAAACTCAAGAACACCAAATAAAATAAATACCCCCAAATCTGTACCTGGGTAGTCAGACTACAGAAACCACACACAAATAGAAAACTTTAGAAGAAAGAAACCCATCTTACCAAAAGAAAAAAGGAATAGCATTACACTGGACTTATCAGAAACTGTGAAAGCAAAAAAAAAAAAAAAAAAAGGATGTAGGAACTCTCTATTTTATCTTCATTTTTGTTGTTGTTAATCTAAACTGTTCTTTAAAAAAAAAGTTTTTATGAAATGCTAAGCATGTGACACTAATTTTACTCAGAATATGTTATTCCCTTATAAGAGTGTGTTTGACAACCCTCAGGGCAGCTCAATGTTTTGGTGTTATTTACAATTGTAGAAAGATAATGAAAGTATTGAGAAATTCGAACTGCATTTTAGCGATTGTAAACATTTCTTTGCAGATCTATTTCTACACCATTTCACTGTCAGTCAGTATGGCATAGTGGAAACATGGACACTGGAATAAGGTTGTCAGGCTTCAAATCCTGGCTCCACCACTTTTTAGCAATGTCATCTTGCTCAGGTTACTAAAGTTCTCTATGTTCCAATTTCCTCATCTGTAATATGGAGATAATTGTAGTATTTACCTTATAGCATTATGATGGGGACTAAATATGTACATAAGTGAATTTCACAGAATAGTGCTCATTGTTTTATTTATCTAAGTTGAGTACTGAAGGCTTTTTAAAAGTATCTTTCATAGTCTGACATATTTGAAATACTAAGTGTGTATTATCTGGGAAAAATATATCTAAATCTAGCTAATTACTCTGAATAATTTTATATTTTACAAGGCTTCAGTATACTTACATTTTAAATGGCATTGAGTATTAGCAAGTTCAGCAGTGCTGCAGAATGCAAAACTAATGTACAAATAAATTACATTTTATATATAGAAATGTACAATCTGAAAATGAAATTAAGAAAATAATTACATCTACTATAACATAAAAGAGGAAACTACTTAGAAAAATTTAACTAAAAAGATTCAAGACTTTTACAGTGAAAACAACAAAACATTGCTGAAAGAAATTAAAGTAAATGGAAAGTCATCACGTGTTCATAGATTGGAAGACAATATTGTCACTTGTTGGGGACTGTACTCCTTAAATTGATCTACAGACCTAACACAATCCCTATACAACTTCTAACTGCCCTTTTTTTTATGGAAATAGACAAGCTGATCCTAAAATTCATACGGACTGGTAAGGAGCACAGAATAGCCAAAACAATCTCTAAAAAAAAAAAAAAAAAAACCCAAAGATGAAGGATTCATGATTATCTATTTTAAAACATCCCATAAGTCTTCAGTAATCAAGACAATGTGGTACTGGCATAAAGACAGACATACAGATCAATGGAGTAGAGTTGAGAGTCCAAAAATAAATCCATACATCTATGATCATTTGATTTTTCTACATGAATGTCTAGACCATTCAATGAGTAAGGAATAGTCTTTTCAATGACAATTGACCACTCATATGCAAAATAATAAATTTTCATTGCAAGTTCACATCATACACAAAAAAATTAGCTCAAAATGGAAGACCTAACCGTAAGATCTAAAACCATAAAACTCTTAGAGGAAAATCCAGGTGATAATCTTTCAGGATCTTGGACTAGGCAAAGATGTCTTAAATATAACATTAAAAGAACAAGCAACAAAGAAAAAAGTATATAGGACTTTATCAAAATTGTAAAATTTTGTGTGTCAAGGAACACTATAAAGAAAGTGAAAAAACAATCACACAATGGAAGAAAATATTTGTAAATCAACAAAAAGTTCTTACAATTAAATCATAGAAAAAACAAATAACTGAATTAAATAATGACAAAAGATTTGAATAGATATTTCTCCCAGGAAGTACATGAAGACATGCTTGACATCATTATTCATTAGAAAAATGGAAACCAAAACCACAATGGCTATCCAGTAGGATGGCTATAATTTTTGCCTGAGAAGAAAACAAACATAAGATAAATGGTGGCAAGGATGTTAAGAAATTTACATTGCTGATGGAATGTAAAATGGTTTCACCACTGTGGACAACAGTTTGACAATTTCTTAAAAAGTTAAACATAGAATTGTCATATGATCCAGTAATTCTATTTTTAAGTATGTATCCAAGAAAATTGAAAACACTTATACACGAATGTCTATAATGGCATTATTCACAGTAGCCCAAATGTGGAAACAATATAAGTGTTCATCAACTGACACATGGATAAACAAAATGTGATATATCTACACAATTAAACATCATTGCATAATAAAAAGGAATTCAGTACTGATACATACTACAACAAGGATGAACTTTGAAACTTTGTACTTAATGAAAAAAACTAGAAAAAAGATCACATATTGCATGAGTCTCTATGAATATGAAAAATCCAGAATAAATGTTGCCATAAAGTAGGGATAAAAGAAAATGAAGAGTGTTTGCTAATGGATACAAGAGTTCTTTTTAAGGTGATTAGAATGTTCTGGGATTAGATGGTGATGGTTGTACAACCTTGTGAATATACCAAAAAACACTGGCTCATATATTTCAAAAAGGTGAATTTTGTGTATGTGAATTCATTCTCTCCTGTACCAATTATGGACTTAGCAGATGGTAGATGATCTACTCAGATGGTTTAATTTTAAAGAATTTTTTTAAAGGAACTACTTACAATTATAACAATAGAATTAAGAAAGGAGTTTAAAATAAACTAGGGTTAGCAACAGTGAGAAAGCATTACCACTCCAAGGCCTGGAGGGCCAAGGAAACGAAAGGATTCTCAGAACCTACAGCTATAGCTGTAGCTGAAGTAGATGACCACTGTCCCTGCCAAACTGTGTCCAGAAGAGAGGGAGCCTAGGTGATAAGTACACCAACCTCTTTCTCCTCCCTTCCACTGGTCTTCTACCTGTGTCTCCCCAGGTCACCAAACTCAATAGCAGCCAGAAGGCAGGAAAGCTCATCTAATGCAGTCCATAGCAGCTGGCACCCTGGGGCACAGAAAAGGCAGGAGAAGGACATCAATTACATCCAGGGGAGGCAAAGAGAAGATACAACAGAATCACTCTGGCACTGCCCGGAGAATGAATTCTGTGGGGGCGGGGGAGGCGGAGGACAAGAACAGTGGGAAGCTATCCCAGAAGTCGAGGATCATGATGATGGCAACTTGAACCGAGGTGATAGTAATCAAGATGAAAGAGAAAGAGAAGCTTCAGTGGTCTTCCTTGATCTTAGAAACAGTACCTAGGAACAAAACGTTGTGGTGAATCACAGGCCAGAAATGTCAAGTGATCCAATTTTCTAACTCTTTAGAGCAGTATCCAAATCTAACCAAATTCACTTGAAGTCTTAATTCAGTGTTCTCCAAAGTAAAGATAACTTGTGGGACAAAGAAGCCCCACAGAACCACTTTATAAATAGGCTACCCAACCCTGGTTCCATTTTTAACTAGGGCCACAGTCTTGAGATGAAGCCTGCCTGGTTGAGAAAAAGCAAATGATTATCTGAAGGACGGTTTCTCATAGATTTTAGAACAAAAAGCAGCCTTCCAATAGCTTAGCCCAGCTTCAGTTTATAAATGAGAATACTGAGACCCAGAGAATTGTCTTGCCTTGCCCATTCAAGATTTTCTAAGACTCTAGAATCTAGGTGAACTTATTGCTGGGCTAATGTATTTTCAATCATATTTCCTTAACTGTGAGCCTTGCAATGAAAATGTCTTGTCCTTCAGCAACCTCCATCTTGTAAAGGTGATCCCAAACATGATAGTCATTTTCTGATCCTCAGTCCTACTAAGCTGGAAGAAGAAAAGAAGTACACTATATTAAGTTAGATTAAGAGAAAATATTTCCAAGATATCAGTAGCATAACTTGTTGCTTAGGGATGATGTTCTTCTAGTCATCATTTTCAGGAGCAGTGTATTTGTGTTGAACCCAATTATGATTCAGCATGTCAGATTGTATTACTCATGTAGTTTTACCTTCTGATATCACAGTTATAGCTCAATATAGTAAGTACAGACTTCTGGAGGGAGAAGGCAGCTTCTGACTTAACTTGGCTTCCACATATGGAGCACACATTGTGGTATCAGTGCAATAGAAAATGAGTTCAGAAAATGCTGAAACCTCCAGAGAAATGGGAGGTTGTGCTCTACTGTAGTAAAAACGGTACGTTTCACCTGAGCAATGCTTCTTGAAAGAGTGTCACATTTGTGACTTGTATCATGACTTCACTGATCTAACCTGGTGGCCTGGAATACCTTGATTATGTCAAGCAGCTATCAAGATGAGAGTCACCTCTTGCCCCTATTCCATTTTTTAATGTTTATATTCTACTACGTTATAAAATTTATTAGTTATTCATTTTATTTGGGGGTACCTAAGAACACATATCAATGATGAAGTTATGCAGGACCACACTTAGATGTTTGGGACCCAAAGAAAAATTTTTACAAAGCCCTGTTTTATATAAACAATTTGAATGACTCCAAATCATCAGTGTCACCACTACTCTGACTGTTCCAAATCACAAGATTCCAAAAAAGAAATTCCACTCTGACCAGTCGGAGCCCTCTATTTACCAGTCCTCATTTCTGAAACCAGCCTGGCCAGCAGCCCCAAGATAACCCTGGGGGTGCAGTTTCCTGAGCTACCCGAGCATCTGGTTGACTAATGTTTAAAAGGGCTGGTGCAGGGTTGGAGAGTGCTGCCCAAGGGGTGAAACAGGGATTGGGCTCATACACATTTTAAACGGGCTTGAGTCTGGACACATGCCAGATATGAGGAGTACTTAATTTCAACGAAAGCACTCCAAAAAGAATGTCTGTTGTCGTGGACCTTATCACCATCTAATAGGAAAAGCAGACATTGCCCAAGTATACACAAGTGAAATTATTAGCACTAGCGGTGACACTGATGTGCTACAGTAATCCCAAGTTCTGGGAGGAAAGGAATGAGTGTTTTCCCAGACAAAAACTTGCTTAGACTGAGATGCAAGCTTGGTCATGAGCTAGGAGACCAGTGAGAACTTAGTGTGTGCATGTGTGTGTGTGGGTTTTTTTTTCCCCAGAGCGCACATGTAATGTCCCTGAGTAGAAACACCAGAATGCTGACCAGGAACTAAATATTCAGAATCAGTGAAAAGTGTAGAGTCGGCAAAGGTGGCAACTACCAAGCAGGAATCAAATAAATTTAGGCAATTCTTCCAGCTTGCTTATCATTTTCTATGGCTTTGCTATTCAAAGTGCGAAAAATGGGTTAGCAGCATTGTTGTCACCTGGAATCTTGCTAGAAATGCAGTTTCAGGTCCTGTCTAGACTTACTGAATCAGAATTTGCATTTTAACTAGTTCCCCCAGTGATATGGATATTAAAGTTTGAGAAGTACTGATCTATGATATCCAATTTTTTAATGCACTATAGTATAATTAAGAAATTGCTACATAATTAAGACTATTTTTGCCTACATTTGACTTACACAAGGAGGGAGCCCACCATGGATTGAGGATAACATACAATCTCTTTGGAATACCTGACTCCCAGGGATACTGCATAGATCCACACTTATATATACCAGTTTAGAATGAAAGTTATAATTTCCCAGAAAGAAAAGCTCTTCTTTGGTTTGGATTGGGGTAGTGGAGATAGTGATTGACCTTTCCTGCCTTCTCAAACAGTGCCTAGAAGCTCGAAATAGAGTACTACATTCATTTGTACCTCCCATTTGGAATTTTACATGTACTTAAAACAAAGTGTTCTTCTCTTAAGGTTAATATGTCATTTCAACATTATTTTAAAGGCCAACTCTTCCAGTAACTGATATCTTTTTTTAAAAAAGTCTTGGTTAGAATTAAGAAAACTTGTATAGCTATATGAAACAGAATAAAAAATACCTATGCATATAAAAATGCCAGTATAATTTCTATCAATTCCAGGAGACAAATCTGTATACATTACAGTACCAGACAATAAAAGAAATTATATATCTTAAACATAAGAATATTTTAAAAGACAAGGAACATATGACATATTGTAAATCTAGGGTTTTTTTTTTTTTTTTTTTGCTTTTCTTCATTTGAGACTAAAATGCTAACTCCAAAAAATCATTTCAAAAACTTTTGTACCTTATAGCATCTTAGAACCTGTAAGGCATCTAAGAAGGACCAAAACTGATACATTTTTAATGTTTGTTTTTTAAATAATAAATAATAAAAATCTGTATAGAATCAAGGATCAAGAAATATCTCTAAATTTTATGCAATATTTCTTTTGATGATAAATTAATAACATATTCCTTCTATTAAAATAAATGTTTATTTAGAAAATTAGAATTCCCTAATTCCCACATTTAGTGTGAAAAAATACACAAAGAAAATGAGCCTTATTCAGAGGACAGAGTAATAAGAGTAATAATGGTTTCAATGAGTTAGAGTATATATTTGGGATAATTTAGGGCTGTGTTTAAGAGACAGCCAATAGTCTTAATGTTCTGTACATATTTTTAAATGTAAGTATTATTTTTAAAATATTTTCATTTTAAGATAGTTTAATAATTTATCTACAATAAATTGATACATATTGGAGTCTATAAGATAATATACAACACACTTAGAACAGTGCCTGACACCTAATAAACACTTAATAGATGTTAGCCATCATTATTACCATCTCATTTTGTTGTTAAAATTTAGCTAAGAATGGCCAGTTACAAACAAAATAGATGTTATGATCTGTCTCCACAGAGTCTTTATCTTCATGTCACACACCACATTCAAGAATTTTCCGATTTCTTGGCCCAGTCAAAATTCAGGCAGTAATATACATGTATGCTTCTGGAAAAAATACAATTATTTATGCTTTCCATCTTGCTATTACTGGTCCTGGGGCTACCAATGTTATACGGAACTTATGTTGCAAAACACTGATCACATTGGAGTGCTTCTTCTTAAATGGCTAACGGGAAACAGAAAACCACTGTAATGCCACACTAACTTTGTGAGGATTGTGGCTCCACTCACAGAAATCAGTCCAGCTTCCAGCTGGCACAGAGCCCACAGCTCAGATTAAGACCCAGATAGAGAAATCCTTGAAAGGAGAGAGAGAGAGAGAGAGAGAGAGAGAGAGAGAGAGAAAGAATCTGGCAGAAGAGCTCAAATAGTTTTCCTTTAATCTATTGAACTACATGAAATACAGTATGCTTATGGATTCTTTGAGGAAAAGATTCTATGTAAATGTTATCATTAAATAACAGTGATGACAATCATAAAGAACTGAGTGACCCCAAAGCATAATATTAAAAGACAATGACATCATGATGATATCAATTGAGGAGAAAATGGATGTAAGAAAATGGCCTGATAGATAAGAAATGAATACAGAATTAGAATAGATTTTCACTACTGTGGGTTTGAGAAACTTCAAATACAACCTAGTCATGCACAGGTTAGTTGTGTTTATAATACTCCTCAGTCTTTCCTCCCCAACCCTCAACATGGCAAAATCTCTACAATTACAAAAAGCACACAGATAGGGGGAAAAAAGTTCAATTGCCAACTCCCATGACATGAGACTTGTTACCGGAAGCAGTGCTGAGAATTCTGGGGTAATCTTAGTGGGAAAAGGAGGATCATGATTTATTAGTGTTAGTGATGTGGAGTAATGCAAAATAGACTAAACAGAGAATGCTTTAGATTGTCCAACCCTGATAGAGTCCTGTTGGAATCTTACAGTGATGATTTGGTTATTAATCAATTTAAAATTTTAACAAGCATAATTTGTATTTTAAAAGTAACAGAGACCTTCTTGAGTATTTATTTTTTTTCCCTAACAGATACTATACATTTCCTCCATAATGCACTGCAATTTTCTGCCTTTATTATTCCATGGACATGAGCATTTCAAAGATCATCTCACTGGTCCCTGTGCTGTCAAGCTCATTGGCCTTTTCTTAAGATTTAGCCCCTTGGTATCACTGAAGTTTTTGCTAACTTTGACATCTATTACAGGGAACCTCTCAACCTCTCTTTAACCTTGTGTAGAATGACCACATTGGGTCTCCTCTGTCTGTGTTTTTGGAATACTTATCTTCTATCTGGTAACCTTGGTTACAGTCTCTTCTGTTGAACTGGTCTTAGGAAAATGTTGTTTTTTGTTTTTTTGTTTCATCCTGCTGTTTTTTACTCAAAATTATCACATTCATTTGATTCTTGTACTAGAGAGCTACTATAATGGCCCATTCAGTGGTTTAACCCAACAGAAATGTCTTTCTCACGCATGCAAATTCCATTTGAAAGTAAGGAAGGGTCTCTGCTCCAGGCAGTCATCTGGAACACAAACAGATTTTACCCTTTTCAACTTGGACATCAAACTCAAGTCAGCAAATGAAAAAGAAAGTGGAGGATTACACCAGAGGCACTTATGAATGAGGCCTCCCACCCACATTTCATTGGCCAGAATCAGTTCTTTAACCAAGATATATGCAAATGAGTTTAGAAATTTAGTTTACTATGTTCCCAGGAACAAGAAGTAATGCATTTATTGAGTAGATATTCGGTCTTTGTCACAGTTTACATAATCTGTTACAAACTTATATGTTACAAATAATGTTCAGGTCTCTTTAAAATGCAGCATACCATATCTACGTACTTTCTTTACTGCTACACACAGCCTTTTTATAACTCCTTTCAGCCAATAAGGCTGCCCTTCTCTGAACATCAAAGTATATATCATTCAGAACTTGGTTTAAGTATCATATTACCCGGGAAGTTGCCATCACATTACACATGCTTCCTCTAAATAAATAGCATTAGTTTTCTAAATTATGTATTGGCAGATATTTCTCCAAATATTGAAAGGCATGGTAAGACCATGTGTGCATGTCTGAATAATGGACTGAACTGCAAGGTTACCTGGACCACAAGTTAGTTGCATATACATGTTAACATTAAATAATAGTGATGACAATTATATAAGACCTGTCATATAATAACATTTTACATCTAAGTCCATACAGGCTGTAACAAAATGCCATAAACTAGGTGGCTTATAAACAACAGAAGTTTATTTCTCACAGTTCTTGAGGTTGGAAAGTCCAAGATCAAGGCACTGGCAGATTCAGTGTCTGATGAGGGTCAACTTTCTAGTTCATAGAAGGAATCCTCTCATTGTGTTCACACATGTATGGAAAAATGGGATGAGAGGTCTCTTTCATGCCTCTTTTATAAGGGCACTAATCTCATTCATGAAGGCTCTGCCTTTGTAATATAATCACCTCCAAAGACCCACTTCCTAATACCATTACCTTGGTGGTTAGGATTTCAATGTATGAATTCTGGGGGGACACAAACATGCAGATCATAGCAGCACCCAGGAAAAATTGGCTTATTCCAAAGTTAGACCCAACCACCCACATTCCTGTGCATTTCTAATTGACAGTAAAAAGAACATCTCTCCGTCACACTTATGTGAGTCCCTCTCAACTTTTGGAATATCTGTCCATTCCTTGATTATTTTCCTCATTCTTTGGAAACTCCATCTAATTGACAACAGTGTACCCCAACTCTTACATTAGTACAGGGTGGTTCTTTTCCACAGCTGTTGGATACCAAGCCATTTTAAACAGATTGGTTGATGCATAAAGGGAAAATTTCTGCCATGTAACAAAACAGAGAAAATCAGCCTGCTGAAAAAAGAAGAAAGCACCTGTTTAGAGAGAAGGGGATACAAAGAGAAAGCTAAGAAAAGCCTGACATAGTTGTACTTTCTGGTCCATATTTTCTTACATCCACTGCCTTTTCTTGGTTCTGATGTACCTTTTTATACCCACAGAGTCATCTCCCCTTTTTTCCTTTTACTATGTCACCATTGAAGCCAAGTAGCCGAGGCACGGACCTTGGAGTCAGAGAGATCCAGATTTGAATCTTAGCTCTGCTACTTCCTAGCCCTGTGACTTTGGCATGCTTCCTACCTCTTTGAATCTCTGCCTTCTTGTTTTTATGATCTCATAAGGTTAAATAAAGTACTCTTATAAACAGCTTGAAGCAGTGGCATAGACATAGTACATGCTCAGTAAATGATCATTGTCATATTTTTAATACTATACTTTATCCAATATAAAGTGCTATTGACTCCAAAGGGCATCATGATTACAATAATGCCAAATAAGGTACAGAATGATGTGTGATTTTGGACTGATAGCATATGCTGTTATTTTTATTACTGAGCCTCTAGGAATTGTTAGAGGACTTAGCCAGCTCTTTCATATGTCACTTCAAAGAGAACCTAGTACTTATGAGGTCAGGTAGACCCAGAGCTCTTTTGACTGTTTTCTTTTGCTAGAGATGTATTATTAACTTCTAGGTTATTTTATTATCAGCAGAATTTCAAATGCCAACTGTAAACTGAGTTTTTGTCTTTGGAAAAGCAGCACTTCACTTAGCTCAATGCTTCTCAGGTTGGGCTGACAAGCAATAATTACTTAAGAATGAAAACTTTTTTTTTTACTCTGTTTTTCAGTTTCATGTGATAATTAAAATGTGAAAGAGAAAAAAAGGGCATCTCCATTTTCATATGTTAGTTAGAAATAGCAATATTGACAAGATCAAGTAACTGTTTTGATCATTAAATAATTACAGATGCTATAGAATTTTGCAATGGAATAAAATACATGTAAATGCCAAAATTCTGCATTAGTAAGTCACTGCCTTAAACATATGGAAATTTAATTTAAGACAAATGCTTGAAAAACATCTAATCATAGAAACAATACTAGTATATATTGCATAAACAGTAGTAGCAGAAAAGAATTAAAATATACATAAAGCTTAACTGTGTATTACGTGAACAAAAATAAATTTTTGACTTTTAAAAAATCACAGGATTGTATTGTCTAAGAAGTTTTCAGCAGTGTCAATAGCTAGTTCAAAGAGGAAAATAGTGATGTGTCATTCTGTGGAAAAATAAGTTATGTGTGCTTATACATTCTCATGGGTGAATATTTCCACCAGAAAATTTGCTGGTACTTTTTCAGTTGGAAGTACAGAATAGTTCAGTGAACATGCTGAAGATATCTGGGGAAAAAATGAAATTCATGTCTACTGTCACAATATTACATTTACAAGTAAGAGGCAAGGGCAAACCTCAGCAGCCTTGCATAACACAACTGTGTTAATTATTGCAACAAATATTTGTTGACCATCTATTCTGGGCCACCTTTTTTGGGTCATATGCAAAGTACTGTAGATTCTGAGGTGAATTATAGGATCTCAGAAAGGCATGGAAACTTCAATCTTATTTCATTGGAAGGATAATAAGGACTGCTGCCTAAAAGAAAGAAAACAACAACAACAACAACAACAACGACAGCACAATAATAAGTGAAACAAGGTCCCAGCTATCCCAGTTTAAAATGTAGCTATGGTCTCCAATACAGGACACAACTTGCAGAATACAACTCCTTGTTCTTCTGGTAGCAAGTGTGCAGGTGGGGAGGAAGGAAATCCAGCTCACATGTGAAGAGTGAGTTAGCACCATGGCACCTTCTGTTTTCTCTCTCCTCACTTTATTGAGTCCAACTTGTCACAAGCACATGAGATATGCATGTTACTCTCTCAAGACCTACCTATGGATTTAATCCATCCACGAAATAATATGGACAAGTTTTATCTGAAAATGTATGACATGAGAAAAATAGACAACCATGAACACAAAACAAGACATTCAACTGTGAGTTGAGTGGGAAGATTAACAAGAGCTGAAGTCTGGCTTATAGGAAATCAAAAGTAGTTTGAGATTAAAAAGCAAAAAAGCCCACAGTACTAAGCAAATAATAGATGCTCAATATCTTTTACTAGATACGTTAAAAAATTGAGACAATGTATCCCTATAGAACAGAGGTCAATAAACTAAGACCTAAGTCTGGCCCTTTGCTTCCCACAAATTTTATTAATAAAGTTTTACTGGAACACAACAGCACTCATTTGTTTATGTAGTCTATGTCTGCCTTTCATCTACAATTGAGTTGAGTTGTGGCAATAGAGACCATGCCAGCAAAGTCTAAAATAACCAAGTGTTTATTGAACAAGTTGATTAATCCTTAACATAGAATTAGAAATTATCTAAACCTCATGGTCAAACATATTAAAGACCCCCTCCCACTTCAATCTATTTTTTTCAATTTGTTCAAACTTGGAGTTGCTTGGGGTCTGCTCTCTTCTTCTAAGCCCTGGCTTACTGAAATTTATCACCCATTAGATCCAGTAGGAGTTTACAGAATGGCTACTTTTTGTGCTATCTTGGGTTAAGTGGAAATGCTGCCCTCTCTTGAAGGAGAATCTCTGGGAAGAATCATGTGGAAGCAATCACATATGAATGGTAAAATAAGGAGTGTGTGATTACCCAGCATTCTCTGATCTCTGATAAAGGTGAAAAAGAAGAAAGAAATGTGAGGAAGGAACATATGTGCTACATATTTATAACAAATGTGAGATACACACTAATCATAAAGATGGATCTATTTCTATGCTTGAGATCTAATGAAAAGCTTCAGGTAATTTATAAGTAAATTACTTGATAGTCAATTTCTCCTTTAGGTTACAGTTTCACAGGTATCAGACTAGTAGAAGGAAATTTAATTGTGTTTGTTAAAAGAAGCATATCTATAAGAGGATTAGAAAAGCATGACTAAGAAGATATAATGCTTATTTACTGGGTACTACACATTTGAGCCAGTAATTATTTTTCAACTACTAGTTGTATGACTCTTTAATACTTGTTTTACCAATACAAAAGAGATTAATTAAACAAGGAAGGGGATATATGCTTCACAAACATTTGCTGAATATAAACCTCATGAAAGTTTAATTGCTGATAAAAATAGAAGACTCAATTTCTGCTTTATAAGAAATTTAGAATATACCAAAGAAGCTAAGGCAATTAGCCCCCTTCCCTTGCTGGGTTTTATGACAGAGGCCAAAGTATGACTAACTGTTTCTGTAAGGAAGTGCACAACATTCCTTTCTCACAGACTCAATCTTAAGCTACAGGTTCCATTGGGCAGATATAATGATAATTGACACTTACTGGCAGCCATTTTGCTAAATAACTTATTTCCATTCATGTAATCCTCAGAAACACTCTATATGGGAATTTCTTATTATACTTCATCACTTTTAAGACATTATACATAACAGACATGCCATCATGCTATGTA
Source organism: Cephalopachus bancanus (assembly GCA_027257055.1). Lineage (NCBI taxonomy): Eukaryota > Metazoa > Chordata > Mammalia > Primates > Tarsiidae > Cephalopachus > Cephalopachus bancanus. The sequence continues at coordinate 1,238,282 of JAPVLO010000164.1, read as the reverse complement.
CCACGAAGAACAAACTGTTACTAATTAAATAATAACATTTCATCTATTGCAAGACTCCAATGACTTTAGATAAATTAATTAATTTATACTTCTGAGACTCAATTTTTCAGGTGAGAAAACTAGAGAACAGAGAGGTAAATATTCTTGTCTGAGGTCACTTAGCAATAAAGTTGCAAAATAGTGAGTCTGACTTCAAAGTCCATGAACTCAAACACTGAACTCCACTGTAGAAAATTGGGTGTAACATATTGTATTTCCCAGGAAACACAAAGATGTTGGTTGCGGGCCCAAACAGCAGGAAGCAAAGTTGCAGGAAATTAATAGCTGCCACAAAGAAGTCTTTTTCTTTCCTAAGAATTCTTTCTGTATGAGTTTCTGTTATTTTAATGATATTTGGGTTTTTCATACCTCCCTTTTATTGCATTACAGTCATGACTTGAGAGAGATCTAGTGAGAATAAGAGGGCAAGATCAGTCCATAAGTATGTGTTAATTTAGAACACATTGGAAAAATATCAATAAGTACCATACAGACAGGACTTCTGCTTAGCAAAAGCATGCATGGATACATATGACACTGACACTGATAATATTTTAAGTGATAAGGTATGTATTTACATATTTATATCCTATAATAATGCATAGATTTATAATTATACAGTTTAATTCACACAAGATTTGATTTGCAAAGGTTTTCGGGAAGATATTATAAAGGAAGATAGGGAGCACCTGTATTTGTCCCAGTGATTTAGCTCATTGCCTTTCAGGAAAAATAAGAGCTGAAAGCGTGTGAACTGCCTAAGGGCCAAGATTTTGCGTTGTTTCGTACTTAGCACAGTACTTTCCACAATAAGTCTTTTTGAAGTAAATTCATGACTTTTTACACTAGCATCATGAAAGCATTCATTGTTCATTTGGCAAGTCTCTAGGTTTGGGGGGAAAGATGTCATCATATATCACACATAGTAAGTATTTGTTGAGTATGACTTCTCAGTATAAACGGCAAGATTTCAGGATTTCCAGTATAACTGTAAAATTAAAGTAAATTTTCAATTGTTCATGACCCCAAAGGGACAGAAAAAGAGACAGCCTTTACGCGTTCCACACTGCCTTAGCAACAAATATGGGTAGATCTACAATTTGTAAACTTATTCTTGACACAGTGAAACAAGAGACAGAACTTTGCAATTTACAGATACTTGTTGACCAACACTTGACTATCTGTAGCCATGTTTCATGTTGTGAGATTTGAAGTTATGTTATGAGATCCACTTTAAATGAGACTAAGGCCACCCTAGATCATATGTTTCAGCTTATCCAGTACCACAGAATTTGAACCCAAAATGAAACTTCATTGCTTTGCATCATGTTTAAACTGAATTTTCCTTTCTAAAGCCAGAATCTATTTCATTCTAATTGCAGTTATTTTGTCCTATCTCATCCCCTATAATCAAAGTATCATTTTAAAATGTTAAGAAACTATAGACATCAAGAGTAATTGGAAATGAAACAAAATGCAACAATTTGATCTTTCATGAGTTAGTCTTCATATCAAAATATAAACGAAAAAGGAATTTTATATCTGGCATACTCTGGATACAATGTTAGCAAAGTCCTGGAACGAAAGTAAAAAAGTGGCAAGGGGCAGAAGAGGAAAAATTAAAAGTCTGTGTAGAACAATGATTGTTTACTAAAATGCAAGGGATATTCTTTTGAAGTGAATATTGTGCTAAGTGTTAAGCCAAAACCAAAATTATATGAATGGAAAGAAAGTAAAGGCTTTGAGTCCCTGATGGATTCTTTAAATTCCTGTGGAAAGTTTGATGGGCTGTCTTTCTTCTTATAAATAAACTATTGTGGTTTTAAGACATGTGTTGCGTCTTGGTTTATTTAATTCTGAATAGCAGAAAAAAAAGAGTCACTTGGTGGGTAATACACAATATATTGGCATTCAAAGTAAATACAACAGATCATGCTTAAATCAAAAAAGGTCTGCCTCAGAATAAAAGCCAAAAGCCATCATAAAAAAGACATTGTGGTTGCAAAGAAAATCCAGTATCTATAAAAATGATTTAAACTAAACTATGGCAAGAGAAATGTTCCTCATTGAGCAGATTAACTCAACCTAGTCAGTTTAATTTTGACATTATTAAACACTGTCTCTATTACTAGAGTAGGTGGAATGTACTATCCAATTTTAAAAATCATTAAAAGAGAGATGGTTGTTAGATGCATATTACCTAGAATCTAATCTAATTCATATCTCAAAATTTTTCTCATCATTTTCAGAGACACATATCAAGGCAGCCTGTGATAAAAATTGACTAAAATATAGGCATAATGTATGCCTTGTATGATTGTTTGCTATATAGAAAATATTTTGGTTTTACTTACAAAGCCTTTGGCTTCATTTTAATTCTAAATTAATCTTTATGTTAACGATCTTTAGAAATATAAACATCTGAGAGACTTGTTTTTAGTCACCCTAGTTTGACCTCACCTGAGCATTCATCTATGTGTGTGAGGTGTGTGATTTATATATACCTATGTGGGTGTGTGATGTGCCACACACCACACACCACACACACAGGCATGCATAGCATTCATGTCAAATTGAAGATGTATAAAGCTACCAAAAATATTATGGAAAGAAACAAAAGGAGGTTTCAAGTTCTAAGAAAATTTTGAAGTGATATTTAACTGACCCAAAGAAAATGATATATCTAAGTTTATAGCAATTTTGAAAGTTTAATATAATTAACACCTTACATGATATAGAATCCATATATCTCCACTCAACTATATCTCCACTCAACTATAAATAAGCATTCTTCACCTACATATATTTTTTTCCTGTATAGAGTATCTGTGATTGCAAAAAACATACTATTTTCCTCTGTTCCCCCCACAACAATCAACACAGAAGACCCCTGTGACCAAATATGTGATTTCCCCCCACATACCACATGAGCAATCAGTTCAGTGGCAGATGCCAGCTGGATATCCTCCAATTCAAATCCAACACTATCTACCTGGAGATAGTGTCAGATTTTGCAACTTGGGAGTTTAGTCCCACAAGATAGCCCCTCACTTCTAATCTAATTATAAGGTTGTCTTACCTGTGCTTCTGACTGATAGGCTATAAATTGAAGTTCTCATGACTCCCTCCTTGGGTTTACTTAATTTGCTAGCACAGAACTCAAGGAAACACTTATGTTTACCAGTTTATTATAAATTATATTGCAAAGGATACAGATGAAGAAATACATAGGACTAAAAACTTCCAGGCCCTCCCCAGGCATGCCACCTTCCAAGAATCTCCACATATTTAGCTGTTTGGAAGCAATCTGAACATTTGAGTTTTAATGGAAGCTTTATTATAAGGCCTGATTGAGTAAATCGTTGGTCACTGGCGATCAACTGAACCTTCAGCCCCTCTCCTTTCACTAGAGTTTAGGGGTGTGGGGCTGAAATTCCCCGCCTTCTAATCTTGTAACACTGCTTTGGTTTTCTGGTGACCAGGCCCCATCCTGAAGTCACATAGGGGTTGCTAGCTACCAGTCAACTCATTAACATATAAAAATATATCACTTGGGAGATTCCAAGGAAATCAAGATAAAGATCAAATATATATCTCACAATACCACAAGTCACAACCAGTTATTCTACTGTTCATTCAGGGGGAGGGGGTGTGGAGAAGGAAATGACAAAGATAACCAATAGAAAAAATGTACTTGCACACACAGATATTCAGAATCAGAACTAGACTGTGATCTAATACCTTCAAGTCTCTCATAATATTATCTACCATAATTAATAATTCAAAGTGTGCCTAGTCATTTCCATATGTCATCTAGTTTGTCTTATATTAGTATTAAATTATGCATTATTTGTATTCCCATTTTACAGATGAGGTAAGTGAGCTCCAAGAGGTTGAAATATTGGCCCACAGTACAAAGTTAGAAAATTAACAAAGCCATGTTTTAAAATGTTTCGAGAAGGTAGCCGAATCGAGCTCTTTAGCACTCATTCTTTCACAGAAACATCAATCTAAAAACTATACACAAATATATTTTCAAAATATATGTCACAAAAACTAAGAAAAACAGGTGTGAGATCACAGCACCTGGATATAGCACAGAAATAAGAAAATATGCTGTATAGAGTTCAAAAAAGACAGTCTTACATTATCCATGCCACCCTTCCCCCCAGTTCCAGGGAGCACAACTCAGAGAGAGATACCTTTCCTTTTGGGGAAAGCTGGTACCAAGCCTTCTTTTAGCACCAGGCCAACCACATTAGCACCAGGCCAGCCACAGTAAAACTCAGTGCTGGACAGGCCCCTATGACTCCAGACTTCAGATTGATATCCATAGTCTGAACCTCCAAGCCCCACCCAGCCTCAGGCCAGATCTCATAGCTCCAGATTTCAGGCTGGCCCTGCAAACTTGGTATTTGGGCCCACTCCAGCACCAGGCCAGCCAAAGCAGTCCTGCTTGAGTTTTGGAACCAACCCAGTGCCCGGTCTACCACAGTAGCACTGGGATTCAGCCTACTCACCAGCCATCCAGGCACTAGGCCAGTCTGCCCAAGGAATCCAACAGCAATCCTGCCTTTGGAACATGTCACCCAGTTGGACCAGAATCTCCAGATGGGCTGTGGTAAAATACTTTTCAGACAAAGCCAGTGTGAAAAAAATGGAATAAATTTATACTTCTTCAAGTATCAAACATCACCAAAAGCAACAAGAACAAAAACATTAAAAAGCCAAGAGAGATATAACCAAAAGAACACAATCTCCTAACAGCTGACTCCAAAGGAATGAGGATATATGAACAGCCTGACAAATAATTCTAAGAAATTATTTTTAAGGAAGTTCAACAAACTTAAAAATTCAATAAAATTAGAAAGACAATGAATGAGAAATTTAACAGAGAGATTGAAATTATATAAAACATTGGGAAAGGAAATCATATTTTAAAAATAGTGCCAGGAAAATTGACTAGCCACATGCAGAAGAATGAAACTGGACCCCTACTTATCACCAAACCTTAGCTCAAAATGGATCAAGGACTTAAACGTAAAAACGCAAACTTTAAGAATCTTAGAAGAATCCATCAGGAACATCCTCTCATATATCAGAGTAGACAATAAATTCCTGGCCAAGTCATCAAACGCAAATGCAATAAAAGCTGAGTTAGACAGGTGAAACTTTATCAAACTGATATTTTTGCACAGCAAAAGGACCCACAAAGAGAGTAAAGAGACAACACACAAAATGGGAAAAAATATTTTCAAGTTATGCATCTGACAAAGGCCTAACATCCAGAATCTACAAGGAACTCAAACAAAATGAAAGGAAGTAAAACAAACAAACAAACAAACAAAAAAACCCCAACAACCCCATTAAAAAGTGGGCGAAGGACATGAACAAAACTTCTCAAAGGATGACATACAAGCAGCAAACAAATGCATGAAAATATGTTCAGTCTCACTAATCATCAGAGAAATGCAAATTGAAACTGCAATGAAATACTACTGAACACCGTTAAGGAGGGTTATCATTAATAAGTCAAAATACAACAGGTACTAGAGCAGATGCAGAGAAAAGGGAACACTTCTACACTGTTGGTGGGAATATAAGCTAGTTCAGCCTTTATGGAAAGCAGTGTGACGATTTCTCAAAGAATTAAGAATTGAGCTTTCATATGATCCAGCAATTCCTCTTCTGGGAATACACCTAGAGCAATATACATTGCTTTACTAAAAAGACACCTGCACACGCATGTTTATTGCAGTACTATTCACAATAACAAATACATGGAATCAATTTAGATGCCCATCAAAAGTGGACTGGATAAAAATAATGTGGTATATATACACAATGGAATATTATGAAGCCATAAAGAAGAACAAAATCATGGCCTCCACAGCAGCTTGGATGCAACTGGAAATCATTACATTAAGTGAGCTATCAAAGAAACAAGTAACTGGATGCTGCATGTTCTTACCCATAAGCAGGCACTGATCACTGATCACACTAGCACAGGGGAAGGATTGGCAGATGCGGCACACTGCTAGGGAAGGGAGGAAAGGAATAGGGAGTGGGGGGGCACGTGGCAACACACTGGGTGTCATTCCACTATCAGAGGGAGAGAGGGCCAGCTAGATGCCTAAACTTCACCTGCAGGCAACCTACTTATGTAGTAAATCCCTACTTGTACTTCACAGCTCTAAAATAAAATTTAAAATATACATAACATCAAACAGGAAATTTACAACTGAAAAGATACAATGAATAAAATGAAAATACTATAGACAGAATTAACAGAGCACTGATTAAGAAGAAGAATAATATAAATGGAGAGACAAGTTATTTGAAAACACAGTCAGAGAAGAAAGCTCAAAATGAATGAAGAAATAAAGAAAGCTTACAGGGTAAGGCAAATGTTCAAGTTATAGTAATTGTGACGGAGAAGGGAAATACAGAGGAATAGAAAGCTTATTTGAAGAAATAATATCAGAAAACTTACCAATCAGAAAAATACAAATGTTCTGATACAGGAAAGTCAAAGATGACTAATCAGATTCAATTCAAACAAGACTACACCAAAATCAAATCAACAAATATCAGGGGCAAAAAGAGGATCCTTAAAGAAACAAGATTTTTAGAACATGTAAGAGGATTCAATAAGGTTAGCAGCAGATTTCTCTGCAGAAACCTTACAGACCAGAAGAGAGTGGATGATATATTCAGTTCTGAAGGAAAAAATTGCTGAGCAAGAATACTGTATCTGGTAAAGTTGTCTTTCAGAAATGAAGGAAATATAAAAACTGTCCCAGACAAACAAAAAAAAACTAAGGGAGTTCATCACCTCCAGACTTGTCTTAGAAAAATGGTAAAAAGAGTTCTTCAAGATGAAAGAAAATGATCCTAATTAGTAACACACAAGAACATAAGAAACTATCAAACTCACCATTAAAAGTAAATACACAGTCAAATTTAGAAAACTCTGATTTCTGTAATGGTGACATGTAAGTCATGTATACCATTAGTACGAAGGTAAAAGACAAAACTACTTTAAAATAATAGCCACAATAATTTGCTCAGGGATACACCATGTAAAAAGATATAAAATGTCTCATCAAAAATTTGAAATGTGGGAGTTATAGAATAAAGGATAGAGTTTTTATAGATAGTCAATGTCAAGTTGTTATCAGTTTTAAATAGTCTATTATAACTATGAGATGCTTTTGGTAAGCCTCATGACAATCACAAAGTAAAAACCTAGAGTAGATACACAAAAGACTTTTTTTAAAAAGAAACCAAAACACAACTCTAGAGAAAAAACACCTAATCACAAAGAAAGAGCAATAGAAAAATAAAAGAAAAATGATCTATTAATACAAAACACCTGAAAAACAAAAACACCTAATCACAAAGAAAGAGCAATAGAAAAATAAAAGAAAAATGATCTATTAATACAAAACAACTGAAAAACAATTGACATAATGGCATTAGTAAATCTCTACCTATCAACAATCACCTTGAATGTAAGTGAATTAAGTTCTCCAGTCAAAAGACATTAAGTGACTGAAGAAATTTTGCAAAAAAAGGTGACCCAACTATAATGTGTCTGCAAGATACTCATTTCACCTATAAAGACATGCATATAGCAAACATGAAGGAACAAAAAAACATATTCATGAAAATAGAAACCAAAAGAGAGGGCAGGGTAGCTATATCTATATCAGATAAAATAAATTTCAAATCAAAAACTGTAAAATGAGGCAAAGAAGATCATTATATAATGATAAGTGGTCTATTCATCAAGAGGACATAACAATTATAAATATATATGTGCCCAACATTGGAGCACCTAAATAGATTGAAAAGGAAAGATAGTCCGTACACAGAGAACATTTGCCAGAATAGATCATGTTATGCCTCAAAACAAGTCTTAACAAATTTGGGAAGATTGAAATCATAACAAGTACCTTCTACAACTACAAGAGAATGAAATTAGCATCTGAATAGACATTTCTCAAAAAAGACATACAAATGGTTAACAAGTATATGAAAAGAATATTCATCATTAATCATTAGAAAAATGCAAGTTACAACAAAAATGAGATATTGCCTCACACATGTTAGAATGACTATGATCAAAAAGACAAAAGAGAAATATTATAGAAAATACGAAGAAAAATGAATTCTTGCACACTGTTTGTGACCATAAATAGTAAAATCATTATGGAAAACAGTGTGGGGTTTCCTTAAAAATTAAAAATAGAAGTATCATATGATCCATCATTCTCAATACTGGGTATGAGGAAATGAAATCATTATATTGAAGAGATCCCTGCATTCCTATGTTCATTGCAGCTTTTACAATAACCAAGATATGAAAACAATCTAAGTGTTCATTAACAGATGAATTAATAAAGAATGTGGCATATATACACAATAGAATACTTAATTAAGTTTTAATAAATAAGGAAATCTGTCATTTAGGACAACATGGATAAACCTGGAGGACACTATGTTAAGTGAAATAAGCCAGGTGCAGAAAGACAAATACTGCATGATTTCAGTTGTATGTGGATTACAGAAAGTGGAATCCACAGAAGTAGGGAGTAGAATTGTGATTACAGAGTCCTGGGGGGTTGGGGACATTGAGGAAATGTTGATCAAAGGATACAAAATACCAGTTATATAAAAAGAATAAGTTCAAGAGATCTATTGTACAATGCATTGATGATAGGTAGTAACAGTGTATGGTATTTGCTAAAAGAATAGATTTTAAGAGTTATCACCACAAAAATGATCATGATGTGAGGCAATAGAGATGTCAATTAGCTCAATTAAGCCATGCCACAATGTATACATATTTCAAAACAACACACTGTGTACAATAAATATATGTAATTTTTGTCAATTTAAAATAAATAGAATAAACATTTAACTCCAACACCTATGAGATTTACATCAATGCAAGATATTTAAGCAGCCTGAGTTTAAGAATTACCTTTAGATGCAGGTAAGGGGTAACCTGGAGCAGTAAAGGATATTAGGAAAAACTAAAATGGTGAGGTGGCTGGAATCTGCATATTCTAACCACACTGACCCTCTACGCTAGAGTGCATTCTAAGATGATTTCAACATGGTGTCCATTTCCTTAAATGACTGCTGTCTGCAGCTTCTTAAATCCATGTAGTAGCCAACCTAGAGAAGAATGCCTGAAATGAAACAGCTGAAGGGATCAGATGCCCCTGTCAATCTCATTTGTCATTTTCCATCAAAGCCATCTTAGTCCGACAGGCAGTTCTGTGGTATTCTTAGTTCAGGCCTACTTAGTTGGCTGATTCACTCTGACCTTTCTTTTTATGGCAACCTATTCAAACTGCTGCACTCGCCAGGGACCTCCCATTCACATTGCTGTTCTTCTCCCTCTGATTTCAGATATTGCCTTTGGAGAGATGTTTTCTGAATAAGGTTCTACAATACATGTAGCCTCCTCTTATTTTTAAAAATGAACTATAAAAATATATATCACCAATTGTAGCTACTAATGGCAAGTTATTTTCAAGGCTAATTTAGAGAGAAATTTGAATGGCCAATGCCTGGTGCATGTTAGAATTATGTTGTACTGTTTGTGAATACTTGGCTGACTCCAGCATAAACAGCTTAGAAACTCCCTTTACTTGGTTAAGTGTGTTTCTTCCATTTCCGATTTAGGTTTTTTTTTTGTTTTTTTTTTAACTGCACACCACAGGAAGTTAAAATTGCAGCAATTTCCAGGGTCAGATGGGGAGAGAAGTCCTGGATGAAATTTTGACAGAACCACACACTTCCCTTCCTCAAACCCCCCAAGATGTGGCCCCTGGAAAAGCCTTTCATAAAGAGGACCTATCAGTTAAACGTCTCCTTTGTGGGCAGATCTGGCTCCAGCTAAGTCTCAAGGTGTATAAAGAGAGTGGAGGTTTTTACAGCAATTGCCCAAAATTGTGTTTTAATTTCCATATACACATTTGGAATCTTGTGTTATTTATAGTTTTTGTCATCACTGTTCAAACAAAGCAGCAGGTTTAAGCTTTTTTTTGTCTAAATCATATGAAAACCTCATATAACAAAAGTTCAATGCTATTTTAGAGCAAGTAAATACAGACAAGTAGACCTTAGACCTCTTCTTGCCTTTTGGCACTGCTTCAGTTTGAAGTAAGAGAAGACTTTCTCGAAAGAGAGAGAGAGAGAGAGAGAGAAAGAAAATTACAATTCTTAAAATGAATCTAAATTTAGGGAACCTAACAAGAAATAGCCCTGCATAGGGTTGTTTTAAATGTCATGAGGAATAACATATAAAATACAAGACATTAGGTACCGTGTCTTTTGGAATTTTTTTTTTTTTTAGAATGGTAGATGTGTATGTGTATTCTGATAGCATGTTTTGAAACAATAGCCATGGAGACTAATTCAGACATTAGTTAACATAATCAGCAAACATTAAATGTATGCTATGTGTACAGCCTTAGGCTGGGTTGGGAAAAAAACAATGTCTTGGTCCAGATCCGGTCCCAGTCTAGGGAGGAGACCAAACTATAAACAAATCATGAAGACACAATATGGAGAGTGTTAATGAGTGTATGTACAAAGTGCCACAAGAACAACAAAGGATGAGCAACTAACCATGCAGGGGAGTGAAAAAAAAAAGCAATTAAGAAATTCTTTATGAAAGAGATAATATTTTAGCTGTGCTGTTATCAAAGTGGGTCAAAGTATTCCAGACAATAAATGGGCAAAGGACCAAAGAGAACAAAACATCTATTATATTCAGACAAACAGAAGCAGTTTATGTTAGGTTTTAGGATAAATTTTAAATGTAGAAAGGACCAACATTTCCTGATGGCTACTGAGAAATGTGAGCATCATCCTGGAAGCAAGAGGAGACTTTGAAAAACTTTATAATGAAGGAGGTCTGCTACCAAGGTAGCGCCTCAAGATAAGTAGAAAAACAGAAAGATCTGTAGGAATGTAGAGAAGGAGACAAAACCAGGAACTATCTGTGAGAAGGAATCAGAAACCTAATTAACTGAGGAGGCTGAGGGAAAAAATGGAGTCAGATCATTTCAATAGCCTCATAGGAGGCTTTTAGTTGCAAGGGATGGAACACCAAGCTCAAAATGGCCAAAATAATAGGAGTCTCATACAAGTCAAGCATGTGGAGGTTAGAAGAGACACAGGCAGAGCTTCATCAGGGCTCTGCATCTCTGCAACTTGCTTGAACTGCTTTCCTCTACCTAATGGACTTTTTTTTAAAAGTAGGATTTATTGAGAGGACAGAAAAGCTCCCAGAGTGGGAGGGGTCTCAAGGAATTGCCCTATCCACTGGACTTTCTACTGGGGTAGTCCTCCTGCCGGACTTACCTAGGCCACATGCTTTCTGGTGGATACACAAGAGACAGAAATAGCATCTCTGAGCTCTGTTACGAGCATCTCTGACAATAACTTGAGCTTTGTTATGATTGGACAGGCTTAAGTGTTTTGCCTACCATAAATCAATGTTTGTGAGAGTGAGAACGTCATCTGCTAATTGGCTTAGACCAACATTTCCAGATGTAATCACAATGGCAAGGGAGACAGAGTTATCCTAGTTAATGTAGACTTACCTGGTCCTACCTCCAGAGCTGAGATGCAGGTAAGTTCCACTGAAAACATAACTGCACAATTGAACCAAGTGTACAAGATACATGTTGGAGACACTGCAAGCTAACTAACAAGCTGAGCAAAATCACTCTTTACACATATTTCTTTGCAAACAAATAGTCAAGACTGATTTCTATAAGTACAATTCCAGGCTGAAGAATGAACTACTTTATTCCCTACCTGTCCTGCAGAATAACAATATTCAGTAACTGGGAGGCTCTTACCAGAGATAGGCAAAGATGAGTATTTAGATTTGCAATATTATCTTTTCCCCTAACTATTCATCTTATTTAGGAATAAGTCAGCTAAAAATCTCCATTTTTATTTTTATTTTTTTTGAGTTGGAGTCTCATTCTGTCACCCAGACTGGAGTGCAGTGGCCGCTCCCGGCCACCGCAGCCTCGAACTGCTAGACTCTGGCTATCCTTCCTCCTCAGCCTTCCGAGTAGCCGGAATTACAGGCATGCGCTACCAGGCCCTGCTGATTTTTTTTTTTTTTTTTGATTTATTGTAGAGATGAGGTCTCGCTGCCCAGGTGGGTCTCGAACCCGCGGGCTCAGGCAATCCACTCACCTCAGCCTCCCAAAGGCGCGGGATTACAGGCTGAGCCACCGAGCCTGGCTAAAATCTCCATTTTTAAGGATGCCCTATTATTTGTTCCCAGTACCGTGACCAAGAAGAAAAATTTTCTACTATTTTACATTATTTCTTGTAGATGTTTAACCAACTTGCAGACGTCTCTAGGGTATATATTAATAAATTTGTTCCTACAAAAATACATTAATATGTCTGAAATTCTTACTTAAGACTGACATATGTGTGAATTTTCTATCATTCAGTAAAAATAAAAAAACAGAGATGAGCTGTGTTAATTTTTTTTAAGATAGTTTCTTGCCAAGTTATCAGTAAGGTATTATTAAATTAAATTCAACTGATTAACAAGACTCAAACATTTGTTCATTTGGTACTTTGTAAACGAACACTCAGAGAACTGAATAGGGAAAGATATGTGGGGTCAGTCAGAGGGGTCAAGCCCCAGTTATATCACCTACTAACCATATGATCTCAAGTATGCCAAGTATGTTACTTATATCTCTGGATATTGATGTCATCACTTATAAAATACACTCAAAAATACATGACTTATGAAACAAGAATAAAGATTAGATATAGTAATAGATTGAGTACCCTATAAAGTGCTTTGATCTCCATTTACTGGTTAACTACAACAAACTCAAGTATATTTGAAGCACAGGATACAAATTAAAAGTTAAATAAACATATTTATGTGTTTCATAACATATAAATAGTAAAGTTTAAAAAAATCTTTTCTTTAAGGTACAAGAAGTGTTTAAAAGCTAGGTAAATTATTGCTCTACTTACAGTCTATTGCAGAGAAATAACACACTCATTGATTACCTTTATCAAAAAGATTTGAGTATTTAGTATGTATTTAGCCCTGGGATACAATAAACAAGACAAAATCCTACCTTTCCTCTTCATGAGGCTTACAATCTTGGCATAACTAGGAAACTAGGAAACAACTAAACAAAATAACCAGATAGTGTTAAGTACAATGAAGAAGAATAAGATAGGGTGAGAGTCTAGAAAGTGATCTGGCAAGGAATGGAGCAAGTGAGCAGACTTTTAGATGGAATGAACACAGCTGGGTGGGTGGGCGGGTGGAGAGGGGTGGGCGGACATGTAACAACACAAAGAATACCTGATCCTAAACCAGGAGAAGTGAGGACCAGTTGGAGGTCCACTTCACACTTTACATTTTATATACATTACATATGTCCCTAATCCTGACTTGTACCCCATACCTTTAAAATAAAATGAAGTAAAAAATATACAAAAATAAAAGTAAATAAAAATAGATGGAATTAACACAGAAGTCTCCTTACTGACTATATAGTAATGTCTACCATCAATTCATGTCAGATTTTCTTTCTAATCTGACCTTTCACATCTAATAAACAGAAATAACAGCTTAAGTTCCCCTCTCCACAACTCCTATAAATAAATTATTTAAAAAATTCTGATTTGATTTTCAGAATCAGATTAACCTTACTGTATGTAGCTTAATATTTTTTAAAAAAACTATGAATTGGTTTGAAATTAAGGTGAATTGCCTTGGAAATGGGAAACATACATCAACTTTTCAGAGTATCAAGTTTTTAACCAGATGAAGTAAAAAATCTTACCTTGTAAAGTTAGTATTTCCTTTGTTATCTAAGAACACATATTTTGGGTCATGTAAAGGATGGAATGTAATTTTAAAATGTGCTTTATTTTACTTTTAAACACCTTCTCAATCAAGCATGCATTTTGTTGCAGAGAGCTGAATACCTATAACGTAAGCTGTGTATAACCATTAAAATGATAAGACTATTTCATCATGCTTTGTATATTGTCTTGTATTATATTCACTGTATATTGATCATAAAAAATCATTTAAAAATCATCAATATCTTACGAATATATAAGAGAGAAATAATCAACTTGATCGATTGTAACAGTATCTAAAGATGGGTGCAGATTGATGTTTTATTATCTACTTGCCACAGTGAAACCCACAAAGTTGCCTCTACCTAAGGATCCTTTCAAAATGTTTTTTAAAGAGTTTTATTTTAAAATACTGATCCAAATTGAGGAGAAATATATACGTGCATATTATACATAAATATATATCCTTATGTATGTCTATAATCGAGTCATGTTTCAGTCCTACTCTTCTCTAAAACCTCATTTATCTATACTGCACCAAAACTACATAGAAATAGATAAGGATACCAGAGATTAGTTATAGATCACAGAAGTGTTCTAATCTTCCTGCATTACCTGTCTAGAGACTACCTTGTTAAATTTATCTGTAAAACATCTTGACTTACACAAAACCGCAGGGGCTTCAATCTTGGTGCATTTTCAGAATGCCCCCAAGTGATGCCATTGTCTAGATATCAACGTGCAAAGATGAAATGGCAGCTGGGACAGCTGCTTAAAGAGCATTTGATCCAAGGGCTTCCGTGGCATTTTACATTCTTGACCACACTTTCTTGATGTGCCCCTTTTCCTTGGTTTCCAGGACACTATTCTTGTGTGTTTTCATGATTTGCTTCCCAATACCCAGACCTACCTACCCACATTAAGATTTGTTTTAAGCAAGACAGTAGAGAGAATGGGAAGTAAGGTTAAGCACAGGTTGTTCGCTAGATAAGATTGCAATATCGTCAGGCAAATAGATGATCAAGTTCACCTAATATTCTTACTTTATCTGATGTTTAGATTTGTTTATACCCACCAGAATGATGTAAAGACATCATACCTGAGGACAGAATTTTATGTTATGATGGTATTTTTACAAACAAACACAATGAAACAGAATTATGCATTTCTCCATTACTCCATAGATTCAGTTATATACACTCCCTATGATATCTAGAGAATGTTTTACTCTATCATGAAAGTCTCCTAAGGTGAGTGAAAAGGACACTCTAGAGAAAAGAGCTGGGGTTTTGAATTTAGATACACTCAGACTGCACAAATACCATGTTTTTAACTAAACAAGTGAATGAATGAGTTTGGCTGTATTTTTCAAGCCTCCTTGAGGATTAACAGGTGCATAAGTTGTCTATGCCAACAGCTGAAATACAGCTAAAACAGGTTGCATCTTCAACTGAGGATTGAGAATACTTGTATGTGAGGACACAACATGGTACAAACACAATTTCAGTCACACACACACAAGCATGCACACTAGGTATAAATAATTATAATTATAGGCTACTTTTAAAATTTAAAAAATGCATATCCATTTTCCAATCAATAAATGTCTAATAATACTTATGTAGGACCCATGCTCCAATGTGTCAAATAAAAGAAAGGTCTTTAAATTTGAAGAAAATTCCGCGATTTCTAATTATCTACTATCTTACAGTATAAACTTAGATGTTACTTTTCCTCAATGACATTCATTTTATAATTCTCCAACAGAAACAAACCATGGATGACTTTTAAATAATTATTTTTGTTGATAATGTCTGAGTACAGATAACTACGTTCTCATTGGTAGATACAAATGTGCAGATTGTTTTGTTAATATTTATGATTCTTACAGTTAGCATATTCTAGAAAGAAACCAGGAAGCCTCTGAATATTATAATCCATAACAATTTCAAACTTGCAATAATGTCAGATATTTATATATACTCAATTTTTGTGTCCTATTAATTTTCAGATAAAATAAGGCAAGACCAGGCTATTATTCAAGAGATAAGGTTTGTTGAAGTAAAACTTATCTAATGAATTAAAAATCTATAAAATATTGTTTTCTTTTTATGTATTCTAGCTAAGTGAGGCCAAATGAGAAAAAAAAAATTCAGAATTTGACCCAAGGAACTGTTTCAACAAACAAAAGATTTCCATAGAATCTATATTTGACAAATATTTATTGAGAACCAGCTGGATGCTGGGTATAGCTCTAGGCACTTGGAAAAAGTAAGGGAAACATATATGTTCTTGAGATAACATAGATAATAAGTGATGACAGTAAATAAATCATATAAACAAAAGAACAAGTGGGGTAGAATAAGAGGGATCTGAAAAGCGAGAAGGGTAGCAAATTAAAGAATGTGGCCAGGCCAGGCATCGTGAATATAAAATATTTATTAACTTTTAGATGCTATTTATTTAAATAGAGTATATGATACTGTGTTTTATTCCTGTTTCCAAATAATACACAAATGAGCATTTGTACATTTAAGATAGTTATTTACCTATATTTTAGACCAGAAACTAGAGGTACAAATATCTTTTCAGAAATCATATTTTTAGCAGAAATTTTTTCCTCTATTTCTGTCTAGATTTAAAGAGAATCTAAATTATGACCCCATTACTAGTTGCCTTTGCTATTACTTAACACATTTTAAAGTGTTTGATATGCTCTACCTTGCAAACCACACACACA
This sequence comes from Cephalopachus bancanus, assembly GCA_027257055.1. NCBI lineage: Eukaryota > Metazoa > Chordata > Mammalia > Primates > Tarsiidae > Cephalopachus > Cephalopachus bancanus. The sequence goes on along the minus strand of JAPVLO010000164.1, from coordinate 1,221,610 downwards.
CACACACACACACACACACACACAATGTTTGACATATTTGTTGATAATGAAATTATTACTTATGACATTAGACACACCACCTTTGGACATGTATTGAACACGGATCCATACCAAGAATCTATCATATAACTATACCAGACCAGTGCTTCTTAAGGGCACTACTGTCACTCTAGGGCAGATAAATTTTTGTGGAGGGCCCTTCTGTGCCATGTAGAACATTGAACAGCATCTTTGGCCTTTCCCACTAGATGCCAGTAGCACGTACACTCCCAGCCCCCAACGAATAATGATGTCTCCAGGCACTGCCAGATGTCTCCTGGGGGCAAACCCACTCCCAGGTTGAGAACTACTGTACTTTACTTTAAGTAATATTATAAAAAGTCTAAATGCCTAAACTTATGCCTATAGATTTTACTCAGGCAAAATCTATATTGGGAAAACAACAGAGACACCCGTACAAACAACTTGGAAATGTAGCACTAAAAAAAAAATCCTTTCTTCCTTCTCAATCCAGACACAAAGCCACACCAGAAGTTAAAGCAAAACATCCTGATTACATTAGCACCAACTCCAATGGTGGCCAGCATCAACTCCCTAACAGGGTGGAGCAAGAAAAGAAAGTTACTTGTCTCTTCAGGGACTACTGCCTGCCTGCAACAGCCTTTATTTGGGCAGTAGCCTGAAGCAACCCATCCTTTATTGGAACCACCATTGATGCAAGTTTATTGTTTTCCTTTGTGGAACCCCAGAGGACACAATGTTTATTGTTCATTTCCTCTGCACAGTGTCTGTCTATCCAGCCTAAGTAATACAGGGTCCAAACTTGGTTTTGGCAAACTCTATCCTTCAGACTGAATCCCACAGGGATAGTACTGGCGAATGCCAGGCCTCGATTAAGGTTAAAGAATCCCCTTGGCCAAGTCTCATAACATAAATGGTTTAACCAGATGTCAGGAGTTATTCCCAAAAACCTAATCCTTTTCCAGACTAGAGGAAAAACACAGCCACAACTTTCCTATTCTTCCTGATGTGCTTAAAGGTCCTGCCCTAAATACGTGACAAACTCTCAAGAATTCTGTACTAAGAACCTTACAACTTGTATGCTGCCCAAAGACAATGGCTGTGTACTGGGGAGGGTGCTCTAGAAACACAGAGTGACTCGACTTTTGTCTCACAGGGATACTACACATCATTGTCCCACTAGAACATGCCATCTCCAATTTTTTTCTTCTTCTGATACAATATTTCAGTAACATTCAGTGGTCACCCACATCACAGCTTTTACTGCTATGTTTACATGATGAATAAATGCCTTCTATCCATTGTACACCATCCACATGGGTCATATATGACATCTACATTACTCCATGAGCCCACTGTCAATGGTAAAACAAAAAGACAAGATCATCTAAGCTTTACTATCTCTCAAATTTCTGAGCCTTTCTCTTAACCTATCCATCCCATTTAAACACCTTCTATCTTTTGCCCAACTCTGAAATTGGTCTATTCAGACAATGAATTGAGAAAATCAGGTCACAGACATGGGCTAATATTTGTTCTAAGGCTACAGAACCATCCCACTGACCAAGCTAGGGATGTGAGTTCCCAGTACCATTCCATGTGTCTGGCTCCAGGCCTCAAAATACCATCACCAACAAGCATCCAGTTGGCAACTATATCTTTCAGACATGCTGATAAACACACACCTATATATACCCACATATCACATTTCCCTGCCTAGTGAGGTAAGAATGTCTTTTTTTGCTTTATGTTTCTAGTAATAACTTAAACTATGGTGGGCTAAAATGTCATCCGGCTCATGATCATATCCACAAGTGGTTTCTTAAGAGGTTTCCTGACACCATGGCTTCCAATTTCAGTATTTTTAAATCCTCTTGCACATTAAAACCCCCATACCTCTGGTATTAAAAGCAAGTGTGAAGATAAAACAGAAACACATTCTGCCCATGAACAAGGAGATTGTTAAGCTTGTTTCAGTGTCGAAATGTCATCTGTGCTGGTGTGTATGTGTGTGTGTGTGTGTGTGTGTGTGTGTGTGTGTGTGTGTGTGTATACACACACACATATACACAAATATATATATATTCTCTGGGAAAAAATGTTTCTCTTCGTCTGTTAAAAATTTAAAGTGAATTGAAACTATTTTGGAATGTAACCCCAGTGTGATTGACACTGACAAGCACACATACCTTGAAAGCTCCATTGTAATGTTTGTACTTAATAAAAAACAAATACTGTGGCATCTGAGAGTAGCCTAGTCAGTCATGCAGACTTCTATCTGGCATCTTGTAAATTAATATGAGTGTTTATGCTGTAGATCATTCATGATGAACATATTGCTATAGCAACATGCATTTCTTCCATTTTTTTCCCTGCTAATTACACTAGCATCACCATCAGCTACTAAATCTTTGAATTACTAATGAATGTACGTGAAAAGCAATGTCTTGATAACACTTTTTCAATATGTCCTCATCTGCAAAGTAAGGAAAGAAAAGATGCATATAATTTGATTTGCAACTTCTTGTTAGAATGTGTCAATATCATGTTAATCTATACTGAAATATAAACATGCCAAAGGATGTAGAGACTCAAGGAGAGAGAACATGGTGATCCCATGCAGAATTATTTCCTCTAAAGCCACATCATCATCATTTGTATCTACATTAAGTTAACATTTGGCAATCATAAAAGACTATTTAAGCCTGTGAACTCCTCAGATTCTTAAGTATCTGTAACTCAACACTAACATTCAAATCTGTATAAATAAAGTCTTTGGGTAGAGATTTTAGATGATATATAACAGGTAGTAGGTAGGGAAGACACTTCTGGAAAATTTCTGTTCATTATCACTGTAAGGATGAAGAAAGACTCATTCCAAATAATTTCCCAAACCATTGCATCTTGAACAGATTCTGTTTAGTATTGTCTCAGTTGCACATTGATAAGGTTAGGGAAAAGGCTTTACTCTTCCATGTCATCATCCTTCTCTTTAGGTCACCGAAATATATATTTCCTGATCATCTACTGATGTAAAATATTAGTGCTTACTCCAAATACGTCTAAACACACCCATAATGTTTAGGCCCAAATGCCTTGCTCAAGCCTTTAGGAAAGCTGGAAATTTCTGAGATGATCCAAGCAGAGCAAAAATCTCTGTTTTCACCTACTCAACAAGTACTTGAATGCCAGGGAAGGTCAAATTGGGAACAAAGGTAGTGAGAGAGACAGTTGGGTTCTCCTCACTAAATAAACTACCTCAATAAAAGGCAATCATATCGTAGCTGTTTCAGCCAGTTTGCCCCTACAACATTTCCTCTTCTAGATTTTTCTATCTATTCTAAGTAAACTAGAAGTGAAAGGATAACCACGAAAAAGGAAAGAAGGGAATAGATCTATTAGAGCTTAGTATGCCATCCAATATCTTATTTTTGATTTTCTTTTTCCTAAATTTGAGAATTTGAAGTATTACTGTAGATCATCCTTTATAAGAATTATAATTATATAAGACTATTTCTTCTGAAGTTTATGTTTAGAAATGAGAAGAAAATATGAAGATAAACAAGAAGATCTATAATGATGATCACGCTATCAATAGTTAGCATTTTTTAACCAAACTCTATGAGAAGTGTTTTACCAACAATACCTTGTCTATAAAATAAACTTGTGATGTAGATATTATGACCTTCATTGGGCAATGAGGAAATACAGTAGAGAGGTTATAAAATTGCAAGTTGTCACAGAGCTCATAGAGAACACATGCAGGATTCAAGCCCAGATCTTTCTTTTCCCAAAAACCCAGCTTCATTGAAGGCCATTAGATGAGGCAACAACAGAGCTAAAGGAATGTTCCTTTTTTACTTTTTATTTTTTTGTTTTGAAGATGTGGAGTACAATTCAGGGTTAGATATACTAATGTTCATTGTGTAAGTACCCTTGTTGATGAGGAGGTGTTCCTCACTCCAGCAGTTTCCAACTACTGCCAATCCCTTTTTTATAGTATTATGATAATGTTCAAGGTCCACTTATGAGTGAGACGATGTGGTACTCAATTCTTTGTTTCTGTGATAGATAACTCAGTATTATGGACTCTAAGTCATCTAAGTTGCTGTGAAGTTCATAATTTTGTCCTTCTTTATGGCTATGCAATATTCCTTCATGTATGTGTACGACATTTTTTTATCAAGTTCTCCTTCAACGGGCAGCACGGTTGGTTCCACATTTTTGCTATCACAAATAATGCTGCAAAAAACATGCATGTGCAGGTATCTTTTTCATAGAGTGATTTGCATTCCTTCAAGTATACTCCCAGTAGGAAGATTGTGGGGTCATACGGAAGATTGATTTTTGCATCTTTTAGGAATCGCCAAACTGTTTTCCACAGAGGTTGTACAAGTTTACACTCCCACCAACAGTATAGAAGTGTTCCCGTTTTTCCACATCCTCTCCAGCATCTGTTGTTTTTTGAGTTATTAATGATGGCTATTCTGACTAGAGTTCAAAAGAAGACACATGTGCAACCAAGAAAAAACACTCAGCCTCACTAGTCATCAAAGAAATGCAAATTAAAACCACACTGAGATACTACCTAACTCCAGTCATGAGAGTCATCATCAATAAATGAGTTTCCATATCCACAAGCTGCTGAAGGAGAAATGTAAAACAAGACAGAAGTAAAATTCATTTTAGCAAATATAAAATGAAAACAAAAATATCCCTTTGGATGTGTATACTTAACTGCTCATGTCTGAATTCTGTGTCTTTTAATTTTTTTTTTTTTAGCAGACTTTATTTTTAGAACAGGTTTAGATTTGCAGAAAAATTGCAAAGATAGTACCAAGTATGCCCATATACTTTGTACTCAGTTTCTCCTATCATTATCTCATTTTGGTATAGTTCATTTGTTACAATTAATGAACTAATATTGATATATTTTCATTAACTAAAATCCTTATTTTGTTTGTATTTACTTAGTTTTTGCCAAATGCCCTTTTTCTGCTCCAGGACTCCATGTTGGAGACCATATTATGTAGTGTCCATCCTATCTCCTAAGGCTTCTCTTGGTTTTGACGGACTCCCTGTTTTTGATGACTTAGAAAGTTTTAAGGGGTACTAGCTAGATATTTCATAGGCTTGTCCATAATGGAGTTTGTCTGATATTTTTCTCAGACTGAGGTCATGAATTAGAATTAGACTGAGGTCATGAAATTTTTTGGAGACCACAGAAGTAGCATTTTTCTCATAACAGGACTCTTCATTGTGGGTGCTAACCTTGGTCTTCAGACTGAGGTGCTGTTTGTCATGTTCCTTCACTATAGAATCATTTTTCCCTTTTTTCACACTGTACTCTTGGGAAAGAAAATCCTCACACAAAGAGGGAGGAGCTATGATCCACTTTCTTAAAGGCAGAGTGTCTACATAAATTATTTGAGACTCTTCTGCATAGGACATTAGTCTGTTCTCTATTTAATAATTTATTTATACCAGTATGGACTCATGGGTATTTATATTATATTTTGAGTTATAACCCAATACTTTAATTTTTTTCCTGTTGTTGTTGCTCAAATTTTTCCTGTTTTGACCATTAGGATCTCTTTCAGTGTGCTCCCATGTCTTTCTGATGTGCCTCATCAATGTGTGTATGTGCATATGTGTGTTTGTGGAGAAGACATTCCTCACTTTCTGGCACTATCAGATGCTATTGGTTCCTCTTACATATTTCCTGCCAGTCTTACTATTATTTTTAATTTAACAATTACTTGCTACATGCTAGGCAGAATGTTGAGATGAGTAAGACATGCTTTCATCTTTTAAAAGAATTTAAAATTTGATGAGAGAAACAAACATATATACAAATCAAAGAAAAATTAAGTGGGGATTGAAAATGTGCAAGGAGTTGGAAATATTCTTTGAGTTTCAAATTGCAATTTTGTATAGAGAATTTTTATACCTGTTCTTGTAGAAATGTGACTGACAGAAGAGTGTTTTACCTAATCGTTGAGTTACAGAAGCAAACCAGGCAGAGACCATTAGAGAAATTCCAGTATAGAGTCATAGAGGTCAGCGGTTGGTATATAACAAATACTAAGAAATATCACTACACAGCATAGCATATTGAATAATGGTTGACAGAATAACTTTATTCCTCAGAAGCTCAAATATCCATCAAAGGTGTGATTTCCATTACAAGAAAGACTGGAGTCATCCTTGGTCTCTTAACCAGAACCCATGTTTTCAAACTGGGTATAAAATGTGATGACTAATTTCTCAGTCCCAGTTATCTGCTCTTTCGTGAACCACAGTCTAAAGACAGCTAGAAAGAGATTTACTGAAAGCTATTTTAAAAAAAAAAACCCAAAGTACTAAGAAGAATACTATTAATCTAAGATGTTTAATAGTAATAATAAATGCTATTTATATGGGGCCTACTCTGCACTTTAGAGGTGAGACCTTGTTAATCACTACTCATAAGTACTATTACACCTTAGATTTCTGTAATGTTCTTCATACCACTCAGAACATTGAGTATATCCTTTTTTCCATCAGTGCTTTGTATGAGGCTATGAAATGCTGTGCTCCTCAAGGTTCAGTCCTATAGCCTCTTTCCTTAGGCAATCTCAACTACGCATACCACCTAATCAGAGATGAATCATAAATTTAAATCTCTACTCCAGACTTTTCATCTGATCTCCAGACCTAAATATGTAAATACCTGATAACTCATTTTAGAGGTCTCAAAGGTGCTTCAAACTCATCATATTCAAAATGAAACTCTCTTCTACAAAACATGCTCTTTTTCCAATGGTCTCCAGCTCAGTGGATCATACTGCCAAGTCTCACAATGTATCCATTCCCTCTAAAAGCCCTGTCAATTGTACTTTCTCATCTTTCTTTCCATTGGCCTCACTACTACCTAGGTCAAGGAATGATTAGCTTCACCTGGACCAATGTTTCTTACCTTTGACACTATTGACATTTGGACCAGATGATCCTTTATTGGAGGTGGGGTTATTCTGTACATTGTCAGATGCTTAGCATCATCCCTGACATCTACTCACCAGATGCCAGCTGTATTTCTCATCAACAGTGACAACAAAAAACGTCTCCAGACTTTGCCACATGTCCCCTAATAGGTAAAATCAACCCCAGGTGAGAAGCACTGACTTGAACTACTACAATACTGGCCACAACAGACCACACTCACTCATCTAATCTTTCTCCACAGCAAGTTTTTAAAAAGTTTAAACTCAAAACTGAACAAATTATCTCTCTGACTAAACCCCTGAATGGCTTTCCATTATCCTTGGAGCAAAGGCCAAACTCTGTAAAATGGTCCAGAAGGCCCTATGGAGTCTGGTCCATCTCTTGTCATTTCAGATCATCACCCACAATACTATCGCTGTTTTTGATCTAGGATTGATTATATCTTAATATTTGCAGTACTCTTTCTTATAGTTTAACATACTGTTACTTTTCAGTAATGTTCCCTCCCATATTCAACTGGTTGACTTCTATCCAGCTTTAAAACTCAGCCCAAGTAGTCTTCTCCTGGGAAAGCCTTGTACAACCTGTCATACCAGGCCAAATTTTCTTGTAATAAGTCTCATAGCATCACGCTTTTCTCTTTCCTAACAGTCTTTTCAATGCCAATTTTACATTTATATTTGAGCTTATTTTATGAATTTTCATCTTCCACACTGAACTGTAAGCTCAATGAGGCAAAAACTGGGGAAGCATTTGATTACTATTTGAAATGGCCACTAGTTTTTGCTTTCTAGAATTAATGTTCCTTCTTTTGGAAACAGTATTCCAATTATGCTTTGAGGAAACATTTCCCCCATTCTTAGTATGGGCACTGGGGTTACCACAGACTCCAGGGATGGGACACATGACCTAGTCTTATGATGGTTTAGTTATTCTATTTCCCTGACCAGAAATGAATGTGATTTACTTTGGACCAATGAGAGAGAGTGAACGCCAGGGCTTGTATGAACAGTGACTTAGCAGACACACACTTTCTTTTTCCTTTTTTTTTGAGTTGGAGTCTCGCTCTGTTGCATAGACTGGTATGCAGTGGCATGCTCACAGTTACCACAGCCTCGATCTTCCTGACTCAGGTGATCCTTCAGCCTCAGTCTTCCAAGTAGCTGGGACTACAGGCACGTGCCAACACTCCCTGCTATTTTTTTATATTATTATTATTGTAGAGATGAGGTTTCTCCATGTTTCCCAGGGTGATCTCAAACTCCTGGGCTCAGAAAAATCTTTTTGCTTCATCTTCACAAAGTGCTGAGATTACAGGGTGAACCACCACTCCTAGCCCATAGACACTTTCTTTTTGAGTATTATGATGAGTTGCACATGATGATGGCTTAGAAGGAAGAGCTTAGAAGAAAGCCAACCAGGAGAAAGAAGAATGAAGGAATGAGATTGTCTGAACCCATCATCAAGCTACACTGAAACTAGGGCACTATGCACAGACAAGTCTTTTTCCACCATATGAGCCAATATACACCTCACATGCTTAAGCCTGTGAGAATGAGATTTTCTGTAACTAAAAATGGGAAGGTTTCTGATATGTCACTGACTTGCTGGTTTCTAGCAGAGTACCTAGCAAACACTTGGAGCTCAGTAAATATTTGGTGAATGGGTGTATTATTATCATTAAGAAATTAAGCCTTAGAGAGGAGCTAAGTAACTTTACAAAGGTTACTAAACTATTAAATAATAAAGCTGTAATTTTAACCTTAGCACTGTCTGATTTCTGAATGTTGAATGTTATCACTGAATGTTCACTGCTACTAAATTGTATGAGGTAAATGGTGCCAGACATCTAGTTCCCCAGACACTAGCGTAGAGGCAAGATTGCAGGAGAACGGAAGAACAAGAGGAACAAGGATACACCTATAAGGGAGGGACAAAACACAAAAACAAAACCAGAATTATCTGTTGGAGGGTGAGTCCCTTGTAGTCCAGGTTTCCCCAGCTAGGTAGGTGCTCTAAAAACTCTTTGGCATCAGTGTACCAGCTAGCATTGTTGCGAGAGGCTTTGTACAGCTTCAGTGAATGTTTTTGGAGATTCTTTCAATCCATTTCATAATGGGTGATTTGCACAAACAACCTGTCCACGCCATACTGAGTGTTCAGTAATTTTTGACCAAAAACAGCATGACCCCTTTTGCCCCACCCTCCATATTCACCCAGTATCGCCCCAAGCAACTTTTTTTTTGTTGTTTCCCCAGATGAGAAAAATCCTCAAAGGGAAACGTTTTACTGACATGGAAGAGGTGAAACAAAAAAACAACAAAAGTGCTACAAGGCATCAACACTGACAAATTCAAAAACTGTTTTGAGTAGTGGAAAAAGTGTCTAGGTGTATTGCAACAAATGGGTAGTACTTTGAAGGTGACTGATGTATAAACATGCAAGAATACACAATTTTTTACAAATAAATTTTGGGATTTTTGGGGGTCCCTCTCATATATAGGTGCAGTGTGCTCCCACACAATCCCATTCTGGCCACTGCAGCTGCCTCTTTCTGTCTCCCAGAAATACTGAACTGTGAAGTAGTGTTTATGACCCTCACCCAAGTCTAGTACTTCCTTAACCCTTTTCTCTCTGTGTGACCGTTTCCATTCAGATATCAGGTCATCTCATCTCTACACACTCTAGCAATCTGAGGATGTTCTTAAGCAAAGTAAGTCCCTCTTCTTTTTTGTCCACTACCATGTGTGCCTTCTCCTTAAACTCCTCAGAACCTTAAAATCTAATGCTAAAAGTTGTATGATTTGCTGATGTCTTATTTTAAAATTAATAATGCACTATTTTTATATACAAGAATATATATTTATATCATGTCAGTGTGCCAAGTATGCATCATAATAATACAGCAAACATTTGTGTACATACTACTTATCTTAAAAATAGAACATGCAGCTGGGATCCATGGCTCAGCTGTAATCCCGCACCTTTGGGAGGCTGAGGTGAGTGGATTGCCTGAGTCCGCGGGTTCGAGACTCGCCTGGGCAGCGAGACCTCATCTCTACAATAAAATCAAAAAGTCAGCCGGGCGTGGTAGCGCATGCCTGTAATTCTGGCTACTCGGAAGGCTGAGGCAGAAGGGTCGCCAGAGCCCAGCAGGTCGAGGCTATGGTGGCCAGGAGTGGCCACTGCACTCCAGTCTGGGCGACAGAGTGAGACTCCAACTCAAAAAAAAAAAAAAAAAATAGAACATGCTAGCAGTTTTTTAGCACAAACATTGCCACTCTCCAAAACTTCTATAATCTAAATTTGGAGTTGTAATTCTTTCTTTTCTTTCTTTTTATTTAAGTATTTATGCTTCTCTAAATAGTGTATCGAGTTTGGCATGGTTTTGAACTCTATACTTCTTTTGCATATAGAATGTTTTCTTCTGTAACCTATGCTTTTTGTCTTCTATGATATTTGTGAGGTTTGTACATGTTGATACAAGCCATTCATCTTCATTTTGTTATGATATTTCATGGTCTGAATAGATCATAATATATTTTTAAATCTTAATTGGATGTTTCCAGTTTTTGCTACATAAAACAATGGTAATAGGAACATTTGGGGGGAAAATTTTCTCTGTGATGTATACCTATGTTTGAGATTCTGAATCATTGACATATACATCTTCATATATAAAATACATTATACAAGATATACATTTTGCAGCCAGGTTCGGTGACTCAGCCTGATCCCGTGCTTTGGGAAACTGAGGTGAGTGGATTGCCTGAGCTCGCGGGTTTGAGACCTGCCTGGGCAACTTGGCGAGACCTCATCTCTACAATAAATCAAAAAATTAGCAGGGCATGGTAGTGCATGCCTGTAGTTCCAGTTACTTGGAAGGCTGAGGCGGAAGGATCGTTGGAGCCCAACAAGTCGAGGCTGCGATGGCCAGGAGCGGCCACTGCACTCCAGTCTGGGTGACAGAGTGAGACTCCAACTAAAAAAAAAAAAAAGTTATACATTTTGCTAGATAAAAGCATTTTTGCTTCCAAATTTATTGGGTCAATTTATATTCCTACTGGCAGGATCTGAAAGATTATATTTTTGGACATCCTCAGCAACAAGCCACTTTTCATTTTTAATAGAAATAGATACATATATTCTATACATATTTATTCTCTACATATTCTAACAGAGGGATTGAGACAGTGCAGTAGACACTGAAGAGATTAAGAAAGATTATTCTCACTTTAAAAACCCCTAGGGATATCACTGAAGATGGCCTATTGCAATGACTGAGGTTTCTAGAGATGAGCTCAAGTCAGAAAAGTAAAATTGCCTACAGATAACCTTTCTTTAAAAGGCTTATAAAATTCATTTTAGAAAAAAATCAGAAATATTAAAATGTAAATATTCTGCTTTTTTCAGTGAATAAACTATTCAACAGGAAATTACGTTTAAGTGAAATTCCAAAATGCCAGCTAAATGAGGACTTTTATTAATTTAATAAAAACTGTGCTAACAAATAAACATATGTATGCATAAATGTGGCAGACACATCTAAGATGATTTATGCTCTTGTAAAATCCCTTTCCCTTGAGTGTGGGTGAAAGCTATGACTTGCTTGTAATCAATAGAATATGGCAAAGATGGTGGGATTTCATTTCCATGACTTTGTTATATTACATAAGACTCCATGGTACCAGATGGGAGAGAGGGCCTTAAATAAACAAACAGCCATAATGTAGAAAGGACAATGTGACCAGGAACTTCAAGGTAATCTCTGGAAGCTGAGAGCCTCAGTATTACAACTTTAAGGAACTGAATTCTGCCAACAACCAGTATGTTGAGAAGCAGACTTTGAGACTCCAATGAGGTCACAGTCCTGGTCGACATCTTGACTGTAACCTCATGAGACCCTGAGCAAAAGACCTAGTTACTCACAGAAACAGTCAGATAATAAATGTGTGTTGTTTTAAAGTAACTAGTTCATCATGCATTAGTAAAAATTTCACACAATAAATTAAGCATCAAAAGAATTAACAATAACAATCATCAAGGCAATTGGCATTCATTTTTAAGGGTATTATTTCTCTTGCCATTTAGTCTAGCTTTAGCATCACAAAAATACATCCAGATAATTTTGAAATGATGGGCTCAAACGTCTCCAACAAGACCTTCCTCTGTCTGTGGTCAATTGGGTTCTGTAACACCTTTTTCCTCCTACAAAGAATAGGGAGAAGAATCCTGAAAAGATTCACATCTTGTGGTAAAAACATTAATTGGTTGTTACTTTTTATGAAATGGAGTCCAGTAGAAACCATTGAAGTTAGAATGGAGAGTGTTGTGGGTCACCCCGGTTTCTCTGTGCTGAAGAATGGAGCATCAAGTCTCAGTTTGTGGCTGGTAGAGCTAAAGCTCATCCCTCACAAAACTGTGCTGCCCTCAGGGTAAAAAGACGTGAAGTTTGTATGAGTGTGAAGTGACCAGGGTTGAAGGAAATCACTTCAGAGCAAATAATTCAAGATGGCAGCCCATTGTTTTTATTACTTAACTAAATTTATGATGTATATGTATGCAAGTCATTTATTAGAGGAAAGTTTATAAGGATGAATATTTCTTGGCCCATATATTGGTCTTGGCAGAAGAAAATTCTGGCTCAATGGTGGGATAAAATTTAAAAGAATTAAGTTCAATTTTGACTTTTTAAAATATGGTGAAGAAAATAAAGATATATGTGTTTGCATAAATATAGAGAAATATATAGGTGAATATATAAATAGACATCAGGTAGATGAAATTAAGTAAGAAAGGAGCAGGTTTTTTGTTTTTGTTTTTTGTCTTGTTTTGTTTTGTTGTTTTGTTTGAGTCAGGGTCTTACTCTGTCACCCAGAATGGAGTGCAGTGGCATAATCACGGCTCAACACAGCCTCAACCTCCTGAGCTCAGGCAATCCTTCTGCCTCAGCCTCTCAGGTAGCTGGGACTACAGGCATGTGCCATCATGACCAGTTACTTTTTTGTATTTGTAGAAACAAAGTCTTGCTATGTTGTCCAGACTGGTGTTGAATCCTGGGCTCAAGCAATCTTCCCACCTCAGCCTCCCAAAGGTCCGGGATTATAAAAGTCACATACTATGCCCAGCCAGGAGCAGGTTTTTAATATTTTCTTTACATGATTTTATGTTATTTAACCTCTAAAAACAAACATGAGTTATTTTTTACATTTAAAAAAAGTCATGCAAATATACCTTTAAAAGGAGCCTCTGCCTGATGAGAAAGGACATTAGATGTAGAAGAGAAGTGTTTCCTCTTTTACTTCTTGCATATCGAAATGTTCCTTTTCAGACAGGAAACCTATGCCTAAAACTTTCATTGAAGGAAAAATCAGTTACCAAGCTATACAGAGGAAGGTTTTAAAGTTTTTTTTCTTTTTATTTCTCTTTCTTTAAAGAAAATTTGTAAAAGAAAATTGCTTCCTAGCTGAGACTGTGAATGGCAAGTTGCAGCTGAGAATGAATTTTTAATACTTAGTTAAAAGTCCTTGATAATAGAGGTTTATTATACAAGTGTTAACAAATCCATAATTATATCAGTGTTTGCAACAAGTCCAACTGCATTATCCCAGTGGTTCAGCACCTTATGTATATATTATGTCTATCTGATTCAATTAGGCCTCCAGCATAATCAATGCAGAAAAGACTAAAACAATTAGCTTCCCTTTCACACTCTCAAAGTTGGTCAGAGAGTAGCTTAGAAACCTTTATTCTCCATAATTTGGATAGTATGGGCTGCCATGTTTCCAACATGGCCCATACAATAGTTATTATTGTGTAATTCAAGTTTATTCATGTTCATTCTGGCGTTTCAGGGGGTGGGAACCTAACCCAAAGTGCTCCTTTAAGAATACTAAATGAGAAAACTCACATTTCCAACTTGAGGCAACAAGAACTATTACCAACATTAGAAAATGATTAAAATATCTCTGAGCTCCCTTTCTAGAAAATTAGAAACTAGCCATGCCAGTTATTTTATTTCTTTACTGAATCCAACTACAGCTTGATTGAACCAGGATTGTTATTGTTCTGTTTTTGGCTGAAAAACCACTTGCCTCAAATCTGCTTTTACCATATAAGCAAATATAATTATTCAAATATTTAAATATGAATAAAATCTCATTAAATATCTGTACAAAAAACCAGGGCTTCTTTTTAATGAAAATGCAAAAACCCAAAGATGCCTTATTTAGAGATCGCCTGAAATGTGCCCTCTAAAATGTGATTGGAATTCACATCAGAGAAAGCTCATCACAGGACAGCTTTTGTCAATTAACACCAACCACGCACCAGTTCTTTGCACTGATCATGTATCAGTTAAGGTAGAGAGTAATTTTATGCCAGACTACTCGGCTGTGATTTAGATCAGGGCCACAGAGTGCAGGGACCACTAGTCAAGGGGGCAGAAGACCCCAGCTATGTCAATAAGCAGCTGTGTGATCTCAGGCAAACATTTTGCCCAACAGAAAGTCTCTTTTCTCATCCATCACATGCAGATAGCAATGCTTGCCTTATTTATCTCAAAACATAAGAGGGCCCAGGTAAGGTAGCAAGATAGTGGCATCCTCATCTTTCTTCCTCATCTTTCCCGTTCAGAGCTACTTACTAGAACTTAGTATGTGTTATTGTGTTTTAACTTACTTACATGTCTGTCTTCTTCACTAGATTGCACATTCTTCTCAAAACATAAGAGGGCCCAGGTACTGGGCCTCCCTTTTTTTTTCTTTGTATCCCAGTTCCTGTAGGATCATAATAAATGTTTTGGAATGTAATACCAAATGATTGAAATTGCTTTTAGAAAGTAAAACACCACAGAGATACCAGGTGTTGGGTATAATTTTGCATCCGTTTTAACAAGAGTTGGCCTTAAAACGAAAATCCCTTGATGAGATAGTCATTTCACTCTGAAGGGCATTGTGTTCTGAATTGATGAGATCTACATTTCTCTGAATTCAGTACTATGACTACGGCCATCATCTATGAAGCCCTGGCTTTCTTGTGAACCAGCTCCTTATAAAACAGCTATCTTTTAGTTTATATTTCCCATCTCACATGAAATGAAGTACATTCCATGGTGGACCTGTGTGTTAAAAGTAGTACAGGCAAGCCAAATAATGACAATTATTAAGCTATCCACTTTCTAAAATAAGTTCCCCAACCTTATCCACAAGATCATTGCATTTAATGGACTGTTCGCACATTTTCTATGTATTCTTTAGTTCCTCACAAAAAGTATGAGAGAGAGAGAGAGAGAGAGAGAGAGAGAGAATCATATTTCCAACAAGAACAGTGGCAAACATTAGTAGTTTTTTTTTTTGGTACAAAAAGAAATTTACTTCAAAGACAACATGGTTGTCTGTATTCTAGCACCACATATATATTAATAATGATTTCTTTGTTTCGTTTTTTAAGAGTAATAAAAGTGATCTCTTTTAGCTGGATATAAACCATTGATCAGGACCTATCAGTTTCTGGAATCACTCAAATAGCTTATAAAAAATATTACAGTAGAAGACAAAGAGCCCAAATGAAAAGTCAATGAATATGGATAAAATTATTTCATTTTGGAAATAAAATTCCATTAACAAAATTGGACATTATTTAGATAAAAAATTGAATTGAGTAAAATGATTTTCACAGCATCAATGTCTGGTATATAGTGTAGTCAATAAATGTAAAACAAGTGATTAAGCATCAATATAGTGACTGAGAAATGTTAGAAAATAAGCTTTGTCCCTAATGCCACTTCTTGATCTTTAGTATTAAGTCCTAATTTAGCAGTTTAGGTTATTCATTTTGCTTTTTATCTTTTTTGTGTGATCTAATATTTGTCATGTTTCATCAGAAGTTATTTGCTGTGCCATTTTGCAAGTGAGAAATTGAAGAAAGAGAACTTGAGTGACTTGCATAGGATCAAATAACAAATTCCTGACAGAGTTGCCAGTGTACTAGAATTCAGTGTTAAAATCTTCATTACCACATCAGACCACTGTGTTGTCCTATTCAGCCCCCTATTAATTCTTATCCCCCTGGAAATACATAAGACTTTAAAGTTGATATATTAACTCTGATGGGAGAAAACATTTATTTCAATGACACTTCATGAAATCATATTGCCTCTCCATTAGTAGGTCAATGTTTTAAAGAAACTTTTAGATTTAATGTTGAAAGTACTGGGATGTGGATGTTAAAATAATATTATTTTATAAAAAGCTATTTGTTTTGAACCTCCTGAAATACTCATACCATTAATTTGTCGTCATTGGCATTTCTTGCTTCTTTAGAAAAAGGCCAGCAGAGTGGAGAAGAGAAACCAGAAGAGTCATAAAGAGAAGAGGTAGCCCAGTGAACTTACTAAAATCCCCAGATTGTAAATATGGGTGTTTCAAAATTTCTGGCATCAAGGTTTTCTACCTTTATGCATTATCCACCAAGAGATCTACGTTCTGAAAGAGCTACTTTATGTTGCAAACTGTGTTTAATAGGTTTTTAATAAACCTTACAGCATTGAATTGGTATAATTTCATTCAAAAGAATAGACCCTAATTATCTTCATAGCCTAATCAAGGGTAAGTGTGTGTGTGTGTGTGTGTGTGTGTGTGTGTGTGTGTGTGTGTGTCTTATTGAAGTAATCACTGCCACCATTATTACCTGATCACCCTAGGATTTGTAAGGATTAATACCAAGAACAATTACATTAAGAAATTCATTATTTTCTCCACACCCCAATGTCCATAACTTCCTCCTATTTTAAATATGCATGAGTATTCAAAAGAGTAACTGATAAATTCACCTCTTCTACTCTTTCTGGCATCCAGTCTGTCAAGTTTTGTTAAATCTCCTTCTCTAGAATATCTCCAATGTGCCCATTTCTCCCTGTCTTCTCTCTCACCTTTCCTGTTAAGGCGCTATCAGCATTTTCATGAACTACCAGGACAGCCTCCATCCCAGGGCTGCTTACCTCCATCTTCCTCTCCACACAGAATTTGGAGTTTCCTTTTTAATCATGTTTCTCACTAATGTAAGGCTCTTCAGGGGTTTCTTGCCACATTTAAAATAAATCCCAGACACTTTACCATTACCTACAAGATGTTATAATGATCAGACCTACTCCTTTTTCTCCAACTTCAGTTCAAACCATTTCTTCCCTACTCATCAGTCTCACTCTACTTCTTTACTTTCGTCAAAAAGGTCAAATGCATGCCTTGTACTTGCTGTCACTTCCACCTGGAAATCCCTTCTCATACTCTTCCCATGGTTGACTCCTTTTCACCATTCAGATCTTACTTCAAATGGCATCTATTCACAGAGACCCTTCCTGATGTCTCAATCTGTCACAGCCTTTCCACGCATTTTCTACCATGGTATTTTATTTTTATTAACATTTTTGTCACTATGTAAATTCATTATACTCACTTACTCATCTGCTTGTCAATTTCCTTCAGTTAGAATGTAAGTTCTATGGCAATGAAGACTGGTACAGAGTAGGCATTCAACAAACAGTTGTTGAACAGATGAATAGATGTTACAATTTTTTAATTAAGTCTACATGATTCAATTAAATCTAATTCCCCCATTAGGTGTGTTTATTCATTAGAAATGTACATCTTAGTTCTCTTTTTCTTGCACATGATAGATCACTGATTATTCGAATGAATAAATTGAAAAAAAAATCCATATAACATTTTAGTTCCATCAGAGACTTCTATGCTAGATACTACCTTTGTTGTTTTGGGAAATAAAGTTTGTAAGTGGAGGACTAAGAAGAAAAATAAGAATCAATTCTTGTTTTCTAATTGAATAAATGTATGAAAACAATAAACTATAATACCAAATAAGGTGAAATGAAAGCAACTGGAGGAGGAGAACTAAGTTTAGAAAAGAAGACTGTGAAGACAGGCAGGAGTCCAGGGTATGTGTAGGAATATGATGAAAAATAAAGCTGAAGGTGGAAAGATTTGGGTGGCATCTTATTTTGCAGAAAATGGAAACTCTTAAAGAAGAATAAATGACTAATTAGTCCTTTTCTTCGATGTAATTTCCTTCAACAAACTTTCTCCTACCCTCAAAGTATTGGTTAGGGGACCCCATAGCACTCTTTATATCCTCCCTGTAGTGAATCTGCTAAGATGAACAGTAACTGCCACTTTGCCAGTTTGATTCCTCTAATGTCTTTACACTTCAAACAGGCAGTACTGTGGATATTTTTTTACTCACTAGTTTATCCTCAGGACTTGGCAAGGTACCTGCATCATGAAAAGGGATCAATAAATGAAAGAAGACAGAAGGAAAGGAAGGAGAGAAAACAAGAGGAGGGAAGTGTGGAAGGGAACAAAGAGAGAGGGAGGAGAAAGAAAGCAAGAAGCAAGCCAGCCCCCTCCCTCCTCAACATCACCACTCTCCACCAAGCAACGGAATGAGCAGCATCTACTCTACTGCCTACCATTTGGAAATTTGGATATGGTTCATCAAGAGAATGCATTTGGCTGAATAAGCCATTAGAAGCACATCAAATACATCATATTCATAGTTGTAAGAAATAAAGCCAGTTTCAACAGTTGTATTTATAGGTTATTTCTATTGCAGGCTTTAATTGAAGAAACACTTTAAACATTTATCCAGATTTCAAAAGCATGTATTAGTCATTGATTTAATATATTCTCATACATGTGTTCAATATTTAGGCAATTTACTATTTTTATCTTAATTAAGACTTGTCTTTTTACTTGCAGTAAGCTAAGTCACATGTAGCATCATAGTCAGAAATCCAAATTCTAAACTCTGTTTGTTTGATGGAGTGGGTCCTTACTGTGAAAGTTATTCTTTGGTTAAGTCATTTGAAAATATAGATATGTATGGTGCCTTATTTGACATTACACATATATTTAACACTTGAATCATAAGCAGAAAATGGTGTTTGAGAAATTTTAATTCCAGCTAGTGTGTACGTCAGTCTTTAATTTGGTGTTGGAACAAGGTCACTCAGAAAAACCAAATTGAGATACACGTGAAAGACTCTGCCTTTTCCCTCTTTAACAAGGAGACTATCCTGACCTTTAGTTATACCATTTGTTTTGGAAGAACAAGTATTACACAGCAACAATGACTCCATAGTGTAAGAATGAGCAACTACTGTTTTAAAACCAAGTCTACAAAAGGCTTCCTGTTCAACAAATCAATGATTTCACTAAAATCAGTGTTTTCAGTTATAAAATAAATCTTTAAAGTGAAAACAATCAACAAATAATTGATATAGTATATAAAATAATTTACTTATTTATGACATTAGCATAATTATTTTAAAACGATATTCACTTTTAATTAAGAGTAATATAAACCACATTGAACAATTGTCTGCCATTTTAATGTGTTCATGGGATAGAATTTATCAGAGCTTCCTAGGAATGTTTTAAACAAGAGTAGGGTGCTCCCTGCACTCAGATTCAAAATATTTTCAAAGAAATATGCCCAAAGTATGTTTAGACCATTCAATATTTGAATCTTAAAAATATATCCAGTCTTTGAAGACCTACACTATACTTCCTGCTGCTTGATAAAATAAATTAATCCTATGGATAAGTGTTTATGCACTTAGTTTCTTTGCCTTACTGCACTGGGGGAAAATGCAGCAGTATGGAGTATAGTGAGTGTAGAATATTGAATCTGAGGTCCTGGCTTTGAATCCTGGGCCTACATTTACTGTCTGTGCAATCTTGGGAGGCCCTTTTTCTCTCTCTCAACTTCAGCATTTATTGTCGGCATGCAGGGATAATAACACACAGTCTTGTATAACATATCTCAACAATCTGCAGTGAAAATACTCTCTAAGGAGCTTTTTAGAGTGCTATATAAATGATCGTTATTATATTTCCATAATCTTTAAAATGTATTCTTTATTATGGAAAATGTTTTAAATCTTCCAGACTCAAGCAAGGTGAGTGCTTTTGACAAGTTTTTCATTTTGGTGTTAGGTTATCCTCACTTAGATCTTACAAAGTCATATTGCTACAGACTCCACATACTGAATATTTTCCTTGACATTGACAAATTCCTGGTTGCCAAAGTGTATGAAAGATGAATGCACATGGCAAAATAAGAACAGAATAAAAGCAGCCTCAATCTGGATAGTATCTAGCAGGTACAGTATCAGTACAATGGTTGAATGAACCTTTTCTGTGGGTAAAATGAAGTCTTTTTTGGGCAAGCCTTTCAAGAGAAGACAATCTACCAGGTCAATTTTTCCCCAGGTAAGTTGCTAATCCAATTTCCCTGACTACTTCCTAATAAATAAGGAAGGGTTTGCATCAATGTCCCTAGAGTCTCACCTCAAGCCAAACTTTGCAGTACAATCAGCTTTAATAACTTCGCTAACCAGTTCAAACATATAGTAGTCCTTTATGTATCTTAAATCTCATTCTTTATCACCACATGGGGAAAAGAATCATGTTTGTGAGATAAATTTTGAGCATACTTTCTTCAAGCAGATTTTTAAATTCTTCTAAAATAAAAATATAAAGAGCCATGGAAGATGATTGGGATAGCTAGGAGACCAGAGTTGGCACAAATGAATGCCAACTAATAGAACTTTTATGAAGCAAATATATTCTTTTGCTGTTTTTGAAAATGAATTATAGAAACTGAAATGCAATTCCTTTTAAGGCAATTTTTGTAACTCTAATAGATTTAGAAAAGACATTTAGAAAAGAGAACTAAAAAATAGAGCTATCTGACATCTAGTATGTTCTTACCTCAAAACTTGTCCCTGGGCTTCTGTTCTGCCCTTTTTTATTGTGTGCTTCTTATTTGGTTGGTGTGAGAGTGTGACTTTTTTCCCCACTTAAAATGAAATCAACTACACTGTCTGAAAAGTGTCCCTCCCACCATTCGTATCTGCCTTACACAGCTCTGTCTTCTTATGGTTCTAGCAGTTGTGTTATTTCTTTTTTGGAAATTGTTAGAAAGGAATAGAGGTTTAGCAGACTGTGGCAATGGAGAAACAGTCTGAGAATTACAAGGGCAAAAGTTGAGCAACACTGTATGTTGTTTTTATGAAAATACAAATTGCTAAGAACAATTTGTAAAAGGCAAATATATCTTAAATAGAGATGTCCTAACATTGTAATTTTAATTTTGGCAGTTATGTGTAGTTCATTATTACTTCAATATTCAATTATATTAATGGTAAGTGATTTACATATTCATCAGATTCCATATGTAGACTGAAAGATCTGTACATATGAAAAATGGAAACAAATATTTCTAACTGTTGGCAAGAGCTAGACAGTGGATTGTTGTTGTTTTTATATTTTGGTAGTGCTGGCAAGATAATTTTTGGTTTTTGTTTGTTTGTTTTATATTAGAAGTGAATACACAATAAAATTAGATGTAAAACTGAATTCCAAACATATTCTTTCCTTTATAGTTTATAATAACTTCCTTGTATTATTTCAAGATATATACTTACATAAACATACAATTGATATTTTATATAATCTGAGAATTAAATTAAGTAGTAAGGTCAATACAAAAGGTAAACTATACACACAACTATTATTAAAAATCTTTA